>CM033405.1:9202176-10446555 GCA_019426215.1 Buddleja alternifolia
TGGTTACAAGTTTAATACTATATACTATATCTATATATATATATTTGTTGTGATATCTATTACCTGTGTATATTTTCAAGTACGAGTTGGACTTCAATTTGAATTATTATATTCTCTTTCACTAGAAATTGGAAACTTTGAGTTCATGGTCAAATCGTGAGTGATGAAATGTTATAGATTCATGTTTATGGTGTTATTTCCACATAGGTATGTTATTCCATGCGAAATTAAACGAGAGATTTCCTTAATTGAAATAGTACTAGCTAAAATTTCTCTATGTAATATATTAACATGCCCATAGGTTTTTTTTAAAATTACAAGAAGGGGACATTAGCCATTATTCACCTATGTAGGGCTTGTGTGTTACATGGATTAAGTTAATGACTTAAGAGAAAATATCAAAAAGGAAGGGGAAAGAGGAAATTAAATATATTACACTTTAGCCCTTAAGAAAACTCTATAAATAGTGGAGACCTTTCATCTTCCTCCATTTCACTCAAATCAGCAATATAAAAAAAAAAAAGGAAGGGAAAGCTGGAAGGGAGATGCACGCTGGACACATACGCATAAACTCTACCTTCAATTCTTCATCATTTCTTCATAAGGAGCCTAAATCAAGGTATTATTTTAGAAACCCATTGGTAATTTAGTAGGAGAGTCTAAGTTCTCAAATAATAGTATTGCATGTGCATATAAATAGCTAGATCCTTGAGGTTTATCTTTGATTTTAGTGTTTAATTGTTAGTCTTGATGGTTTTATAGAAGAGGAGTTCACATGCATGATGATGATACATTGTTCAAGGAAATTGTCTTAGATTTCGAAATGTTTTGAGGGTGGATGAAAGAGTTATTCTTCAAGATTTTACTGTATATACCTGTGCTGTTAAGGGTGTCTCTGAAAAATTTCAACATTTTTGGAGTTTTGAATTTTAGAGAATTAGCAAACCAACGCTGCCAGTGATTCACTCGTTTTTCAGTAGTATGGTGTTGGGAGCTCCATTTTCCGTATTTACAGATTTTATTAGCTTTCAAAAATTTACAGGAATATCTTGGGTCATTTAGAATGTTACACACCAATTTTGGATTTTTTTCATAAATTGAGGATTTTATATAAAATGTTGAAATGCAGCTGGTTTGGGTTAGAACTGTTTTAGTTCAGCCGGGTTTGGATGGTTGAAACATCTGCTTTAGAATGTTAATTGATTTTGGAAATTTTATTTATCATTTTCAACAAGTGATTAACATTTCTGGAGATTTTAGAAATAAAATATGTCTCTATGAATTTAACAATTTCGAACTAAGTTGCGCAAAATGATTCTTGAGTTGTATATTATGCCTTAGTTCATTATTTTAGTTTACAAGCAAATACCTCTTCACGCTTCTTCTCCATTTTCATCATCTTCAACCCTCTTCATCCTTCCATTCAAGTTATATATAGATAGATACAAATAGTACATTAGCTTCAACTCAACCATCTTCACACTGGTGGGTAGCATTAAAAGGTAACTTGTAATGCCTTGATCTTACATTAGTAGGTAATGGTAGAGGCTCTAAATTTGCTTTGAAAATGTTATTGCATGTGTATTAGAAGAGTGATCTATGAGTTTTAAGCTTAACTTACAATTATAGTAACTAACCTAAAGGCTTGAATGAAGAAATCACACATGCATGACAATTGTAAGTTGGGTCTTTAAATCTGCCACTGATTTCGAAGATTATATCGAAATGAGGAAATGTTATTTGAGTTCAAAACTTTTAATGTGTATGTTACTGCATGTCGAAATATGTCTGGAATTTTGTGAGATTTTGGAGTTGTAATGTGAATTATGGAAATTGTTAAGTATAGACTACCAGAAGCCTTACGGGATTTCAAAATGTTTGTTTGAGACATCATTTGGGGTTCTTACAAACTTCATTTTGATTTCAAAATTTTACTGGGGATAATCATATGTATTGGGGTTGTTGTGTATAAAATTGGGGCTTATTTGATTAAATTAGGATTTTATATGAATTTTAAAGTAATCCTGCCCCAGTAAAACAATTGAACCAATTTTACTTCGGTTTTGGGTAAAATAGCCACATTTTAAGTGACCATTTACCTTTGAAAAATTTATCTAAGGTCTTTTAACAAATTTAGAACATTTATGAAAAAACTTTACCCACAATTATTGAGTTTGTGATTTTTAACAATTCATACACTAAAACTGCACAAATCTGTTTTTATGCCTCTTATCGACCTTTTGGGGAAGATTGAAATTAAGCCTAGTTTTCATTAAGGTAACTTGTTGTGAATGTTGGTATAGTTATTAGGACCTCATAGACTACCCCGGGTAGACTTTAGACGAGTTAGAAAATGAGCTTCTGATATAATTTCGCTTAGCAGGTGTTGTCGGTGAGACGAACGAGGACAACGCCGTATAAGCTTGGACGTAGCGTGAGTGCCTCTCAAAATTATAGTTATATGTCTTTTAAAACTGGAAGGAGCACGTCGTATATATATATCTATATACTTTCATCATGCTTTCAATACTTCCCATGAAAATGAATTTCAACACTTTCAAATCAAATCATGGACTCAAATTTGCATTAACCATTTCTTGGCACGTTTCAAAGACATATCTTGCGAGAATAATTTTCCAGGCAGGTTTTGTGAAACTGATTTCAAGAAAACATCTTTTAATGAAATTCAAAAAAAAAAAAAAAAAAATATATATATATATATTCACTCGATTCAATATTCCTTCATGAGCAAAAATGCATCATTCAATCATTCGTGACATACATGATTGCATACTTGTTTCAAATGCATATTTGCAAGCATGATTTCAAAATAACATCGGTTTTATGGATTCGTGGAAGTACTCCATCATTTGGTTCTTGTATCATGATCATTTGTCGTGATGGGTGTTCTTGTGACATGTTTCATCTTGCGTGGTTGTGTTGGGCCCAAGGTCGGGCGATGGATAGGGCAGGGTTCGGCCGGTCAAGCATGGGCTTGCGGTCTTAAACAGTTCCGCTATCCACGTCCAGATCCATGCACCTAGGACGGAGTGCTCTGAGGGTGCATGGGTCATTTATCGTGTGGCATATTCCGGATATGACCAAATCGGGCATCGCGAGCCTGCGTGGGGAGGTATAAGGTGATGGTTTTTAAGCCGCATGTTCAGGGGTGATAAGGAAGAAGCAGAGGGACCCAAAGTGCTATGGGTAAATCATCGGACGCGATAGTATTGCTAACATGGCCCCCTACTGCTTAAGCGTGACGTGTACGTGTTACTTAAACATGTCTTGTACATGATACTTGCATTGAGTCTGGTACATGATACTTGCTTTGAGTTTTGTACATGATACTTGCATTGAGTCTTGTACGTGGTACTTACACTGACTGCACACTTTTAAAATGCATGTTTTCAAACTTAAATATCATGCCACCAATCATCCCAGCTTTATCGTGAACGAAATTGTTTTAAGCATGTTTCCATGACATTTGACACCCCTCACTGTGCATATACTAAGACCTTGTCTCATACTAGCTATTGCTTACTTGTTACCATGATCATAAATTGCTTATCTTAGTTAGGATTTCAATGATCCTTCGAAAATCAATAAAAACCATTTTAAGCAACTTACACACGAGCACTGGCACTCACTAAGCCTTTGCTTACGTATTTTCTTTTCCTTCCAGTCATGGGCAAGAGCGGGTGGAAATAGCTTGACATACCTTTCGGGGAACTTTTGTAATAGTTTATTTTGACATCCATTGTTAGCAAGTTTCTTGACATGTTAGACATGATCTATGTTGTTTATATGTAGTATGGGTTTGTATTAGGCTAAACGATGATGATATTTTGTGTATTTGATTCCGCTGCTAGCCTTTATCCTTGAGAACGTATCGTTAAGTTATTATCGTGCCACCTTAAGGTCGGGCGTTACACGTTTTGTCAAAGTCGGTACCATCTATAGCCGGGTCAATTTCATGTTAAGGATAGAGTTAATTCTCGCCTCGAAACACTCTCTTCCTTTTCTTTCATTTTTCAAATTGTTCGTGAAATTTGTTCAACAAACTTAACACGAAATTCTGTTGATTCAAATTTTATCGAAAAATCTGAAAATGGCAAGCCGTGGACCTGGGCCTTGGTCTTGGCTTGTGGCTTGTGGCTTGAGGTGTTTGGTGTGGGCATGGGCTTGGGCCTCTCTATTATTCTTTTGGACAAAGTTTAATTGGGCTTCCTAGAAAATCCAACAAAGGTAAATTTGATTTTATTAAATTAATTTCAATGAATGAAATGCTGGCCACATTTTTTTTTATTTCGAATTAAATTTATTTCAGGCTTCTAGAAGACTATTTCATAACAGCCATAACATCTGATTTATTTGTGCTGTTACAAAATGGTTAATGGCAGAATTAAATTTCTGATTTAATTCTTTCAGATTTTTCACCTATATAGAGGGGTCCTCCTGCATTCTGAGATTCACACCAACTCAAACACATTCTCTCTTGTGTTCTTCAGTTCATCATATCATCATCAAGTATTTCTTGAGTTTTTCAACAGTTTAGTAAAGTTCGTTTTTTTCTGAAATTGAAGTGGTTCAATCTTCATAAAAGGTTTAGTTGTATCTTGGGACACGTTTTGTCAAAGCAGGTACCACCTATAGCAGGGGCAATTTCGTGTTAAGGATAGAGTTAATTCTCGCCTCGAAACACTCTCATCCTTTTCTTTTATTTTTCAAATTGTTCGTTAAATTTGTTCAACAAACTTAACACGAAATTCTGTTGATTCAAATTTTTTCGAAAAATCTGAAAATGGCAAGCCGTGGGCCTGGGCCTTGGTCTTGGTCTTGTGGCTTGTGGCTTGAGGTGTTTGGTGTGGGCATAGGCTTGGGCCTCTCTATTATTCTTTTTGGACAAAAGTTTAATTGGGCTTCCCAGAAAATCCAACAAAGCTAAATTTGATTTTTATTAAATCAATTTGAATTAATAAAATGCTGGCCACATTTTTTTTTTAGTTGGAATTAAATTTAATTCAGCCTTCTAGAAGACTATTTCACAACAGCCATAACATCTCATTTATTTGTGCTGTTACAAAATGGTTAATGGCAGAATTAAATTTCTGATTTAATTCTATCAGATTTTTCACCTATATAAAGGGGTCCTCCAGCATTCTGAAATTCACACCAACTCAAACACATTCTCTCTAGTGTTCTTGAGTTCATCATATCATCATCAAATATTTCTTGAGTTTTTCAGCAGTTTAGTAAAGTTCGTTTTTTTCTGAAATTGAAGTGGTTCAATCTTCAGAAAAGGTTTCGTTGTATCTTGGGACACGTTTTGTCAAAGCAGGTACCACCTACAGCGGGGGCAATTTCGTGTTAAGGATAGAGTTAAGTCTCCCCTCGAAACACTCTTATCCTTTTCTTTCATTTTTCAAATTGTTCGTTAAATTTGTTTAACAAACTTAACACGAAATTCTGTTGATTCAAATTTTTTCGAAAAATCTGAAAATGGCAAGCCGTGGGCCTGGGCCTTGGTCTTGGTCTTGTGGCTTGTGGTTTGAGGTATTTGCTGTGGGCATGGGCTTGGGCCTCTCTATTATTCTTTTTGGGCAAAAGTTTAATTGGGCTTCACAGAAAATCCAACAAAGCTAAATTTGATTTTTATTAAATCAATTTGAATTAATAAAATGCTGGCCATATTTTTTTTTAGTTGGAATTAAATTTAATTCAGCCTTCTAGAAGACTATTTCACAACAGCCATAACATCTGATTTATTTGTGCTGTTACAAAATGGTTAATGGCAGAATTAAATTTCTGATTTAATTCTATCAGATTTTTCACCTATATAAAGCGGTCCTCCAGCATTCTGAAATTCACATCAACTCAAACACATTCTCTCTAGTGTTCTTGAGTTCATCATATCATCATCAAATATTTCTTGAGTTTTTCAGCAGTTTAGTAAAGTTCGTTTTTTTCTGAAATTGAAGTGGTTCAATCTTCAGAAAAGGTTTCGTTGTATCTTGGGACACGTTTTGTCAAAGTCGGTACCACCTATATCCGGGGCAATTTCGTGTTAAGGATAGAGTGAATTCTCGCCTCGAAACACTCTCTTCCTTTTCTTTCATTTTTCAAATTGTTCGTTAAATTTGTTCAACAAACTTAACACGAAATTCTGTTGATTCAAATTTTTTCGAAAAATCTGAAAATGGCAAGCCGTGGGCCTGGGCCTTGGTCTTGGTATTGTGGCTTGAGGTGTTTGGTGTGGGCATGGGCTTGGGCCTCTCTATTATTCTTTTTGGACAAAAGTTTAATTGGGCTTCCCAGAAAATCCAACGAAGCTAAATTTGATTTTGTTAAATCAATTTGAATTAATAAAATGCTGGCCACAATTTTTTTTAAATCGAATTAAATTTAATTCAGCCTTCTAGAAGACTATTTCATAACAGCCATAACATCTGATTTATTTTTGCTGTTACAAATTGGTTAATGGCAGAATTAAATTTCTGATTTAATTCTATCAGATTTTTCACCTATATAAAGGGGTCCTCCAGCATTCTGAAATTCACACCAACTCAAACACATTCTCTCTAGTGTTCTTGAGTTCATCATATCATCATCAAATGTTTCTTGAGTTTTTCAGCAGTTTAGTAAAGTTCGTTTTTTTCTGAAATTGAAGTGATTCAATCTTCAGAAAAGGTTTCGTTGTATCTTGGGACACGTTTTGTCAAAGCAGGTACCACCTATAGCGGGGGCAATTTTGTGTTAAGGATAGAGTTAATTCTCGCCTCGAAACACTCTCATCCTTTTCTTTTATTTTTCAAATTGTTCGTTAAATTTGTTCAACAAACTTAACACGAAATTCTGTTGATTCAAATTTTTTCGAAAAATCTGAAAATGGCAAGTCGTGGGCTTGGGCCTTGGTCTTGGTCTTGTGGCTTGTGGCTTGAGGTGTTTGGTGTGGGCATAGGCTTGGGCTTCTCTATTATTCTTTTTGGACAAAAGTTTAATTGGGCTTCCCAGAAAATCCAACAAAGCTAAATTTGATTTTTATTAAATCAATTTGAATTAATAAAATGCTGGCCACATTTTTTTTTTAGTTGGAATTAAATTAAATTCAGCCTTCTAGTAAACTATTTCACAACAGCCATAACATCTGATTTATTTGTGCTGTTACGAAATGGATAATGGCAGAATTAAATTTCTGATTTAATTCTATCAGATTTTTCACCTATATAAAGGGGTCCTCCAGCATTCTGAAATTCACACCAACTCAAACACATTCTCTCTAGTGTTCTTGAGTTCATCATATCATCATCAAATATTTCTTGAGTTTTTCAGCAGTTTAGTAAAGTTCGTTTTTTTCTGAAATTGAAGTGGTTCAATCTTCAGAAAAGGTTTCGTTGTATCTTGGGACACGTTTTGTCAAAGCAGGTACCACCTACAGCGGCGGCAATTTCGTGTTAAGGATAGAGTTAATTCTCCCCTCGAAACACTCTCATCCTTTTCTTTCATTTTTCAAATTGTTCGTTAAATTTGTTCAACAAACTTAACACGAAATTCTGTTGATTCAAATTTTTTCGAAAAATCTGAAAATGGCAAGCCGTGGGCCTGGGCCTTGGTCTTGGTCTTGTGGCTTGAGGTGTTTGGTGTGGGCATGGGCTTGGGTCTCTCAATTATTCTTTTTGGACAAAAGTTTAATTGGGCTTCCCAGAAAATCCAACAAAGCTAAATTTGATTTTTATTAAATCAATTTGAATTAATAAAATGCTGGCCACATTTTTTTTTTAGTTGGAATTAAATTTAATTCAGCCTTCTAGTAGACTATTTCACAACAGCCATAACATCTGATTTATTTGTGCTGTTACAAAATGGATAATGGCAGAATTAAATTTCTGATTTAATTCTATCAGATTTTTCACCTATATAAAGGGGTCCTCCAGCATTCTGAAATTCACACCAACTCAAACACATTCTCTCTAGTGTTCTTGAGTTCATCATATCATCATCAAATATTTCTTGAGTTTTTCAGCAGTTTAGTAAAGTTTGTTTTTTTCTGAAATTGAAGTGGTTCAATCTTCAGAAAAGGTTTCGTTGTATCTTGGGACACGTTTTGTCAAAGCAGGTACCACCTACAGCGGGGGCAATTTCGTGTTAAGGAAAGTGTTAATTCTCCCCTCGAAACACTCTCATCCTTTTCTTTCATTTTTGAAATTGTTCGTTAAATTTGTTCAACAAACTTAACACGAAATTCTGTTGATTCAAATTTTTTCGAAAAATCTGAAATTGGCAAGCCGTGGGCCTGGGCCTTGGTCTTGGTCTTGTGGCTTGTGGTTTGAGGTATTTGCTGTGGGCATGGGCTTGGGCCTCTCTATTACTCTTTTTGGACAAAAGTTTAATTGGGCTTCCCAGAAAATCCAACAATGCTAAATTTGATTTTTATTAAATCAATTTGAATTAATAAAATGTTGGCCACATTTTTTTTTTAGTTGGAATTAAATTTAATTCAGCCTTCTAGAAGACTATTTCGCAACAGCCATAACATCTGATTTATTTGTGCTGTTACAAAATGGTTAATGGCAGAATTAAATTTCTGATTTAATTCTATCAGATTTTTCACCTATATAAAGCGGTCCTCCAGCATTCTGAAATTCACATCAACTCAAACACATTCTCTCTAGTGTTCTTGAGTTCATCATATCATCATCAAATATTTCTTGAGTTTTTCAGCAGTTTAGTAAACTTCATTTTTTTCTGAAATTGAAGTGGTTCAATCTTCAGAAAAGGTTTCGTTGTACCTTGGGACACGTTTTGTCAAAGTCGGTACCACCTATATCCGGGGCAATTTTGTGTTAAGGATAGAGTGAATTCTCGCCTCGAAACACTCTCTTCCTTTTCTTTCATTTTTCAAATTGTTCATTAAATTTGTTCAACAAACTTAACACGAAATTCTGTTGATTCAAATTTTTTCGAAAAATCTGAAAATGGCAAGCCGTGGGCCTGGGCCTTGGTCTTGGTCTTGTGGCTTGAGGTGTTTGGTGTGGGCATGGGCTTGGGCCTCTCTATTATTCTTTTTGGACAAAAGTTTAATTGGGCTTCCCAGAAAATCCAACAAAGCTAAATTTGATTTTATTAAATCAATTTGAATTAATAAAATGCTGGCCACAATTTTTTTTAAAGCGAATTAAATTTAATTCAGCCTTCTAGAAGACTATTTCATAACAGCCATAACATCTGATTTATTTTTGCTGTTACAAAATGGTTAATGGCAGAATTAAATTTCTGATTTAATTCTATCAGATTTTTCACCTATATAAAGGGGTCCTTCAGCATTCTGAAATTCACACCAACTCAAATACATTCTCTCTAGTGTTCTTGAGTTCATCATATCATCATCAAATATTTCTTGAGTTTTTCAGCAGTTTAGTAAAGTTTTTTTTCTGAAATTGAAGTGGTTCAATTTTCAGAAAAGGTTTCGTTGTATCTTGGGACACGTTTTGTCAAACCCGGTACCACCTATAGCCGGGGCAATTTCGTGTTAACGATAGAGTTAATTCTCGCCTGGAAACACTCTCTTCCTTTTCTTTCATTTTTCAAATTGTTCGTTAAATTTATTCAACAAACTTAACAAGAAATTTTGTTGATTCAAATTTTTTCGAAAAATCTGAAACTGGCAAGCCGTGGACCTTGGCCTTGGTCTTGGTCTTGTGGCTTGTGGCTTGAGGTGTTTGGTGTGGGCATGAGCTTGGGCCTCTCTATTATTCTTTTTGGACAAAAGTTTAATTGGTCTTCCCAGAAAATCCAACAAAGCTAAATTTGATTTTATTAAATCAATTTGAATTAATAAAATGCTGGCCACATTTTTTTTTATTTCGAATTAAATTTATTTCAGCCTTCTAGAAGACTATTTCATAACAGCGATAACATCTGATTTATTTGTGCTATTACAAAATGGTTAATGGCAGAATTAAATTTCTGATTTAATTCTATCAGATTTTTCACCTATATAGAGGGGTCCTCCAGCATTCTGAGATTCACATCAACTCAAACACATTCTCTCTTGTGTTATTCAGTTCATCATATCATCATCAAATATTTCTTGTGTTTTTCAACAGTATATTAAAGTTCATTTTTTTCTGAAATTGAAGTGGTTCAATCTTCAGAAAAGGTTTCGTTGTATATTGGGACACGTTTTGTCAAAGCAGGTACCACCTATAGCGGGGGCAATTTCGTGTTAAGGATAGAGTTAATTCTCGCCTCGAAACACTCTCATCCTTTTCTTTCATTTTTCAAATTGTTCGGTAAATTTGTTCAACAAACTTAACACGAAATTCTGTTCATTCAATTTTTTTCGAAAAATCTGAAAATGGCAAGCCGTGAGCCTGGGCCTAGGTCTTGGTCTTGTGGCTTGAGGTGTTTGGTGTGGGCATGGGCTTGGGCCTCTCTATTATTCTTTTTGGACAAAAGTTTAATTGGGCTTCCCAGAAAATGTAAGAAAGCTAAATTTGATTTTTATTAAATCAATTTGAATTAATAAAATGCTGGCCACATTTTTTTTAATTAGAATTAAATTTAATTCAGCCTTCTAGAAGACTATTTCACAACAGCCATAACATTTGATTTATTTGTGCTGTTACAAAATGGTTAATGGCAGAATTAAATTTCTGATTTAATTCTATCAGATTTTTCACCTATATAGAGGGGTCCTCCAGCATTCTGAGATTCACATCAACTCAAACACATTCTCTCTTGTGTTATTCAGTTCATCATATCATCATCAAATATTTCTTGTGTTTTTCAACAGTATATTAAAGTTCATTTTTTTCTGAAATTGAAGTGGTTCAATCTTCAGAAAAGGTTTCGTTGTATATTGGGACACGTTTTGTCAAAGCAGGTATCACCTATAGCGGGGGCAATTTCGTGTTAAGGATAGAGTTAATTCTCGCCTCGAAACACTCTCATCCTTTTCTTTCATTTTTCAAATTGTTCGGTAAATTTGTTCAACAAACTTAACACGAAATTCTGTTGATTCAAATTTTTTCGAAAAATCTGAAAATTGCAAGCCGTGGGCCTGGGCCTTGGTCTTGGTCTTGTTGCTTGAGGTGTCTTGGTCTTGTTGCTTGAGGTGTTTGGTGTGGGCATGGGCTTGGGCCTCTCTATTATTCTTTTTGGACAAAAGTTTAATTGGGCTTCCCAGAAAATCCAGCAAAGCTAAATTTGATTTTATTAAATCAATTTGAATTAATAAAATGCTGGCCACATTTTTTTTTAATTCGAATTAAATTTAATTCAGCCTTCTGGAAGACTATTTCATAACAGCCATAACATCTGATTTATTTTTGCTGTTACAAAATGGTTAATGGCAGAATTAAATTTGTGATTTAATTCTATCAGATTTTTCACTTATATAAAGGGGTCCTCTAGCATTCTGAAATTCACACCAACTCAAACACATTCTCTCTAGTGTTCTTGAGTTCATCATATCATCATCAAATATTTCTTGAGTTTTTCAGCAGTTTAGTAAAGTTCGTTTTTTTCTGAAATTGAAGTGGTTCAATCTTCAGAAAAGGTTTCGTTTTATCTTGGGACACGTTTTGTCAAAGCCGGTACCACCTATAGCCGGGGCAATTTCGTGTTAAGGATAGAGTTAATTCTCGTCTCGAAACACTCTCTTCCTTTTCTTTCATTTTTCAAATTGTTCGTTAAATTTGTTCAACAAACTTAACACGAAATTCTGTAGATTCAAATTTTTTCGAAAAATCTTGAAATGGCAAGCCGTGGACATAGGCCTTGGTCTTGGTCTTGTGGCTTGTGGCTTGAGGTGTTTGGTGTGGGCATCGGCTTGGGCCTCTCTATTATTCTTTTTGGACAAAAGTTTAATTGGTCTTCCCAGAAAATTCAACAAAGCTGAATTTGATTTTAATAAATCAATTTGAATAAATAAAATGCTGTCCACATTTTTTTTTTATTTCGAATTCAATTTATTTCAGCCTTCTAGAAGACTTTTTCATAACAGCCATAACATCTGATTTATTTGTGCTGTTACAAAATGGTTAATGGCAGAATTAACTTTCTGATTTAATTCTATCAGATTTTTCACCTATATAGAGGGGTCCTCCAGCATTCTGAGATTCACACCAACTCAAACACATTCTCTCTTGTGTTATTCAGTTCATCATATCATCATCAAATATTTCTTGTGTTTTTCAACAGTTTAATAAAGTTCGTTTTTTTCTGAAATTGATGTGGTTCAATCTTCAAAAAGGTTTCGTTGTATCTTGGGACACGTTTTATCAAAGCAGGTACCACCTATAGCGGGGGCAATTTCGTGTTAAGGATAGAGTTAATTCTCGCCTCGAAACACTCTCTTCCTTTTCTGTCATTTTTCAAATTGTTCGTTAAATTTGTTCAACAAACTTAACACGAAATTCTGTTGATTCCAATTTTTTCGAAAAATCTGAAAATGGCAAGCCCTGGGCCTGGGCCTTGGCCTTGGTCTTGTGGCTTGTGGCTTAAGGTGTTTGGTGTGGGCATGGGCTTGGGCCTCTCTATTATTCTTTTTGGACAAAATTTTAATTGGGCTTCCCAGAAATTCCAACAAAGCTAAATTTGATTTTTATTAAATCAATTTGAATTAATAAAATGCGGGCCACATTTTTTTTTTAGTTGGAATTAAATTTAATTCAGCCTTCTAGAAGACTATTTCACAACAGCCATAACATCTGATTTATTTGCGCTGTTACAAAATGGTTAATGGCAGAATTAAATTTCTGATTTAATTCTATCAGATTTTTCACCTATAGAAAGGGGTCCTCCAGCATTCTGAAATTCACACCAACTCAAACACATTCTCTCTAGTGTTCTTGAGTTCATCATATCATCATCAAATATTTCTTTAGTTTTTCAGCAGTTTAGTAAAGTTCGTTTTCTTCTGAAATTGAAGTGGTTCAATCTTCAGAAAAGGTTTCGTTGTATCTTGGGACACGTTTTGTCAAAGCCGGTACCACCTATAGCCGGGGCAATTTCGTGTTAAGGATAGAGTGAATTTTCGCCTCGAAACACTGTCATCCTTTTCTTTCATTTTTCAAATTGTTCGTTAAATTTGTTCAACAAACTTAACACGAAATTCTGTTGATTCAAATTTTTTCGAAAAATCTGAAAATGGCAAGCTGTCGGCCAGGGCCTTGGTCTTGGTCTTGTGGCTTGAGGTGTTTGGTGTGGGCATGGGCTTGGGCCTCTCTATTATTCTTTTTGGACAAAAGTTTAATTGGGCTTCCCAGAAAATCCAACAAAGCTAAATTTGATTTTATTAAATCAATTTGAATTAATAAAATCCTGGCCACATTTTTTTTTAATTCGAATTAAATTTAATTCAGACTTCTAGAAGACTATTTCATAACAGCCATAACATCTGATTTATTTTTGATGTTACAAAATGGTTAATGGCAGAATTAAATTTGTGATTTAATTCTATCAGATTTTTCACCTATATAAAGGGGTCCTCCAGCATTCTGAAATTCACACCAACTCAAACACATTCTCTCTAGTGTTCTTGAATTCATCATATCATCATCAAATATTTCTTGAGTTTTTCAGCAGTTTAGTAAAGTTCGTTTTTTTCTGAAATTGAAGTGGTTCAATCTTCAGAAAAGTTTTCGTTGTATCTTGGGACACGTTTTGTCTAAGCCGGTACCACCTATAGCGGGGCCAATTTCGTGTTAAGGATAGAGTTAATTCTCGCCTAGAAACACTCTCATCCTTTTCTTTCATTTTTCAAATTGTTCGTTAAATTTGTTCAACAAACTTAACACGAAATTCTGTTGATTCAAATTTTTTCGAAAAATCTGAAAATGGCAAGCCGTGGGCCTGGGCCTTGGTCTTAGTCTTGTGGCTTGTGGCTTGAGGTGTTTGGTGTGGGCATGGGCTTGGGCCTCTCTATTATTCTTTTTGGACAAAAGTTTAATTGGGCTTCCCAGAAAATCCAACAAAGCTAAATTTGATTTTATTAAATCAATTAGAATTAATAAAATGTTGGCCACATTTTTTTTTAATTAGAATTAAATTTAATTCAGCCTTCTAGAAGACTATATCATAACAGCCATAACATCTGATTTATTTGTGCTGTTACAAAATAGTTAATGGCAGAATTAAATTTCTGATTTAATTCTATCAGATTTTTCACCTATATAAAGGGGTCCTCCAGCATTCTGAAATTCACACCAACTCAAACGAATTCTCTCTAGTGTTCTTCAGTTCATCATATCATCATCAAAAATTTCTTTAGTTTTTCAGCAGTTTAGTAAAGTTCGTTTTTTTCTGAAATTGAAGTGGTTCAATCTTCAGAAAAGGTTTCGTTGTATTTTGGGACACGTTTTGTCAAAGCCGGTACCACCTATAGTCGGGGCAATTTCGTGTTAAGAATAGAGTTATTCTAGTCTCGAAACACTCTCATCCTTTTCTTTCATTTTTCAAATTGTTCGTTAAATTTGTTCAACAAACTTAACACGAAATTCTATTGATTCAAATTTTTTCGAAAAATCTGAAAATGGCAAGTCGTGGGCCTGGGCCTTGGTCTTGGTATTGTGGCTTGTGGCTTGAGGTGTTTGGTGTGGGCATGGGCTTGGGCCTCTCTATTATTCTTTTTGGACAAAAGTTTAATTGGGCTTCCCAGAAAATCCAACAAAGCTAAATTTGATTTTATGAAATAAATTTGAATTAATAAAATGCTGCCCACATTTATTTTTAATTCGAATTAAATTTAATTCAACCTTCTAGAAGACTATTTCATAACAGCCTTAACATCTGATTTATTTGTGCTGTTACAAAATGTTTAATGGCAGAATTAAATTTCTGATTTAATTCTATCAGATTTTTCACCTATATAAAAGGGTCCTCCAGCATTCTGAAATTCACACCAACTCAAACACATTCTCTCTAGTGTTCTTGAGTTCATCATATCATCATCAAATATTTCTTGAGTTTTTCAGCAGTTTAGTAAAGTTCGTTTTTTTCTGAAATTGAAGTGGTTCAATCTTCAGAAAAGGTTTCGTTGTATCTTGGGACACGTTTTGTCAAAGCCGGTACCACCTAGAGCCTTGGCAATTTCGTGTTAAGGATAGAGTTAATTCTCGCCTCGAAACACTCTCATCCTTTTCTTTCATTTTTCAAATTGTTCGTTAAATTTGTTCAACAAACTTAACACGAAATTCTGTTGATTCAAATTTTTTCGAAAAATCTGAAAATGGCAAGCCGTGGGCCTGGGCCTTTGTCTTGGTCTTGTGGCTTGTGGCTTGAGGTGTTTGGTGTGGGCATGGGCTTGGGCCTCTCTATTATTCTTTTTGGACAAAAGTTTAATTGGGCTTCCCAGAAAATCCAACAAAACTAAATTTGATTTTATTAAATCAGTTTGAATTAATAAAATGCTGTCCACATTTTCTTTAATTCGAATTAAATTTAATTCAGCCTTCTAGAAGACTATTTCATAACAGCCATAACATCTGATTTATTTTTGATGTTACAAAATGGTTAATGGCAGAATTAAATTTCTGATTTAATTCTATTAGATTTTTCCCCTATATAAAGGAGTCCTCAAGCATTCTGAAATTCACACCAACTCAAACACATTCTCTCTAGTGTTCTTGAGTTCATCATATCATTATCAAATATTTCTTGAGTTTTTCAGCAGTTTAGTAAAGTTCATTTTTTTCTGAAATTGAAGTGGTTCAATCTTCAGAAAAGGTTTCGTTGTATCTTGGGACACGTTTTGTCAAAGCCGGTACCACCTATAGCCGGGGCAATTTCGTGTTAAGGATAGAGTTAATTCTCGCCTCGAAACACTCTCATCCTTTTCTTTCATTTTTCAAATTGTTCGTTAAATTTGTTCAACAAACTTAACACGAAATTCTGTTGATTCAAATTTTTTCGAAAAATCTGAAAATGGCAAGCCGTGGGCCTGGGCCTTTGTCTTGGTCTTGTGGCTTGTGGCTTGAGGTGGTTGGTGTGGGCATGGGCTTGGGCCTCTCTATTATTCTTTTTGGACAAAAGTTTAATTGGGCTTCCCAGAAAATCCAACAAAGCTAAATTTGATTTTATTAAATCAATTTGAGTTAATAAAAAACTGGCCACATTTTTTTTTAATTCGAATTAAATTTAATTCAGCCTTCTAGAAGACTATTTCATAACAGCCATAACATCTGATTTATTTGTGCTGTTACAAAATGGTTAATGGCAGAATTAAATTTCTGATTTAATTCCATCAAATTTTTCACCTATATAAAGGGGTCCTCCAGCATTCTGAAATTCACACCAACTCAAACACATTCTCTCTAGTGTTCTTGAGTTCATCATATCATCATCAAATATTTCTTGAGTTTTTCAGCAGTTTAGTAAAGTTCGTTTTTTTCTGAAATTGAAGTGGTTCAATCTTCAGAAAAGTTTTCGTTGTATCTTGGGACACGTTTTGTCAAAGCCGGTACCACCTATAGCCGGGGCAATTTCGTGTTAAGGATAGAGTTAATTCTCGCCTCGAAACACTCTCATCCTTTTCTTTCATTTTTCAAATTGTTCGTTAAATTTGTTCAACAAACTTAACACGAAATTCTGTTGATTCAAATTTTTTCGAAAAATCTGAAAATGGCAAGCCGTGGGCCTGGGCCTTTGTCTTGGTCTTGTGGCTTGTGGCTTGAGGTGGTTGGTGTGGGCATGGGCTTGGGCCTCTCTATTATTCTTTTTGGACAAAAGTTTAATTGGGCTTCCCAGAAAATCCAACAAAGCTAAATTTGATTTTATTAAATCAATTTGAGTTAATAAAAAACTGGCCACATTTTTTTTAATTCGAATTAAATTTAATTCAGCCTTCTAGAAGACTATTTCATAACAGCCATAACATCTGATTTATTTGTGCTGTTACAAAATGGTTAATGGCAGAATTAAATTTCTGATTTAATTCCATCAAATTTTTCACCTATATAAAGGGGTCCTCCAGCATTCTGAAATTCACACCAACTCAAACACATTCTCTCTAGTGTTCTTGAGTTCATCATATCATCATCAAATATTTCTTGAGTTTTTCAGCAGTTTAGTAAAGTTCGTTTTCTTCTGAAATTGAAGTGGTTCAATCTTCAGAAAAGGTTTCGTTGTATCTTGGGACACGTTTTGTCAAAGCCGGTACCACCTATAGCCGGGGCAATTTCGTGTTAAGGATAGAGTTAATTCTCGCCTCGAAACGCTCTCATCCTTTTCTTTCATTTTTCAAATTGTTCGTTAAATTAGTTCAACAAACTTAACACGAAATTCTGTTGATTCAAATTTTTTCGAAAAATCTGAAAATGGCAAGTCGTGGGCCTGGGCCTTTGTCTTGGTCTTGTGGCTTGTGGCTTGAGGTGTTTGGTGTGGGCATGGGCTTGGGCCTCTCTATTATTCTTTTTGGACAAAAGTTTAATTGGGCTTCCCAGAAAATCCAACAAAACTAAATTTGATTTTATTAAATCAGTTTAAATTAATAAAATGCTGTCCACATTTTTTTTAATTCGAATTAAATATTATTCAGCCTTCTAGAAGACCATTTCATAACAGCCATAACATCTGATTTATTTGTGCTGTTACAAAATGGTTAATGGCAGAATTAAATTTCTGATTTAATTCTATTAGATTTTTTGTCACGCCCCGATGATTGGGTCATAAAAGACCCAACTTGAATACATAAGTCTATCGTAGCTGTAGTTCCAATTCCAAACATGGACCCAATTTTTATCAATGTATCTTAGGGTCCTACTCCTGAAACTATCATCCGCATCACGAAGTAACTTAATATCCTTGAATAAAACTACCAGTTTTTACCTCTTGGATCGTCTATGTCTATTCCTGTTATCCTCCAACTAGTCTCATTGCTCAACTCACCTACAACTGGAAGGAAGGAATGAAACAAAATACGTAAGCAAAGGCTTAGTATATGCACGATGAGATTTTTTCAAATATCATTGAAACATGCTTGGAAAAAGTTACGTTCATGATAAAGCTGGAACAATTGGTGGTATGATATTTAAGTTTCAAAACATGCATTAAAAAAAAACATGTAGTTCAATGCAAGTATCACGTACAAGACATGTTTAAGTAACACGTACAACACATGTTTATATAACACGTACAAGACACGCTTAAGCAGTAGGGGGCCATGTTAGCAATACCATCGCGTCCGATGATTTACCCACAGCACTTTGGGTCCCGCTGCTTCTTCCTTATCACCCCTGAACATGCGGCTTAAAAGCCATCACCTTATACCTCCCCACGCAGGCTCGCGATGCCCGATTTGGTCATATCCGGAGTATGCCACACGATAAATGACCCATGCACCCTCAGAGCACTCCGTCCTAGGTGCATGGATCTGGACGTGAATAGCGGGAACTGTTTAAGACCGCAAGCCCATGCTTGACCGGCCGAACCCTGCCCTATCCATCGCCCGACCTTGGGCCCAACACAACCACGTTAGATGCAACACGTCACAAGAACACCATCACGGCAAATGATCACGATACAAGACCAATGATGGAGTAATTTCACAAAAATCATAAAACCGATGTTTATTTCGAAATCATTCTTGTATAAATTATGCATCTGAAATAAGCATGCAATCACGTATGTCACGAATGATGCAATGAAGTATTTTAGTTCACGATGAAATATTTAATCGAACAAATAGTTTTTCAGAATTTCCTTAAAAGAATGTTTTCCTCGAATTCATTTTCACAAAACATGCCTGAAAAATTACTTTTGCAAGATACGTGTTTGAAAACATTCATGCAGGTAATAGTTGGTGCCAAGAATTGGTGAATGTAAAATGAGTCCTGAATTTGATTTGAAAGTGTTGAAACTCATTTTCATGTCAAGTATTCAAAGCATGTTGAAAGTACATATATATATATCTATATATATATATATATATGACGTATTCCTTCCAGTTTTGAAAGACATATAACTATAATTTTGAGAGGCAACTCACACTAACTTCCAAGTTATTCAGCGTCGTCCTCGAGCGGTTTACTAACACCACCTGTTAATCCAAGGATTATATTAGAAATCTATTCTCTAACACTCGTCTTAATAATCTACTCGAAAAATCCTATGCGGTCCTATGAACTACATGAACATGCACGAAATACTATTCTCCCAAACTATGCTTAACTTCATTATGTTCAAAGATTGACAAAACACTAAGAAAATAAATCTGCGCGGTTTTGGTTTAAAATCTATTAAAATTCATAGAACATGATTTTACTTTTGAAATTTTTCAGAAACACCCGAGACTTACTGAAAAAGTTCAGGTAAAAGTTGCAAAGGTAAACTAGATTTGTAAGTAGCTGTTTCATCCTCCAAAACCCAGCCAAGCAGAAGCTGTTTTTACACAGGCAGGATACACTTCAAAAATTTGTATAAAATCTCCTGTTCATCAGAAAGCTCCAACATTTATAGGACACGCTCACAAGACACTCAAAATGGATCCGAAAATTTTTGGAAGCCAAATAAAATCTGTAGATACAAAATTTTCAGCTTATAACAAAGCATATCTGTAAATAAGTAATTCCCTGGCAGCAGTGGTTTGCCAATTTTTATAAAATTCACCAAAACTTCAAATATTTCCAAACTCCACGATTTTTTTCTATAAACACAACAAAGTTTATTGAAAAATATTTTGGCTTCAAAATTTCATTCAATTGGATCTTCAAATACATTGTAGAACACACATGCAAAAACTGAAATTGAGCTCATTTTATTTTCATGACAAAACCATCATGCATGTCTTAAATGATTCTTAAAAATAAGTTAAAACTCACATGCAATCAATTATCCATGTATAAGCTACATATATGGTCATGGATCTACAACAATTTATCCAAATCCTTCACTCATTCACACAAGCAATAAAAGTTTCTAGAAACTAAAATAGCAGACTGCGTAGGTCTATTGGTGGTCATTTTTAGACAATTTCCGCATCCATTTTCTGCAAACTTATCATAAAACATATCTATATTCAATAAGGATTCTAATGGAGGTCTTGCATGTACAATTAGAGCACGGAAAAAGGGGTTTGTTGGGCAATTGAATGTGAAACACAGATTCTGGAATTGAAAAGAGCTTACTGGCAGTGATACTTTAAATACAAATTATGTAATGATTCCTCAACGATTTCTAAAGAACTTTAAATGTAAAGATATCTACACTCATAGAGGTTTCTAAATATGGTCTTGCATGTAAGATCAAACCAACGAAAGAGTTGTTTCTTGCCCAAAGAAAATAGAACACAGTTCTGAAAATTGAAAATACGGACAGCTTACCGCACGGTTTGAAGCGATTTTGAAACTTTTGGTAGCCAATTTGATAAATCCAATTCCATAGTATTATTTCTTATCCTCTTGTGAATATTTTGAGATAAGGAACTCCCAATTTGGACATCATTGCGTCCTTCAAAACGTGCGAATACCAGCACTGCCAGTGCTGGAAATTTCTGTGCGGAAATTGCTTTGGGAAAATGGTTTCTATGTTGTGGGTTAAGCTTTCTCTTTCCATGGCTCTCTTAAACGGTTTTGTAGCTGAAAAGAGATGAAAATGGGAATGAACTCTGATTTTAGAGCAAGAAATACATGAGTGGATGAGAGGAGAAAAGAAGAGCAAGATAGGTGTGCATATATATAGGGGTGATGAGGACTTTATTGCAAATTTTCTTTTTATCTCCTAGTCCTACAATTATTGTATCTTATTCCAAGGTTTATACATGAATATGAATTGATATAAAATCCCCCAATTACTAATACTAATACATGTTAATCAAGTAATGTTCGTGGTGTCATACTACTAGTCATCGAATTAGTAAGTATACTAATACTAAGAAAATTCGGTTGTCACATTTTTCCCCTATATAAAGGAGTCCTCCAGCATTCTGAAATTCACACCAACTCAAACACATTCTCTCTAGTGTTCTTGAGTTCTTCATATCATTATCAAATATTTCTTGAGTTTTTCAGCAGTTTAGTAAAGTTCGTTTTTTTCTGAAATTGAAGTGGTTCAATCTTCAGAAAAGGTTTCGTTGTATCTTGGGACACGTTTTGTCAAAGCCGGTACCACCTATAGCGGGGGCAATTTCGTGTTAAGGATAGAGTTAATTCTCGCCTCGAAATGCTCTCATCCTTTTCTTTCATTTTTCAAATTGTTCGTTAAATTAGTTCAACAAACTTAACACGAAATTCTGTTGATTCAAATTTTTTCGAAAAATCTGAAAATGGCAAGCCGTGGGCCTGGGCCTTTGTCTTGGTCTTGTGGCTTGTGGCTTGAGGTGTTTGGTGTGGGCATGGGCTTTGGCCTCTCTATTATTCTTTTTGGACAAAAGTTTAATTGGGCTTCCCAGAAAATCCAACGAAGCGAAATTTGATTTTATTAAATCAATTTGAATTAATAAAAAACTGGCCACATTTTTTTTTAATTCGAATTAAATTTAATTCAGCCTTCTAGAAGACTATTTCATAACAGCCATAACATCTGATTTATTTGTGCTGTTACAAAATGGTTAATGGCAGAATTAAATTTCTGATTTAATTCTATCAAATTTTTCACCTATATAATGGGGTCCTCCTGTAACGCCCTCAAATTTAATCCTAAAGAATCCAACACGAAAGCGTTATCCTATCCTTACAGAAGTACAAACAAAATTCTGGACACAATTAAACAATTCATCTTATCGGGTCACAACCCCAATACATCAACTAAATAGCTATGCGAACTTAATATACATGAGTCAATCTACATCATTCACCTCTAGGATAGTCCGAGTTTATACTCCGATCCTTCAAGCTAGTTTCACTTCTCGACTTGCCTATAACTGGAAGGAAGAAAGTGAAGTACATAAGCAAAGGCTTAGTGAGCGCCAGTGTACGTGTGAAAGGTACTTAAAATAGTTTTTAGACCCCAAAGTGATAAATTAATAAGGTGAAAACAATAGTAGTTTCTATTTTTCAAACGCTCATTAAAAAGGCGAGTAAGAATGACATTTGCGTTCAAGCAGTAGCTGGTATGACACCAGGATCTTAGTATACATACGTTAAAGTTTTAAAACATGCATTTTTAAAAGTGTGCAGTCAATGTAAGTACCACGTACAAGACTCAATGCAAGTATCATGTACAAGACTCAATGCAAGTATCATGTACCAGACTCAATGCAAGTATCATGTACAAGACATGTTTAAGTAACACGTACACGTCACGCTTAAGCAGTAGGGGGCCATGTTAGCAATACTATCGCGTCCGACGATTTACCCATAGCACTTTGGGTCCCTCTGCTTCTTCCTTATCACCCCTGAACATGCGGCTTAAAAGCCATCACCTTATACCTCCCCACGCAGGCTCGCGATGCCCGATTTGGTCATATCCGGAATATGCCACACGATAAATGACCCATGCACCCTCAGAGCACTCCGTCCTAGATGCATGGATCTGGACGTGGATAGCGGGAACTGTTTAAGACCGCAAGCCCATGCTTGACCGGCCGAACCCTGCCCTATCCGTCGCCCGACCTTGGGCCCAACACAACCACGCAAGATGAAACATGTCACAAGAACACCATCACGACAAATGATCGTGATACAAGAACCAAATGATGGAGTACTTCCACGAATCCATAAAAACCGATGTTTATTTTGAAATCTTGCTTGCAAAATATGCATTTGAAACAAGTATGCAATCATGTATGTCACGAATGATTAAATGAAGCGTTTTGGCTCACGAAGGAATATTGAATCGAGCGAATATTTTTGTTTTCTTCAGAATTTCATTAAAAGAATGTTTTCTTGAAATCATTTTCACAAAACCTGCCTGGAAAATTATTCTCGCAAGATATGTCTTTGAAACGTGCCAAGAAATGGTTAATGCAAATTGAGTCCATGATTTGATTTGAAACTGTTGAAATTCATTTTCATGTGAAGTATTGAAAGCATGATGAAAGTATATAGATATATATACGACGTGCTCCTTCCAGTTTTGAAAGACATATAACTATAATTTTGAGAGGCACTCACTCTACGTCCAAGTTTATACGGCGTTGTCCTCGTTCGTCTCACCGACAACACCTGCTAAGCAAAATTATATCATAAGCTCATTTTCTAACTCGTCTAAAGTCTACCCGGGGTAGTCTATGAGGTCCTAATAACTATACCAACATGCACAACAAGTTACCTTAATGAAAACTAGGCTTAATTTCAATCTTCCCCAAAAGGTCGATAAGAGGCATAAAAACAGATTTGTGCAGTTTTAGTGTATGAATTGTTAAAAATCATAAACTCAATAATTGTGGGTAAAACGATTTCCATAAATGTTCTAAATTTGTTAAAAGACCTTAGATAAATTTTTCAAAGGTAAATGGTCACTTGAAATGTGGCTATTTTACTCAAAACCGAAGTAAAATTGGGTTCAATTTTTACTGGGGCAGTATTACTTTAAAATTCATATAAAATCAGCATTTAATCAAATAAGCCCCAATTTTATACACAACAACCCCAATACATATTATTATCCCCTGTAAAATTTTGAAATCAAAATGAAGTTTGTAAGAACCCCAAATGATGTCTCAAACAAACATTTTGAAATCCCGTAAGGCTTCTGGCAGTCTATACTTAACAATTTACATAATTCACATTACAACTCCACAAATCTCACAAAATTCCAGAAATATTTTAGATATGCAGTAACATACACAGTAAAAGTTTTGAACTCAAATAACATTTTCGCGTTTCGATATAATTCTTCGAAATCAGTAGCAGATTTAAAGACCCAACTTACAATTGTCATGCATGTGTGATTTCTTCATTTAAGCCTTTAGGTTAGTTACTATAAATTGTAAATTTAAGCTTAAAACTCATAGATCTACTCTTCTAATACACATGCAATAACATTTTCAAAGCAAATTTAGCCTCTACCATTACCTACTAATGTAAGATCAAGGAATTACAAGTTACCTTTAATGCTACCAACAAGTGTGGAGATGGTTGAGGTTGAAACTAATATACTAATTTGTATCTATATATATATATATATATATATATATATCTTGAATGGAAGGATGAAGAGAGGTTGAAGATGATGAAAATGGAGAAAGAGAGTTGAAGAGGTATTTTCTTGTAAGGAAAATGATGAAGTTGTGGCATATTATATATATATATATATATATATATATATATATATATATATATCTATGGTGTGATGGTGGGGTGGTCGGTCAAGCCCACTTTCCACCCCTTTATTTATTATATATATTTTTTTTTAAAGTGAAATGAAAGTGGAATTTACTAATTATTGGTGTATTTGGGCAATTTACTAATTCAACTTCTCTCCTAGTGTCTAGTTAAATTTTGGTTCTATTCCTTTAATCTACATAAGATGTATAATATAATATCCCTCTTGAACATATGTTTAAGATCCTAGATCATGTCCTAATGCTTTAGATAGTAACTAGTCGACTAAAAAAAAAAAAACTCGGGCATCACATTCTCCCCTCCTTAAAAGAATTTGGTCCCCAAATTCTCACCTGAGAACAATTTCAGGTAGTGTCTTCGCATGTAATCCTCGGTTTCCCAAGTTGCTTCTTCTAGATTGTCGTGATTTTCCCATAACTCCTTTACCATTGGGATGCTTTTAGTCCGTAGCTCACGCACTTTCTTGTCCACAATCTTTATCGGTTTTTTTTTTCATAAGTCAAATTGTTCTGAATTAGTATTGCATCCACCTTGAGTACATGTTCAGGATCGGGTCGGTATTTCTTTAACCTGCTTACATGAAAGACATCGTGCAAACCAGAGAGTGCTGGTGAGAGTGCAAGTCGATATGCTACTTTTCCAACTCTTTCCAATATCTTGAAAGGTCCAACAATTCTAGGACTTAACTTTCCACCTTTCTTAGGTTGAATGATGCCTCTCCGAGGAGATAGCCGCAAGAAAACCTCATCTCTGACGAAAAATTCTAAGTCTTTTCTTCTTTGATCAGCGTAACTCTTCTGACGACTCTGTGCAGCTTTCATTCGTTCCTGGACAATTTGGATTTTATCTATAGCTTCTTGCAGCAATTTCAATTGTGGGAACGTTGTTTGTCCCTGATTTTTCCTCTTAGGAATCCATGTATCTCCAACTTCCCAACGAATTGGGGACCTGCACTTTCTCCCATATAAGGCTTCATATGGTGCCATTCCAATTGTGGCCTGATAGCTATTGTTATAAGCAAATTCTGCTAAAGCTAAGTGTTGAGCCCAATTTTCTTTAAATCCAAAACACATGCTCGCAACATGTCTTCTAGTATTTGAATGACTATCTCAAATTGTCCATCCGACTGAGGATAAGTTTTCATGCTAATGACTAGCTTAGTTTCCAATGCAACATGTATGCTTTTCCAAAATTGTGAGAGGAATGAGAGGAACCACTGCTCAATGGTATGGATCTCTGGACTCTACTAAGGACAAGGTTAACTGAAACACCATGCCGTCTCACAATTTCCTTAACGTACCATCAAGCTAACTTAGAGAGGTTCTACCTCCCGGACGGGCAAGAAATGAGCTCATTTTGTGAGCCCATCCACAATTATCCCAATAGAATCATGGCCACTTGTAGCTTGGGGCAAATCAGTTATAAAGTTCGCTGTTAGATATTCACCTTTCCATTCCGGTATTTTTTTTTTTAAAAGGTTGTAAGAGTCCAGAAGATCGTTAAGGTTTGATGTTTTGATTTCACTTGTTAACATGCAAAGCATCGTGAGACATAATTAGTGACTTGGCTGTTCAGATTGACTAACCAGTAATATTCCTTAATTCCTTATGCATCTCATTACTGCCAAGGTATATGGTCTTTTTCAAGCGACGAGCTTCATCAAGTATAACCTTCTTCACACTAGTGTCATTTGGTACATACACCCTATTTTAAACTATATCAGGTCGTCTTCCCAGATATGAAATTCACGCCTATATTTCTTGAAGGGTCTTCTCTCTTAAGTTCTTGAATATAGATCTTTCTCTAGTGCAACTTTGATCCAAGAACATTGGGTTCTATTTTGATATTAGCACACAAGATGTGTAATCCAAATTCTTTTGTATTCCAAAAATTCACATCCTTCCACATCCTCCATCCGTTATCCATTAATCTTGCAACACTCATTTTCTGACTTAAAGCATCTGCTTCTACATTAGATTTTCTAAGATGGGTTTGGATTGAACACTTGTAGTCTTCAAGAAGTTTCATTCTCTTTGTTTGTCTCAAATTCAACTCTTTTGAGAGAATAGATACTTAAAACTTTTGTGGTCGGTATGATGCTCCATATAAGTAATGTCTCCACTTTGTTATTTCAGAAATAATGGAGGCTACTGCCAAATCATGGGTTGGGTAGTTCTATTCGTAGGGTTTGTGTTTACGCTATACATACGCTATCTCTTTACTATTTTGCATAAGCATACATCCAGTCCCTCCTTAGAGACATCACCGTAAACTCCAAAATTATCATTTCCATTAGGAAGTTCTAAAATGCGTTGTTGTGAGCCTTTTCTCTAACTCTTGGAAGCTTGACTTAGACTCATCATTCTATTCAACTTCATCTTCCTTTGAGTTAGTCGAGATAAATGTCCTGCTATCTTAGAGAAATCCTTGACAAATCTCCGATAGTATCTTGCTAATCCGAGAAAGCTTTTTTTTTTTTTTTTTGTGGCAGTCTATCTCTAGTCGGTTTAACTATAGGGTATTCAATGTTTATATCTTCCCTAGGTTATTATCTCTCGATCTCTAACCTAGGCATTTTATCAAACACTTGGTGATCAAGCAAATGTAGCATTGAGATCAACTATTGAATACATAGCTAAAACCAAAATTAATCCAATAAACACCAACAAATCAACAATCAAAATAACATAAATGGCCTATCCATGGCCTCAATCAAACAAGTTTAGCTCATATTCATGTCAAAAGTGCAAATATAAATCATACAAGTCATAAGAGGTTTGAACAAATTCAAGAAATAAATATGTAAAAACTCCCTAATTCTTGTAGAGATGTGGATTCCTCGTTGAATTCTCCGTCTTCTCTTGAATCCGGGCCTTCAAGTAGACGTTTTGACCTTCAAAATCACTCTCCCAAGCTCCCTCTCCCTCTCTTTTGGCGTGGCTGCTGCTATCTATGGTGAGTTAGGGTAAAAAATGGCTAAAAGGGGTATTTATAGACCAACCCGCTGCCTCGAACGCCGCGGCGTTCGCTTGTTGAACGCCTCGGCGTTGGCTACTGCATGTGAACGCCGCGGCGTTCGCTTGTTGAACGCCGCGGCGTTCGTCCCCTGCTGCTCCAGCCAGTTTTGGTAAACTTCGCATAACTTTCTCTACCGATGTCGGAATTCACTGATTCAAGTTGCTGTAGAATCCTAAAACAATGATCTACAACTATCCAGAAGACACTAGGGCCGAAATCAAACGTTAAAGATGACAAAATTGTCTCACAAGTCACTGAATGAGAAAACTCCATCGTAAGACGTCTCCTCCGATGACGTTTTCACCTCCTTCCCTACATATCTGATCTTTGTCTTCAACATAAGAAATGTACCTTTGCCTCTTATCTTTCCATTGGTATAAGAAGTGTGTAATTTGGACATGGGTAGAGAAATCTATTCCATAAACTCTAGCACTGCGCAGACAGTTTGTATCTTTATGCATGATTTATCTTCAATTCTTGTTCTTTTCTCCAAATGATATGTTATTCTAGAAAATATGAGAAAACAAGGGTCCAAGCATCATATGTCATCAAATTATCATGAAAACAATCAAAACCAAGTCAATAAACGGGGGAAAACTAGTGTAAAAATAACATATATCAGTGGCATTCTCAAGTCTTTTCCATTCCACAATAGATTCTACCTTCGAGGGGTCGACATAGATTCCATTACCCATAATCACATGACCTAAGAAGGCAACCTTAGTTAACCCAAACTCAGACTTGCTAAATTTCACGTAGAGCTTGTTGTCTCTTAAGATTGGCAATACAATCCTTAAGTGTCGTTCATGATTTTCTTTGGTCTTAGATATAGACAATGATGTCGTTTATAAATATCACCGCAAGCGATCCAAATTAGAAGGTAATATACTATGCATAATATCCATAAGGGTTGTTGGGGGGGGTATTGGTCAATCCAACTGGCATTTCAACAAACTCATATTGTCCGTATCTTGTTTGGAAAGCGGTCTTAAGTTCATCTTCATTGCTAATTCTTAATTGATCATATCCTTGTTGCAAATCAAGCTTAGAATATAACGTAGCTCCTTGGAGTTGGTCAAACAATTCTTTAATTCGTGGAAGAGGATACTTGTTCTTGATGGTTACACTATTTAACCCCCGGTATTCTACATCTAACCCTAATGATCTGTCTTTCTTCTTGCCAAATAACACTAGAGCTCCCCACAGAGACGTATTAGGTTCAATAAATCCTATCTCCACAACTTTAATAGCTAAGCTTTCTTTATATTGGGGTAGTTCCGAGTAAACGCTTGATGGTGAACTCCCTTCCCTATCTGTTGGTAAAGAGATTAAAATTTAGGAACTACAAATACTTATTTAATATTCACTTTATATTTTGTCTTGTTAATCATGGAAGCTAAATAGTCTTCCCTTTCTTTCCAAAGTGTCCTTTACGCAATAACAACTGAAATGTTAGGTGCTGAAGCAATCCTTGTGTTCCCTGCTAGATCTGTAATCGACTTACCAGAGGCACAAAACTTAACAACCTTGTAAGATAATCTATTGGGCATGATGATAAGACAACTAATCCATTTCTAGAATAATGTCTTACTCTTGTATAGGTAGCACTATAAGACCAGTTGTAAAAGATTTTCCACTAATCATTATGTTACTGGACTTAAATCACTGAATCCATAACCATGCCACTATCCTTTCGTGTAGTAACTTCTAAGTTAACTTTTATAGTACGATCAAAAATTAAAATAGTCATTTATAATCACCTTTCCTGTATCACATCCAAAAATTATTCTGTAATATCAATAAACTATCACTGTACTCAATAAACTACATGAAAGCTAATTTCCCACTCGCTTTCTCATAAGTAGGAGGTTGAGTAATTAATGTAATTCCTCTTGTTCACAAGAATATTCATCCTTCATTCTATTACACCTTTTCCGACTCAAGTGTCTCTTTGCAATCAAAGCACCTATAATGTTTTATTCTAGACACGTTCCTAGCTCAGTCCTACAATTGTAATCAATCATCGCTTGGTCGGCCGCCCAAACAATGGTTTGTCACAATTCAAGTACTGAAACACTATATCTCCAACCTTATTATCATATCGAACTCTCACTTAATACCTAAAACCACAGTCCGAGGAACCTATCCCAGAATAGCTCAGGCACTAGCCCAAGCTCTGATACCATCTGTAACGCCCTCAAATTTAATCCTAAAGAATCTAACACGAAAGCGTCAACACGCCCTCAATTTAATCCTAAAGAATCCAACACGAAAGCGTTATCCTATCCTTACAGAAGTACAAACAAAATTCTGGACACAATTAAACAATTCATCTTATCGGGTCACAACCCCAATACATCAACTAAATAGCTATGCGAACTTAATATACAAGAGTCAATCTACATCATTCACCTCTAGGATAGTCCGAGTTTATACTCCGATCCTTCAAGCTAGTTTCACTTCTCGACTTGCCTATAACTGGAAGGAAGAAAGTGAAGTACATAAGCAAAGGCTTAGTGAGCGCCAGTGTACGTGTGAAAGGTGCTTAAAATAGTTTTTAGACCCCAAAGTGATAAATTAATAAGGTGAAAACAATAGTAGTTTCTATTTTTCAAACGCTCATTAAAAAGGCGAGTAAGAATGACATTTGCGTTCAAGCAGTAGCTGGTATGACACCAGGATCTTAGTACACATACGATAAAGTTTTAAAACATGCATTTTTAAAAGTGTGCAGTCAATGTAAGTACCACGTACAAGACTCAATGCAAGTATCATGTACAAGACTCAATGCAAGTATCATGTACCAGACTCAATGCAAGTATCATGTACAAGACATGTTTAAGTAGCACGTACACGTCACGCTTAAGCAGTAGGGGGCCATGTTAGCAATACTATCGCGTCCGACGATTTACCCATAGCACTTTGGGTCCCTCTGCTTCTTCCTTATCACCTCTGAACATGCGGCTTAAAAGCCATCACCTTATACCAAATGATGGAGTACTTCCACGAATCCATAAAAACCGATGTTTATTTTGAAATCATGCTTGCAAAATATGCATTTGAAACAAGTATGCAATCATGTATGTCACGAATGATTAAATGAAGCGTTTTGGCTCACGAAGGAATATTGAATCGAGCGAATATTTTTTTTTTCTTCAGAATTTCATTAAAAGAATGTTTTCTTGAAATCATTTTCACAAAACCTGCCTGGAAAATTATTCTCGCAAGATATGTCTTTGAAACGTGCCAAGAAATGGTTAATGCAAATTGAGTCCATGATTTGATTTGAAAGTGTTGAAATTCATTTTCATGTGAAGTATTGAAAGCATGATGAAAGTATATAGATATATATACGACGTGCTCCTTCCAGTTTTGAAAGACATATAACTATAATTTTGAGAGGCACTCACTCTACGTCCAAGTTATACGGCGTTGTCCTCGTTCGTCTCACCGACAACACCTGCTAAGCGAAATTATATCATAAGCTCATTTTCTAACTCGTCTAAAGTCTACCCGGGGTAGTCTATGAGGTCCTAATAACTATACCAACATGCACAACAAGTTACCTTAATGAAAACTAGGCTTAATTTCAATCTTCCCCAAAAGGTCGATAAGAGGCATAAAAACAGATTTGTGCAGTTTTAGTGTATGAATTGTTAAAAATCATAAACTCAATAATTGTGGGTAAAACGATTTCCATAAATGTTCTAAATTTGTTAAAAGACCTTAGATAAATTTTTCAAAGGTAAATGGTCACTTGAAATGTGGCTATTTTACTCAAAACCGAAGTAAAATTGGGTTCAATTTTTACTGGGGCAGTATTACTTTAAAATTCATATAAAATCAGAATTTAATCAAATAAGCCCCAATTTTATACACAACAACCCCAATACATATTATTATCCCCTGTAAAACTGTGAAATCAAAATGAAGTTTGTAAGAACCCCAAATGATGTCTCAAACAAACATTTTGAAATCCCGTAAGGCTTCAGGCAGTCTATACTTAACAATTTCCATAATTCACATTACAACTCCACAAATATCACAAAATTCCAGATATATTTTAGATATGCAGTAACATACACAGTAAAAGTTTTGAACTCAAATAACATTTTCTCATTTCGATATAATTCTTCGAAATCAGTAGCAGATTTAAAGACCCAACTTACAATTGTCATGCATGTGTGATTTCTTCATTTAAGCCTTTAGGTTAGTTACTATAAATTGTAAATTTAAGCTTAAAACTCATAGATCTACTCTTCTAATACACATGCAATAACATTTTCAAAGCAAATTTAGCCTCTACCATTACCTACTAATGTAAGATCAAGGAATTACAAGTTACCTTTAATGCTACCAACAAGTGTGAAGATGGTTGAGGTTGAAACTAATATACTAATTTGTATCTATCTATATATATATATATATATATATATATCTTGAATGGAAGGATGAAGAGAGGTTGAAGATGATGAAAATGGAGAAAGAGAGTTGAAGAGGTATTTTCTTGTAAGGAAAATGATGAAGTTGAGGCATATTATATATATATATATATATATATATATATATATATCTATGGTGTGATGGTGGGGTGGTCGGTCAAGCCCACTTTCCACCCCTTTATTTATTATATTTTTTTTTTTTAAAGTGAAATGAAAGTGGAATTTACTAATTATTGGTGTATTTGGGCAATTTACTAATTCAACTTCTCTCCTAGTGTCTAGTTAAATTTTGGTTCTATTCCTTTAATCTACATAAGATGTATAATATAATATCCCTCTTGAACATATGTTTAAGATCCTAGATCATGTCCTAATGCTTTAGATAGTAACTAGTCGACCAAAAAAAAAAAAACTCGGGCATCACACCTCCAGCATTCTGAAATTCACATCAACTCAAACACATTCTCTCTAGTGTTCTTGAGTTCATCATATCATCATCAAATATTTCTTGAGTTTTTCAGCAGTTTAGAAAAGTTCGTTTTTTTCTGACAATGAAGTGGTTCAATCTTCAGAAATGGTTTCGTTGTATCTTGGGACACGTTTTGTCAAAGCAGGTACCACCTATAGCGGGGGCAATTTCGTGTTAAGGATAGAGTTAATTCTCCCCTCGAAACACTCTCATCCTTTTCTTTCATTTTTCAAATTGTTCGTTAAATTAGTTCAACAAACTTAACACGAAATTTTGTTGATTCAAATTTTTTCGAAAAATCTGAAAATGGCAAGCCTTGGGCCTGGGCCTTGGTCTTGGTCTTGTGGCTTGTGGCTTGAGGTGTTTGGTGTGGGCATGGGCTTGGGCCTCTCTATTATTCTTTTTGGACAAAAGTTTAATTGGGCTTCCCAGAAAATCCAACAAAGCTAAATTTGATTTTATTAAATCAATTTGAATTAATGAAATGCTGGCCACATTTTTTTTTAATTCGAATTAAATTTAATTCAGCCTTCTAGAAGACTATTTCATAACAGCCATAACATCTGATTTATTTGTGCTGTTACAAAATGTTTAATGGCAGAATTAAATTTCTGATTTAATTCCATCAGATTTTTCACCTATATAAAGGGGTCCTCCACCATTCTGAAATTCACACCAACTCAAACACATTCTCTCTAGTGTTCTTGAGTTCATCATATCATCATCAAATATTTCTTGAGTTTTTCAGCAGTTTAGTAAAGTTCGTTTTTTTCTGAAATTGAAGTGGTTCAATCTTCAGAAAAGGTTTCGTTGTATCTTGGGACACGTTTTGTCAAAGCCGGTACCACCTATAGCCGGGGCAATTTCGTGTTAAGGATAGAGTTAATTCTCGTCTCGAAACACTCTCATCCTTTTCTTTCATTTTTCAAATTGTTCGTTAAATTTGTTCAACAAACTTAACACGAAATTCTGTTGATTCAAATTTTTTTGAAAAATCTGAAAATGGCAAGTCGTGGGCCTGGGCCTTGGTCTTGGTCTTGTGGCTTGTGCCTTGATGTGTTTGGTGTGGGCATGGGCTTGGGCCTCTCTATTATTCTTTTTGGACAAAAGTTTAATTGGGCTTCCCAGAAAATCCAACAAAGCTAAATTTGATTTTATTAAATAAATTTGAATTAATAAAATGCTGGCCCACATTTTTTTTTTCATTCGAATTAAATTTAATTCAGCCTTCTAGAAGACTATTTCATAACATCCTTAACATCTGATTTATTTGTGCTGTTACAAAATGTTTAATGGCAGAATTAAATTTCTGATTTAATTCTATCAGATTTTTCACCTATATAAAGGGGTCCTCCAGCATTCTGAAATTCACACCAACTCAAACACATTCTCTTTAGTGTTCTTGAGTTCATCATATCATCATCAAATATTTCTTGAGTTTTTCAGCAGTTTAGTAAAGTTCGTTTTTTTCTGAAATTGAAGTGGTTCAATCTTCAGAAAAGGTTTCGTTGTATCTTGGGACACGTTTTGTCAAAGCCGGTACCACCTATAGCCGGGGCAATTTCGTGTTAAGGATAGAGTTAATTCTCGTCTCGAAACACTCTCATCCTTTTTTTTCATTTTTCAAATTGTTCGTTAAATTTGTTCAACAAACTTAACACGAAATTCTGTTGATTCAAATTTTTTCGAAAAATCTGAAAATGGCAAGTCGTGGGCCTGGGCCTTGGTCTTGGTCTTGTGGCTTGTGGCTTGATGTGTTTGGTGTGGGCATGGGCTTGGGCCTCTCTATTATTCTTTTTGGACAAAAGTTTAATTGGGCTTCCCAGAAAATCCAACAAAGCTAAATTTGATTTTATTAAATAAATTTGAATTAATAAAATGCTGCCCACATTTTTTTTTCATTCGAATTAAATTTAATTCAGCCTTCTAGAAGACTATTTCATAACAGCCTTAACATCTGATTTATTTGTGCTGTTACAAAATGTTTAATGGCAGAATTAAATTTCTGATTTAATTCTATCAGATTTTTCACCTATATAAAGGGGTCCTCCACCATTCTGAAATTCACACCAACTCAAACACATTCTCTCTAGTGTTCTTGAGTTCATCATATCATCATCAAATATTTCTTGAGTTTTTCAGCAGTTTAGTAAAGTTCGTTTTTTTCTGAAATTGAAGTGGTTCAATCTTCAGAAAAGGTTTCGTTGTATCTTGGGACACGTTTTGTCAAAGCCGGTACCACCTATAGCCGGGGCAATTTCGTGTTAAGGATAGAGTTAATTCTCGTCTCGAAACACTCTCATCCTTTTCTTTCATTTTTCAAATTGTTCGTTAAATTTGTTCAACAAACTTAACACGAAATTCTGTTGATTCAAATTTTTTCGAAAAATCTGAAAATGGCAAGTCGTGGGCCTGGGCCTTGGTCTTGGTCTTGTGGCTTGTGGCTTGATGTGTTTGGTGTGGGCATGGGCTTGGGCCTCTCTATTATTCTTTTTGGACAAAAGTTTAATTGGGCTTCCCAGAAAATCCAACAAAGCTAAATTTGATTTTATTAAATAAATTTGAATTAATAAAATGCTGCCCACATTTTTTTTTCATTCGAATTAAATTTAATTCAGCCTTCTAGAAGACTATTTCATAACAGCCTTAACATCTGATTTATTTGTGCTGTTACAAAATGTTTAATGGCAGAATTAAATTTCTGATTTAATTCCATCAGATTTTTCACCTATATAAAGGGGTCCTCCACCATTCTGAAATTCACACCAACTCAAACACATTCTCTCTAGTGTTCTTGAGTTCATCATATCATCATCAAATATTTCTTGAGTTTTTCAGCAGTTTAGTAAAGTTCGTTTTTTTCTGAAATTGAAGTGGTTCAATCTTCAGAAAAGGTTTCGTTGTATCTTGGGACACGTTTTGTCAAAGCCGGTACCACCTATAGCCGGGGCAATTTCGTGTTAAGGATAGAGTTAATTCTCGTCTCGAAACACTCTCATCCTTTTCTTTCATTTTTCAAATTGTTCGTTAAATTTGTTCAACAAACTTAACACGAAATTCTGTTGATTCAAATTTTTTCGAAAAATCTGAAAATGGCAAGTCGTGGGCCTGGGCCTTGGTCTTGGTCTTGTGGCTTGTGGCTTGATGTGTTTGGTGTGGGCATGGGCTTGGGCCTCTGTATTATTCTTTTTGGACAAAAGTTTAATTGGGCTTCCCAGAAAATCCAACAAAGCTAAATTTGATTTTATTAAATAAATTTGAATTAATAAAATGCTGCCCACATTTTTTTTTCATTCGAATTAAATTTAATTCAACCTTCTAGAAGACTATTTCATAACAGCCATAACATCTGATTTATTTGTGCTGTTACAAAATGTTTAATGGCAGAATTAAATTTCTGATTTAATTCTATCAGATTTTTCACCTATATAAAGGGGTCCTCCAGCATTCTGAAATTCACACCAACTCAAACACATTCTCTCTAGTGTTCTTGAGTTCATCATATCATCATCAAATATTTCTTGAGTTTTCAGCAGTTTAGTAAAGTTCGTTTTTTTTTAAAATTGAAGTGGTTCAATCTTCAGAAAAGGTTTCGTTGTATCTTGGGACACGTTTTCTCAAAGCCGGTACCACCTATAGCCGGGGCAATTTCGTGTTAAGGATAGAGTTAATTCTCGCCTCGAAACGCTCTCATCCTTTTCTTTCATTTTTCAAATTGTTCGTTAAATTAGTTCAACAAACTTAACACGAAATTCTGTTGATTCAAATTTTTTCGTAAAATCTGAAAATGGCAAGCCGTGGGCCTGGGCCTTTGTCTTGGTCTTGTGGCTTGTGGCTTGAGGTGTTTGGTGTGGGCATGGGCTTGGGCCTCTCTATTATTCTTTTTGGACAAAAGTTTAATTGGTCTTCCCAGAAAATCCAACAAAACAAAATTTGATTTTATTAAATCAGTTTGAATTAATAAAATGCTGTCCACATTTTTTTTAATTCGAATTAAATTTAATTCAGCATTCTAGAAGACTATTTCATAACAGCCATAACATCTGATTTATTTGTGCTGTTACAAAATGGTTAATGGCAGAATTAAATTTCTGATTTAATTCTATTAGATTTTCCCCTTATATAAAGGAGTCCTCCAGCATTCTGAAATTCACACCAACTCAAACACATTCTCTCTAGTGTTCTTGAGTTCATCATATCATTATCAAATATTTCTGGAGTTTTTCAGCAGTTTAGTAAAGTTCGTTTTTTTCTGAAATTGAAGTGGTTCAATCTTCAGAAAAGGTTTCGTTGTATCTTGGGACACGTTTTGTCAAAGCCGGTACCACCTATAGCCGGTGCAATTTCGTGTTAAGGATAGAGTTAATTCTCCCCTCGAAACGCTCTTATCCTTTTCTTTCATTTTTCAAATTGTTCGTAAAATTAGTTCAACAAACTTAACACGAAATTCTGTTGATTCAAATTTTTTCGAAAAATCTGAAAATGGCAAGCCGTGGGCCTGGGCCTTTGTCTTGGTCTTGTGGCTTGTGGCTTGAGGTGTTTGGTGTGGGCATGGGCTTGGGCCTCTCTATTATTCTTTTTGGACAAAAGTTTAATTGGGCTTCCCAGAAAATCCAACAAAGCTAAATTTGATTTTATTAAATCAATTTGAATTAATAAAAAACTGGCCACATTTTTTTTTAATTCGAATTAAATTTAATTCAGCCTTCTAGAAGACTATTTCATAACAGCCATAACATCTGATTTATTTGTGCTGTTACAAAATGGTTAATGGCAGAATTAAATTTCTGATTTAATTCTATCAAATTTTTCACCTATATAAAGGGGTCCTCCAGCATTCTGAAATTCACACCAACTCAAACACATTCTCTCTAGTGTTCTTGAGTTCATCATATCATCATCAAATATTTCTTGAGTTTTTCAGCAGTTTAGTAAAGTTCGTTTTTTTTTTTAATTGAAGTGGTTCAATCTTCGGAAAAGGTTTCGTTGTATCTTGGGACACGTTTTGTCAAAGCCGGTACCACCTATAGCCGTGACAATTTCGTGTTAAGGATAGAGTTAATTCTCGCCTCGAAACGCTCTCATCCTTTACTTTCATTTTTCAAATTGTTCGTTAAATTAGTTCAACAAACTTAACACGAAATCCTGTTGATTCAAATTTTTTCGTAAAATCTGAAAATGGTAAGCCGTGGGCCTGGGCCTTTGTCTTGGTCTTGTGGCTTGTGGCTTGAGGTGTTTGGTGTGGGCATGGGCTTGGGCCTCTCTATTATTCTTTTTGGACAAAAGTTTAATTGGGCTTCCCAGAAAATCCAACAAAGCTAAATTTGATTTTATTAAATCAATTTGAATTAATAAAAAACTGGCCACATTTTTTTTAATTCGAATTAAATTTAATTCAGCCTTCTAGAAGACTATTTCATAACAGCCATAACATCTGATTTATTTGTGCTGTTACAAAATGGTTAATGGCAGAATTAAATTTCTGATTTAATTCTATCAGATTTTTCACCTATATAAAGGGGTCCTCCACCATTCTGAAATTCACACCAACTCAAACACATTCTCTCTAGTGTTCTTGAGTTCATCATATCATCATCAAATATTTCTTGAGTTTTTCAGCAGTTTAGTAAAGTTCGTTTTTTCTGAAATTGAAGTGGTTCAATCTTCAGAAAAGGTTTCGTTGTATCTTGGGACACGTTTTGTCAAAGCCGGTACCACCTATAGCCGGGGCAATTTCGTGTTAAGGATAGAGTTAATTCTCGCCTCGAAACACTCTCATCCTTTTCTTTCATTTTTCAAATTGTTCGTTAAATTTGTTCAACAAACTTAACACGAAATTCTGTTGATTCAAATTTTTTCGAAAAATCTGAAAATGGCAAGCCGTGGGCCTGGGCCTTGGTCTTGGTCTTGTGGCTTGTGGCTTGAGGTGTTTGGTGTGGGCATGGGCTTGGGCCTCTCTATTATTCTTTTTGGACAAAAGTTTAATTGGGCTTCCCAGAAAATCCAACAAAGCTAAATTTGATTTTATTAAATCAATTTGAATTAATAAAATGCTGGCCACATTTTTTTTTAATTCGAATTAAATTTAATTCAGCCTTCTAGAAGACTATTTCATAACAGCCATAACATCTGATTTATTTGTGCTGTTACAAAATGGTTAATGGCAGAATTAAATTTCTGATTTAATTCTATCAGATTTTTCACCTATATAAAGGGGTCCTCCAGCATTCTGAAATTCACACCAACTCAAACACATTCTCTCTAGTGTTCTTGAGTTCATCATATCATCATCAAATATTTCTTGAGTTTTTCAGCAGTTTAGTAAAGTTCGTTTTTTTCTGAAATTGAAGTGGTTCAATCTTCAGAAAAGGTTTCGTTGTATCTTGGGACACGTTTTGTCAAAGCCGGTACCACCTATAACCGGGGCAATTTCGTGTTAAGGATAGAGTTAATTCTCGCCTCGAAACACTCTCATCCTTTTCTTTCATTTTTCAAATTGTTCGTTAAATTTGTTCAACAAACTTAACACGAAATTCTGTTGATTCAAATTTTTTCGAAAAATCTGAAAATGCCAAGCCGTGGGCCTGGGCCTTGGTCTTGGTCTTGTGGCTTGTGGCTTGAGGTGTTTGGTGTGGGCATGGGCTTGGGCCTCTCTATTATTCTTTTTGGACAAAAGTTTAATTGGGCTTCCCAAAAAATACAACAAAGCTAAATTGGATTTTATTAAACCAATTTGAATTAATAAAATGCTGGCCAATTTTTTTTTTTAATTCGAATTAAATTTAATTCAGCTTTCTAGAAGACTATTTCGTAACAGCCATAACATCTGATTTATTTGTGCTGTTACAAAATGGTTAATGGCAGAATTAAATTTCTGATTTAATTCTATCAGATTTTTCACCTATATAAAGGGGTCCTCCAGCATTCTGAAATTCACACCAACTCAAACACATTCTCTCTAGTGTTCTTGAGTTCATCATATCATCATCAAATATTTCTTGAGTTTTTCAGCAGTTTAGTAAAGTTCGTTTTTTTCTGAAATTGAAGTGGTTCAATCTTCAGAAAAGGTTTCGTTGTATCTTGGGACACGTTTTGTCAAAGCCGGTACCACCTATAGCCGGGGCAATTTCGTGTTAAGGATAGAGTTAATTCTCGCCTCGAAACACTCTCATCCTTTTCTTTCATTTTTCAAATTGTTCGTTAAATTTGTTCAACAAACTTAACACGAAATTCTGTTGATTCAAATTTTTTCGAAAAATCTGAAAATGGCAAGTCGTGGGCCTGGGCCTTGGTCTTGGTCTTGTGGCTTGTGGCTTGAGTGTTGTTTGTGTGGGCATGGGCTTGGGCCTCTCTATTATTCTTTTTGGACAAAAGTTTAATTGGGCTTCCCAGAAAATCCAACAAAGCTAAATTTGATTTTATTAAATAAATTTGAATTAATAAAATGCTGCCCACATTTTTTTTTCATTCGAATTAAATTTAATTCAGCCTTCTAGAAGACTATTTCATAACAGCCTTAACATCTGATTTATTTGTGCTGTTACAAAATGTTTAATGGCAGAATTAAATTTCTGATTTAATTCTATCAGATTTTTCACCTATATAAAGGGGTCCTCCACCATTCTGAAATTCACACCAACTCAAACACATTCTCTCTAGTGTTCTTGAGTTCATCATATCATCATCAAATATTTCTTGAGTTTTTCAGCAGTTTAGTAAAGTTCGTTTTTTTCTGAAATTGAAGTGGTTCAATCTTCAGAAAAGGTTTCGTTGTATCTTGGGACACGTTTTGTCAAAGCCGGTACCACCTATAGCCGGGGCAATTTCGTGTTAAGGATAGAGTTAATTCTCGCCTCGAAACACTCTCATCCTTTTCTTTCATTTTTCAAATTGTTCGTTAATTTGTTCAACAAACTTAACACGAAATTCGGTTGATTCAAATTTTTTCGAAAAATCTGAAAATGGCAAGTCGTGGGCCTGGGCCTTGGTCTTGGTCTTGTGGCTTGTGGCTTGAGGTGTTTGGTGTGGGCATGGGCTTGGGCCTCTCTATTATTCTTTTTGGACAAAAGTTTAATTGGGCTTCCCAGAAAATCCAACAAAACAAAATTTGATTTTATTAAATCATTTGAATTAATAAAATGCTGGCCACATTTTTTTTAATTCGAATTAAATTTAATTCAGCCATTCTAGAAGACTATTTCATAACAGCCATAACATCTGATTTATTTGTGTTGTTACAAAATGGTTAATGGCAGAATTAAATTTCTGATTTAATTCTATTAGATTTTCCCCTTATATAAAGGAGTCCTCCAGCATTCTGAAATTCACACCAACTCAAACACATTCTCTCTAGTGTTCTTGAGTTCATCATATCATTATCAATATTTCTTGAGTTTTTCAGCAGTTTAGTAAAGTTCGTTTTTTCTGAAATTGAAGTGGTTCAATCTTCAGAAAAGGTTTCGTTGTATCTTGGGACACGTTTTGTCAAAGCCGGTACCACCTATAGCCGGGGCAATTTCGTGTTAAGGATAGAGTTAATTCTCGTCTCGAAACACTCTCATCCTTTTCTTTCATTTTTCAAATTGTTCGTTAAATTTGTTCAACAAACTTAACACGAAATTCTGTTGATTCAAATTTTTTCGAAAAATCTGAAAATGGCAAGTCGTGGGCCTGGGCCTTGGTCTTGGTCTTGTGGCTTGTGGCTTGATGTGTTTGGTGTGGGCATGGGCTTGGGCCTCTCTATTATTCTTTTTGGACAAAAGTTTAATTGGGCTTCCCAGAAAATCCAACAAAGCTAAATTTGATTTTATTAAATAAATTTGAATTAATAAAATGCTGCCCATATTTTTTTTTCATTCGAATTAAATTTAATTCAGCCTTCTAGAAGACTATTTCATAACAGCCTTAACATCTGATTTATTTGTGCTGTTACAAAATGTTTAATGGCAGAATTAAATTTCTGATTTAATTCTATCAGATTTTTCACCTATATAAAGGGGTCCTCCACCATTATGAAATTCACACCAACTCAAACACATTCTCTCTAGTGTTCTTGAGTTCATCATATCATCATCAAATATTTCTTGAGTTTTTCAGCAGTTTAGTAAAGTTCGTTTTTTTCTGAAATTGAAGTGGTTCAATCTTCAGAAAAGGTTTCGTTGTATCTTGGGACACGTTTTGTCAAAGCCGGTACCACCTATAGCCGGGGCAATTTCGTGTTAAGGATAGAGTTAATTCTCGTCTCGAAACACTCTCATCCTTTTCTTTCATTTTTCAAATTGTTCGTTAAATTTGTTCAACAAACTTAACACGAAATTCGGTTGATTCAAATTTTTTCGAAAAATCTGAAAATGTCAAGTCGTGGGCCTGGGCCTTGGTCTTGGTCTTGTGGCTTGTGGCTTGAGGTGTTTGGTGTGGGCATGGGCTTGGGCCTCTCTATTATTCTTTTTGGACAAAAGTTTAATTGGGCTTCCCAGAAAATCCAACAAAACAAAATTTGATTTTATTAAATCAGTTTGAATTAATAAAATGCTGTCCACATTTTTTTTAATTCGAATTAAATTTAATTCAGCATTCTAGAAGACTATTTCATAACAGCCATAACATCTGATTTATTTGTGCTGTTACAAAATGGTTAATGGCAGAATTAAATTTCTGATTTAATTCTATTAGATTTTCCCCTTATATAAAGGAGTCCTCCAGCATTCTGAAATTCACACCAACTCAAACACATTCTCTCTAGTGTTCTTGAGTTCATCATATCATTATCAAATATTTCTGGAGTTTTTCAGCAGTTTAGTAAAGTTCGTTTTTTTCTGAAATTGAAGTGGTTCAATCTTCAGAAAAGGTTTCGTTGTATCTTGGGACACGTTTTGTCAAAGCCGGTACCACCTATAGCCGGGGCAATTTCGTGTTAAGGATAGAGTTAATTCTCCCCTCGAAACGCTCTCATCCATTTCTTTCATTTTTCAAATTGTTCGTAAAATTAGTTCACAAACTTAACACGAAATTCTGTTGATTCAAATTTTTTCGAAAAATCTGAAAATGGCAAGCCGTGGGCCTGGGCCTTTGTCTTGGTCTTGTGGCTTGTGGCTTGAGGTGTTTGGTGTGGGCATGGGCTTGGGCCTCTCTATTATTCTTTTTGGACAAAAGTTTAATTGGGCTTCCCAGAAAATCCAACAAAGCTAAATTTGATTTTATTAAATCAATTTGAATTAATAAAAAACTGGCCACATTTTTTTTTAATTCGAATTAAATTTAATTCAGCCTTCTAGAAGACTATTTCATAACAGCCATAACATCTGATTTATTTGTGCTGTTACAAAATGGTTAATGGCAGAATTAAATTTCTGATTTAATTCTATCAAATTTTTCACCTATATAAAGGGGTCCTCCAACATTCCGAAATTCACACCAACTCAAACACATTCTCTCTAGTGTTCTTGAGTTCATCATATCATCATCAAATATTTCTTGAGTTTTTCAGCAGTTTAGTAAAGTTCGTTTTTTTTTTAAATTGAAGTGGTTCAATCTTCAGAAAAGGTTTCGTTGTATCTTGGGACACGTTTTGTCAAAGCCGGTACCACCTATAGCCGTGGCAATTTCGTGTTAAGGATAGAGTTAATTCTCGCCTCGAAACGCTCTCATCCTTTTCTTTCATTTTTCAAATTGTTCGTTAAATTAGATCAACAAACTTAACACGAAATCCTGTTGATTCAAATTTTTTCGTAAAATCTGAAAATGGTAAGCCGTGGGCCTGGGCCTTTGTCTTGGTCTTGTGGCTTGTGGCTTGAGGTGTTTGGTGTGGGCATGGGCTTGGGCCTCTCTATTATTATTTTTGGACAAAAGTTTAATTGGGCTTCCCAGAAAATCCAACAAAGCTAAATTTGATTTTATTAAATCAATTTGAATTAATAAAAAACTGGCCACATTTTTTTGAATTCGAATTAAATTTAATTCAGCCTTCTAGAAGACTATTTCATAACAGCCATAACATCTGATTTATTTGTGCTGTTACAAAATGGTTAATGGCAGAATTAAATTTCTGATTTAATTCCATCAGATTTTTCACCTATATAAAGGGGTCCTCCAGCATTCTGAAATTCACACCAACTTAAACACATTCTCTCTAGTGTTCTTGAGTTCATCATATCATCATCAAATATTTCTTGAGTTTTTCAGCAGTTTAGTAAAGTTCGTTTTTTTCTGAAATTGAAGTGGTTCAATCTTCAGAAAAGGTTTCGTTGTATCTTGGGACACGTTTTGTCAAAGCCGGTACCACCTATAGCCGGGGCAATTTCGTGTTAAGGATAGAGTTAATTCTCGTCTCGAAACACTCTCATCCTTTTCTTTCATTTTTCAAATTGTTCGTAAAATTAGTTCAACAAACTTAACACGAAATTCTGTTGATTCAAATTTTTTCGAAAAATCTGAAAATGGCAAGCCGTGGGCCTGGGCCTTTGTCCTGGTCTTGTGGCTTGTGGCTTGAGGTGTTTGGTGTGGGCATGGGCTTGGGCCTCTCTATTATTCTTTTTGGACAAAAGTTTAATTGGGCTTCCCAGAAAATCCAACAAAACAAAATTTGATTTTATTAAATCAGTTTGAATTAATAAAATGCTGTCCACATTTTTTTTAATTCGAATTAAATTTAATTCAGCATTCTAGAAGACTATTTCATAACAGCCCTAACATCTGATTTATTTGTGCTGTTACAAAATGGTTAATGGCAGAATTAAATTTCTGATTTAATTTTATTAGATTTTCCCCTATATAAAGGGTCCTCCAGCATTCTGAAATTCACACCAACTCAAACACATTCTCTCTAGTGTTCTTGAGTTCATCATATCATTATCAAATATTTCTGGAGTTTTTCAGCAGTTTAGTAAAGTTCGTTTTTTTCTGAAATTGAAGTGGTTCAATCTTCAGAAAAGGTTTCGTTGTATCTTGGGACACGTTTTGTCAAAGCCGGTACCACCTATAGCCGGGGCAATTTCGTGTTAAGGACAGAGTTAATTCTCCCCTCGAAACGCTCTCATCCTTTTCTTTCATTTTTCAAATTGTTCGTAAAATTAGTTCAACAAACTTAACACGAAATTCTGTTGATTCAAATTTTTTCGAAAAATCTGAAAATGGCAAGCCGTGGGCCTGGGCCTTTGTCTTGGTCTTGTGGCTTGTGGCTTGAGGTGTTTGGTGTGGGCATGGGCTTGGGCCTCTCTATTATTCTTTTTGGACAAAAGTTTAATTGGGCTTCCCAGAAAATCCAACCAAGCTAAATTTGATTTTATTAAATAAATTTGAATTAATAAAATGCTGCCCACATTTTTTTTTCATTCGAATTAAATTTAATTCAGCCTTCTAGAAGACTATTTCATAACAGCCATAACATCTGATTTATTTGTGCTGTTACAAAATGGTTAATGGCAGAATTAAATTTCTGATTTAATTCTATTAGATTTTCCCCTTATATAAAGGAGTCCTCCAGCATTCTGAAATTCACACCAACTCAAACACATTCTCTCTAGTGTTCTTGAGTTCATCATATCATCATCAAATATTTCTTGAGTTTTTCAGCAGTTTAGTAAAGTTCGTTTTTTTTTTAAATTGAAGTGGTTCAATCTTCAGAAAAGGTTTCGTTGTATCTTGGTACACGTTTTGTCAAAGCCGGTACCACCTATAGCCGTGGCAATTTCGTGTTAAGGATAGAGTTAATTCTCGCCTCGAAACGCTCTCATCCTTTTCTTTCATTTTTCAAATTGTTCGTTAAATTAGTTCAACAAACTTAACACGAAATTTTGTTGATTCAAATTTTTTCGAAAAATCTGAAAATGGCAAGCCATGGGCCTGGGCCTTGGTCTTGGTCTTGTGGCTTGTGGCTTGAGGTGTTTGGTGTGGGCATGGGCTTGGGCCTCTCTGTTATTCTTTTTGGACAAAAGTTTAATTGGGCTTCCCAGAAAATCCAACAAAGCTAAATTTGATTTTATTAAATCAATTTGAATTAATGAAATGCTGGCCACATTTTTTTTTAATTCGAATTAAATTTAATTCAGCCTTCTAGAAGACTATTTCATAACAGCCGTAACATCTTATTTATTTGTGCTGTTACAAAATGTTTATTGGCAGAATTAAATTTCTGATTTAATTCCATCAGATTTTTCACCTATATAAAGGGGTCCTCCACCATTCTGAAATTCACACCAACACAAACACAATCTCGCTAGTGTTCTTGAGTTCATCATATCATCATCAAATATTTCTTGAGTTTTTCAGCAGTTTAGTAAAGTTCGTTTTTTTCTGAAATTGAAGTGGTTCAATCTTCAGAAAAGGTTTCGTTGTATCTTGGGACACGTTTTGTCAAAGCCGGTACCACCTATAGCCGGGGCAATTTCGTGTTAAGGATAGAGTTAATTCTCGTCTCGAAACACTCTCATCCTTTTCTTTCATTTTTCAAATTGTTCGTTAAATTTGTTCAACAAACTTAACACGAAATTCTGTTGATTCAAATTTTTTCGAAAAATCTGAAAATGGCAAGTCGTGGGCCTGGGCCTTGGTCTTGGTCTTGTGGCTTGTGGCTTGAGGTGTTTGGTGTGGGCATGGGCTTGGGCCTCTCTATTATTCTTTTTGGACAAAAGTTTAATTGGGCTTCCCAGAAAATCCAACAAAGCTAAATTTGATTTTATTAAATAAATTTGAATTAATAAAATGCTGCCCACATTTTTTTTTAATTCGAATTAAATTTAATTCAGCCTTCTAGAAGACTATTTCATAACAGCCTTAACATCTGATTTATTTGTGCTGTTACAAAATGTTTAATGGCAGAATTAAATTTCTGATTTAATTCTATCAGATTTTTCACCTATATAAAGGGGTCCTCCAGTATTCTGAAATTCACACCAACTCAAACACATTCTCTCTAGTGTTCTTGAGTTCATCATATCATCATCAAATATTTCTTGAGTTTTTCAGCAGTTTAGTAAAGTTTGTTTTTTTCTGAAATTGAAGTGGTTCAATCTTCAGAAAAGGTTTCGTTGTATCTTGGGACACGTTTTGTCAAAGCCGGTACCACCTATAGCCGGGGCAATTTCGTGTTAAGGATAGAGTTAATTCTCGCCTCGAAACGCTCTCATCCTTTTCTTTCATTTTTCAAATTGTTCGTTAAATTAGTTCAACAAACTTAACACGAAATTCTGTTGATTCAAATTTTTTCGTAAAATCTGAAAATGGCAAGCCGTGGGCCTGGGCCTTTGTCTTGGTCTTGTGGCTTGTGGCTTGAGGTGTTTGGTGTGGGCATGGGCTTGGGCCTCTCTGTTATTCTTTTTGGACAAAAGTTTAATTGGGCTTCCCAGAAAATCCAACAAAACTAAATTTGATTTTATTAAATCAGTTTGAATTAATAAAATGCTGTCCACATTTTTTTAATTCGAATTAAATTTAATTCAGCCTTCTAGAAGACTATTTCATAACAGCCATAACATCTGATTTATTTGTGCTGTTACAAAATGGTTAATGGCAGAATTAAATTTCTGATTTAATTCTATTAGATTTTTCCCCTATATAAAGGAGTCCTCCAGCATTCTGAAATTCACACCAACTCAAACACATTCTCTCTAGTGTTCTTGAGTTCATCATATCATTATCAAATATTTCTTGAGTTTTTCAGCAGTTTAGTAAAGTTCGTTTTTTTCTGAAATTGAAGTGGTGCAATCTTCAGAAAAGGTTTCGTTGTATCTTGGGACACGTTTTGTCAAAGCCGGTACCACCTATAGCCGGGGCAATTTCATGTTAAGGATAGAGTTAATTCTCGCCTCGAAACGCTCTCATCCTTTTCTTTCATTTTTCAAATTGTTCGTTAAATTAGTTCAACAAACTTAACACGAAATTCTGTTGATTCAAATTTTTTCGAAAAATCTGAAAATGGCAAGCCGTGGGCCTGGGCCTTTGTCTTGGTCTTGTGGCTTGTGGCTTGAGGTGTTTGGTGTGGGCATGGGCTTGGGCCTCTCTATTATTCTTTTTGGACAAAAGTTTAATTGGGCTTCCCAGAAAATCCAACAAAGCTAAATTTGATTTTATTAAATCAATTTGAATTAATAAAAAACTGGCCACATTTTTTTTAATTCGAATTAAATTTAATTCAGCCTTCTAGAACACTATTTCATAACAGCCGTAACATCTGATTTATTTGTGCTGTTACAAAATGGTTAATGGCAGAATTAAATTTCTGATTTAATTCTATCAAATTTTTCACCTATATAAAGGGGTCCTCCAGCATTCTGAAATTCACACCAACTCAAACACATTCTCTCTAGTGTTCTTGAGTTCATCATATCATCATCAAATATTTCTTGAGTTTTTCAGCAGTTTAGTAAAGTTCGTTTTTTTCTGAAATTGAAGTGGTTCAATCTTCAGAAAAGGTTTCGTTGTATCTTGGGACACGTTTTGTCAAAGCAGGTACCACCTATAGCGGGGGCAATTTCGTGTTAAGGATAGAGTTAATTCTCCCCTCGAAACACTCTCATCCTTTTCTTTCATTTTTCAAATTGTTCATTAAATTAGTTCAACAAACTTAACACGAAATTCTGTTGATTCAAATTTTTTCGAAAAATCTGAAAATGGCAAGCCGTGGGCCTGGGCCTTAGTCTTGGTCTTGTGGCTTGTGGCTTGAGGTGTTTGGTGTGGGCATGGGCTTGGGCCTCTCTATTATTCTTTTTGGACAAAAGTTTAATTGGGCTTCCCAGAAAATCTAACAAAGCTAAATTTGATTTTATTAAATCAATTTGGATTAATGAAATGCTGGCCACATTTTTTTTTAATTCGGATTAAATTTAATTCAGCCTTCTAGAAGACTATTTCATAACAGCCATAACATCTGATTTATTTGTGCTGTTACAAAATGTTTAATGGCAGAATTAAATTTCTGATTTAATTCTATCAGATTTTTCACCTATATAAAGGGGTCCTCCAGCATTCTGAAATTCACACCAACTCAAACACATTCTCTCTAGTGTTCTTGAGTTCATCATATCATCATCAAATATTTCTTGAGTTTTTCAGCAGTTTAGTAAAGTTCGTTTTTTTCTGAAATTGAAGTGGTTCAATCTTCAGAAAAGGTTTCGTTGTATCTTGGGACACGTTTTGTCAAAGCCGGTACCACCTATAGCCGGGGCAATTTCGTGTTAAGGATAGAGTTAATTCTCGTCTCGAAACACTCTCATCCTTTTCTTTCATTTTTCAAATTGTTCGTTAAATTTGTTCAACAAACTTAACACGAAATTCTGTTGATTCAAATTTTTTCGAAAAATCTGAAAATGGCAAGTCGTGGGCCTGGGCCTTGGTCTTGGTCTTGTGGCTTGTGGCTTGAGGTGTTTGGTGTGGGCATGGGCTTGGGCCTCTCTATTATTCTTTTTGGACAAAAGTTTAATTGGGCTTCCCAGAAAATCCAACAAAGCTAAATTTGATTTTATTAAATAAATTTGAATTAATAAAATGCTGCCCACATTTTTTTTTAATTCGAATTAAATTTAATTCAGCCTTCTAGAAGACTATTTCATAACAGCCTTAACATCTGATTTATTTGTGCTGTTACAAAATGTTTAATGGCAGAATTAAATTTCTGATTTAATTCTATCAGATTTTTCACCTATATAAAGGGGTCCTCCAGCATTCTGAAATTCACACCAACTCAAACACATTCTCTCTAGTGTTCTTGAGTTCATCATACCATCATCAAATATTTGTTTAGTTTTTCAGCAGTTTAGTAAAGTTCGTTTTTTTCTGAAATTGAAGTGGTTCAATCTTCAGAAAAGGTTTCGTTGTATCTTGGGACACGTTTTGTCAAAGCCGGTACCACCTATAGCCGGGTCAATTTCGTGTTAAGGATAGAGTGAATTCTCGCCTCGAAACACTGTCATCCTTTTCTTTCATTTTTCAAATTGTTCGTTAAATTTGTTCAACAAGTAGTGCAAAGGACAAGCAAGTGGTCAACTTCACACCTGACAAAATTGTAATGCAGTGGACCAAATTGTCCCATACTACACATATACATAGTCAACGTGACTACCACAAGTATGGCACATAAAGAAGGACCTCGACCCTCACTCTCGCACATTGTTTTAAAAATGTTAAAAGGAATTACTTCGTAGTGGCTCGAAGTTTTAAAATCATGTTTTAATTTTTGATTGACTAAAACAAAGTTTCCCAAGTGAATAATCATAAGTTAGGAGATCTTGATGCGTTGATGCACGAGAAAAATAGAGGATGTAGATACAAAATGTCCTAAATATATCAATTCTTTTTTTTCAAGAATCTCAGCTTATGTTTGGATGTTTTTCATTTAGTTTTCTACTGTCATTTTTTAAAATGTATGGAGAAATTTTTTTTTTTTGTTTTTTGTCTTTGTGTGAAAATGGTAAGTAGGTCCGGTTTGGTTTACGAAAAAGGTCGGAAATTGACAATTTGATGATCTATTATGTGTGAAATATTTGAGTTCGTTAAAAATAATGTGTATGTAAATATTGTTATAAATAAACTAATAGATAATATTATATTGGCTAAATATATCATAACACTATAAAATAATGATTATTGCCCATGTTAATATGTCATGGTCAAAAATTTCTTTATTATGGTTAAAATCAATTGACCACGGCTTTACTACGGCTCTAGCCGTGATATTTGCAAGCATGGTCAAAACATTAGCCATGGTCAATGTTTTGTTTATTGTAAATACCATGACCATTAGCCATTGTAAAAAAATGATAAGTTAACATTTCTTCCCCCACAGTTAGTTAGAGCTTAAAATACCTAGCATTCTTTTTCACTATGACTAACTTTAGTGTGTCTATATGAAACATCTATCATGGCCAAATTAGCCATGAGCTTAGATAACTATAGGCCACGATTTTAAGTCATGTCATATATTTTTATTGCCAATACTCAATTTTCTTGTGGTGTTAGAAGTTGAAATGAAAAATTGACCCCAAAAAAGAGCATTCAAATACTGAAAATGAGTCTTAAAATATGCACAAGGTTGTGGAGGTTGAGACTAGATGATTTATTTCGTTATATCACCACTCTCGCTACCGTAAAGACGGTTTTTTCAAACCAAAGAGGTGACAGAAAGAAAGATGTAGGTGTGATTTGGTGAAGGGAAATGTAGTTATTGAAAAATGTGAAAGTGAAAAAATGAATAAGTAGTTTTTAGTTGGAAATTATGTAAATTAAGTATTTAATTTAGAAATGAAAATGGTCAAGCGAAAACACAAACAAGCGAACCCTTAGGCTGCGTATGGTTATGTTTTCAGAATTGCATTTTCATTTTCTGGATCACCAGAAAATGAAAATGCACACTTCTAGGTAAATTCTACAGAAAATACTCAAATTTTAAATTCTACTACACATTTCCCTATACAACAACCAATCATTTCACCCTTTCAATCAATTCACAATCTTTCATCATTAATTACACCATCCTACTTTTCAACTAATTATTTTTCTTAGTTTATCATATTTTATAATAACTAAATATATATGTATATATATATATATACACACACATACTTTATATCAAATCATTTATATATATATATATACACACACACACATTCATAATTAATTAAAGGGAAAACTGCAAAAAAAAACCCTGTGAAATCTAAAATTGGCTGAAAACCCCCTGTGAAAAAAAATAGGCTGAAAACCCCCTGTGTTATTTTGAAATTGCACGAAACCCCCCCTCCGTCACAAACTAACGGAGGGTGATATCCACGGGCTCGTTATGCGTTTTTTGTAATTTTTTTTTAGGAAAAATGCAAAAAAACCCCTGTGAAATATTTTATTGGCTGAAAACCCCCTGTGAAAAAAAATATAGGCTGAAAACCCCCCGTGTAATTCCGAAATTGCACGAAACCCCCCTTTTTTGTGATTTTAGCTAACTTTGGACAGATTTTTAGCTAACTTTGAATACAAGACTGCTTTGTTCTAGACGTCTCCTGATTATGTGAAATATATGTGTGGATAGCCCTCTGTGTCTAATTTCATGGGAAGAAAACATTTCATGAATCCGAGCTTTCTACAATGACTTATGAATTTTCTCGTGACGACGCGCACAGCTGTCTGCACTGCCGACAGATTTTGAGCTAACTTTGAATACAAAACTGATTTGTGCTAGACGTCTCCTCATTATGTGTGATATATTTGTGGATGTCCATATGTGTCTAGTTTCATGGGAAGAAAACGGTTCATGAATCCGAACTTTCTACAATGAGTTATGAATTTTCTTTTGAAGACGCGCACGTATGAGATAACTTTGGACAGATTTTCAGCTGACTTTGAATACAAAACTGCTTTGTTCTAGACATCTCTTGATTATGTACGATATATGTGTGGATATCCCTATGTGTTTAGTTTCATGGGAAGAAAACGGTTCATGAATCCGAGTTTTTTACAATGAGTTATGAATTTTCTCTTGAAGACGCGCACGTATGAGATAACTTTGGACAGATTTTTAGCTAACTTTGAATACAAAACTACTTTGTTCTAGACGTCTCCTCATTATGTGCGATATATGTGTTGATAGACCTATGTGTTTAGTTTCATGGGAAGAAAACGGTTCATGAATCCGAGCTTTCTACAATGAGTTATGAATTTTCTCTTGAAAACGCGCACGTATGAGATAACTTTGGACAGATTTTTAGCTAACTTTGAATACAAAACTGCTTTGTTCTTGACGTCTCTTGATTATGTGCGATATATGTGTAGATAGCCCTATGTGTTTAGTTTCATGGGAAGAAAACGGTTCATAAATCCGAGCTTTCTACAATGAGTTATGAATTTTCACATGAAGATGTGCACCCATGAGATAACAGCCGACAGATTTTTAGATAACTTTGAATACAAAACTGCTTTGTTCTAGACGTCTCCTAATTATGTGCGATATATGTATGGATAGCCCTATGTGTTTAGTTTCATGGGAAGAAAACGGTTCATGAATCCGAGCTCTTTACAATGAGTTATGAATTTTCTCGTGAAAACGCGCACAGCCAGCCGAGAAGCTCCAAAAAAGTTAACCGCAGAGGGGGGGGGGGGAGGTTTCGTGCAATTTCAGAATTACACAGGGGGTTGTCAGCCAATAAAATATTTCACAGGGGTTTTTTTGCATTTGAAAATTAACGGTGTTAAAGTTTGTGACGGAGGGGGGGTTTCGTGCAATGTCAAAATAACACAGGAGGTTTTCAGCCTATTTTTTTTTTACAGGGGGTTTTCAGCTAATTTTAGATTTCACAGGGTTTTTTTTGCAGTTTTCCCTTAATTCAATCACTTTATATATCAAATCCCAATAAAATTCAACTTTATGTCACATCAAACACCACTTCCAACTATTTTCTAAAAACATATCCAAACAAACAATAAAAGTCAATATTTTCACACGAATTTCTATAATACATGATGGTCCCAAATGGCATACGAAAGGGTTTAGAAGGCGGGGGGGGGGGGATTGAATAGACCCTGAAGTCTTTTTCGACTTCACAAAATTTTCGTATCACTTTAGAAATTTGAACGCTTGAGAAAAGATAACTTAGACTTAATGATTTCAACAATTACCAAAGTAGGGTAACATTTCAATCACTTAATCAGGGTTAGCATAGCGGAAATGTTCTTATAGCTTAGCGTTCTTTTTAACCAATTAGTCGCTTATTAGTTTTAAATGCCTTTTCAAGATATAATATGACAGTGTAATGTAAAGCAATAAAATAGTAAATGACACAAAATATTTGTAAGGTTCGTTGGGTGGTGTAATCCCAACTACGTCCTTCTTCTCCTTTTCACTTGGAGGAAATCCACTAAAATAATTCTCAAAGAATCACACAGAATCTTCTACAAATTAGGGAGAGAGGTGAAGACGATCTCGAGCTCCTTGATCACACAGATTTCAGCTCCAATAAAGATCTTCTCCAAGATGGCCTTGAGCTCCTTGATCACTCAGACTTCAGCTCCAATAAAGATCTTTCTTCAACAAGCTTCTCTTACTCAAAAATACTGCTTGTGGAAGTCAACAATCTTTCTCACTCAGATGAAAGGTTGAGGTTTATCACTAGGATTTTGTTTGTTTTAAAGAAAATCAAACAACTTGGGATATCTCAATAATAGTGTGGGGTTCTTCTTGGAAGATGTTTGAGATATCGGGTGACTGTCTGGAATGTATTTGAGAAGCTTGAAGGATTTTGGCTATGGGGTTTGCAAGCTTTTCTCTCAAATTATTTCTCAGCTCTCTTTCACATTTACGTCTTTTTTTTCCACACTCACACAGAGATAGCTGAAGGGTACTATTTATAGAGAATTTTGGGATTTGTCCGTTGGACACAAGTCAGGCGCGTGTACCTCACGAGGAGCTTCAAATAGTCCCTTTTCTGACATTCCTTAATTTCTGTTGATTCCTATTGGACAGGAGCAGGTTTGAATTCTGAAAAGCTGACAGTCTAGTCAACAAAGGTGGCTTGTCCACAAGTCATACTGTCTTGTTTGCTTTTAATGCACTTATCAAGCATTTAATGCATTTTGAATTTATTTCCCGTTGGAAATAAATATCCGTTGGTGATTGCATTTCAGTCTTTGATAACTTGGGTTTTATCTTCAGGAAAATCTGAACGCTGTTTGCTTGAATAGTGATCGCTTGAACAGTAACACTATTCACTTGAATAGTGGTCGCTTGAATAGTAAGCGTTTGAATAGTGAGCGCTTGAATAGTGGGCGCTTGAATAGTAAGCGTTTGAATAGTGAGCGCTTGAATAGTAACACTATTCCGAAGACGCTTGACTACTGTTCACTTGAATAGTAGCGCTTGCACAGATTCCTGAAATAATTCCTTAGCGTTTGACAGACGCTCAAAGCAAATCTTTATCTTCTCTTGACTTCAGACGCTGATCTTCAACTTCATCCTTGATAGACTCACTCAGAATTCTATCAGTGACTTGGTATTAAATACTTAGTCTAAAATCTATAAAGATAAAAATTACAAGCCTAACAAACTAACAAACTTTCAAATGCTTATACAAGTTTTCTATGATAGTATAAACTTACATTCTTTTGGGGTCTAACATGAAATCCTATCTTGTCATCATCAAAACATCTAACATGAAATTCCTAACAATTTCCCCCTTTTTGATGATGTCAAGACCTTAACTCTTATAACTCTTTTATAGTTTAAGAGTTCAAAGAAAAGCCCAAAATAAAATAAGTTAGCGTTTGGAAAGTTAGATAAGTTAGCTAAAGTTAGATTAGCTTCAACAAGATATTTCAGCAATAAATCATTCATTCATATATATAGAATTGAAAGCGTATATGATTTATACTGAAACAATGATTACCTTCCTTTTCTTTCCCTTTCTTTCTTTTTAAAAAGCTTTTCTTTCTCTTCTTTTTAGAAAGCTTTTTCTTTCTCTTTCTTCCTTTTTAAAAAACTTTTCTTTCTCTTCTTTTTAGAAGGCTTTTTCTTTTTCTTTCTTCCTTTTCAGAAAGGCTTTTTCCTTTCGGTCTCCTTAAACTGCTTTTCTTTCTCTTCTTCCCCCTTCTTGGCATCATCAAGGGAAGGCTGCAGTTCAAGCGATACATACTAGAGGAGGAGGACCAGTTGGTGTGGGGAAAAACTCAGCCACTTCTATCGACCGCTCAGCTTCCACAGTCGCTTCCACGTCTGGAAGGACCGTGTAAACAATATCCTCTAGCGATTTCCACCACTGTTGATACCACTTGATGGTAAATCAACATCCAACTATGTCTGCCTTCTCAAGACATTTAAAAAAGATATGCATGATTTTATAAAATGTTTTTATTAAGTGTTGAAGGGAATATTCAACGCTTAACATATATCATTTGATGATACCACTTGTTGTAAAATTTATGTTAAAGCTTGAAATCAAATTTATTTATTTTTTTTTTTTTTATGTTTGAGCATCTAACATATCATGCACAAATAACTATAAGTGTTGATGATCTATGCATATGAAAACAGTTTTTGATCATTGACGCTTACACATATGTTCAAGTACAATTTTAAGGTTCCCCCTAAATTTGACAAATTGTAACATTTTTGAAAAATGCTTTTTAAATATTATAATAAAGTTAATTCCCCCTAAATTATATGTCTAATGAAAATATGATGCATAATAATTAAGCGTTTAAATCATTCATACCTCATTCTGGAATGAAGAACAGGAATTTCTCTTTTCATATCTAAGAAATTTCTTGAATTTCTTGACCCATAAATTCATTTCCTGATCCTCATTTGATTCTGTCGCTTCCACCTCACTCACTGATTTTCCCTTGATATTAGTTGTAGCGATTAAGGCCCCGGACTCAGTCGCTGAAGACGAGGTGTAGCTGACTTCTCCTAATTCGAATTCAAAAGCCTTTAGCTCCGAGAACACATGTTCTGGCGTAATAATGTCCAACATTTGTGATTCTCTCATTGCTATAGTCTTTATCAAATATTTGCTCGGGAGACTTCTAAAAATCTTTTTGACCATTTTCTTATTGGTCAACTCTTTATCCAAAGACACTAACTCTGTAATAAGCGACGTAAATCTCGCATCCAATTGATCTAGCGTCTCGCTTGGCATCATCTTAAACAGCTCAAATCTTTGCATGGCTATGGAGAGCTTATTCTCTCTCATCTGTGCTGAATCTTCACATATTATAGCTAACTTATCCCAAATTTGCTTAGTCGTAGAGCACGACTTGACCTTATTGAATAAGTTATCATTGTCACCAATGGCTGTATAGAGAGCGTTCCGTCCAACATTATCCAAATTTGCTCTTCGACGCTCATCAGCTGACCACTCATGCTTTGGTTTCTCAACATAACCATCTGGAGTCGCTTCAGTCGCTCCAGGCGCTCTAGTGATGACTTCGAGTATTCGAATCGGTCCATCTGAAATGATATCACACATTTCATCATCACAAGCACAAAGATAAGCAAAAGCTTTGACCTTCCATGAGTCATAATTTGACTCGGTCAACTTAGGTACTCTTGAAAATGCCATTTTTAAAACTTTTAAAGCAACTAAATTTTAAAAGGGATCTGAACAAGCAGTTATGCTTGGAAATTCAAAAAAAATTCAACTTCAACCGCTCTGATACCACTCAGAATTCTATCAGTGACTTGGTATTAAATACTTAGTCTAAAATCTATAAAGATAAAAATTACAAGCCTAACAAACTAACAAATTTTCAAAGGCTTATACAAGTTTTCTATGAAAGTATAAACTTACATTCTTTTGGGGTCTAACATGAAATCCTATCTTGTCATCATCAAAACATCTAATATGAAATTCCTAACAATACACATTTTCCAAAAAAACTCAGAATTTAACTCACAAAACATAACTATATGGAGCCTTAGGCTTTTAGGATGTTAGGGTGCTACTTTCCCAAATTAAAATTTGTGGAGTGCAAATAGGCTCCGTGGTTGAGTTTTTAGAGGTCCTCAGCCAAAGAAGTGACAACTTCTCCAACCCTCCATGGCATCGTATGCTGAAAAAGTTCAAACACAAGTCTTACCAAATTATATAGAATTTTGAGTGATAGATTTATAAAATAAAAAAGCTCAACATATAATATTTAGCTGGAGAAAAAAGAATTAGAAAGTCTGACAAAATTACTATATATAATAATATCAAGAAAAAAATAAAATACCCACAACCCTAACCGACCCAAATTACTAAAATAACCATCCTTTAAAATTATATCAAATTATTAGAATATTAAATACATCACCATAAAATATATTATTAACCAATCTATGAAATATAATTGATATCTTTTATAGATGGAAGAAAGTTTATATTAAACATTTCAAAGTTTCAAACGATATCTCTAAAACAAAACCAGCCAAATCCCTAAAACTCATGCAAGGCATAAATAATAAAAACAAAAATCTTTGGTCCTTCGATATCCTGGACGAACAATTAGCATCAGTTACTGGGTCATTTCCGGGAAATGAGATGCTATCCACTTGAGTATGTGCTCAAGTGAGTTTTAAACCGTTGAATCATATATGATGATGTAGCTATTTCACTTGATGATATTATCATGTGCATATCCCGTGATTAATAAATACACTTAGATATTACCCACTTTAATAGCATAAAATTTCCCATCAATTGAATCATTCAAGACATAGTCAACACCGACCATCTAAACGGCCTACTCGGTCCCGTGATATCACGATCATAAGTCAAGGTAATTAAAATAATGGCCCAATTTTCAGTCTTGTTTAATATTGAATTCAAGTCAATCAGCATTTGATTACAGATTCTTTGTTTTTCACACATGTCCATTCAAAAATAGTATTCTATAAAGAGGCAATTGGAGAGGGTTCTAGAATTTCTTCAATTGAATAATGATATAAATTAATGCAAATAATAAACAGTCAAAATTGCAGGAAACAAAAATTGGATAGCAAAAATAACGAAGATGTATAGTTCTTGTACGAAAGTTCAATAAGCATAGACAAATTAAAATCAAAGCAATAAAATAAATGTGACTTACCAATGAAAAGCGATAATGTAGCAATACATATATTATTATGACGAAATCACAAAAGAGACTCTGAGATACACCAAATACAAGGGATACGAATAAAGAATGTTTCAACAAAGAATGATGAGTTTTGCAAAGGTTTCAAAATAACCAAACCAAATACTACTTTTATCAAACACAATACCGTAACGAAATCTATATTTAAAAGTAAGAACGACCTTACAATTAAAGAAACCAACCATGCAACTAATTCAATTGAGGTAATTATCAGGGGGAGCATCATGATTTATTCATAGAAGGAAGAAATAATGTAACAGAATACTAAAAATTAACCCACCCATTAGATAGAACATCAACCACAATTATAAAAAAAGACCCACACATGAAGAATCATCCCACCATCCGAATTTTAAATAGGAAAATGCTATATATCACCGTTTTTATACCACTAATTTTTCACCTCCCCTTGATTTAGAAAGTATGGATGTATTAAATTTATTAAAATCAATTAATTGAAAATGATTTCTTGGCAAAAGTAGAGGAGTGAAAAATCGGTAATATATAACAGGTGGTAGATAGCATCATTCTTCTAAATATGCCCAAGAATGGCCAACGCATTTAACGTTTGTTCGTGTATAAAAGACAAAATGGAATACTAACATGCCCAAGAATGGCCAACGCATTTAAAATTTATCTGGGTATAAAAGACAAAATGGAATACTAACATGCACCTGGCTTTCAAACATCATGTCGAGAATGAAACCACAATATTTTATTTATCATGAATTAATCATGCTGCTTCATCCTGACCATAGGATGCTTGTAATATTGCACACCATAAAAATCATTTGAAGATGACAAAATTACATAGAGAAATGTGTTATACATATACAACGGAACATCCACGAAAAAATATTCTGAATTTCTCTCGCACGCAGCTCTAAGCCTCTAACACATCATCTAAAGGGCAAGTATGATCCAAAAAGAGAACCAATGCATTTGTAGACCGTCTAATTGATAGGAGGCAATAAGTAAAAGACTAAATATGAAGCTTTAAATTTTTAACTTAAATAAAAGATGTTGAAAAAGCTACAAAGATGCGCAAGTTGAATAAAACAAAAAAAAAAAAGACAAAATGAAGGACAACATAAAATGCTACAATAGATTTTGTATCTAATTGTATTGTGTTGTACCATAATTATATACAAGTCAAAATGATTGTGCTGAAAGTACGAAAGTGCAAAACAGCACCATTCTAAAGGTCCCACAATTTTTTAAAAAATGCCAATAAAATAATAAATAATTAAAACAAAGCAACTATAGGTTTGGGAGTTCTTATATTATAAATAACGCTGAAAGTATGCAATTACAAAACGAGATCGTCTTATATGTCCACGAGGACAATGAAAATGTTAAAATGATAAACAGCACTTGGAGCACGTGTCACAAATGAACCCAAGTTCAGCAAATGGACCTCAAATTTGTAATTGAATAAATGCCAAAATGAGTGTGCTGCAAATACGAAAGGGCAAAATGACGATGTTTTAGTAGGTTCAATGACTTTAAAAAATGAATATGTCGGGAAAAAAAAAAAAACTAAAATGAAAGAACTGTAGGTTTGAGACGTCTTCTTTTCTAAAACAACAACGCTAAGAGTAAGCAATTACGAAACGATATCAGTTTGTGAATTCGGGGAATTAAAAAAATAACAACGTAAAATGAATGACAATGAAAATGATAAAAAAAATGCCCACTTGGACCAAAGTTCACGACCTCAAACTTGTAATTATATGTACATGCCAAAACGAATGTGCTGAAAGTATGAAATTGCATAACATCGATGTTTCGTAGACATAGCAAATAAAAGACTATGAAAAATGAAATAGACAACTATGAAAATGCTAAAAAATCTTTTTCAATTGGAGACGGCTTGTCACAAGTGAACCCAACTTCAGAGAAAGGGACCTCAAAATTATATATAATTATACACAACCCAAAATAATTACGCTAAAAGTATGAAATGGCAAAACGACGTCATTCCGTAGGTCCGTGCAAAAAAAAAGGGAAACTAAAATAAAGGGCGAAGAAATTGTAAAGAAAACAAAATACCACTAGGATCGTGTGTGGCAAGTGGACCCAAGTTCAGGAAAAGGGTCTTAATGTTCTAATAATTATATACATGCCAAAACGAATGGGCTGAAAGTATAATTAAAAAACAGCATCGCTCCATAGGCCCAAAAAATAAAAAAAAGGTTGACGAAAATACTAAAAAAATATCGCCCCTTTGGACCTCCTTTCACAAACAGATCCAAGTTCAGAAAAGAGACCGCAAAATTCTATAACTATACACAACCCAAAATGATTACGCTGAAAGAATGAAATTACAAAACGATGTTTTTCTGTAGGTCCCCATGAGGAAAACAGAAAAGAAAAATAAAATGATGAGGACTGCGAAAATGTTACTGTAGATTTGAGGTGTTCCTCTAATATATAATAATAATATACATTCATATATATATAACAAATATTTCAAATTCAAATATTATAATATAACTTTCAGTCATTAACGCATTATAAACACAATTTATTAGGCAAAATCATACATCATTTGAATGCTATAGTAATTTTTGTTCTATTTGAAAATAAAATCAATCACCATCTAACAAAAAGACCAGCCAATAGGACTTTGGAAATGGCTAAACCTACCGCACCCTCGCGGAAAAAGGAAAAAAAAATACTATTTTCTCAAAATAAAATTAAACACACACTTATCGAAAAACAAAACTCTCTATACCCTCAAAATAAAAACAAACATCGATTCAATTTTTTCTTAGTATTACGCTTTTTCTCTTTCTTACACTAAGTCGTAACCATGCGTATGTTATTGTCATATATCTATGCACGCGGACGGAGGGAATTTGAAAAGAAGAATATTAAATTTTTTACATTATTCTTTTCAAATTCTATTATATAATAGCAATATACATTCATATATATATATATATATAACAAATATTTCAAATTCAAATTTTATAATATAACTTTCAGCCATTAACGCATTATTAACACAATTTATTAGGCAAAATCTTACATCATTTTAATGCTACAGTAATTTTTGTTCCATTTAAAAATAAAATCAATCACCATCTAATCAATTTAAGACCAGCCAATAGGATTTTGGAAATGGCTAAACCTACCGCACCATCACAGAAAAAGGGAAAAAAAAAATACTATTTTCTCAAAATAAAATTAAACACACACTTATGGAAAAACAAAACTCTCTAGAGTCTAACCGCCTTCCTGCATTGATGGACTTAAAGCGGTTCTTCGCCTCAAGGCTCTTCTCGCAGTTGATTCAATGCGTTATATAAGACTTTAATAAAAGTGCACCTCACTCGAATAACACAAAAGCCTCTAGCCAGAAGAATGAACCTTCTCAAGAAATGAATCTGGCCCAAGAACTTCTGCAATAGAATGGCATTGATGGCATAGAAGAAGCAAGCTCCTGGTGGTTAAGTCAGGTAAGAAGAAAAGAATCGGTTGCTATAGGAAGCAAGGGAATTCTTATGAAAGCGACTTAGAGAACTTGACTTACGTAACTGAAAACAGGGGTGCGCAGCTTTATCGGCTCAAGGGCCGGGGCACAAATTCCCGGGTTTCCAGTGAGTGGCCTAAAGTAAAGGAATTACCGGTCTTAGCCGATCCGCGACATCTAGTTCTCTTCTTACTCACGGACTCTTTCTTCCCGACCTATATGACTCTCTGGCCTGGCAACTTTACGTAAGGCAGAGTTTGGTTTTTGGGGGGTGATAGTGGAACGTTCTGCTAGGCTTCCCCGCCATGTCGATGGGCGCCCCGACCGCTGCTTGGCTAGCTAACTCTAACCCAAGATCAATCTTGAGACGATTCATTGGGCCGACTATTGAAAGAAAAAGCTTGCATCGCGTGGTGTGCATGAGATGTTCCAAGCTCGGTGGCCACTGAAGAAAGCGAAGGCTGTAAAGTCAACCCTTTATTGGTGGCAACATCGGCATGCTCGATTCAATTTTTTCTTAGTATTACGCTTTTTCTCTTTCTTACACTAAGTCGTAACCATGCGTATGTTATTGTCATATATTTATGCACACGGACGGAGCAAGGATCTGAGGTTGGGGGGGCGGATACAATGAAAAGGGGGAAAAACTTGAAAAAATAGATTTTGTCGGGTGCAAAATGTCAAATTTCAAAAATTTTTACAGGCAAAAAAGAAATTGTCAAAGTTGAGAGCCCTGTGCCCCCACCGCGGCTCCATGTCTGTCTATGTAAATAACATAAAATGTTATACATTTATCTATCTATTCTATTATAAAAGTATGTGTGGTTTCCTGAAACTTTTGATGTACCTAATATATTCTTATGTCAGTCACTTTTTTTAAGAGTCAAATAGTAAAAATAAGTTGTATATATTTACAGTAATAAGGTGTATTATTATATTAGAACTCTATAATGGTAGTACATATAGATGTCGAAGTACATTAAGTCACTTCTCTTCATTATTAAATTAAAAGATGAAAATAAAAAAAATTATAAAATATGTGTGAAATTCTTTAAAAAAATAAAAATATAATACGGGAAAAACATACAGCTTTCGTCCACTAAATGAGATATGAAGATAGTGGTGGAAAAATATATTTATTTAAACCCTTATTTTAATCTCATTATTATTTAATTAATTAAATCAATTTTTTCAAGAAGCATGATTTCTTAATTGGTTGTGGATTGCACCTGACAATAATTTTTCACAAGATATAATTAATATACACTAGCATTTGAACCATATTCAATGTGTAAGCTTAATTTTTACAAAAATAGAAAATATTTTCCATAATAATTTCAGAGCAATTAAAAAAAAGATGAAAAGAAAATGCCTATTATATATATGCATATATATATATATATGTGTGTGTGCGCGCATCTGAAAAATATTTACATTTATATTGAATGGTTCCAAATTTATTTGGGATAATTCTTGGAAAACATAAATTATGGACACAAAGAAATGAATATGTTAGTATATTTACATAAAGGTATTCGATTGTAAAAGTAGGAGTTATTTTTTGAAAATTTTAACATACTTAAAATATCCCTATATAATTCAAAGTTGTAATGGCAAAAGAGTAATAAACAAATAGAAAAATTAAGCATCCATGTCAGCCTGAAAAATTTATTAAGTTGCAAAATTAGAAAATTTTGAAATTTAGATTAGAGCATGTAATGTAAATCGACTCATTGACCACAAAAGAAAGAATTCTTGAGTTTTCTTATGCCTTTTATGAAGGACATGAGATGCCAATTGTACGTGGTTAAGAATAGTAAATTCCATATGGATTTGATCATTGCCTGAGAATCAAATCAATGCATTTCATATATTTCAATCTCTCGATGCAACTGTAATGTCAAGATCCTAAATTATTAAATAGATCGTCTTCTTTTTATTTCTATTTATTTATTTATTACACTAAGAAGATAAAAATAATATATATGTATATAAATATATGTATGGTCCAAAATTATTTGGGTTCGTTTTTGAGAAGTATATTGATGGATCAAACATAATGATAGGACAATTATTTACAAAAGAAAAAAAGAATGATGAGAAGCATGGTTTTGCATCATATATCATTAAAATTACAAAAGGATACTATCATTTATTAGGCATCACACTGTCGATGTAAGGAGTGTGTTGGTGTGCAATTTATAAGTACCTCTGTAAGTAAATTTTGGTCACCGAATATATACCCTGACCCGTGGTAGGTGACCGGAGCCGACCCTATCCAAATTTTTTACACGAAAAAAACAAAAGATTTAATAGTTGGAAGTAAACTTCAAAGGTCAGATGTAAAACAAAGATATGAAAAATGATTTATGTTAGTGTTTTATTGATTGAGAAAATTGAGTATCATTATAGAATACAAAAAGATAATTTATCAGTATGTTAATATATTTTATTTTGAATCAACTATTTCAGTTTGTGTTTCATCTTGTGTTTTATCAAACTGATGCATGATAAGTGTCAATCACATTCGACTCATGAGTACATTTTAGGAAAACTTTTACATATGTGGCATTCATATTTAATGTGGAATACGAGTTTAAACACCAAATTGGTCTAGACGATTTAATTCGAATTTTTGAAGTTTGTTTACACTAAAATTTTAACAATCTTTTAGTATTACACACATCGTCTTATTTTGCTCTTTAATCTTTTATATTTTTCAGAGACTAACTTAATGTCCATATTTCGTTAATTTGACAATCCATTATATTTTACACTATATTATGGGTGTCTACTCTTGCATATCGAGTGCATTGAGAAAGTAAGATTCTTTGTTATTTCCATTTTTAGCTTCAAGAATCTATAAAAATGAGTTATATATGATTGTTAAAATAACTTAAAATATAAGATGAATAAGTTCATTTTAGAATATGTTGGTATTCTTTGGTCTACAATTTTATTTTATTTTAATATTTTATTAATTAAAGAGAAGAAGAAAAAACAACATCAACTATCATATCTTGAATGAGAAGAATAAATAAATGAATATTCAAGATGAATTAAAAAAAAAAAAACTTATGAAACAAACTTAAGACCAACATAACAAGCCATCAAGTTCAAATAAGAGAATTTATTGATTCGTCAACTGTTAGGAAATTTCATGTTAGATGTTTTGATGATGACAAGATAGGATTTTATGTTAGACCCCAAAATAATATAATTTTATGCTTTCATAGAAGATATGTATAAGCGTTGAAAGTTTATTATTTTATTAGGCTTGAATTTTATCTTTATAGATTTTAGATTAAGTATTGAAAACTCTGTTGTGAATCGAACCAACGGATAATTTTTTTTTCTCCGATTCACATGGCCCTGATTCAATTCATTTTATTTGATAATTTCATGGTCACAAAAACGATATCAAGAATAGGTGGTAATCTAATTACCTTTTTGATAAAATCCAAAGCTTAGCCTTTTTTGAGAAGCAACAGATCGTTCCTTCCTCTAGATAATCGTGCGAAAAGATGACCTTCAAATCTTGAAGCTCGACCTCCTCTACCTTAGACTGGGTTGGGAGCCTTTAGGGTTTATGTGGAGGGAAAAGGATTTTGTGTTTTACTATTTTTCACTCTCTAAGATGAAAAACTGACTTAAAGTTCTGATTTTAATTAAACACCTAGTGTTTAAATAAAAGACTTCTCCTTGCCCTAGGAGAAGAGGGGGCAGTTGTGCACTACACTAGGGATAGGTGTACTGGGCTTTTTCTAACTTCAAGACCAGTGTTAAGTATTTAATTAATATTCCCAATCCAATCCAATTGGTAATTAATTAAATACTAATCTCCTTTTATTAATAGTACTTTATTAATTCTAAATTAATAATACCATACTATTAATATTGATTGAATAAAATAATTTAATTACTATAATTAAATATATTTATTATAATTAATACATATCCCTTTGATAATTTCCACTCTAAGTGAAATTACCAAAATACCCTTCAAAAAGTAAAAATCCTTTATTTTATCATCTTTACATAGCGCGACTCTCTAGGCTCGTCTTGATTGGCATTGGGAGGATTCCAAGGATATAGTTATCACCAAACCATCTCGTAAATCTATACCGAAACCCAATGAAGTACGAGATGAATATCGCATCACGAACCATACTATATGAGTATAAACTCTTCACTGACGCAACCCAATCAAGTAAGAGTCATGGAACGTCAAACTCATACAACTTGATACTATACTTTATAATCATACTGATGTGAAATTACTAAACTGCCTTTCATATCCAATATAAGTCAGTTATCAATGCTGTGGTCAAAGACTTTAATTTCACAACTCCTATGATGTACAGGCTACTTCTCGTTTACTTTCAAGACAGTGAATTCCTTATTGGCAGTCCATTTCCCATTATCGAATGCACCAATTGAATCGTACTTTGAGGTCGACCCCTCCAACGGGTGATTGGGCCTAACTACTCTAATAACTTATTCAATGGTACAAGCACAATGCAAATGACTCCTCAGGTCTAAAGTGCACTCATACTATTATAACGGTAATCCTCATCATTAACTGTCATTGAGTAAAAACTTATGTGATAGGATTATAACGAGTCGTGTTCGAATATGTTAACTCCGTCAATCATATTCATGACACTAGCTTCCACTATCCAATCAGTGTAAGACTTAGCACTTTCCTTGTCAAAACAACTGTCATACGAGTTGAATCTAAACGCCCAATCTAGATTCTTTAACTTGTGAACCGTGTTTATAAGATCAAGCACTTAACTGCACCAGTGCTCCTATTTATCAAATAAGCAGTGATGAGTACACCCTGATCTTAAGGACCTATTTGTTCAGTACATTCAATGCCACAATTAGATTTATAAGAACAAACTCAATGCCTTTTATTAATCAATATTAATGTTCATACAACATAAATAAAATGCCCTCTTAAATCTAATTTCTCAATGGCATAGAGGGCATAACACCAACAATCTTCCACTTGCACTCAATGCCAATTGATATTGTATTTGGGTCCCATTTTTTCAAGACGTTTCTCTAGCACCGCTGATGATAGATGTTTAGTGAGTGGGTGAGCTGCGTTTTCCGCTGAGGCTACTTTCTGCACGGCAATGTTGCCTCTTCCAAGGATTTCTCGTAGTATGTGATACGTTCTCTCTGTGCGTTTTGATTTGTTGTGAGACCTTGGTTCTTTAGCTAGTGTTATTGCTCCATTGTTGTCAAACAATAGTGGCAATGACATTTCCATGCTAAGAACCACTTGAAGTTCAACCATGAACTTTTTTATCCAAACAGCTTTGTTAGCTACGTCAGAGGTAGCCATGTATTCAGCTTGACATGTGGAGTTCGCAGTTGTGCTTTGCTTGGAACTTTTCCAAGACACTGCTCCACCATACAAAGTTAATATAACCTCAGATGTAGATTTTTGATCATCCACATCAGATTGAAAGTCTGAGTAACAATATCCATCTACTCTCATTTCTTTATTTCCATATATGAGAAACATATCCTTTGTTCTTGTAAGATATTTAGGGATATTCTTCAAAGCCATCAAATGCTGCTCACCTGGGTTAGCTTGAAACAGACTAACTTACACTCACAGCGTAGGCTATGTCAGGCCCCATGCATAAGATTGCATACATGAGACTTCCCACTACTGATGCATATGGGATTTTACTCATCTTTAGTCTGTCCTCATCCAATTTCGGACTCATAGACTTAGAGAGACGTATTCCATGTCCCATGGGCAGAAGTCCTCCCTTACAGTTACTCATTACATATCTCTTAAGGACTTTCTCTAGGTAGAGCGCTTGGGAAAGACCTAACATCCGATTTACCTATCCCGGTAGATGCGAATTCCAAGGATGTAGGTCGCTTCTCCTAAGTCTTTCATGGAAAATATGCTTGGAAGCCATGCCTTGACTGAAGTCAATGAGCCTATGTCATTCCCCAATAGTAGTATGTCATCTAAATATAACACTAGGAATGTCAACTTGCCATCCGGACCAATCTTTTTCTTATAGATCCATTTGCACCTTGTCGTCCATACACCCTCAGGGAGATCAGTAAGAGTCCAGACTTAGTTCGAATACATCGAATCCATCTCTGCATTCATAGATTCTAGCAATTTTTCGGAATCAATATCAGTCGCTGCTTGCTCGTAGCTAGAGAGATCATCTCTATGGCTTCCATTTCCTACAGCAAACGGATATTGCTGTTCATAAACGTAACCATATCTCTCAGGCGGTCGAGATACTCTACTAGAGTGTGGCAGCGACGGATGTGTCTTTTGAGTTTCAAGGTCAGTTCCTTGTACTTAAATTGGTGTCTCCGAAGGGGATTCATTTGGTTCTTCTTGTAGAACCAATTTTCTACCTGCACCTCCTTCTCTAATGAACTTATCTTTGAGAAAGAATGCTTGCAAAGCCACGATTATCTGATGATCATTTCATTGGTAAAAAAAGTATCCCGTGGAGTTAGTGGGAAAACCTATGAATCGACCCTTGAGGGATCTTTTCTCTAGTTTCTCTACCTTAATCTTCTTAACATATGTGGGGCAACCCCACACTCTTATGTACTTAAGATTAGGTTTCCTTCCACACCACAACTCATACGACGTTTTGGGAACAGATTTCGAGGGACACTTATTCAATATGTGTACAGCTATAAGCAAAGCATGTCCCCACAATGAAATAGGTAAATCGGTGTAGTTAAGCATAGATATTGTCATATCCAATAGAGTACGATTTCTGCGCTCAGCTACTCCATTTAATTGTGGAGTTGCTGGAGGAGTAAGTTGTAACACTATGCCGTTCTTTTAAGAACTCATCAAACTCAGCACTCATGTATTCGCCACCACGATCCAATCGTAGCACCATAATACTGTGCCCGGTTAGTTTTTTAGTCATAGACTTGAACTCCTTGAACCATTCAATAGCTTCAGACTTATGTTTCATTAAATACACGATCTAACTCGTGAACCTTGAATTCACCAGCATGACCAAGTCTAAGATGCCAAATAAGTCTTCGGTTAGTACCATTCATTCTACGCTTTTTAGTCATAGTGTTAACCATACAATGGTTTTGAACATTAATATAGTACAATCCATTAACTAAAGATGCTGAGCCAACGTTCTTATTTCTAAAATAAATATCACAACCATTGTCATTAAAAGTAAACAAGTATCCTTTCCTGATCAATACAGGAATAGAAATAATGTTCTTAAGCCCATTGGGCAAAACGAGGCAATTATCTAAAGTAATATAATGTTCAGACATTAATGTAATAGAAGTGCTCCCAACTTGTGTAGCCGAGACAGTGTCTAACAATGGGTAAATCATTGTAGCTAACCATGGAACGAACCAAACCATGTCTAACAATGTTCGGTTTCTACGCTCAGCTACTCTATTTAATTGAGGAGTTGCTAGTGGTGTTAGTTGTAACTTTAATCCTTGTTCCCTAAGGAAATCATCAAACTCGGCACTCATATATTCTCCTCCATGATCCGAACGTAGAGTCTTTATATTTTGGCCAGTTTGATTTTCTACTAAAGCTTTGAATTCTTTAAACATGAGCACTAGCCCCTGAGTCCAGAATTCGTAAACTAGAAAAAATGGTCATAGAACAATTAGTTTCATAAACGAAAAGTTCCATACCTTTTGCGCCTTTGCCTAACTTAGGACAGTTCCTCTTCCAGTGGCCAAGCTCACTGCATTCGAGACATATATCCATCTTTTTAGGTCTTTTGCTCTTATTAAACCCTTGAGACTTTTCCTTACCCTTTTGAATGCCCCCTTTTGCTCCTAGCTCGCCAGACTGCCTTTTATTTACCTTTTTCTTTTTCTTCTTCTTAGAATTAGACTTTCTAGGTCAAGAAGAGATGACTAAGGCAGTTTCCTTTCCCTTTGGTTTCATTTGAGACTGTGTAGTAACCAACTTGTTCATTCGCCCTGGTATATTGCATTCTACATTGCAGTTAAAGTAAAGCACAAATTGGGAAAAGAAATCAGGAAGAGACTGCAAAATTAGGTCAGTTTGAAGGGTGGCGTTCATGGTGAAGTCGAGAGCTTCCAATCTCTCAATACTCAATATCATTTTGAGGACATGATCATCAACCACTTTCCTTCATTTTGGCTTCGAAGAGCTCTTTCGATATCTCATATCGTGCAGTTTGACTGTGCTCACCATAGAGCTCGACCAGATGTGCCAGGATAGCTCTTGTAGTGGGCATCTTATCATGTGACCTTTAAAGTTCATTGGTCATAGATCCCAACATGAACCTCTTCCTGCGTGGCACATGTTCTAGCTGGCGCCGCTGGGATATCAGCTTCTAAGATGTATCCCAGAGACTCCATGTTGAGGACAATCCTCAAACTTCTAAGCCAATCCACGTAATTGAATCCATTCAGGGTATTCTTTTCGAGCAGAATTGAAAATGAGTTTGTCATTTTTGAAAGAGATAAACAAGAAAATAACTGTAGAAATAAACAAGATTTAATTGGATTACTTGTGATTGACTTAACCAAGAAAAATTAAGGAATTAAAATTTATCGTGGCTCCCATTGTATTTTTCAAATCCTACACTCGCATGTAGAAATCGAGAATCATCATTGGCATCGATTCCACAGTGGGTATTGAGGTCTTTACTTAATTAAATGGGTTGCAACCTAACCGATTTCTGGCCCATTAATTATTTGAAGTGATGTCTTACATCAATTTATCCCATAAATGTTTCAATACCTTTCCCCATAGTTCACCGAGCCACAACCTAACCGATTTCTAAGCTCGTGAACTATCTGATTTTATTCCCACTAACTCCTTTAATCAAACATTTTAATTTCATCTTGCAACCTAACCGGTTTTTGGGGTGAAATATGCTTCGACTAAGGCATCTCATGCACTTAATAAAATTTTAAATTATTTTCAAATGCATAACCCCCATAACTAGGATGCATTACACATTTGCAGTAATTTTAATTTTAATAAACTTAGTGGAGGGCAAGGATGTCCCACATCCTTTACTAAGACGGTATTATTTATTTGGGAGAATTGAGATTGTCTAAATTTGGTCTCACTTTGCACATTGGTCAATTTATATAGTGATTATTATATTGAACATGCATAAATTATACTACTAATAATCATGCCCATCAATATATGAATAGAATTAAATAAATAAAATTACCACATTCGAGCCAATGGGCAATCACAAAAAGGTAAAAAATCAAAACCTATCTAATCTTCATAGGCTCCTTGTCTCCACCAGTCTTGAACTATTCTATTACAATGCTTTAAAAACAACCTATACATTATTTCTAAGAAAGCAGTAAATAACCTCAATTCTGGCTTTATAACCCATAAAAGAAATATACATCGAATAAAACCTAAGTCCATGATCGTGTCAACATCACATAAGACATGTCCGCAACATTTAATACATGCTCGCATTATTAAAACACTTATACTGATTATTTAAAATTTTAGAGGAACTAAAAAGTCCTTCATAAAATCTCCAATTTTATATATTCTTTAATTCAATTAGAATCAAACTAGTCTTACTAGATGATTTAGATTTACAAAATTATTAATTAAGTATATATACCTTTAATTAAAATAATATTAGTCCAACTAAAACGAATACCTAAAATATCGAATCTTATTTATATTATGATTTAAAGCCACCATTAATTGAAAAGACTTTTATTTGATTAAAGAATTAATTATTGATCATCCAAGAAAAATAATTTATATTCCTTATTCAAATATATAAGTATTTTTCAAGTTGAGGAAAAATAATAATATTTAATCCATAAATTAATAATTAATCTCCAAGATAAATAATTAATTAATCCAATTAAATATATTTATTCCAATTAATCTTATTTGGGCTCGATTTCATCAAACCCTTGGCACCATCTTTTGGTCCACTCAGATTTAATTTAATTGGGCCTAAAATTAATTAATTAGAAAATAATTCAAGTGCTATTAATTTCTATTGGGATAGTTTTAATTTAAATCCAAATCACCAACCCTTTGGTCCATTTAGAAAAAATTAAATTAAGCCCAAACCAATTAACAAGTCAAAATTTAAGTAATTCTCCAGTTGGGGTTAATTTGAATTATTCCCGGTCATCATCCTTCTGACCAACCCGGATAATTAAATTTACCCAAAACCCAAATACCAAATTTGTCCCAATTCACAGCCTAATTTTCAAACACGGGTCCATGACCCGTTTCAGCGGACACACGGTCCAATCAGGCACATGACCAGGAGCTGTGCGTGTGCTGCGCATATCGTCGTGTGCGCACGCCAGTGAAGGCCCCGTTTTTCCTCGTTTCTTGATATTTTCTCATATTATTAAAACCCCAAATTTATAATAAACATAAAAAATCAAGTTCTAGGCTAATAACCATAAAAATGCAGATTTAAGAACGCAAAACACGAGTGCCTCAAAAACACATAATATGCATATAAAAAATCACATAACATTGATCAAATATACAGATCAGAGATTGGCTCTGACACCACTGTTGGGTTTTGCGAAAAATTGCGTAGCGGAAAAAAAAAAACCCACAGTGTCATCTCGATTTGCATACATGAATCTTGAAACACGGTAAAACTTACTTGTTGAAGTGGAGTGGTTGGAGAACTCGATCCTTCTTCCAAATTTTGATTTGTTGAAGTCTCGAATTCTTCAATCCTCGTGCGATCCAGTCTTCTCAAATTCCTTAAAATTTTCTTGTAGTTTGATCCGAACAATGAACACAAGCTGTCTCTAAATAATCACACGGATTGATTGACGAAAAATTTCCCCTTTTCTTCCTTGTTGACTGATGGATATAAATTCAATAATAGAAACATAAATTAAATTCAGAAAACAAACAAGATTTAGTTAAGGTGTTTATATTGTACTCAAGTAAAACTAGGACTTTAATTTTACTTGGCTCTCACTACACTTTTCGAAACATCGCACTCCCACTGCAATTTTCAAAAATCTCATTGAATAGATTTCATAGTGAGTATTGAGTTCTTCAAGTAATTTAGTGGGTCACAACCTAACCTATTTCTGGCCACTGATTATTCAAGTGGTGTTTTACACCAATTTATCCAATAAATAATTCAATACCCTTTCTCCATAGTTCATCAAGCCGCAACCTAACTGATTTCTAAGCTCGAAAACTACCCGAGTTCATTCCCACTAACTCCTTTTAATCTAACATTTGAATTTCATCTTGCAATCTAACCGATTTATGGGGTGAAATATGTTTCGACTAAGGCATCAAATGCACTTAACAAAACTTCAAATTATTTCCAAATGCATAACCCCCATAACTGTGAAGCATTATACATTGGTTATAATTTTAATTTCATTAAGCTTAGTGGAGGGAGAGGATGTCCCTCCCACATCCTTTACTAACCCGGTATCATTTAATTAGGAGAATTTAAATATTTTAATTAAGGTCTCACTAAGCATATTAACATCTAACGAGCTAACATTCATAAAAAGTGTAGAAAAACTTAGAAATTCTACTATCACACATTTTCATGGACTATCCAGATCGGCCCAAGCCAATAGGCTAATCAAAATATATATTTTAAGCATGCATTATAAAACATAAAACTGAAGTTCCTGAAAGGTGTATCTCATCATATATTATAATATTATATCATAAAGCACATATGTGAATATAAGCCTAAAATGAATCTAATTTATTTATTAATCAAATCCAAATTAATTATTGCAAAACTAAATCCCATTTAATTTTGACACTAAGACTAAATCCCATTTAATCGAAGTAAAATTAAGTCTAATTTAATTTTATGCTATCAAAAAAATCTATCTTATAAACAATTGAATCCAAATTAGTTAATAACAAAAATAAATACAATTTAATTTTGTTATATAGATAAAATCCAAATTAATCTTCGCGGAATTAAATCCAATTTAATTTTCATTAGAAGACTAAGACCAATTTAATCAAGGAGAAATTAAATATGGATTAAATTCTATGAGAAGATTAAATATAATTATATCAAAGTGAAATTAAATCCAATATAATTTCCATGGGAGGACTAAATATTATTTAATCAAGTGAAATTAAGTCCAAATTAATTTTCATGGGCTCACAAATCATTACAAAATCAAAATAATTTAATTAAGTATATAATTAAAACCAATTCAATGTCGATAGGTGTTTTACTTACAAAATTAAATTTAATTTAATTAATAACTTTATTAAAACTAATTTTATTTTGATAGGTAAACTAAATCCAATTTAATATAATATAAATCAAATCTAATTCAGTTTATTATAAAATTAAATCCCAATTAGCTTATTACAAAGTCAAATCCAATTTAATTTAGATAGGAAAGATTAAATCCAATTTAATCAATAACAAATTGAAATCCCATTTGATTTTGATGAGTAATTTAAAATCAAATTAATTTAAAATAAAATTCAATTTAATTCATAATAGATTAAATTCTATTTAATTTAATTGAAGACTTTAATTTAGAAGAAGGATCCCACAAAAAATTGGTATTGGGTCTTTACTCAATCTAAATGAATGGTGTTGGTCCCAAGTGGCATACGAAAGGGTCTAGAAGGGGGGGGGGGTGAATATACCCTGAAGTCTTTTTCAACTTCAAAAAGTTTCGTATTAAAATGATTTTGGACGCTTGAAATATAGACACTTGACTGAGCGTTTACTTGAAATATAGACGCTTAGGCTAAGCGTCTCATGAAGACTGTTTTTAGAAAGTTAACTTAGACTTCAAGATTTGAATACTTTAACCAAGTAGGTTTAAGCGTTCAGTTCTTTAATCAGTGTTAGCACAACGGAATAATTTTAGAGTCTTCTCTTTTGGAAATCTTTAGGGTCACAAGTTGTTTCTTAGTTACTTAGCATTTGATTGTGTTTTACTTAATCAATTTATGCAATGTTATGATAGATAAGAGAATTGACTGTAAAGTAAAACACACAATATTTGTAAGGTTCGTTGGGTGGTGTAATCCCAACTACGTCCTTCTTCTCCTTGAACACTTGGAGGCAATCCACTAAAATGATTCTCAAAGAATCACACAGAATCTTCTACAAATTAGGGAGAGATAGATGTCGATGACTTGAGCTCCTTGATCACACAGATTTCTGCTCCAAATCACTTCAATCCCCTTGCTTCTTTCACCCATAAATAATGCAAGTATCCAACTTCGACTTCACACAGACCGTGAGGCTTGGATGGGGTTTTAAACAGTTTGTTTGATTTTGATGAAGTTCAAACAATTGGAAATATCTCAATAGCAATGTGGTTTCTTCGAAAAGAATGTTTGAGATATTGGTTGACTGTCTCAGGAATTGAAGAAAAGCAAAGAAAATGTTTTCTTGAATATTCTGGCTTTTTTGAAAGTTTAAGGAATGAGACTTCAATGCAACAACAATTTGGCTTAGAAATTGATTATATATTTGGCTTGTTGTTGAAGTCCTATTTATAGGCATTCTTGGAGAAAGTGTCTGTTTGACACATGCACAGGCGCGTGTCTCTCATTTTCGCGAGTGAACAACTTTTGTCCTTTTTCCTGAGAATCTGTTGCACAAAAGTTAGTGCTGCAGTCTATGAATAGTTGACAGTCCAATAGGGTGGCTTCTCCGTACGTCTGAAAGTGCTTATCACATTTAATGCTCTTATCAGCATTTAATACATTTGAATTAAATGCCCGTTGGCACTTAATGAGTTGAGAATATTTGCATTAAACTCCTTCCAGATTTAGAAATAGATTCAGGTAAAATCAGTCATTGATGGGCGCTTATCCATCCTTGAATCACTTTTGGTTTATAAGGTGACGCTTGATAAAGCTGGTCATTTGGACGCTTGGAGACTTTATCTTCATTCAGACTTCAGGCCCTTGAGTGTTCAAACTTTACAACTGATAAACTCACTCAGAAATTATCAGACGCTCAGCCTAAGACTACTTAGCCTAACGATCTAGAATGAAAACAAAACAAAGCCTATTACAAATCTAACGCTTCAAAGCTTATACATGATTTCTACTAATATCAAGGTTACATATTTTGGGGTCTAACATAAAGTCCTAATTGTCTACATCAAAACATCTAACATGAAATTCCTAAAAATTTCCCCCTTTTGGATGATGACAATACTTACTCTTTTATAGTTCAAGAGTTAGACAACCAAAATAAAAGTTAGCTTTGGTTAGATAACGTTAGTTAAAGTTAGTTACACTTCAACGAGATGTTTCAGCTGAAAAATGCATTTTATATATATCAATGATTACACGCATTTTTACTACTGAACAAAAATTTCATACGAGACAAGAATATAGATAATGTAAATCAAAGAAACCTTAGTGACTTGGTCTAAGTTTGTATCGCTTGGGTATTTCAGCTCGGATAGCTTCAGTTAAGTTATCTTCCAAAGTCATCATCACTTCATGATCTTTGTCGATTATGAGCTTTTTTTCTTCCTTTTGTCTCTTCTTGAAAGCAACAAAGTGCTTGTCTCAATCAGTTAGGTCAATACAATATACCTTAGGCAAATTCTGAAAGTTTGGTTGAAGTCTGACATCTGCCTCTCTTCAGCTAAAATTCTTGGATCTGTAGGTTCTGGAATAGATGCTCTTTGAAGAGGGATGTCAAACTGTTCAAGCAGTGCCCGAGAAGGTATTGGTAGATTTGGATACAGTGCTCTTGGAGGTTCTCTTAGCGTTCTACTAAGCGCTCCAGTAGAATCACTTATCCCAACAACAGTTATCTAAGATGGAAGATTTAGCACAGAAGGAGGAAATAGTAGCTAACGCTTCGAAGGCGGAGGTGGTTCTTGAGCACTTGAACTAGACGCTCTCCTTAGATTCCCTTTTCTTTTCTTTTCCCCCTTATTGCCATCATCACTTTTCAGAAAATGTTCTGTGAGTAAACTGACCTGATGAGCAATTTGAGACATAGAATCTGTAAGATCATCCAGACACTACGTTCCTGCAAAACGAGGATCTTAGTGCTGGTAGCATCATTCAATGAGGTCTCTAAGGAGTCTAGACGCTTTTCAAATTGTTCTTTTAAGGCTAGTTGGTTGGCTCGAGTAGCGTCACTCATTTCTTGAAATTCTTTTTGATACTCACCAATAGCCGCTTGAGCAGAACCTTTCATATGACCTATTTGAGCGTTCAAGACTTGGAATTCAATCTTTGCTAAATCGGTCTTAATCCAGTGAAGAGATTTTTCATTCTGAGTAGCGTGACTGCTTATCTCCTCTAATACAGATTTCAGCAAAGGTCCAAACGTTTGACTCACATCCGATGGAAGCGCTTGAGGAGCCAGTCGCTTGAATCTGGATGTATGCTTGAGTGAGTCAAGAGGAGCTTGATATGCAGGATCAAAAATTGTACCGCGTACATCAATTGAGAGATCCTCAGCAATATCAGCAGCAACAGAATCAACGAATTCAGGAGCGTTAGAAATATCCTCTGGTGGAGACGCTTGAACTGGTTCTTCAGCAGACGCTGGAATACTTGCGACTTCTGCTGGTTCAAACACTTCAACCGTCTTAGCAGATTCGTCTTCAAGCACTGACTCTGGTTGGCGAAAATCATCAAATTTGAAGTTCCAATTTGCTGCATCGGCAAAAGAATTGGAAGCGGCTTCCAGAAGTTCAGTCAGATGTTGAAGAGGAAGGCAAGTACCTTGAATGAATGTGTGAAGTAGACTATCTATGGCCCTAATGTATATGGGACCAATGATATCGAGCACATGATTCGGGAAGACTTTGGACGGCGCTTGGCAGATAGAGAAAATTGTATCTGGGTAGTAATCTCTAGAAAATCCAATCAATCTATCTGTTGGAAGATGTCGGAGACGTTGAGATTCAGGTACATAAGAATTGTAGCATTTTTCTAGATAAGGATAGATAGCTTGAGCCAGTCCCTAATTTTTTTCCAGCAATGAGAGGACAAACACATAGTAATTGAGTACCTCTTTGTGAATAGAAGGGAGCAATGGATATCCTCGAAATGAGTAGAGTACTGAGCCATTCCATTGTTTGAGATTTGCAGTGAAGATGCTGTCAAAAAGAGATAGGGGAGTCATAATCTTCACCATCAATCTAAGATTATCTTCGCAGTGGCTTGGAGTGACATTCAAGCAAGATACGGAAGAACTGCCACTGGTAGATGTTTGAGCATTGAAATGGAGAGGAGTAATGGACAATCTGTGAAGCTCTTGACGCAAACACTGCTCAATCTGATGTGGAATGATTGGGAGCTTAAGAACAGGTCCAACTCTCTATTGACGCTTCGTTAGGCAATACTTGGCGAATTGACGCTTCTTGTCATGCATGCCTATGCCAAATAAGTGGGGAGCTTGAACTAATTCTGTGAAAGTATATTGATGACCCACATACGCTTCGACCCAGTTAACTTCAGTCAAACAGTAGTCTGGTCCAGCGTTGACTATAGCTCGAATGCCTTCATGAAGAATATCTCTGATAGATTCAAAGCGATATCTATCAGTTTGATAGTTGGCATTCCAGACGCTGCCAAAGAATGCATCAGCTTCATTCTGGAGCAAATCCGTCAGAGATTCGAGACGCTCACGGGCATGAACCCCTTTATTCTTCTACAGTTGAAGAGGAGTGGCAGACTTCTTGTTCTCAGCACTGTTTTATATAAGAGGAAAATGTGTGTAACCTTCTCTGTTTAAGACTTTCTTGGAAGGGTTGAGAAACTCTGGGCGAAAAGGATCATATACTCTGATGTTGTAGTCTCTCAGAGCAAAACCAGTTGACTTACTATGCCCATATTCTAGGTAGTAGGCCAAATCCACATTGTACCTAGAAGTTCTACCTCATTGCCTAGCGGTTAACACTATATCCCTGATCTTATTGTCAGTGTCAATCAGCTGGGCAATCTCATTCTCAGCAGCAATGTATCTTTCTTCATTATAGCCAGCAGGAATGAAATCTTTTTCTAGTGCTGGGGGCATATAGTTGATTGAATGATCAATCGTCTTCAGTGTGTCCAGCTTGAAGAAGTGCCTTGGCTTTGTAATGTCTTCAGCAATGCTCTATCCTTCTGAGCGTGCCTCTGTTATAGCCGGAACAGGAATTGATGTTTGAACCTCTTTGGGAGCAGGTTCCTCAGTTGCAATTGCAGCAGCTTCTACGGCAATGTCTTTGGCAATAGCCACAACTTCTGTTATCTCAACATCTAAGTGGACATCTGTTGATGCTTCAGCAGCAGCTGGAACTAAAGCCTGAGAGCTTGTCTCAACAGCAATTTGAGCACTTGGCTCATCTGCAATTTGAGTGCTTAGCTCAACAGCAGCAGCTTGAGAGCTTGGCTCAACCGTCTCAGGCTTCTCAGGAACAGATGCAGCTTGATGCTTGCTTATCCTGAGACGCTTAAAGATTTTCTTTACATTGATTCCTTCAATGAGCGTGATCTTTTGAGCGGGAGGAGCAACAGCTGGTTCCTCAAAGTCTATTTGTTTAATGATGCCTTCTAGCTTTCTTCGCTTGAGGGGTAAATTGTCCTCTGTAGCCTCATTAGTTTCCTCATCACTCTTTTGGGGAGAGGGAACAACTTGAGCCTTGGGCTTTCTGGGAGCCCTCTTCTTTGTTGCAGCCGGATGCTTCACGACTTCTTCTAGAACTGGACGCTTAGCTTCCTCATCAGACGCTTGACGTACTTCCAGACGCTCAGATAGTGGCCTAGCAGCACCACCAACTTTGGGAGGATTGAAGAGATTACTCAGAATCCTTTTTCCCAGCAACTTGGTCTTATTCAGCGGTTGACCAGACGAGTATATACACTCTGAGTTGTGTAGCAGGTCACTCAGAACAAGCCCGTAAGGTTTATTCGGGGCACTTAAACAGTCCCGAAACCTTCCAAAAATATACTCACTCCAGTTGATCTTAATGTTGAGGAGTATCACCATCATCATCTGAAATTGGACTGGGTTTATCTTATCAAAGGTACCCACTCTGCATTCTATGATCTTGCTGCAGAAATCAGCAAACAGTCGATATTTGGATACCAGTTCTTTCTTTTCGAAATACTGTGTGTAGGGTACACCGTCGTAAGCACTCATGGTTGTCCATGCTTCCTTGATTTGATCTAAAGTAACGCAGTCCAATGCCTCACCCTCATTTGAGAGTTTGAAGTTCTTGGCAATGGAGGCAGCAGACAAAATGAATTCCTTGGAAGGCTCCTTCTTGGATAGAGGAATTAGAAAAGAGATAGACTTCTTGTCCTCTGAGAGTTTAGCAGTTTTCCAGAAGGTGTCAACTTCCGTCGGAAACAGATAGGAATATTGAGTCAAGAAAGTTTTAAGCCCAGCCTTGACTACCATGTCTATCATATCTGTCAGGTTGATTTGAGAATGTTCATAAAGAAATTTCCAATCGACAACAAGGCCTTTAGTAACCTTAATGGTAGGCTCGGCGGAAGTAGCAGAAGATTTCTTTGGTGCCATTTTTAGTGAAAGAGATGAACTGAGATTTTCTTTTTGCTTTGAGAGAGAGAGAGAAAGTAAGATTCGCAGAAAGCTTTGAGTGAAAGTGAATGGTTTTTCTGCAGAAATTGTGTTTTAAATGACACAGTAATGAATTTTTGAAACTTGTGTTCTCTAGTCTCTGTAGGATTTAAACAAGTGTAAAGAGTTTTAATCCCAGCCATGAATTCATTAACTGCGGACGCGAGTTTTGTGTATGAGAGAGAAGTTACATTTGGTAATTCTCATATATAAAGATTTGACATCCGAGTTAAAATTTTAAAAACGTTTGGCATTTTCAGAGTGTAACACACGCGCCTGATGGTACACTGACACGTACACAAACACGTGCTATCTCTGAACCGTCGTTTTGAAAAGTTTTTGATTACCCTCCAGTTTGATGTGATAGAAGTGTGTGAATAGAGTACACAATAGACTGTTGAGTCTATCCACTACTTCAAGAAGCTTGTAAAATTTATGCATGATTTTTTGTTTTTAAAAAAACATTTTTATATTAAGTGTTGAATGGAATTGGTTGAACGCTTAACTGATACCACTGGTTGGTATAACACTTCTTGGTATTTATTATAACTGTTGTAATATCGACGCTTGAGATCAAAGTCCTTTTTATGTTTGAGCGTCCAATATTTTATGCATAAATAATACTGAGCGTTGATGATCATGCATCTGAAAATTTTGATCATTGACGCTTACAGTTATATTCAAGTACAAGTTTAAGGTTCCTCCTAAATTTGATAACTTGTAAAAAAATATATATTTTTTTAAGAAAATCTTTTAGACATAAATCAAGTGGATTCCCCCTAAATTATATGTCTAATAAAGTATGATGCAAAATGATTAAGCATTTAAATTAATCATACCTAATTCACTTCTCAAAGTGAGAAAACATTGTTCGTTGAGCGCTTTGGTGAAGATATCTGCCAATTGTTTGTCAGTTCCAATAAAGTGCATGGAGATATCTTTCTTTTGAACATGGTCACGAAGGAAATAGTATCTAATGTCAATATGTTTAGTTCTGGAATGGAGAACGGGGTTTTGAGTCATGGCGAGAGCGCTTTGGTTATCACAATGAATGGGGGTTGGACCTAGGATTATTCCATAATCTTTAAGCTGTTGCCTCATCCATAACACTTGTGTACAACAACTTCCTGCAGCTACATACTCAGCTTTGGCTGTGGAGGTAGCCATGGATTGTTGTTTCTTACTATGCCATGAAACTAACCTCTCACTTAGAAATTGACATGTACCACTAGTACTCTTACGATCTATTTTGCAACCTGCAAAATCTGCATCTGAGTAACCAATTAGTTCAAAAGGAGAATCCCTAGGATACCATAAGCCCACATTTTGTGTGCCTTTTAGGTATTTAAGGATATTCTTGGCAGCAATTAAGTGTGACTCTTTAGGATCAGCTTGAAATCGTGCACACATGCATACCGAAAACATAATATCAGGTCTACTGGCAGTAAGATAAAGAAGTGATCCAATGATACCTCTATAATTAGTGATATCAACTTTCTTTCCACTTTCATCTTTATCTAACTTAAGCGTTTGGCTCATTGGAATTTTTGAATATGATGCATTCTCCATACCAAATTTCTTAATCATATATCTTGTATATTTTGCTTGGTTAATAAATATGCCATTAGGGAGTTGTTTAACTTGTAATCCTGAGAAGAACTTTAATTCACCCATCATGCTCATTTCAAATTGTTCTTGCATCATTTTCGAAAATTTCTCACACAGACGCTTGTTAGTAGAGCCAAATATAATATCATCAACATAAATTCGGACTAAGAGAATATCTTCGTCATTGGTAATTTTAAATAACGTTGTATCAACGCTACCTTTTGAAAAGCCTTTACTAATAAGAAAGATAGAGAGAGTGTCATACCATGCTCGCGGTGCTTGCTTAAGCCCATAAAGTGCTTTGTCTAGCTTGCAAACCATACCCTTACCATGGTTGTTGATGAATCCCGGTGATTGCTCCACATATACTTCTTCTTGGAGTTTTTCCATTCAGGAAGGCACTCTTCACGTCCATCTGATATACCGTAAACTTGTTAAACGCTGCATACGCTAGAAACATGCGGATTGCTTCAAGACGGGCGACAGGAGCATATGTCTCATCAAAGTCAATACCCTCTTCTTGGTAATATCCTTGAGCTACGAGTCTGGCCTTGTTTCTTATTACAATGCCATTCTCATCCATCTTGTTTCTATAAACCCAACTAGTTCCAATGACTCCTTGGTGAGTTGGTCTTGGTACTAGCGTCCAAACCTTACTACGCTCAAACTGATTAAGCTCTTCTTGCATGGCTTCAATCCAACTTGGATCACTTAGCGCTTCATCCACTTTCTTAGGTTTCATTTGAGATAGAAAGCTTGCGAACATGGCCTCATTGAATGTAGCGGCTCTAGTCCTAACAGTCTCTCCAATATCTCCAATAATCTGCTCAGGGGGATGATCACGCAGCCATAGTCTATCTAGTTGGAAAGGGTTAAGAGGTTGAACAGGCGCTTGACGATCAGACGCTTGACTACCTTCTTGCATAGGCGCTTCAAGTTCACAAATCCATATTTCTCTTGATGATCACTCTTTTCATGATCATCAACATTTCTTACATTGTTATCCAGAGTAACCTCACGAGTAGTCTTAGGAGGTGGCACTGAGATCTCATCATCGTCGTCACTGTCATCATCAATGGTGATCTTAGACGCCTGATGACATAGATCTTCAACTCCTACATCATTTATATCAACCTTACTCGGTTCTTGGTTAGCATAATAAAAAACAACATGAATAGATTCCTCAACCTTCGATTTGATCATATTTAGGATGAGAAAATTCTTTCCATTCTTGGAGTAGCCTAGAAAGATTCCCTCATCCGCTTTAGGATCAAATGTCTTTAGGCTTTGGGATCCATTATTATGGATACAACATTTAGAACCAAAGACGTGAAAATATGAAACATTTGGCTTATGTCCCTTCCATAGTTCATATGGAGTTTTCCCATGCTGTTTGTTGATCATGCAACGGTTTGGAGTATAACATGCAGTATTGATTGCTTCGGCCCAAAACCTAGGAGCAAGCTTGGACTCTGCTAACATAGTCCTAGCGGCTTCCTTGAGCGTGTTACAGCACTCGGCAACACCATTCTGTTGGGGAGTTCTGGGAGGTGAATATTCATGATGTATTCCATTCTCTGCACAAAACTTCTCAACAATCTTGTTAGTAAACTCAGTACCGTGATTGCTTCTTATTCTTGCAACCTTAAGATTTTTCAATATTTGAAGTTGCCGAATAAGCGTTGTTAACTTGTCACATATCTCATCTTTGGATGAAAGAAATTCCACCCAAGTAAATTGAGAGAAATCATCTACTATCACAAAAGTATACTTTTTACCGCTTACACTGATCGTTTGAACAGGTCTAATCAAATCCATGTGAAGTAGTTCAAGTATTTTAGAGGTAGATAGATGAGGTTTTCTCTTGAACGATGACTTTAACTTGTTTGCCCATTTGACAAGCATCACAAAGGCGATCCTTGTGAAATGGTCCTTTTAGTAATCCCTCTACGAGATTTAGATTTATAAGCTGAGAGATTGTCTTAAAGTTGAGGTGATTCATTTTTCTATACCATAACCAACCCATTTTAGATTCATTTTTAATAACAAAACATGTTGGGTTGTTATCAAGTGTTGAACCCCACTCTACCAAATATACGTTGTTAGTTCTTTTTCCTTTCAATTTAGTAGACTTAGTCTTAGCGTCATTTATATAGCAACAGTCGCTTGAGAATATGACTTCAAAGCCTTTATCACAAAATTGACTTATGCTTAATAAATTGTGCTTTAGACCCTCAACATAATAAACATCACTTATCATGATGTTCCCCCTATGCACAGTACCTATACCTTTGGTTTTACCTTTGGAGTTGTCACCAAATACAACCTGAGGACCATTGGCAGCTCGATAGTTGATCAGAAGATCCTTGGAACCAGTCATGTGCCTTGACGATCCATTATTGAAGTACCACACAGATGTATCGGCTTTAGCTCTAGGTACATGCACTCAGAAAGGGAAGTTTTATTTCTGTTTAGGTACTCATTGTCGCTTGGGTCCTTCAACATTAGTAACATTGTTAGTTTGAATTAGAACTTTAGGAACCCATATTTGCCTAGCCTTCATTGTAGGAATATTGGCCTTTTCGGGTTTCACATTATGTTGTGTGTGCATTTTGTTCACCTTGTGTTGTGTGTGCTTTTTAAGTGTATAATAATATCATCGATTATAATAGTAATCATAATCATAGTCATAATCATAATCATCATAGTAGCGATAATATGATCTAGACCTCTGTGGATATTGACGTTGGTATTTCCTGGGCGCTGGCTTGGGGTGCACTTTTGATGCTGGACGCTTAGCGCTTGACTCACAGTCATTATTCAACTGTTATTGTGCACGTACATCATATTTTTACTTACACTTACAATGATCTTTGGATTAAACTTTGTCGTGCACATACTAAAGTTTGGTGTCATACCACTTGTTGCATAATTGTTATTGTGAACACAAATGTCATTTTAACTCATTTCTTCAATGATATTTTGGAAAAACAAAATTATTTTTGCTTTCACCTCATTAATTTATCATTTAGATCTAAAAACTATTTTAATCACCTTTCACACAAACACTGGCGCTCACTAAGCCTTTGCTTACGTACTTCACTTCTTCCTTCCAGTTATAGGTGAGTTGAGCAGTGAGACTAGCTTGAAGGATCAGAGTATAAACCCGGACAATCCTAGAGGTGAACCTAATAGATTGAGTCATGGATATGAAGTTGCTTAGCTATTTGGATGACGTATTAGGGTTGTGACCGTACAAGATAAATTGTTTAATTGTGTTTGGATTTTGTTCTGTACTACTGTAAGGATAGGGTTATGCTTTCAGGTTAGGTACTCCTAAGACTAATTTTGGGCATTACAGATTTTCTATCATGTTGTTGCCTAGAAAGGAATTTCATACTATTTTCTTTTTTAGTTTGACCGAAGAAAAATAGCTTCTCAAAAGCATCTAAAAACTATTATTATTGGCACCTAGAGGAAGGTTGAACCTAAAACATCTGGAATGCGTTCAAAGTTTTCATATTATTTTCATTTATTTAAAAATTAGAAATTGTATTTCTAAATAATAACGATGTTAAATTCAAAAATAAATTATATAAAATATTTCGGGAAAAATACACTTTACCCCCCACCCCCCGGAACTGCACCCTTTATACTAAATACACGCATGAATTGTAGAAAAATACGCTTACCCCCTTTAATTGCATGGAATTGTTCCTATTACCCTTAACCATTATTTTTCTTTCATTTTTCATTTTCTCCACCATTTTTTCTTTTCCACAAATTTTATTTTCTTACGTAGATTAGACAAAACTTATTCAAAGCATTATAATTAATTAAATTACAAAAACAATTTGCAATATTTTTTGAGCACAAACATAATTAAATTGATTTAGTGAAAACACATTATATAAATATTAGAACAATTCAACTAATGCATTGTGACAAAATTAAAGTAATTCTAATAGATTTAATATACTTTATGTATATTTTGATAATTTATATATATATATTATAAATTTGGGGGGGGGGGATATATATATATATATATATTTAAATATATGTATAATTTTTTTTGGGAGGGGGGGGGGGGGGTTGGGGTGTCTCTGTATTTTAAATAAGGATGTGTAAGCATATGTATATTTTCAATTAATTTAAATAAATAAGTATATACACATATATTGTTAAAATATAAAATATTACCATTAAGTTTAAGATATATATATATATATATATATATTCTAGTAAATTAGGTTATTAAAAATACACATAAATGTAGTACAAAATTTATAACTAATTTGATTTTGTACCGATGCATTATTATAATTGCATCATACATTAATATAATGTGATGTCACCAAATTAATTTATTATTATTTGAAAAAATATTGCAAATGATTATTTTAAATAATTAGTTATAATGCATTGGGTAAATTTTAACTAATTTATGTAAGAAAAGAAAATTTGTGAAAAAAAAAATTGGGGAGAGAATGACAAATAAAAGAAAATATAATGATTAAGGGTAATAAAGGCAATTTCATGCAATTGTGGGGGTTAAGTGTACTATAGTTCAGGTTGGTATTTGGTACAAAGGGTATATATAGTTCGGGAGGATAACGTGTACTTTGCCCAAATATTTAATATTAAAAAGGAAAATTCATATTATACAGTATGTCAATCTGAAAAATTAAAAATGAAAAGATTTTGAAAAAAAAAATTAATCAATTGATCAATTCTTAACTTATATTAAGGGTAATTTAATTCTAAAAGTTGTTAATCTTAACTTTTGGGTTTTAAATAATCACATAATGTGAAATATTTTTTCATTTCTTAACTTGATTCTTGTTAACGTTGTATCTTGGATTCCACCTTGCATTTTTTCTAACCAAAGCGCTAGTCATACTTAAAATAATTATTCTTCTACTAACATTCATGATTTAGTTTAATAAATATATTTGGTAAAATGTATGAGCTTTCTGAAATTATTGCCCATGATAATTTATTGAATGAACATTTAAAGTATTTGAAGGCAGTAAAATGAGAAAATATTAATCAATACAATTTAATAAAATATTTAAAGAAATTAATTATTGAACATTCAAAAAAATGTAAATCATAATTTAATTAAGTAAATGCTTGCCGTATAAACTATAATTATTTTTAAGCTTTTACAAATTCTCTTGTTTTTTTATTTTTTGTTTTTGTTTTCTTGATACTGATGAAGGGGGCTACCAGAAACTATTTAACCCAACAAATCCAGGTTTATAGTTGTCGTTTGAGACCATATTTTCCCAACCCTATCTAACTCTAGAATATGTTGCAATTAAGCATTAAGTTGTCTAAATCGATCAAATTTTGGTGGGACCTACCTTAGCAAGCGCATTGGCCGCTTGGTTGGCTTCTCACCAAACTTGTTGGATTCTCATCATCCAAGGTTGATGTTGGCAGAGTTTGAAGGCAAACGCTTTCAGGAAGTCGGCAGGAGCTTTGAACGCAACTATCCATTCTGCCGCACTCATGTCCAGATTAGAAATCCTCATATGGGCGATTGGGAGAAGAACCCTGATGAAGAACAGCTAAATAAAATGGGTTATTCTGCCCTTCACAAGGTCATCCATTCAGCCGCTAACACGTCTTCATAGAAACCCTTGAGCTTATGGAAATGAAAGTGTGTTGTGTTCCTAGAACAACCCAACCCAATCCAATCAATTTATGGATTGAAGATGAAGCTAAAGAATTTCTTGCCAGAATTTGGGCCGACAACTTTGAAGTAGAGCTGCTTGAGGCCAAGAAAGACAAAGAGCTGGCCGAGAAACTTGGAAAACGCTGGATTTTGGATAGATCCAGATGGGTTGAAGAGTTTGTACTGCACTTCCATACTGTTGAGGAGATGATTAAGTATACATTTCTCTTCAATTTTGGAATAAAGTACCGGCGTAGAGGATACACTTTGTTTTTGCTGCAGAGGCGCGAGTCGCTAGTGGGTCCAGTAAATGCCTTGCTGTATTTCAGAAGAGGCATGGAAAGTTATATTCGTCATCAGCACAATCAGATTAGTCAGAGAGAACGCTATGTTTTTCATCCACAACAGAACTTTGCTCAGCGTGTCCAGATAGATCTAAATAAAGACGCTTCCATAGGCAAGCGTGATGCCCTTCCGAGACCTAGTGAAGCCCATATGCATGTGACCGATGATCATGCCGAGTTTCACCGAGACAGAAGAGCGATTATTGAGAATGCCCAATCGCTGGATATCACTTTTAACCATCATCTTGGTTTCAGTGACTTCCGCGGGTATAATTTGCATCCTGTCTTGTTTTGTGAGCAGAACATCCGTGTGGCCAAGTTCTTATTGCTTATCCGACCAGTGGGTCAGGCACTAGCTCAAGCGCTGATACCTTTGTTGATGGACTTCAAGAATTTGTATACATCTGGAGTAGAGATTCCGGAAGATGCTGATCTAGCGTTTAGTACTGAAGAACGTGAAGACAGTTTATTTTTTATTCTGAGAACTTTCTACCAAAGTCTAAGGCATGTTCTAGAGGCGATTGGCCTAATCTGGGTCATCCCGGTGAATATAGAAGTTTTTGTGGAGATCACAGAGCCAGGAGTGGATCAGGATCCTACCGTTGAGGACGCTGCAATCATAAACGCTAATATTCAGATGGAAGAAGCCCCTAGCGCTCCAGTAGTCGATACGCCACTTGTTGAAGAAATTGCACAGATTGAGGCTGCGACTCAATCTTTTGACTTAGCGATTGAAGAAGTATAGGCAAAAATTGCTGAAGACCCAGAAGAACCTTTCGTGAGAGATAAATCTATAGGAAAGGCAGCGGTTTCAAGCTCATATGGATTCATTCCATTCCCTGAGCATCCTTCTTTTTCCTCGGACTCAGATTCGGATAGTGATTCGGAGGTAAAGGATTTTAGAAAAGCGGTTAGGAACTTGCTCAACACCATAGAGGGTTTCTGTTCCAAGATGATAGCCAATGATGAGATGCACATCAGGCTTGCCTCCGACAATAGAAGCCAGTGTCCAAAATTGACAACAAGAATTGACGCTCCATGTTTGAAGAGATTGCGAGGCTCAAAAGGATGCTCACAAAGAAGCGTAAGCCAAGATACTTTCGAGGCAGGCATAGGCTTCCTGATGTGGATGTTGAATTTTTGGAAGGCATGGGTTTTCATCCTTACGCTGAACCCTTGCAGAGACCCCTCAACTAGAAACCTTTCAACGATAGAGTCCAAGATCTCTACCATGATCTTATTCGGACGCTTGGGATTCCTCCAAGAGATTGGGTGGAAAGTTGTTAGAGCTCAATCAAATCGCTAAAGAAAGACGTGAGGACTACAACGAGGTCTATCATACAACAATGGTAGACATTGACCGAGTTCTCTTAGATCTGAGCGTCCTCAACAGTAGGAGCTTGATCCACTTCTAACTACGTGATTTCCACAGAAACTTGTCTTTTAATAGGGATGACCCAGATTGGGCCAATCGCTTCCAGAACATGCCTTGGACTTTGGTAGAACGATCGCGAGATGAAAAATAAAGTGTCTTCGCACTCTTCAGAACTGAATGGTAAATCAGCGTCTTCCAAGATCTCTACACCAGATGTGTAAGATTTGATGAAGTCCATTAACAAAGGCATCAACTTTTGAGCTAGCGCCTGCTCCACTGGCCCGATAAGAGAAAGGAACTTGGCCACTCGGATGTTCTGTTCACAAAACAAGACAGGATGAAGGTTGTAACCACGGAAGTCACCAAAACCAAAGATATGGTTGAAAGTGATATCCAGCGATTGAGCATTCTCAACAATCGCTCTTCTGTCTCTATGCAATTCAGCATTATCATTTGTTAAATGTATATGCGCTTCGCTGGGACTAGGAAGGGCATCACGCTTGCTGGTGGAAATGTCTTCATTCAAATCCAGTTGGAGACACTGTGCAAAATTCTGTTGCGGATGAAAAACATAGCGTTCTCCCTGACTGATCTGAGTAAGTTGATGGCTAATAAAATGTCCCATGCCTCTTCTAAAATACGGCAAGGCATTCACCTTTCCCACTAGCGATTCACACTTTTGCAGCAAAAACAGAGTGTATCCTCGACGCTTGTACTTGATTCCGAAATTGAAGAGAAAGGGGTACTTGAGCATCTCTTCAAGTGTATGGAAATGCATTACAAAGTCTTCAGCCCACCTAGATGTGTCCAAAATCCAGCGTCTTTCCGAGTTTCTCAGCTAGTTCTTTATCTTTCTTGGCCTCGAGTAGCTTCTTGAATCTTTCTTTCTCAACTTCAAAGCTATCAGCCGGAACTCTGGAAAGAAACTCTCGGGCTACATCTTCAACCCAGAAATTGATTGGATTGGGTTGTTCTCTGAACATTGCACCCTTTCCTTTCCATAAGTGCAAGGGTTTTGGTGAAGACTTGTTAGCGGCTGAATGGACGACTTTCCGCAGGGCAGAATAACCTATTTTATTTAACTATTCTTCATCAAGGTTCTTCTCCTAATCGCCCATGTGAGGATTTCTGATTTGGACGTGAGTGCGGCAAAGCGGATAGTTGCGTTCAAAACTTCAGCCGACTTCCTAAAAGCGCTTGCCTTCAAACTCTACCAAATCGCTGAGAAGAGTCTCGAGATACTCAAGACGAGAAATAATCTCCTTCTTGGACTTCAATCCTAGAGTTGCAAGGTCTTCGTATATTTGTGATTTTTGAGCGTCTGAAAGAGCTGGATTATGGAGAATCATCTGGAAAGTGATCTCCATCTCAATCATATGTCTAAGGGTCATTTTTCTCCAGGCATAATAGTATTCAAGATCTTGATCATGACCTCTTGGAAAGAAATTCACCGTTGGAGGAGGAGGACCAATTGCAGTGGGGACAATCGGGGCCACTTCTATCGACTGCTCAGCACCCAAAGTCGCTTCCCGGGATGGAGAGTTCTCAGCATCCGGAAGGACCGTTTCAACTTCTTTGGCGATTTCTACCACTGTTGACAAGTCAACATCCAACTCTACGGCCACCTCGGGAAGAGGTCATCAGCGTCTGGTACACTTTGAGCTGACACATGCAAGCATTTGAGAAAGAAGAAAGATTTCTACTAAGTAGAAATTTGAGATATAAAATAATGAAATGCTTACCCTGAGGACTATCTTCGACTATTACAGTCACTTGATCTTTAGAAACATCTGTTTCCATAGCCTCAGGCTCCAGAACTTCTTCATCATCTTCTAGATTGAGGAAAGAAGTGAGGAGATCAGCACGAATTGGAATATTACACTCTTCTAATGTATTCAAAACATATTGAATATCATATTCTCTTCGATCCGAAAGTAATTTGGTGTTAAAGAAGAAAACAACAAGGAAAGGATAATGTACATTGTTTAGCACAAGTACTTACCTTAATCGCTAGCCAAATCTTGTGAAAGAAGAATAGTGTTAGGCTCTACAACTGGTTCAGAAAGAGGAGGGGGAGAGGCACTCCCAGGCTCCTCAAGCGTTGTTTCTGCGGGAGCGCTTGTTGAGCCTTTAGGAGTAGACCACGGCATGCGCTTATGAGCAAGCGGAACTTCCACTTCTTATGCTTCTTACTCTGTCTCTGGTGATATAACAGTCACTGGAGGAGGATAAGGTGTTTTCAGAGGAGGGGAGGGAGACTTCTTCTTCTTCTTCGTCTCCTTCTTTTGCTTCTTTACTAGCTTGGAGTGCTCATCAACTTTCACCACTATCTCTCTCTTTGGTCGTTTGACCACAACTTCTTCTGGTTCATCTGATGAGGAAGTCGCTCTATCCTCATCATCACCACAAACTTTGCCTTCAGAAAGGAGTCGCTTGCGCTCTTCCTTGGGAATCGCTGTACCACCCAGTCGCTTGGGGTTTAGCATTTTGCTGATCATCGTTTTCCCATAAAATTTGTCTCTGGCACTTTGGATCCTTGGGCTGTTACATATCCACAAGCGCTTAAAATGAAACTAATCAAAATCCTATAAGGCTTGGGATTCACCGACTTTTGCATCGCTGCCTTAAAGTGATTAAAAACGTACAAAGTGCAGTTGACCTTCAGCTTGGTCAAAACGGCGATCATCATCTTGTGCTGGATGATAGAGACTTTATCAAACAATCCTTTCAGGCACTCAATCATCTTTGCACAAATATCAGCCAGAATGACATATTCGCCTTTCATGTCATTCTTTTTTAAATTTGACTTGTAAGAATCATCAACTTCATCTCTTTTAACTTGTTCCAAGACCTTGGTAGAAGCTCCCATGGCCACTTCTTCAACTTCACACCCATCAGTAGGTAATTGTAACAATGTAGTCAGAAGTTGAGGGGTAAGAACAAAAGGGGTTTCAGTAGAAGGGAAAGTGCAAAAAATTGGGTTGCCATTGTCAGAAATGACGGCATTCTCAAAGAAATGTTTAACTCCATCCTCATGAATATGAGAATGAGAGGTGAGAAAGGTTCTCAAACCGGATTCTTCAATGAGAGGAAGGATTTGTCTCACTAGAAAGTTTTGATTGTCAAACAGGTATTCCCAGTTAAGTAGGAAACCAACATTAAAACCCATGGTTTTGGAAGATTTTGATAGTGCCATTGATGAGAGAGATAAGCTTTTTAAGGAGGAAGAAGAAAGCTTTTTGCCTTAGAAAATTTTTACAGCAAAGAAAGTATGAGAGTGATAAAGTATTTCTGTAAAAATTTGAAGGGTTTAAATAGATGACAAAAAGTAACTCCACAATTGCTTGATAAATGCCACGTGTGAATGCAGTTAATCAGAAATGAAAAACATTGAATCTGAATCGTTTATTCATAAAGACGGATGTAAAAATGTGCAAAAAATTAGGTTAACTCCTGTAAATATAGAATTTTGAAGTCTGCAGTTACTTTTAAAAAACGTTTGAGATTTTAAAAATATTCAATGTGAATCGCACGTGCTTGTTGGTACACTGACACGTACCTAGGCAAGTAAAAATATTGAACTACCTATTTAATCACCGTCAGTTTTATGTGATAGGAACGTGTGGGCAGTTGTCAAATCTTATCTTTTGGACTTATCCACACGCTACCTTTAGCGATGAAAACAATGCAAAGTCATTTTATTTTAATAAAGAACATTTAATTGCTGTTTTAGAAATAATATTTTATTTTATTAGCGATCAAATTGTCATGCATAAATGTAAACGCTATAGATGAATGCATAAAGTTTTTCAAAGTCATTTTTGATCATACTTGCTTAGCAATTGGAATAAGTACAATTTTAAAGTTCCCCCCAAAATTGATAACTCATTTCAATTTTGAAAACGCTTTAGACATTATAATAAAGTGGATTCCCCTTAATTATATGCCTATAAAACTATGATACTTCATGATTAAGTGTTTAAATCAATCATAGCTAATTCACTTCTCAAAGTGAGAAAACGTTGTTCATTGAGCGCTTTGGTGAAGATATCTGCCAATTGTTTGTCAGTTCTAATGAGATGCATAGAGATATCTTTCTTTTGAACATGGTCACGCATGAAATGGTAGAGAATGTCAATGTGTTTAGTTCTAGAGTGATGGACTGGGTTTTGGGTCATAGCTAAAGTGCTTTGGTTATCACAATGGATTGGTGTAGGACCTAAAAGGATTCCATAATCTTTAAGTTGTTGCCTCATCCAAAGGATTTGTGCACAACAGCTTCCAGCAGCTACATACTCGGCTTCAACGGTAGAAGTAGCTATGGATTGTTGTTTCTTACTATGCCACGAAACCAATCTATCATCTAGAAATTGACATATACCACTAGTACTTTTTCTAACTATTTAGCAACCTGCAAAATCTACGTCTGAATAAGCAATTAGTTCAAAATGAGAGTTCCTTGGATACCACAAGCCCACATTTTGTGTGCCTTTAAGATATTTAAGGATTCTCTTGGCAGGAATTAAGTGTGACTCTCAAGGATCAGCTTCAAAGCGTGCACACATGCATACCGAAAACATAATATCAGTCTACTAGTAGTAAGATAAAGAAGTGATCCAATGATACCTTTATAGTTGGTGATATCAATTTTCTTCCCACATTCATCTTTATCTAACTTAAGCGTTTGACTCATTGGAATTTTTGAAGATGATGCATTTTCCATACCAAATTTTTTAATCACATCTCTTGTATATTTAGCTTGGTTTATAAATATGCCATTAGGGAGTTGTTTAACTTGTAACCCTAAAAAGAAAGTTAATTCACCCACCATGCTCATTTCAAATTGATCTTGCATCATTTTTGAAAATTTCTCACAATCGCTTATTAGTAGATCTGAAAATAATATCATCAACATAAATTTGGACTAAGAGAATATCTTCATTATGTGTAATTTTAAATAACGTTGTGTCAACACTGCCTTTTGAAAAACCTTTACCTATAAGGAAGATAGAGAGAGTGTCATACCATGCTCTTGGTGCTTGTTTAAGGCTATAGAGTGCCTTATCCAATTTATAGACCATACTTTTCCCATGGTTGTTGATGAATCCTGGGGGTTGCTCCACATATACTTCTTCTTGGAGTTTACCATTTAGGAAAGCACTCTTCACGTCCATTTGATACACTGTGAAATTGTTAAATGCGGCAAACGCTAGGAGCATCCGAATCGCTTCAAGACGGGCTACTGGGGCATAAGTTTCATCAAAGTCAATACCCTCTTCTTGACAATAACCCTGAGCGACTAATCTGGCTTTGTTTCTTATAACAATACCATCTTCGTCCATTTTGTTCCTGAAAACCCATCTAGTCCTAATAAATCCTTGGTGAGTTGGCCTGGGAACTAGCGTCCAAACCTTACTACGCTCGAATTGGTTCAGCTCTTCTTGCATCGCTTCTACCCAACTTAAATCACTAAGTGCTTCATCCACTTTGTTTGGTTCCATTTGAGATAGGAAACTTGCGAACATGGGCTCATCAAGTTCTTACAGGTTCTCCAATATCTCCAATTACTAATTCTGGTGGATGGTCTCTAAGCCATTTTTGATCTGGTTGGAACGGGTTGAGAGACTCTTGATTATCAATCGCTTAACCCTCATTTGTCTCTTGCGCAGTCGCTTCATCATTCACAATTCCAATTTGCTCTTGATGATCATTCTCTTCATGACCATCAGTGTTTCTTGCAATATCATCATTGATAACCTCACAAGTAACCTTAGGATTGGGCACAAAGATCTCATCATCCTCAACTTCATCACTATCATCACAAAGATTGATTTGTGGTGCTTGTTGGGTAAGATCTTCAACTCCTACATCATTAATATTAACCTTACTTGGTTCTTGGTTAGCATCATCAAACACAACATGAATGGATTCTTCAACCTTCGATTTGATCTTATTTAGGATGTGAAAAACTTTTTCCATTTTTGGCATAGCTTAGAAAGATTCTCTCATCCGCTTTAGGATAAAACGACTTTAGATTATGAGATCCATTGTTATGAGTGAAACATTTTGAACCAAACACATGAAAATACGAAACGTTAGGTTTACGTACCTTCCACAACTCATATGGAGTCTTTTCATGTTGCTTGTTGATCATACACTGGTTCTGAGTGTAGCAATCGGTATTGATTGCTTCGGCCCAAAACCTTTAAGGCAGCTTGGACTCGGCTAACATTGTCCTAGCGGCTTCTTTAAGCGTTCTGTTTCGTCGCTTGGCAATTTCATTTCATTGAGGTGTTCTAGACGCAGAATACTCATGAAGTATTCCAAAATTTGTACAAAACTTCTCAATAATATGGTTAGTAAATTCAGTTCCTCTATCGCTTTTAATTCTTGTCACCTTTAGATCTTTTGAAGTTTGTAATTGACGAATTAGCGCTGTGAGCTTGACATTAGTTTCATCTTTGGATGCTAAAAATTCTACCCATGTATAGCATCCGAAATCATCAACTATCACTAGCGAATACTTTTTACCACTAACACTCATGATTTGAATAGGACCAAACAAATCTAAATGCAATAGTTCAAGAATTCTAGAAGTAGATAGATGTGATTTCTTCATAAAAGATGATTTAACTTGTTTACCCATTTGACATGCATCACATAAACGATTTTTCTGAAAGTAACCCTTAGGTAATCCCTCTACAAGATTTAGCGATATTAACTGAGAGATTGCCTTAAAATTGAGGTGGTTCATTTTTTTATGCCATAACCAACCTAGTTTATTTTGACTTTTATTAACAAAGCATGTGGGGTTGTTATCGATTGTTGAACACCAATCTACCAAATAAACATTATCTGTTCTTTTTCCTTTCAATTTAGTAGATCCAATCTTAGCGTAGTTAATATAGGAAAAGTCACTAGAAAATTTAACTTCAAAGCTTTTATCACAAAATTGACTAATGCTCAATAAATTATGCTGAAGACCCTCAACATAATATATGTCACTTATCATGACATTCCCCCTTTTCATGATACCCATACATTTGATTTTACCTTTGGAGTTATCACCGAATATAACTTGAGGACCATTTGTTGCACGATAGTTGATCAAGAGATCCTTTGAGCATGTTATGTGCCTTGACGACCCACTATCGATGTACCAAATTGATGTAAAGGTGTTGGCTCTAAGTACCTGCATTTAAAGGGCAGTTCTAATTCTTTTTAGGTACCCATTTTGACTTGGGTCCTTCAACATTAGTAGCGTTAGTCTAAATTAAAACTTTCAGAACCCATATTTGCCTTGTCTTCATTAGGAGAGGACTGGCCTTTTTGGGTTTTGATTTGTGTTGTGTGTGTTTTTTAGGTGTATAGTAATATCCTTGATCCTAATAATAATCATAGTCATATCATAATCATAGTAGTAATGATAATATGATCTAGATCTCTGAGGATATTGACGCTGGTATTTCCTCGTCACTGGCTTAGGAGTCGCTTTTGGCGATTCATGTTTAGCGTTTGATTCACTTGTAGAAGGTTTCTCCTTAGCCTTTTGAGTGTTTGGATAGAACTTATTTTGTGAATCATTTACTTTCGTCTTCTTCTTATTGCCTGAGTTGGCTTTGACCTTCTCATTTGGCCTCTTACCATTGTCTCTTGGTTCATTCAGTGTTTGACTGTTTGAACTGCTCTCAACAAAGGCTACACCTTTTCCTTTGTTGGTTTTCGTAACCTTAGATGCTTTTGATTTATGACCAAATTTATCACAACCTAAATCGATCTTTTCAACAAAAAGTCTGGTTACCTCAGTCACATTAACCAATTTTCTTGAAGCTTTTGATAATGATAAGACGGCCTGTTATGATTTGGCAAGCTTAGTGATTAGCTCAGCTTCTCTCTTGACTACCATATCAAGATCACTTTTCAACTGAGCGATCTCTGTCTCAAGCAATTTGTTCTACTCAATGAACTGTTGCTGAAGTAGCAACTCGGCTTTGAGCGTAAAATTATCATTTTTAATCGCTGAGATCTCATCAGCGTGTTCTTGATATAGTCTGGCGGCACCTTGACAATCTTTATAATATTCATTAACTTTGTCAACTAATTCTTCATAAGAAAGACGATGAGATAGTTCAGTGGATACCTCAGATAGCGAGTCATCAGACGCTTCTTCATCTCTCACCATGAGACAAATTAGTGCTGAGTAGCTAGATAGTTCATCATCGCTGCTTTCATCTGAAGATTCCAAATCCTCTTCAGGTGCGGAGAATTGTTTAGATTCCGCTAGCAAACCTTGTTGACGAAGGTTGCTCCTGAATTGGTTTCTATCCGCATGATCTTGCCTTGTGGGCTTAGATACATTTGGATAAGGATAATTTACCTGGTAGTGCCCTGGTTTTATGCTTGTATCAAAGATTAGTTTTCATTTTCTGTTCAGTTGTTAACCTTTTGGGAACTACTGGAGCTGAGAGATTCTAATTTGGAGATGGATGCACTTGATATTGAACTGGTGCTAGAGGCTGAGGCACAGAATACACTGGCGCTTGATACTGAGGCACTGGTGCTAGAGGGGAGGGGTTTGAAATTTGGTCTGTCCATTTGGATTTCTCCTTTCATATCTTAGAAATTTCTTGACCAATAAAGCCCTTTCCTTTTCCTCATTTGATTCTATCGCTTTTACCTCACTGACTGCTTTTCCTTTACTTTTGGTAGTGGCAATTAAAGCTCTTGATTCAGTCGATGTGTCACTGACTTCACCCAATTCAAATTCAAGGGTCCTTAGCTCCGAAAACACATATTCTGGAGTTATAATATCCAACATTTGTGATTCTCTCACTGCTACAGTCTTTATCAAATACTTGCTTGGAAGACTTCTATAAACCTTATTGACCATTTCCTTATTGGTCAACTCGTTATCTAATGACGCTAACTCTGTAATAAGAAAAGTAAACCTCGCATCCAATTGATCTAGCATCTCATTGGGCTGCTTCTTAAAATGCTCAAATCTTTGCATGGCTATGGAGAGCTTGTTCTCCCTCATATGTTCAGAACCTTCACACACAGAAGCCAACTTATCCCAAATTTTCTTTGAAGTCTTACACAGATTGATTTTGTTGAACAATCCCTCATTGTCTATCAACGCTAAGTAGAGAGCGCTTCGTCCAACATTATCTAAGTTAACTCTTTTGCGATCCTCTAGCGTCCATTCCAACTTTGTCTTCTCGACATAACCATCCGGAGTCGTTTCAGTCGCTCTAGGGGCTCGACTTATAACTTTCGTGATCTGAATGGGACCATCTGTAATTACATCACATATCTCATTATCGCATGAACATAAATAAGAAAATGCTCTAAATTTCCATGAGCTATAGTTTGGCTCAATCAACTTTGACATTGTGTTAAAAGCCATGATATGAGATTTTTCAAAAAAAAAAATTAAAGCGACTAAGTTTTGAAAAATGGATCTAAACAAGCAGTTACGCTCGGAAACACTTTGATTTCTACTTCAACCGCTCTGCTACCACTTGGTGGTCCCATGTGGCATACGAAAGGGTCTAGAATGGGAGGTTGAATAGACCCTAAAGTCTTTTTGTACTTTAAAAATTTCGTATCACCTTTTAAGATTTTGAACGCTTAGTAAGCAAAGTGCCAGGTCAGGGGCTAAAGATAAGATAACTTAGACTTAGTGATTTAGGCAGTTACCAAAGTAGGGTAATGCTTCAATCGCTTAATTAGGGTGAGCACAGTGGAAATGATTTTTAAGCTTAGCGTTCTCTTTAAACAAATAGTCGCTTAACCGTTTCTAATGCCTTTTCAAAGATATAATGTCAATAGTAAAGTAAAGCAATAAAACAGTAAATATCACAAGATATGTAAGGTTCATTGGGTGATGTAATCCTAGATACGTCCTTCTTCTCCTTTACACTCGGAGAAACTCCACTAAGTTGATAATCGAAGGATCATACAGAAGCTTCTACAAAATAGAGGATAGGAAGACGACCTTGAGCTCCTTGATCACACAGACTTCAGCTCCATTGAAGATCTTCTTCAACAAGCTTCTCTCACACAGAAATGCGGCTTGTAGATCAACAACTTTCTCACTCAGATGAAAGAGGTTGAGGGTTTTTGTCACGGGTTTGTTTGATTTTAAGAAGTTCAAACAACTTGGAATATCTCACTAAGAGTGTAGGGTTCTTCTATGAAGATGTTTGTGATATCGGTGACTATTTTTGGAATGTATATGAAAAGTTTGAAGGATTTTGGCTATGGAGTTTATAAGCTTTTCTCAAGATTATTTTTCGCAAAGTTTCGACCTTTTCTTGTGTATGTACATGTATTCTGTGTTTTAGGGTTTTGCTGAAGGGTATTATTTATAAAGGTGTCTTGGGATTTATCCATTGGACACATGCAGGCCCGTGTCTCTCATGCAGAGCGTAAATAGTCCCTTTTCTGACATTCTTGAATTTCTACTGTTACCGATTGGACATAAGCAGACTTTGAACTCTGAATCCTGACAGTCTAGTCAAAAGGTGGCTTGACCACAAGTCATAATGTGTTTTGAATTTATTTTCAGTTGGAAATAAATTTCCGTTGATGATTGCATTTAAATCCTTCAATGCTTGAGAATTTATTTTAAGTGAATTTGGTCCTTGATCGCTTGAGTGATTTGAGCACTTGATTCATTATTCCTGAAAAAGTCCTTTAGCGTATGACAGACGCTTAAGACAAATATTCATCTTCACTTGACTTCAGAGGCTGATCTTCAACTTTATCTCGGACAGACTCACCTAGAATTCTATCAGCACCTCGGTATCTAATACTCAGTCTAAAATCTATAAAGATAAAAATTACAAGCCTAACAAAATATAAACTTTCAAACGCTTATACAAATGTTCTATGAAAGCATAAACTTACATTCTTTTGGTGTTTAACATAAAATCCTATTCTTGTCATTATCAAAACATCTAACATGAAATTTCCTAACATGTAGGCACATCAGTGGAACTGATATGCTCGAACACGATTCACATCAGTTCTATCACATGGGTTTTCACTCTATGACTGTCAATGACAGAACTGATTATGCTTAATAGGTATAAGTGGACCTTTGACCTGAAGTATCAGGCTGAAGATGCACTTGTGACGTCAAGTCTTTCACTAGAGTAGTTAGACCCAATTCACCCGTTGGTGGGTCGACCTCAAAATACGGCTTGATGGGTAAGTGGTAGTCTTAGCTGATAACTAATATGGGATTTGTTCTCTTATAAGTGAATGAGAAAGTATTCTATGTGATTATAGATAAATAGAGATCAAAGTCTTTGGCCAAAGCAAAAGAGACGATTGTGCGTGGCACTATATTGATCTCATATATTATAATTAATACATATGGTCAAGTCCAGTGAGTTTGACATAACCATGACTCTCACTTGACTGGGGCACGTGAACATAGGGTTTATACTTATACGGTATTTATGATTGGAAGGTTGTGGAATGATCCAATCATTTGTTTTCATTTGGGCTATGAAGTTGGCCACGTGACTGGCTAAATGTTACCCACTTCCTTTGGATTCCTCTCATTGCCAAACAAAACGAACCTAAAGAGTCACGCTAAAGGATTGGTAAAGAAAAATGAAAGGATTAAATAATTAATTAATTACTCATTAAATGGGATTATTAATTATAAAGATAAGATTAATTATTAATTAATTTCTTAAGGAAATAAATTAATGAATTAATTTCTTAAGGAAATAAATTAATGAATTAATTTATCTAATTAATTTGGTTATTTAATTAATTTATTTATTTATTGGATATAATAAATTTATTTATTGGAAATGTGTTGGAAATTAATCGTCCTCCTATTCCTAAGAGGAATGAGGATGAGAGAGTTCAACTAGCTCACCTTAGCTGGACTTGTGACAACTATAAAGCTAGAGGACACATCCTAAGCTCTTTGTGTAATGAACTGTAAAGTTCTCATGATGCAATGAGCAATGCAAGGGACATAATTCTTCATCTGGAATAAATGTTTGGAGAGCACGGTAGGACCGTAAGATATTTCATATTGAAAGATCTCTTCAGAGCAAGGATGAGAGAGGAAGAGGATGTGGGAGACCATGTTCTCAAGATGATGACCGTAATGGAAAGGTTAAGATCAATGAACTTCTATATGGATCTTCATCTTTAAGTCGATCTCATCCTACAATCGCTCCTTGACTACTTCTACTACTTCGTCGTGAACTTTGATATCAATTGTTCATTAGCTGGGCTAACAAAAAAGCTTGAAATCGAGCAAGCTCGCATGAGGACAAGGAACAAGAGGGATTCTTCTATCTATTTTACAAATGACACATTTGATGGTCAAGGAAATGGAAAAAGGAGAAAGAAAGAAGCAGTATCCATAAAAACTCAAAAGAAATTAGAATATGGTCATAAGAGCAAAGGGCCTAAGAAGACGGATAGATGTCTCGAGTGCGGTGAGCTTGACCATTGGAAGAGGAACTGCCCTAAATTAGGCAAATGCGCAAAAGGTATGGAACTCTTCGTTTTTGAAACTAATTGTTCTATGACAATTTTTTATACTTCATGGATTCTGGACTCAGGGGAAAGTGCCCATGTATGTTGTTTGGATCAGGATCTGCGAAGAAGTATAAAGCTGGGCCGAGAGGAAATGATGATAAAAATAAGCAGCGGGGAAAGCGTCGTGGCTACTAGGATTGGATTTACTTCTTTGATTTTGAATTCTGGACATTTATTGTTTTTAAATAATTTTTTAGTTTTGCCCAAGGGGCTTAAGAACATTGTTTCCATTCCTATATTAGTTAAGATTGGTTATACATTCCGTTTTTCTAAATTGAATTGCGACATTTATTATGGAAATAAAATAGTTGGCAATGCATCTTTAGTTAATGGTTTGTATTATTTAAATGTCCTTAATTTATCTGATGTGAATGTTGTAACACATAAACGTGGTAGGCAAGAAGCTAACTTAAGACTCAAGTGACATCTTAGACTAGGCCATGCTGGAGAGCACTAGATCCACAAAATGGAAAAAGATGGGCTTTTAAGCTCACTAGGGTTGGATCCCTATCCAACATGTGAATCGTGTCTCTTAGGCAAGATGGCTAGATCTCCCTTCACCGGGACTTTTGAAATAGCTACTCAAATCCTAGGATTAGTGCATACTGACGTTTGCAGACCATTTGGAGAAATGGCTCGTGGAGGTTTCTACTACTTCATCACTTTCACAGACGATCATTTAAGATATGGTCTAGTGTATCTGATGAAGTAAAAGTCTAAATCCTTTGAAAGGTTTAAAGAATTCAATATTTGTAAGGTTCGTTAGGTGGTGTAATCCCAACTACGTCCTTCTTCTCCTCGAACACTTGGAGGCAATCCACTAAAATGATTCTCAAAGAATCACATAGAATCTTCTACAAATTAGGGAGAGATGGATATCGATGACTTGAGGTCCTTGATCACATAGATTTCTGCTCCAAGGCACTTCTATCCCCTTATTTCTTTGACTCAGAAATAATGCAAGTATCCAACTTCGACTTCACACAGATCGCGAGGCTTGGATGAGGTTTTCTAATGGTTTCTTTGTTTTGATAAAGTTCAAACAACTTGGTAATATCTCAATAGTAATGTAGGTTTCTCCGAAAAGAATGATTGACATATTAATTGACTGTCTCAGGAATTTTAAGAAAAGTAGAGTTTAAGGAATGAGACTTCAATGCAACAACAATTTGACTTGGAATAAGATTGTTGTTTTGGCTTGTTGTTGAAGTCTTATTTATAGGCAATCTTGGAAAAAATGTCTGTTTGACACATGCACAGGCGCTTGTCTCTCACTTCCTCAAGTGAAAAACTTTTGTCCTTTTTCCTGAAAATTTGTTGCACAAAAGTTCGTGTTGTAGTCTGTGAACAATTGACAATCCAATAGGGTGGCTTCTCCGTACGTCCGAAAGAGCTTATCATATTTAATGCTTTTATCAGCATTTAATGCATTTGAAATAAATGCCCGTTGGCAATTAATGATCTGGGAATATTGCATTAAACTCCTTCTGGACTTAAAAATGAATTCAGGTGAAATCATTCATTTGATAGACGCTTATTCATCCTTGGATAACTTCTGTCCTATAATCAACACTTGATATAGCTTGTCATTTGGACGCTTGGAGTCTTCATCTTCATTCAGACTTCAGGCGCTTGAGTCTTCAAACTTAACTACTGATAAGCTCACTCAGAAATTATCAGATGCTCAGCCTAAGAATACTTGGCCTAACAATCTAGAAGAAAATGAAGCAAAGCCTATAAAGCCTATTACACATCTAACACTTCAAAGCTTATACATGATTTCTAAATAAAATCAAACTTACATATTTTGAGGCCTAACATAAAATCCTAATTGTCATCATCAAAACGTCTAACATGAAATTTTCTAACAATTTCCCCCTTTTTGATGATGGCAATACTTACTCTTTTATAGTTCAAGAGTTAGACAGCCAAAATAAAAGTTAGCTTTGGTTAGATAGGGTTAGTTAAGCTTCAACGAGATGTTTCAGCTGAAAAAAAATGCATTTTATATATATCAATGAGAGTACAAGCATTTTACAACTGAATCAAAAATACATAAGAGACAAGAATATAGATAATGCAAAGTAAACAACAGTTCTTAATCTTTTTCTTGAGCGTTGAGGCTTCTGTTTACTTCAGCCCTGATTGCTTCAGATATATTTTCTTCAAGTTTAATCATGGTGGTATGATCTTTATTAATCACTGACTTCTTTTCTTCCTGTTGTCTCTTTCTATAAGCAATAAACTGCTTATCCCAATCAACTGGGTCAATGCCAATAAGCCTTAAGCATATTCTGAACGTCTTGTTAAAGTCTGACATCCTCTTCTCTTTAGTTATAAGCTTCGGATCAGAAGGCTCTGGAATGGGTGGTCGTTCAAAAAGAACATCAAATTGTTCAAGTAATCCTCTCGAAGGCACTGGTAGATGGATAAGAGTAGGAAGAGTGGCTTGATGCTTGAGTGGAGGGCTGAAAGCTCTTGAACTAGAAGCTTTCCTCTTCTCCCATTTTCTTTGTCCTTCCCCCTTATTGCCATCATCAGCCTTCAGAAAATGTTCAGTGAGTAGGCTGACTTAACTAGCAATCTGAGCCATAGAAGCCGGCAGATCATCAAGGCGCTTGTCAAAATGCTCCTTCATGGCTAGCTGATTTGCCGTGGTAGCATCATGTAGTTCTTGAAACTCTTTGCGGCATTCACCAACTGTAGCTTGAGCAGCACCTCACATATGAGCAATTTGAGTGCTTATGTTTTGAGACTTAATCTTTGCTAAGTCAGATTTAATCCAATGGAGGGCTTCTTCATTTTGAGTAGCATGATTACTCATTTCCGCCAAAACGGATTTTAGCAATGGCCCAAAAGTTTGACTCGCATCCGAAGGAACCGCTTGAGTAGCCGGTCGCTTAAACCTGGATGTGTGCATGAGAGAGTCAAGAGAGACTTGATTTGTTGGATCAAAGACTGTGTCACGTGCTTCGATTGGAAGATCGTCAGTAACATCAGAATCAACTGGTTCAGGAGCCTCAGGATTATCCTCTGATGGAGACGCTTGAACGGGTTCTTCAGTAGACGCTGTAATACTGGCAACTTCTGAAGCAGACGTTGGAGCAGATTCTTCAATAATTTCACGGGCGCTTCCTCAAGCGCTGACTCCTCTTGGCAAAAGTCAGTGAATTAGAAATTTGCACCTGGCTATATCTGCATAAGAATCTAAAGCAGCTTCAAGAAGTTCATTCAGACTTGAGCGAGAAATGTAAGTCCCTTTAATGAAAGTGCGGAGTGGACTATCTCTGGCTCGTACATTCATTAGACCATGATGTCCAATACATGGTTTGGAAAAATCCTTGACTGCGGTCTTGGAATGAGAAACAATGTGTCGTGGCAGTAGTGCAAGGAAAATCCAATGATCCTATCTGTTGGAAGACGCTGAGATTTGTGAGCTTCAGGCACGTGCATGCGGTAATTTTCTTCCAGGTAAGGATAAACTGCGCGAGCTATGTCCTAATTCCGTTCTAGTAATGAAAAAACATAATCATAATGTTCGCTAACTTCCTGTTTGATAGATGGTAGAAGTTGATAACCATGGAAGTTGCGAATCCTCGAGCCGTTGGGTTTTCGCAGATTTTCAGTGAAGATCTTGTCAAAATGTGGAATAGGGTCCATGATCTTCATCATCAATCTAACATTGTCATCACAGTGGCTCAGAGAGAAGTTCAAGCAAGATGCTGAAGAGCTGCCACTGGTAGATGCTTGAGCGTTGAAATGAAGGAGTGATTGAAAGTCTGTGCAGCGCTTGATGCAAAAATTGCTCTATCTGTTGACTGACTATAGGGAGCTTGACAACAGGCCTAACTCGCTCTTGATGCTTCTTTAGGCAATACTTGGCGAACTAACGCTTCTTGTCATGCATGCCTATGCCAAATAGATGGGGAGCTTTGACCAATTCTTGAAAAGAAAACTGATGGGCAACGTACGCTTCACACCAGTTGACTTCATTCATGCAGTAGTCAACACCTGCATTGACTAACGCTTGGATGCCTTCATGGTGAATATCTCTGATGGATTCAAAGTGATATTTATATGTTTGATAGCTGGCATTCCAGACGCTATCAAAATACGCATCGACTTCTTCTTGAATCACATCCGTTAGAGACGCTGGATGCTCACCAGCATGAACTCCTTTATTCTTCCATAGAAGAAGGGGCTGAGCTGAGTTATTATTTTTTGAATTGTTTGCTACATGAGGAAAGTGTGTGTAGCTGATAAGTCCATATTTTACAGTATTTTATGCCCCATTGTAATATGATTTGATCGTTACTTTGATCACTTTTTATCCCTCATAATGCTTTGATTGGTATAGATTTTGTTTTGTAGAATACAAGTTGATTTACGCATGAAAGACGAGAAAGAAGATCCAAATTGAGATTGAAATTGAAGAAAGAAACAAAAGGAGATAGTTGACGAAAGATTTTACATAATTCTCATATAGAAACGCAATTTTCGTCCATTTTCCAGCCGAATCAGACTAAGGTTTCTTCTTCACTATTGTCGAACGTTGTCTTAGCTTCACGTAGCAATTTGAATTACCTCAATCCGACATCGGTAGAGAAAGTTATGCATATTTTACCAAAATTGTACGGAGCAGCAGGGAAACGCCGCGGCGTTCATCACCAACGCCGCGGCGTTCGGAGGCAGAATGTTGATCACCGCGGCGTTCAACCATCAATGCCGCGGCGTTCAAAGCAGCGGACTTGGCCTATAAATAGACCATCAGGTCATTTGGACAAAAGAATGCCCTAAACACACCCTAGACTGCTTACATATCAGCTACCACCCAAGGAAGCTTGAAGAGGATCATCATCCTCATCCTAATCATCATCAATTTCATCATCAAAGTTTGGATTCACACTTTGTAATAGGGAGTAATTCAACTCTTTCTCTTTGATTAGTTATCAACTATGTCTTATAGAATTGTTGAATCATTTGTTATTGTAAGTATGAGCTAAGCATCTTTGTGGTTGGGTTATGTGAATACTTTGTGATGTTTTGTGTTTAACGAATGATTAATTTCCAGATTTATTACATTCTTGTTACATGTTTGATTTTATGCTTAATGATTGCATATGCTTGATCACCATGTGTTTGATAAAATGCTTTGTCTTGAGACCGAGAGGAGATGGATAAAGGGAGATCGAAAATCAAACATCATAACGTAACAATTGACTAGAGATAGAATCGATTGCGTTGTGTGGCTTTTTGTGATAAGATGACCCGATTGAATGTAGGATCTTCGTACAAGGAATTCCTTCGAACCTAAATGCATGTTAGTTAATTCAATCTTCACTATAGAGATATAGGAAGTTGTTAACTAGTATAGACTTGTTATTTCAAGAGATTGAATAATAAACACATTAGGGGGTTTCGCCATAACAAGAGCGTTCTAAAAATCCGGATAATTGAGAGTTCAAGAACATAGAATAGAACATAGTAGGATCATAACCCAATCACCTCTTCCTATTTGATTTATTACCTTGATAATCATTTTAGTTATCTTTAGTTATTCTCATAGTATAAACACCTATCATCTTATAAATTGACTTACCTTAGAAATAGGTAATATAGCAATTACGAGCATTGAATCCAATTGTCCCTGTGGAGACGATACACCCCGGGCTAAATAGTCCACTTTATTACTTTGCACGACCTAGTATACTTGCTAGGATTTCGCGTGTCAGTAGCCTTCTCTTTTTAAGAGTTCCTCTGTTGGATTGAGGAATTCAACAGGAGTACGCTCATAGACTCTTATGTTGAAGTCTCTTGGAGCAAAAGCAGTTGGTTTTTTGTGCCCCATGTCCCGATAATAGCCTAAATCAACATCAGATCGTGGAGTTCTACCACCTTTCCTTTCTTCTTGGACAGCAAAAGAAGCAGGAATTTGACCAGGAGTTTTACCAAGTTCGACAGCCAGATAGTATGCTTTCTCAATTTTGGTCAAGTCTGTGTCAAATAAGGTGTCGCGGATGGTCCGATCAATGTCAATCAATGAGGCTACTTCATTCTCAGCATTGATGTATCTTTCTTCATTATATCTTGCTGGGATGAAATCTTCTTCGAGCGCTGGAGGCATGTAATTGATCGAATGATCAATTCTCTTCAGTGGGTCCAGGTTGAAGAAATGTCTGGGTACTGTAACGTCTTCAGCAACGCTCTCACCTTCTGAGCATGCCTCTGTTATGACCTGGACAGGAGTTGATGATTGAACCTCTTTAGTAGCCAGGTTCCTCAGCATCTATTGCAGCAACTTCGGCGGCAACATCTTAAGCAATAGCCACGACGTCTGTCATCTCAACATCCAGATGGACGTCGATTGACGCTTCGGAAGCCACTGGAACAATAGCTGTAGCACAAGAACTATCCTCTATAAGAGCAGGATCTTCTACAGATGTAGGAAAAAAAATGTTGTTGGAAGAAATAAACTTACCCTGAGAGCTCGTCTCAACAGCAACTTCTTGAGCGCTTGGCTCAACGATCTCAGGCTCTTCAGGAACAGGAGCAGCTTGACGCTTGCTTGTCCTGGAATGCTTGAAGATTTTCTTGACGTTGACTCCTTCAACTAACTTCAGCGTTTGGGCGGGAGGAGCAGCGATTGGTTCCTTGAAGTCAATCTGTTTGATGATACCTTCCAACTTCCTCTGCCTAACTAAAGAAATCTTGTCCTCCTCATCTTCATCTATTTTCTCATCGTCCTTGTGAGGAGAAGCAACAGCTTGAGCCTTGGGCTTTTTGGGAGCCCTCATCTTAGTAACAGTCGGACGCTTCACGGCTTCCACTTGAGCTGGACGCTCAGCTTCTTCATCTGACGCTTCGCGTACAACTTGGCGCTCAGAGGGAGGTCTTGCAGCACCTCCAACTCGAGGTGGATGGAAGAGATTGCTGATGATTCTCTTCCCATAAAACTTTGACTTAGCCAGAGTAAGCCCAGTATAACTAACACATTCTGCTCTGAAGAGTAGGCCACTGAGAATTACGCCATAAGGTTTGTTCGAGGCGCTCAAGTAGTCTCGAAATCTGCTGAATACATATTCACTCCAATTAATCTTGATATTTAGGAGTATAGCAGTCATCATCTGGAATTGTATTGGGTCCACTTTGTCAAAATCGGCCAATAATCGGTATCTGGATACTATATCCTTCTTCTGAAAATGAGGCTTGTACGGAACATTTTCATATGCACTAATTTTGGTCCAGGCTTCTTCTATCTGTTCAGTAGAAATGGAGTCCAAGGCTCCACCCTGATTTGGTAGCTTGAAGTTCTGAGCAATGGCATCAGCGGAGAGGATGAATTCTTTGGAGTCCTTCTTAGATAAAGAAAAGACGCAAGAGATAGACTTCTTGTCCTCTAAGAGTTTAGCAGGTCTCTAGAAGAATTCAACTTCATCAGGAAAGAGATAGGAATGTCTAGTTAAGAAGGTCTTCAGTCCAGACTCAGAAACAGAGTCCATTATCTCCGTCAGATCAACTTGAGTTTGTTCGTATAAGAATTTCCAGTCCACTATAAGGCCTTCAGTGACCTTGATGGTAGTCTCAGTAGAAGTATCTGTAGATTTCTTAGGTGCCATTTGAAATTTATGAAGGAGATGAACTGAGAATGCTTTGAGAGAGAGAGAGAGAGAGAGTAATTTTGCAGAAAGTAAAAGTGAATAGTTTTTCTACAAAAATTGTGTTTCAAATGACACAGTAAGATAATTTTGAAACTTGTGTTCTCTCGTCTCAGTAAGATGTAGACACGTGTAAAGTTATTGAATCTCAGCCATGAATAATTTTAATTGCGGACGTGAATTTTGTGCAAGAGAGAGAAGTTACATTTGGTAACTCCCATATATAAAGATTTGAAGTCCGAGTCAAAGTTTTAAAATGTTTGGTATTTCAAGAGTGTAATGCACTGGCCTGATGGTACACTGACACGTACACAAACACGTGCTAACTCTGAACCGTCATTTTGAAAAGTTTTTGATTACCCGCCAATTTGATGTGATAGAAGCTTGTGAATAGAGTCCAAAATAGCCTTTTGAGTCTATCCATCACTTTAAGAAGCGTGTAAAATTTATGCATGAATTTTATAAACAATTTTATATTAAGTGTTGAATGGAATAAGTTCAACGCTTAACATATACCACTTGTTGTAACTGTTTGTAAGATTTATGTTGACGCTTGAGATCAAAACCCTTTTATGTTTGAGCGTCCAACATGTTATGCATAAAATAATACTGAGCATTGATGATCTATGCATATGAAAGTTTTTTATCATTGACGCTTACAGATATATTCAAGTACAATTTTAATGTTCCCCCTAAATTTGATAACTTGTAACAACTTTTCAAAAATCTTTTGGACATAAATAAAGTGGATTCCCCCTAAATTACATGTCTAATAAAATATGATGCATGATGAGTAAGCGTTTAAATCAATCATACGTAGTTCACTTCTCAAAGTGAGAAAACATTGTTCGTTGAGTGCTTTGGTGAAGATATCTGCCAGTTGTTTGTCAGTACCAATGAAGTGCATGGAGATATCTTTCTTTTGAACATGGTCACGAAGAAAATGGTATCAAATGTCAATATGTTTGGTTCTGGAACGAAGAACAGGATTTTGAGTCATGGCTAGGGCACTTTGGTTATCACAATGAATGGGGGTTGGACCTAGGATTATTCCATAATCTCTAAGTTGTTGCCTCATCCATAACACTTGTGCACAACAACTTCCTGCAGCTACATACTCGGCTTCAGTTGTAGAAGTAGTTATCAATTGTTGTTTCTTACTATGCCATGAAACTAACCTATCACCTAGAAATTGACATGTACCACTAGTACTCTTTTGATCTATTTTGCAACCTGCAAAATCTGCATCTGAGTAACCGATTAGTTCAAAAGGAGAATCCCTAGGATACCATAAGCCCACATTTTGTGTGCCTTTTAGGTATTTAAGGATCTTCTTGGCAGCAATTAAGTGTGACTTTTTTGGATCAGTTTGACAGCGTGCACACTTGCATACCGAAAACATAATATCAGGTCTACTAGCAGTAAGATAAGTAGTGATCGAATGATACCTCTATAGTTAGTGATATCAACCTTTTTCCCACTTTCACCTTTATCTAACTTAAGCGTTTGGCTCATTGGAATTTTTGAAGATGATGCATTTTCCATTCCAAATTTCTTAATCATATCACGTGTATATTTAGCTTGGTTAATAAATATGCCATTAGGGAGTTGTTTAACTTGTAATTCTAAGAAGAAAGTTAATTCACCCCTCATGCTCATTACAAACTGTTCTTGCATCATTTTCGAAAATTTCTCACACAGACCCTTATTAGTAGAACCAAATATAATATCATCAACATAAGTGGACTAAGAGAATATCTTCGTCATTGGTAATTTTAAATAACGTTGTATCAACGCTGCCTTTTGAAAAGCCTTTACCAATAAGAAAAAAAGAGAGAGTGTTATACCATGCTCGGGGTGCTTGCTTAAGCCCATAAAGGGCTTTATCTAGCTTATAAACCATACCCTTACCATGGCTGTTGATGAATCCTGGTGGTTGCTCCACATATACCTCTTCTTGGAGTTTACCATTTAGGAAGGCACTCTTCACGTCCATCTGATAAACCGTAAACTTTTTGAACTCTGCATATGCTAGAAACATGCGGATTGCTTCAAGACGGGCGACAGGAGCATATGTCTCATCAAAATCAATACCCTCTTCTTCCCACTAACCTTGAGCAACAAGTCTCACCTTGTTCTTTATCACAATTCCATTCTCATCCATCTTGTTTCTGTGGACCCATCTAGTTCCAATAACTCTTTGGTGAGTTGGCCTTGGTACTAGCGTTCAAACCTTACTACGCTCAAACTGATTAAGCTCTTCTTGTATGGCTTCAATCCAACTAGGATCACATAGCGCTTCATCCACTTTTTTAGGTTCCATTTGAGATAGAAAGCTTGCGAACATGGCTTCATTAAATGTAGCAGCCCTAGTCCTAACAGGCGCTTCTATATCTCCAATAATCTGCTCAGGTGGATGATCACGTAGCCATAGTCTATCAGGCTTGGAAGGGGTTGAGAGGTTGAACAAGCGCTTGATTTACTTACTCAGACTCTTGATTCTCCTCTTGCATAGGCGCTTCAAGTTCACAGACTCTTCTTTGCTCTTGATGATCAATCTCTTCATGATCATCAGCATGTCTTACGTTGTTATCCAAAGTAACCTCACGAGTAATCTTAGGAGGTGGCACTAAGATCGCATCATCGTCGTCACTATCATCATCAATGGTAATCTTAGACGCTTGATGACACAGATCTTCAACTCTTACATCATTCTCATTAACCTTACTCGGTTCTTGGTTAGCATCATCAAAAACAACTTGAATATATTCCTCAACCTTCGATTTGATCTTGTTTAGGATGCGAAAATTCTTTCCATTCTTGACGTAGCCTAGAAAGATTCCCTCATCTGCTTTAGGATCAAATGTCTTTAGGCTTTGGGATCCATTATTATGGATAAAACACTTAGAACTAAAGACGTGAAAGTATGAAACATTTAGCTTACGTCCTATCCATAGTTCATATGGAATTTTCCCATGCTATTTGTTGATCATGCACCGATTTTGAGTGTAACAGGCAGTGTTGATCGCCACGGCCCAAAACCTTGGAGCAAGCTTGGACTCTGCTAACATCGTCCTAGCGGCTTCCTTAAGCGTTCTGTTCCGGGGCTCAGCAACACCATTCTGTTGGGGAGTTCTGGGAGCTGAATACTCATGATGTATTCCATTCTCTGCACAAAACATCTCAACAACCTTGTTAGTAAACTCAGTATTGTGATCGCTTCTTATTCTTGAAACCTTAAGATTTTTCAATATTTGAAGTTGCCGAATACGCGTTGTTTACTTGTCACATGTCTCATCTTTGGATGAAAGAAATTCCACCCATGTATATCGAGAGAAATCATCTACTATCACCAAAGTATACTTTTTACCGCTCACACTGATCGTTTGAACAGGTCCAAACAGATCCATGTGAAGCAGATCAAGTATTCCAGAGGTAGATAGATGAGGTTTTCTCTTGAGAGATGATTTAACTTGTTTTCCCATTTGATAAGCGACACAAAGGTGATCCTTGTGAAATGGTCCATTTGGTAATCCCTCTACAAGATTTAGATTTATAAGTTGAGAGATTTTTTTAAAGTTGAGGTGATTCATTTTTCTGTGCCATAACCAACCCGTTTTAGATTCACTTTTAGCAACAAAACAAGTTGGGTTCTTATCAATTGTTGAACCTCAATCTACCAAATACACGTTGTTTGTTCTTTTACCTTTCAATGTAGTGGATTTAGTCTTAGCATTATTTATATAGCAACAGTCGCTTGAGAACTTGACTTCAAAGCCTTTATCACAAAATTGACTTATGCTTAATAAATTACGCTTCAGACCCTCAACAAAATAAACATCACCTATCATGATGTTCCCCCTATGCACAGTACCTATACCTTTGGTTTTACCTTTGGAGTTGTCACCAAATACAACCTGAGGACCATTGGCAGCTCGATAGTTGATCAGAAGATCCTTGGAGACTGTCATGTGCCTTGACGACCCACTATCGATGTACCAAACAGATGTATCAGCTCTAGCTCTAGGTATCTGCAATCAAAAGAGAAGTTCTATTTCTATTTACGTACCCATTGTTGCTTGGGTCCTTTAACATTAGTAACATTGTTAGCTTGAATTAGAACTTTAGGAACCCATATTTGCTTAATCTTCATTGCGGGAGGATTAGCCTTCTTGGGTTTCACATTGTGTTGTGTATGCTGTTTAGGTATATAATAATATCCTCGATTATAATATTAATCATAATCATAGTCATAATCATAATCATCATAGTAGCGATAATATGATCTAGACCGTTGTGGATATTGATGCTGGTATTTCCTGGGCATTGGCTTAGGGTGCACTTTTGGTGCTGGACGCTTAGCGCTTGATTCACAGTGGTTAGGTTTATCCTTAACCTTTTGAGCATTTGGATGAAGCTTTCTTTGTGAATCATTTGCTTTCGCTTTTCCCTGGCCTGAGTTAGCTTTGGCTTTCTCATTTGGCCTTGTACCATCGTCGCTCGGTTCATTTTTCGTTTGACTTAGTGAACCTTTCTCAACAAACAAAAACACCCTTTCCTTTGTTGTTCGCCGTAACGTTAGATTTGTTTACCGAATTTATTGCATCCTAAACCGGTCTTTTCACCAAATAACCTTGTTACCTCAGTCACATTGTCTAGCTTTCTTGATGCAAGTCTAGCAATCAGCTCAGCTTCTCTCTTGACTATTATAGCAAGATCACTTTTCAGATTGATTATATCACTCTCAAGTGATTTGTTCTTCTCAATGCATTGTTGTTGAACTTGCAAATCTACTTTGAGCGTCACATTATCACTCTTGTGCGATGAAGTGATATCGAAGTGATTTTGATATAATTTGGCGGCATCTTGACAATCATTATAATTTTCTTTGACTTTGTCAAGTAATTCTTCATAAGAGAGAGGGTAAGATATCTCAGTGTTTACCTCAGGGGATGCTTCATCATCTCTGGCCATGAGACAAATAAGCGCTGAGTCATCCACTGGTTCATCATCATCACTACTCTCCTCTGAAGACTCCAAATCTTCAGGTGCGGACGCTTGTTCTGATTCTGCTAGAAAACCTTGTTGACGAAGGTTGCTCTTGAATTGGTTTCTATCCAAGTAATCTTGCCTTCAGGGCTTAGATACGTTTGGATAAGGGCAATTTACCTGTTAGTGCCCTGGTTTCCTGCAATTATAACAAATATTATTTTTCATCTTTTGTTCATTCGTTAACCTTGCAGTGTGTGGTTTTGAGATCACGGGTGTTGACAGGTTCTGTTGATTAGACGCTTGGTATTGAATCGGCGTTGAAGGAGAAGGTGCAGCATATTGAAGCGCTTGATACTGCTGTTGTACTGGAGCAGGCGCTTGATATGAACTCTGTCCTTGATGTTTAGGACTGTTTCCTTTCTTTTCATATCTTAAGAACTTTCTGAATCTGTTCAGAAGCACTAGTTTCTCTTCCTGACTGATATACGAAACCTTTCCTTTGTTACCCGATTTACCTTTAATTGATGTTATAAGCGCTCCTGACTCAATTACCGGACTGCTCACAACATCGCTGGCTGAATTCAACTCAAACTCAAATGCTTTGAGCTCTGAAAAGGCATCTTCTGGAGTTAGAAGATCCAACATGTTCGATTCTCTCATTGCTGTTGTCTTCACCAAAAATCTACTTGGTAGACTTCTAAAAATTTTAACCACCATTTCTCGGTTCTGTAAATCCATACCCAAAGATGTTAATTCTATAACAAAAGCTGTAAATCTTATGTCCAATTGCTCTAAAGTGTCATTGGGTAACATCTTAAAATTGTTAAATCTTTCCTTGGAGATGGAAACCTTATTCTCCTTGATCTGAGCTAAACCACCACAAATTATGGCCAACTTATCCCATATTTCCTTAGTTGTATTACAAGACTTGACCGTGTTGAATAAGTTGTCATTATCACCAATAGCCGTATATAAAGTTGTCCGGATTAGCTCTTCGACGCTCATCAGTGGACCACTCTTGTTTTGGTTTCTCAACATAACCATCCGGGGTCTCTTCAGTGGCTCCGGGTGCTCTGGTGATAACCTTCAAAATTTGTATTGGTCTATCTGAAATAATATCGCACATTTCGTCATCACATGAACAAAGATATGTAAAAGCTTTGACATTAAGCGTTCAGTTCTTTAATCAGTGTTAGCACAGCGGAATGATTTTAAAGTCTTCTCGTTTTGAAAGCTTTAGCATCATAGGAAGTATTTTAGTTGCTTAGCGCTTGATTGAGTTTTACTTAACAAATTTATAATGATATGATAATATGGAAATTGAGTGTAAAGTAAATAACACAAGATTTGTAAGCTTTGTTAGGTGGTGTAATCTCAACTACGTCCTTCTTCCACTCGAACACTTGGAGTCAATCCACTAAAATGATTCTCAAAGAATCACCCAAAATCTTCTACAAATTAGGGAGAGATGGATATCGATGACTTGAGCTCCTTGATCACACAGATTTTTTCTCCAAGGCACTTCTATCCCCTTGCTTCTTTCACTCAGAAATAATGCAAGTATCCAACTTCGACTTCACACAGATCGCGAGGCTTGGATGAGGTTTTCTAATGGTTTCTTTGATTTTGATAAAGTTTAAGGAATGAGACTTCAATGCAGCAGCATTTTGGCTTGGAATACGATTGTTGTTTTGGCTTGTTGTTGAAGTCCTATTTATAGGTAATCTTGGAAAATGTGTCCGTTTGACACATGCACAAGCACGTGTCTCTCACGTCCGCTAGTGAACAACTTTTGTCCTTTTCCCTGAAAACCTGCTGCACAAAAGTTGGTGCTGCAGTCTGTGAATAGTTAACATTCCAATAGGGTGGCTTCTCCGTACGTTCGAAAGAGCTTATCATATTTAATGCTCTTATCAGCATTTAGTGCATTAGAAATAAATGCCTGTTGGCAACAAATGATCTGGGAATATTTGCATTAAACTCCTTCTGGACTTAGAAATGAATTCAGGTGAAATCAGTCATTTGATAGACGCTTATTCATCCTTGAATAACTTCTGTCCTATAATCAGGGCTTGATATAGCTTGTCGTTTGCACGCTTGGAATCTTCATCTTCATTCAGACTTCAGGCGCTTGAATCTTCAAACTTAACTACTGATAAGCTCACTCAGAAATTATTAGACGGTCAGCCTAAGAATACTTAGCCTAACAATCTAGAAGAAAATGAAGCAAAGCCTATAAAGCCTGTTAAACATCTAACGCTTCAAAGCTTATACATGATTTCTAAATAAAATCAAACTTACATATTTTGGGGTCTAACATAAAATCCTAATTATCATCATCAAAACGTCTAACATGAAATTTCCTAACAGTAGGAACCGAACTTTGTTGAACATGGTTCGTTCCATACTTAGTTACACTGATTTACCCATTTCATTGTGGGGACATGCCCTCCTTACTGCTGCTTATATATTGAACAGATGTCCCTCCAAATCCATTCATAAAACTCCACATGAGATGTGGAATAATAGGAAACCAAGTCTTAACCACATCAAGATTTTGGGATTTCCTACTTATGTCAAAAAGACTAAAATGGAGAAATTGGAGACAAGATCTCTCATGTGACCTTTAATTGGTTATCCTGAGGATTCCATGGGATTCTTCTTTTACCTACAAGATGATCAAAGAATCATTGTGGCCCTGCAAGCCACTTCCTTGAAGATGAATTCATCTTAGAAGGGGGCAAAGGTAGAAAGATTGTTCTAGAAGAACAAAATGAAACTTCCTCTGAGACATCTGTCCGAGAACCAAGGCCTGACCCAATAGTAGTACAACCACCACGTAGATCTGGTATAATACCGCATGAACCTGAGAGGTATGGATATCTACTGCAGAGGGAACTAGAGCTTCACATTGTAGTACAAAAAGGTCATGAAGATGATCCTTGTACCTATGATCAAGCACTGGTGGATGGCGATGCTTCAAGATGGAGAGAAGCAATGGAAACAGAGATGGTCTATATGTAATCGAACTAAGTCTGGACTTTGTTAGATCGTCCTGGAGGTATTAAACCTATAGGATTTAAATGGATCTACAAAAGAAAGATAGGTAGCGATGGCAAGGTTGACACCTTTAAATCCAGGCTCATAGCAAATGGCTATAGTCAAAGAGAAGGAATTGACTATCAAGAAACATTTTCGCCCGTGGCCATGATAAAGTCCATCTGAATACTGTTATCCATAGCTGCATACTTAGATTATGAGATATGGTAGATGGATGTCAAAATGAATTTTCTAAATTAATTCTTAGAAAAGGACATCTATAGGAAATCGCCAAAAGGTTTTGTATCCGAGACCGATATCCATAAAGTATCTAAACTTGAGAGGTCTATATACGATCTCAAGCAAGCATCTAGAAGTTGAAATCTTCATTTTGGAAGTAGTAAAGGGATATGGCTTCATTAAGAACGAAAATGAACCCTATATCTACAAAAAGACTAGTGGGAGTAAGATCTCGTTCTTAGTACTATATGTGGATGACATTCTACTTATCGGAAATGATGTGGGAGTGCTCACCACTATCAAGAAATGGCTTTCGAGTACGTTTTCCATGAAAGACTTGGGAGAAACGACGTACATTCTAGGAATTCATATCTATAGAGATAGAACGAATAAAATGATCGGACTTTCCCAAGACCTTTACTTAGAAAAGGTCATAAAGAGATTTGGGATGGATAACTCTAAGAAAGGGTTTATTCCAATGAGGCGTAGAATACACTAATCTAAATCTATGTGTTCTCAAAACGAGGAAGATAGAATAGAGATGAGTAATGTACCCTATGCTTCTGCAGTTGGTAGACTGATGTATTCAATATTGTGTACAAGACCTGACATTACCTATGCTGTAAGCGTGGTGAGTCGATTTCAGGCAAACCCGGGAAAAGAACATTGGATAGCTGTGAAGAATATCCTAAAGTATCTCAAAAGAACTATGGATACGATTCTCATCTATGGAGGTGGAGACCTGAAGATCGAAGGTTACACTGATTCAAATTTTCAGTCTGATGTAGATGACTGAAAATCCACTTCGGGGTTTGTTTTCACGCTTAATGGTGGGGCGGTGTCTTGGAAAAGTTCCAAGAAAACCCCGACCACTGATTCCACCACTGAAGCAAAATATATGGCAGCCTCAGAGGCAGCCAAAGAAGCTGTTTGGATGAGAAAGATTGTAGGAGAACTTGTAGTGGTTCCTAGTGCAGAGCTCTCGTTGCCACTTTATTGTGATAACAATGGAGCAATAGCACAAGCCAAGGAACCAAGGTCTCATAACAAGTTTAAACACATTGAGAGAAGATTTCACATCATTAGGAAGATCGTTGGTAGAGGAGAGATAGCAGTGTAGAAAATAGCCTCAGCTGACAATGTAGCTGACCCATTCACCAAACCACTACCTCAGGCTGCTCTGGACCGACACTTGGAAAGGATAGGTATAAGATACCACAATGAGTGGCATTGAGTGCAAGGGGGAGATTGTTAGGATTATGCCCTCAGATGCCATAGAGGATAGAATGATAGGGCATCTTTCTTGTAATGAACTTATTTATTATTCATAATAAAAGGCATTGTTTAGTTTTCACTTAAATCTTATCTGCATCTATAAGAAGTGTAAAATGTTTTGTCCATGTTTTCAGTGCAATCTCTCTACTTCCTATGGGATAGGAAGATTGGCACTAGAGAGATTGATCTTGATTACTTAAACACGTTCGCAAGTAATATGAAGTCTTTAATGGACAAATAAAGACTTAGAACACTTGTACAAATTTAGCTCTGACATGGGAGTGCCAGTCGAACACCATGCGATGGTGGGATCGCTTAAGACTGTAGACACATCACTAGAACTGATATGCTTAAACATGATTCGCATCGGTTCTGTCACATGGGTTCTCACTCTGTGACTATCAATGACAGAACTGATTATGCGTAATAGGTATAAGTGAACCTTTGACCTGAATTATTAGGCTGAAGACGCACTTGTGACGTCAAGTCTTTCACTAGAGTAGTTAGACCCAATTCACCCGTTGGTGGGATCGACATCGAAATGCGGCTTGATGGGCAAGTGGTAGCCTTAGCTGATAACTAATTTGGGATTTGTTCTCTCATAAGTGAATGAGAAACTATCCTACGTAATTATAGTTAAATAGAGATTAAAGTCTTTGGCCAAAGCAAAAGAGACAATTGTGCGAGGCACTAAATTGATCTCATATTATTATAATTAATACATATGGTGAAGTCTAATGAGTTTTACATAACCATGACTCTCAATTCACTAGGGCATGTGAACAAAGGGTTTATACTTATACGATATTTACGATTGGAAGGTTGTGGAATGATCCAATCATTCATTTTCGTTTGGGCTACGAAGTGGGCCACGTGATTGGCTAGGTGTTACCCACTTCCTTTGTATTCCTCTCATTGCCAAACGAAACAAATCTAAAGAGTCGCACTAAAGGATTGGTAAAGAAAAATGAAAGGATTTTCTATTTTATTCTGGGAGATTTAATTTATTAGATAAATTAAATAATTATTTAATTACTCATTAGACGGGATTATTAATTATAAATATAAGATTAATCGTTAATGAATTAATTTATCTAATTAATTTGGTTATTTAATTAATTAATTTATTTATTGGATTTAATAAATTATTAGTGAAATAGACAATTAATTAAAACAAAAGGAAGTCTCGGGCCTAGATGGGGCGTCCATGAGGATGCCTACTAGGGTTAAGTTGGGCGTCCATTAGGATGCCCAACGAGAACGTTTTTTGTTTGTCATGGTCAATAAGTCAAGTGATTATAAAAGGGCTCCTTGACCTAAACAAGACACAAGCAATCATGACTCTCCTAGAAAAGAAAAAGAAAACTCCTCCCTCTCTCTAAAAAACAAGCTAGCCGTCGGCCTCCATAGAGAAAAAGAGGGATTTTTTGTCTAATCAATCCGTGTGATAATTTAGAGGCAACATACGTTCGTTGTTTGGATCAAGAATTCAAGAAAGATCAAGGATTCGTGAAGATTGGATTGCACGTGATCTTGAAGTCTTCAAGTCTACAAGGTTTGAATTTTTAGAGGTGCAATTGAGTCTCCAACCACTTGACTTCAACGGGTAAGTAATTATTCATTTTTGTGATTAATTGATTCGACAATGCAAACAGAGAATTCATTTTGGGTTTAAAATTTTAAAACTTCCGCTGCGCAATTTGATTTTTCGTGAAACCCGACAACTGGGGGGCACAAACTCTAGCCTAATACAACCAAGATAAGACAGCAAATTTAAACCCTAAGTCCATACACGGTGTCACCATCATATAAATAAGGAGCATGTAAAACAATTAAACACTTAATTAAACATTAAATTAAATTTAATGATTCATTAAATTTAATTTAATGATTCATTAAATCCAATTTAATCATCTCAAAATAAATCTAAATTAGTTTGATTTCTTTAATCAAATTAAAGTGCGAGTATATCAAATAAAGTTACATGGGGAATCTAATCTAAACACATAGCAATATCATGTAAAATAAACTAGTTGGTATCTAAATTCAATTTAATAAATCTAATTTTATATATCTAGCAACTTATTTGAAATGAATTTAAATCTAATTTTAATAATTTAATAAATCTAATTTAGATTGAAAAATTTAAGTACAATTAAATTATTCATTAAGTTCAATTTAAAATAATATTAAATCTAATTTAAATTATTTACTAAATCCAATTTAGAATTTGAAGAAACTTAAATCTAATTTAATTTATTCACTAAATCAAATTTAGCTGTTGATACGAAAAATTTATATAATTAGGGTTTCCAAATTCATAAATAGTTTGGTCAAACTTTGATTGGGTCAAACCCACATAATTAATTGTTTCACAATTGGGTAACCCAATTAAATCGCTGGGCCAAGCTTGGCATAATTAATTATGCTAGACCCGGCCCAAATTATTTTTTTTAAATAATAGTTGGGCTCGGCCCAGCACTTAAAAAATAATGTGTTGGCCTAAGCCCAGCAAAGCAGACCGCGCTTGGTGTTGGGCAACCCTAATTTGTGTTGGGCTAAGCCTAACACCCAGCCTCAACCTCCCACGAAATCAGGCGCAGGTTTGAGCAACATGCACTGCTGCTGCAGAAAAGCGGCGGCGTGCCGTCCTTCAGGCAACTCTTTTTTTCGAAAAACGTGATTTTTCAACAATTTTGAATCCAAACTCAATTTTCGTATTACCCGGTAAATTCAATTCAACATAAAACTTAAGTTTACAAATTCGCATGCATAACATAAATTACCTATTTACATACAATATGTAAAAACATGTTTATGCAATAAAATAATGAAAACACATAAACATACATCGAATATCATGAATCTCTCAAATTTTTGCTCTGATACCACTTATGTGATTCGGTCTAGCAGATAAAAATTTAATCCGAATCACTTCATGAATCGAATCCGTGGTGTTATGATATTAATTCGCAATAAAAAATTATGAAAGAGGATAATCAAATTACCTCTTGATGACAAAACTCGAATAATCAGCAGCTGCTCCAGATTCCTGCATCTAGATTATCACTGTTAGGTTAATGTCCTCAAATGCCACTAGAGGATTAGTTATAGATAGGACATTATCAATTTGTAATTTTTATTAAATCAATCAATAAAAGGCATTTTAGTTTTTTACATTAATATTGGCATTTATATATATTGTAATCATCTATAAGTCCATAACATAAGAGTTAACTCTCTAAGACACTAGAGGAGTCTGATACTTGCGTGCTAAAATAGTCTGCAGATCAAAGATTTTCAATTGGGCATTGGAAATCATGAAAACTTGTATGATATGAGTTTTGACAAGAAAGGGCCCCGTCAATCACTAGGAAATAGTGAAGAACTTATACGATATCATAGGTGCACTGATGGAGATAGTGGCACTCAGACATGACTCGCATCGATTCTTTCACATGGGTTTTCACTCTTTGATAGTCAATGACAGAATTGATTAAATTGTAATATGTGTGTTTGAACTTTAGACTTGAGAAATCGAGTTGAAGATATACTTGTGCATTAGGTTCGTCATTAGAGTAGTTAGGCCCAGTTCACCCATTGGTGGGGTCAACCTCGAACTGCAACCTAATGGTCAAGTAGTATTCTTAACTGATATCCAAGAAAGGATTTGTTCCCTCGTAAGTGAACGAGGAATTATCCTATGCATTTATAAGTAAGTTAGATCTCAAAGTCTTTGGCCAAAGCATTAATTGATCTGAACTTATTATAAATATAGCATAGTGTTAAGTTAGTGAGTTTGACCAAAACCATGACTCTCACTTAATCGGGATAAGGAAACGAAGAGTTTGTATTCACACGATATTTACAAATGAAAAGGAACAAATGATCTAATCATTTCATCTTATTTGGGTTAAAATATGGACCACTAGATTGGCTAGGTGGGACCCATATTCAATGGAATACTCCCATTGTCAAATATAGATGAACCTAAAAAGTCACGCTTAAAAAGGAAAAATTGATGAAAAGTGGAATATTTCTTGTCGTAATATTTTAAGTATTGGATACTTAAAATTAAATAAATAAAATTAATTATTTGAGAAAATAAGTTAATTTATTTATGATTTAATTAATATAATATTTCTTGCAGGCATTACAATTGGGTTTGGAGGGTTTTGCTCTCAGCGTACAATAGCAGGCTATCGTATGCCAAACCTATCAATGGCACGAAAGAGGGGAAAATGTCCAATCGGGGCTACGGCAAGCCCGAATCAAGCAACCATGGAGGCCCTACCCTCCCCGATGGAACCATCGTAGGTTAGGGAAGAACCAATCGAGATACCAACGGAACAGGCTGAAGGACTGGTGGATCTGAGCAAGATGGATGAGCTCACAATTGGGGGGATCTAGTGCAAAACAGCCGGAAACTCTGAATCCAGTCGAAGCCACTACAACTTAGGCTCCGGCGATGGCAGAGAAGCAGACGGGGGCTTTGAAACCTTGGCGTGCACTGTTTGCAGATAATAGGGATGGTGATAGTGGATTCAAACTGACGAAAGTGAGCTGTTAAGTCGATGAAATCTTCATCTCGATGGAGGAACAGAAACCTGAGTTAGCCTATTGCAAATATTCGCTATTTGCATATGTATTGGGGCAAGAAATTCCGATTCAGGTGATGAGCAACTTCTTGAAGATTCGGTGGAAAGGGTTGGTGCTTCCAAAGATCATTAAGCATGAGACTGGATTTATCTTGAGGAGGTGATGCAGGCTGCCTTGAACAGAGGAACTCAGTTCTTTTACTCTAAGCCGTGATCGGAAATCCACTTCGGCGTTTATATTCATGCTCAATGGTGGAGCGGTGACTTGGAAAAGTTCCGAGCAAAGCACAACCGCTGATTCCACCTCTGAAGCAGAATACATAGCAGCTTCAGAGGCTGCTAAAGAGGGTGTTTGGATTAGGAAGTTTCTTGGAGAACTTCAAGTGGTCCATAGTGTAGAGCTGCCATTGCCACTTTATTGTGACAATAACGGGGCTATTGCACAAGTAAAGGAACCAAGGTCTCACAACAAATCCAAGCATATGGAGAGGAGATATCACATAAGAAGGGAAATCGTTGGAAGAGGCGAAATAGCAGTTCAGAGAGTAAATCCAGCCGATAACGTTGCTGACCCATTGACCAAACCTTTGACACAGTCAGTGCTCGATCGACATCTTGAGAAGATGGGTATTTGATACCATAGTGATTGGCATTGAATACAAGTGGGAGATTGTTAGGTTAGTGTCCTCAAATGCCACTAGAGGATTAGTAAATAATAGTACATTATCAATTTGTAATTGTTTATTAAATCAATCAATAAAAGGCCTTTTAGTTGTTTACACTAAGATTGGCATTTATATATATTGTAATCATCTGTAAGTCCATGAATACAAGAGTTAACTCTCTAAGGCACTAGAGGAGTCTGATACTTGTGTACTAAAATAGTCCGCAAGTCAAAGATTTTCAATTGGGCATTGGAACTCATGAACACTTGTATGATATGAGTTTTGACGAGAAAGGTGTCCGTCAATCATTAGGAAGTAGTGAACAACTCATATCATAGGTGCACTGATGGAGATAGTGGCACTCAGACATGACTGGCATCGATTCTGTCACATGGGTTTTCACTCTTTAACAGTCAATGACAGAATTGATTAAATTGTAATAGGTGTGTCTGAACCTTAGATTTGAGGAATCGAGTTGAAGATATACTTGTGACGTTAGGTTTGTCATTAGAGTAGTTAGGCCCAATTCACCAGTTGGTAGAGTCAACCTTGAACTGCAACCTAATGGGCAAGTAGTATTCTTAACTGATATCCAAGAAAGGATTCGTTTCCTTGTAAGTGAGCGAGGAATTATCCTATGCATTTATAAGTAAGTTAGATCTCAAAGTCTTTGGCCAAAGCATTCATTGATCTGAACTTATTATAAATATAGCATAGTGTTAAGTTAGTGAGTTTGACCAAAACCATGACTCTCACTTAACCGGGATAAGGAAACGAAGAGTTTGTATTCACACGGTATTTACAAATGAAAAGATATAAATGATCTAGTCATTTCATCTTATTTGGGTTAAAATATGGACCACTAGACTGGCTAGGTAGGACCCATATTCAATGAAATCCTTCCATTCCCAAATATAGATGAACCTAAAGAGTCACGCTTAGAAAAGAAAAATTGATGAAAAGTAGAATATTTTTTGTGGTAATATTTTAAGTATTGGATACTTAAAATTAAATAAATAAAATTAATTATTTGAGAAAATAGGTTAATTTATTTATGATTTAATTAATATAATATTTCTTGGAGAAATAAAATTAATTAAATGAGTTGTCTATTATTTAATTAGATTAAGTTAATTATTTAAATAATAGAATAAACTAAGCACAAAATTAATACACCAAGTGGGATTATAAGCCCTAGAGGGGGCGGCCACTTGGAGTAATTAATGGGCTTGGTTTAGTCCAATGTAATAACTTAAGTGATATAAATATCACAGTAGTTATAAGCCGAGGTCATAAGTTTCATTACACAACACCACAAGAAAAGAACTCCTCTCCCTCTCTCTCTCTCATAGCCGTCGGTTTCCAGACCAAGAAGGAGGAAGAAAATTTCATCAAGTTTTTTCCGGAGAGACGAGATTTAGAGGCAGAACAATTGGACTGCTTGGATCAACATTAATTCAGCCGGAGAATTTCGCGAATAATTGAAGAATTCAAGTTCGTAGGAATTATCAACCACTTCGCTTCAACGGGTAAAGTTTATTTTACCCTATCATACATACATGTGATTAAACCCCAGGATTGATCTTGCGAAAGGAAAATCCAAAAAATTTTAAATTTCGTTTTCCGCTGCGTTTGGTTGATTTTTTCCAACAATCACGCGGAAGAAAAATCTCTAAGAAAGCTCCAATCTATTCCCCGGAAATAATGGAAGCGGTGGCTCAATGGAGAGAGGCAGGGAATTTTGTCTTTTCTTTTTGCTCTAGGTTTCTTTGGCTCAAAGTCAAATTTAGAATTGTGACATGTAGAATTCTGACACTAACTGACAACTTATACCAAGTAAACAAAAGCGCTAATCCAACTAAGAGAGGGCGGCTGCTAGGCCTATGTGGAATGGTCTTTCGGGCTTTGTTCCATCTTACCCCATGTGTAATTAATTAAAATCCAAGTCCAATCCAATTGATTTTGAATAAATTAATTTAATCCAATTAAAATTAATCCAATTAATTTAATTAAACTTATAAATTAATTTCTAATTAATTTAACTTATGAATTAAATGGTTTAATTAATTTATTTAATCTAATTAAATATTTTTAATTAAATCAAGCCATCCATTTTGTTGGTCATTCACATCTAATGTGAATTTACCAAAATACCCTTACCATAGAAAATCATTCATTTTCTTCACGTAACGCGATTCTCTAGGCTCGATTCAATTGGAAATAGGAGGATTCCAAAGGGTAAGGTTGTCACTTGAATACGAGATGAACATGTGATCACGAACCTTGATTACGATTACCATATGTATATAAACTCTTCACCGATGTGACCCGATCAAGTAAGAGTCATGGCACGCCAAACTCATAGCACTTGGTGTTGTACTCAGTAATCATAATAATGTGAAATTACCAAAGTGCCCTTAGTGACCATCACTAGTTAGTTTATTTGGTTTGGCTAAAGACTTTGTAATTTCAATTACTTATGAATGTACAGGCCACATACTTGTTCACCATGGAGACGGTGAATCCCACATTAGCAGTTATCTTACAATGTCGAATGCACCATGTGAATCATACTTGGAGATCGACACCATCTATCAGGTGATACGGGTCTAACTACTTTGATCACATATCCAATACTACAAGCACATTGTAAATAACTCCTCAGGTCTAATATTCACACATACTATCGCAATCTTAATCCCAATCATTGACTCTCAAGGAATAAATACCCATGTGATTGGATTAATGCAAGTCGAGCTCAAATATATTAATTCCATTAACCATATTCATGACACCAGCTCCCACTATCTAATCAGTGTTCAACTAGCATTTTCTGGTCAAAGCCAGTGTCATACCAGTTGAATTTTAATGCCCAATTAAAATTCCTTAACTCGCGAACTATCAATTGGGAGATTAAGTACTTGACTCTTCCAGTGACTCATCTCAACTATAAGAGGTGGAAAGTCTATCTTCAAATCTCAGGGACTTATTTGTTCAACACACTTAAATGTCATTTAGATTTATATGAACAAAATCAAAACTTTTATTCTATAAATAGAAACATATAATTGTTTGTACGAAATAACTTATCAATGCCCTACTAAATCTAATTCCTCATTGGCATTGAGGGCATACACCTAAAAGCTAATGGAGGTGAAGATTTGTATTATGCCCAACTCTTGGCACCATCCCCTTAACTTTTCACCTTGGAATTGGGTGCCATTGTCCGAGGCTAAGGATCTAGGTATTCCAAAATGCGTTATTATATTTTTCCATAGAAGCTTCATCACCTCTTTCTCCTATATTTTGGCTAATGGCTCTGCTTCTATCCACTTGGTGAAATAGTCCACGAGAACTAACAAGAACTTTCTTTAACTAGTGGCCAATGGGAACGGTCCTACTATGTCTATTCCCCATTGGTTGAAAGGTCATGCACTCTCCAACGGTCGCAAATCTATGTCCAAGACGTGACTGATGTTGGAATGTTCCTGGCAACTCCTGCGCTTTCGAACTAACTCACCTGCATCTTGCGACATGGTCTGCAGAAATATCCTTGCCACAGGGTCTTAGCCGCTAGGGACTTGCCCCCCAAGTGATTCTGGCAGCACCCTTCGTGTATTTCGGGCAAAACATAATTCGCCCTTTCAGGGGTTAAACATTTTAGATAGGGCTGCGAAAAGCCTCACTTGTAGAGTTCCCCGTCTATCATTTCAAATCTTGCCGCCCTCATTCGAACTCTCCTCACACTTTTCAGATTGTTAGGAAGGTTACCTGCAACTAAGTAATCCACCATCTCATCCTTCCAGCAGGGTGCCTCGGGCTCGCCACACAACACCTCTAGACCACCGCTTTCTACCTCTGGCTTATCGGAAGCTATAAAGGTTACTTTTGTGATTTTGATGGATGCTATTGAGCTGACCAACTTAGCTGGTTGGTCTGCAACTTCATTCTTAGACCTAGGGATCTGTCGGAGGTGGAATTTTTCAAAGTTGTTTCGTACCTTCTGAACTAAGGATAGGTAACAAGCCATTTTTCCCCCCTTAGCTTTATAATTATCCTTCACTTGGTTTACTACCAAATGTGAGTCGTTATAGGCTATCAACTTCTTAGCCCCAACTTTGAGGGCTAGATTGGCTCCCACCAGTAGGGCCTCATATTCAGCTTTGTTATTTGAAGCCCGAACTCAAACCTCAAATCGTATTCAAATTAGTCCCCTTGAGGACTTTCAGTTATGATTCCCACTCCACTTCCTGAGTGGGTGGAAGAACCATCTACAAATAACGTCCAGGCCGGCAAAGAACAACTAGCCTTGTCTTCTATCATCTCAGCCACAAAGTCCGCTAACACTTGTGCCTTGGTGGCGGGCCTTCTTTGATATTCAATACCATGTTCACTAAGCTCCACTACCCATTTCACATCCTCCCCGATACATCGGGACTCACTAACACTCTTTTTAAGGGGTGGTTAGTAAGTACTACTATAGGCTGTGATTAAAAGTAGGGTCTCAGTTTTCTAGCCGCCACTACCAAGGCAAGGGCCATTTCTAAATCAAGGGGTACTTTGGCTCGGCTCTTTGGAGTAAACGACTAATATAATAGATGGGTTTGTGATCCTTATTGTCATCTCAAACAAGTACAGCACTGACGGCTTCATGGGCAACTGCTAGATACAGGAACAGGGTCTCACCCTCGAGGGGCTTGGTGAGCAGTGGCGGGAAGACTAAGTATTATTTTAGTTTCTCAAATGCCACTTGACACGAAATGTTTCACTTGAAACCCTTGGTCTTCCGTATTGCCTTGAAGAAAGACAACCTATTATAGTCTGATCTTGAGATGAATCGCTTTAAGTTTGTTACTTGCCCCATCAACTGTTGTACTTTTTTCTTGGATCTACGAGGAGCCAAATCTAGGCTGACCTTGATTTTTTCAGGGTTTGCTTCGATCCCTAGTTCATTCACCATGAACCACGAGTTCTTTCCCACTCGTACCCCGAAAGTGCACTATTGGGGTTGAGTTTCATCTTATACGACCCGAGTACTTCGAAGCACTCTTGTAGGTCACGTATGTGGTCTATCCCCTTTCTACTTTTGACTAGCATGCCATCAATGTAGGCCTAAATATTTCTACCCAGATACGCTTCAAACATCTTATTAACTAGTCTTTGATATGTAGCGCCCGCATTTATTAATCCAAAGGGCATCACATTGTAACAAAACATCCCCTGGTCAGTGATGAAACTGGTTTTTTCTTGGCCCTCGGGTGCCAGGAAGATTTGATTATATCCTTGTCTCACATTTAGGAAAGTTTACAGCTCACACCCTGCTGTGGAATCGATGAGGTCATCAATACGAGGGAGAGGGTATGAGTCTTTTGGACGCGCCTTATTCAAATCAGTGAAGTCTACGCATATCCTCCACTTGTCATTGGACTTCGCCACCAACATTACGTTGGCAAGCCACTCGGGGTAGTGCCCACTCTTATATATTTCGCTACTAATAATTTTTCGATCTCCTCTTTGGCAGCTATGCTTGCTTCTCTCCCCATGGTTCTCTTGCGCAGTTTCACGGGGTGAGCATCCGGGTAGACATTCAAATGATGGGTCATGACTTCAGGGTCGATCCCCTCCATATCTTCAATGCTCCATGAGAAGACATCTAAGTTGCCTTAGAGAAACTGCAATAATTCTCCTCTGAGCGAAATCTTTAGGGTAGCCCCAATCTTTTTAACTCTTTCGAGGTCTCCCAGCACTAGCTCCACCACTATTAAACTTTCAGCCGCCTCCATACGGGAATCTTCTTCCTCACTTGGGGACTTAGCTGGCTTTTCCTCCGTTCGGGATATCGTATTAACCACTAACTCGTTCTCCTTCATCACCTAAATCCGGGTTGTCATGTTTCCTCTTAGGTTTTCTGAGGGCGTTGGCACAATATTCTCTCGCTAATCCTGCATCTCTTATAGCTTCTCCTATCCAGACGGGGATCGGGAACTTTATCTTCATGTGTAAGGTAGATATGATGGCCTGAAAAAAGGTTTAAGCTCTACCTCCCCACGATGAAATTATATGTGGAGGAGGCTTTCAGGACTAGAAATTTTATCATCTTAGTAGTTTGTGTCGGAAATGTACCATGAGACAGGGGATAGGGTCACTTCTCCAAGAGCTTCCACTACTTCGTCTGTGAAGCTGGTGAGAGGGGTGTTAACTGCCTGAAGCTGGGCCTTGTTAACTCCCAGCTATGCAAAGGTGTTATAAAAAATTATATATGCGGAGCTTCCACTATCTATAAGAATTTTCTTGATCCAGAAGTTTGAGATCGTGGCCGAGATCACCAAGGCATCGTTACGCGAGGGGATTTGGCTTTCTAAATCTCATACCCCAAATTCAATGCTCTGTGCCTCTGGCTCTACGTGGATAACTCGCTCTATAAAGGGGGTGGTGACTGCAAGTGATACCGTGGTGATTGCGACAGTTGTCCAAACTGAAGAGCCCTCCATCAGAGTAGGGAGGGCCTTTCGGGTGATCTCGAGCCTCCCGGTGTCAGGGGCAAGATCACTTCTAGAGTTTTTGGGAGTACGCTCTGCATGCTCAAAGAGGATAACAGATTTGGGTGGACTCCTTCCATCAGTGTATCTGGGGTATTGTCATTTGACATCCCATCACCACTGGTACATACTTGATGTTTGAATCGGTACAACCCCAGGCATACCGGCGCAGCGGAAAATACAGATTTAAAAATTAAAAGCGACATTCCCAAATTAGGGCTAGGTAGACATGGTACCATCGTATTCAAAACTATCCTAAGAGAAAGTTTTCTCGTGTTTACCTCTTAATTAAAGAAATTAGGAATTTATTTAGTATTCTTCGTACTCAACACATGAATTGGAAGAATTCTTAGTGAAAGAAAAAAGGGAGGAGAGAAATTAAAGACTTGTGTGAATTTTAATCACTTCAACTATCTTCAAAAGGGTGGAATACATACATATATATAGACTCCACACAAGTGAAACTCACACACATATGCACGCCTCTTTCCTTAAAAATAAGGGAGGCGTGCGCATGTATGTATGTGTATATATATAATAAGGAAGGCGTGCGCGTGTATGTGTATATATATATATATTCCTTCTTTTATTCTATTTCCTCAATTAGTTGGACTCCTTTCCAACTAACTAGATATTCTCATATCTATCCAATATTATTATATATTTTATAAGATCTTTCCATTTAATTAGTTATCTTAACCAACTAAAAGATTTTACCAAATATATTATAAGATATATATATATATATATATATATAAACTTGGTGAACAAGATAAATCTTTCCGCCAACATTCCACATATATATATATATATACACGCGCACACGTGCATATACATATATATATTATTTTTCTTTTTTTATTAATTAATTAGTCCTTCCCAATTTAATATTCCAATATTAAATTATAGGACCATTAATTAATACCAAATAAAAAAAAAAAAATTCTTGATTAATTAAATCCATTTAATTAATCCCTACATTAATTCAAAAAGAATTAACTAGCCAATAGGTACTGCACTAAGTTATGTGTGTGACCCCTCAAGCTCATTGACAAGTTAGCAATAAGTCCTTCCATAGGCTAGATCAATTATTCTCAATAATTATCTAGACCTTGGATTAATTTCACCAAATTTACCCAAAGCACCTATTGGTCGTCGATCGATGTCTAGCAACGTCTCCATGACTTCCCAGATGTCAATGATGAAAAACAAACCTATCCGAGTTACGATCTTTATGTGAGTAAAATCCCTTCATCAGTTTCCCGTCTATGATCTAGGGTATGGCGACGGTCGAACCCTAATAACCACAGAAACTACGATTGTGTTCGATAGCACCAACGAGGAATCTTAGCGGGGACGTTCAATTCCATACTTATCCAAAGTATGAATCTTCAAGCATATATTGACCATACTAGCCATTGACAATGGAACACGTTAACCTCTTGGGAGAGTTACATGCACGAACAAGTCTTGGTGAGGCCAATGATATCCCACATCTCACAGCCTCTATGACTTGGAATATTATTTATGATTACGGCCTTTGAGAGCATTCCATCAGTATGCCGACCGCTCCTCTAATCATATGTAATCCATGATATCTTTATCTATAGTAACATAAGTAATTAACAATAAAGAAGCCTACCATAAAGAAACGTTCAATATATTAAAACAAGACTGTCATAGTGTTTTATATTTAAGATAGAAGAGTCCAAAACAAATGGCTCGTCGGGCACCAAACACTATCACTTGAGACCTAGATTACATACTCAATGGTTAGACCGATGTCCCCACAGACGGAGCCAAAATGATGCGGGATACAATGTGTGTATGTCACGTGATGGCCAAGTAGGGAGGAAATCAGACTCAACACATGACAAACTAGGCACTAGGTTGGTTTATGTTTAGACTGCACTCGCTATAGGTAAGCTACCTACGTACCCACTTTGATGGGATCAAATCTTTTTGTAGTTCAACGGTGGGGTTACTCTCTAAAGATGCCAGCTGTTTTCTTCCTAGCACTCTTTTTATGGGGAGAGAAGATAATGATTTTTTGTTACCTGCATGAGGTATTTATAGTTCTGGAGATTGGCTATGGGCCCGAAGCCCTCATAATTGGCCCTTCTGTGTTGTGTAACTAAACAAATAATTATTTTTATATGAACTATTATTTCGGCCCATATATTATGGCCCAATTAATTAACTTGGACCCTTTTTGCCCGGAATAATTCTCGTGGTCAATCCCGTCCCAATTGTGAGTTATCTTTGAAAATATTTCCACCGATTTTATATGGCACATCATGTATATATATATATATATATATATATATATATATATATATATTTCACATTCATACATTGTACAATTTAATATGTATATGAAGTAGTGGATTTTTGCCAAGTAAAAGATGAGCAATATTTAACAGAAAACATAAATTCTGGAAATACATCAGGCTAAAAAAATTTATATCTTTTATGCTTCATATACAATGGAAACGATCACTGTTACATTGCTCGAATCATTCATATGTATCAAGTCCCTCGTAATACGATAACTTCATCTATACACACACATTTATAATGTATATATCCATAGTGTCAGGCGTACACGCAAAAGGACATAATATTCCATCCATGAAGTTTCACTGTAATCAAGTAATCTGACTTTTAACAATTTCAGTTTCTCAAGTAGGCAACTTAAATGTCCAGCCTTTTCTTCCAAATATTTAATTGGACTTGGATTAGACTAAAACATATTCATAAAACTTTCAGTGTGTTTCGGTAAACCAATAGATAGTTCCACACAACTTCCATGCAGATTCGAAAAGAAAGTGAAAAATATTCAGGCACAAAAACATTTTTCTTGGTATGTTCGTGTTATCGTGTATATATCTATACAAAGTTTATAAGCATACACACATTGGGCACCGACACAGAACATTCATAAATTGCGAGAAGTTGCAGCGGAAAGTTACTTCTCAATTTACGACATACAAAACTCATAAAACGATTAATAACTGGACTAATCATAAATTGAGAGAAGTTGCGGCGGAAAGTTACTTCTCAATTTACGACATACAAAATCATAAAACGATAAATAATTGGAAAATCATGAGTTTCTAAACTAAGCTCTGACACCACATTCAAGTTAATATTCCTAGACTGACATGATTTCCATAATTCTTGAACTTCATGATTTTCACATAATCTTCCCAAATAAAGACTAAACTTTATCCATCGCATTCAATGGTCATCGTCTTTTCTCTTTGATCCGTGGTCACTGCTTTGCAATGTCTCTTGAGGAAGAAAGGTTCTCACCCTTGATCCTTTGTTCAGTGATGGAAAATACACAATATATATAATTATCTGTTATGCTTTTCTAATGTGTAATTGTGTTTTCGCATAGTAGTAGAGAAATGACCAGACTCCTCTTTAAATAAAACACTAATAGATGTCTCCCACCAAGGCATCTCTTCAATAGAGTCATTACTCTTCTTCAAAAAAAAATAAAAATAGAGTCATTACTCTTCCTTTCGGATTTATTCACTTAATATTTTCACAAATAATATTAATATATAAAATAATAATATGTGAGTCATATATTTGGTACGTAGGGAAATTGGAATTTAGTTGAATCTAACATACTCAGCTGCGTACTTATAATAGAGAGGAAAAGCTTCAATAGCATCAATCTCACATATACGTACAGGTTCCTTAGGACTTCTGATTATAATGAAATATAATATTAATTAGTGACACTAATAGTAATCATCTTAAAAAAAGTCACAGGAAATTTTGGTGGAAGGAACAGAAAATAGACCGAGGAGAAAGAGGAAACGCATGTGACAAATTTGAGAAGAAATATCATAGGTAATTGTTTCGAATATTGTCTTTGTCAAGTTTGTTCAATAGTTTGTATTTTTATTGGACTGTATTATTTAATAAAAAAGTGAAAATGTTAGCCTTATTTGTTTATGTTTTTGGATTTCACTTTTTATTTTCTAATTAAATTACAAAATCCTAAAAAACCACACTACAAACTATTTTAATCAAAAATCACATTTTTTCAACTTCATTTCCCATTTTTTCTTTATAACTACATCCATTATTTCACTCAATCATCAATCAATAATTAATTTCTCCAATACTTTTCTCTCTCTCTCTCTTTCATACTTTACAATTTGTAATTTATATTTAACTTATCATACATCAACCAATTATTTTTGATTTGAAACATTTTACAATTTTTAATAATTTTTAAAAACATAAATAATTTCAAATGTGACGTGTAAAAATTGACACATTTTACCAATTATTTCAAACACAACACACATCACACATCACATCGTTTTTATACGAATCTCGGTAGTACATATTTTCTGAGAAATTTTCAAAATTCTAACTCAAAAACATACACAAACAAGGCCTAATTGATGGTTAACTTAAAAGTCTTTGAAACAAAGTCTTCCCTTTAAAATCGGGGTCGTGCTCGAAACTGCCTCCCGCCATTGGGGAGATCATATATGAAACAAAAACATAATCAGAAGTTGCCATGAAAATATATATTATAATAATTTATAACAAGTGGAGGAACCTACAAAGAAATATCGTCTTCCCAAGTTTCTCTATTTATAATTCCGTTATTTCCTTCGTTTTGTTCGAATACTACAATACTTGAGTTGACAAATCTTACTGAAAAGTCTGCTTTCAATCTCTTCTGCTTTTCTTTACTGAATTGAAATTCTTGTTTTTTTTTTCCCGTATAATTTGCTGATAATTTGTTCCATTTTTAGCTGTTTTAAGAATTTGGCTGATCAGATTTTTCTATCTAATTTCAATTACAGGGTCGATCACTTCATTAATTTCATCATGCAAAGCCACTACAAATCCAACGAATCCCACATCATGGATCAAAACCCAGGTGAAAACTAGTTAAGTTCTAATGTAATATGTCTATGTGACAAAAATTCATTTCTGCCGGCAACAATTGGATTATATATAAAGAAACGGCTGATGAAAAGGCAACAACTTGCATGGGATCAAGTAGGTTTTGGCATCTAATGGAAATCATAACTCCGGGTTTATTCAGATACGATCTTTTATTGCAAACTTTGTTGCATTTTTATAATTAAACGTGTTACTGACTCAATAAGGTTAATACGGATTGGAATAGAAGATATCAATCGGAATTTTCCTGGCATGTGGAATCTCAAGTCTTAAATAGTCTCTACCCTTCATTCTTTAGTCATGCAGTCAGCACGTCACTTGCTTTAACACACGCTTAAGAAAATCCCATATTTTACGCTTATGTATTTTGATGCTTTAACTTTCTCCCTTGGTATATATTTATATATATCAAGATTAATTATATATGTTTTAGTAATAAAATAAATTGTGCATGGTACAAAATTAAAATAGGAATCATCTGTATGATGCACATGATATAAGGGTTAGGGACGATTTTTTTTTTTTTTTAAGAAAAAAGAAAAAAAATAGGGCTAGAGTTATAAAATTTAAAACAATATACATAGAGAAGTACTTTATGTCACATGAATTTCATGCATGAACACTGTTTAATCCTTAAAAAAAAAATTCAACACTCAAACTAATGAATCATCTATGCCAAAAGTGAATAAATCGTGACTGACCAATTAGGGTCTAGGGTGGATTTTTGGACTATTGGGATATAATGGTCAATAACAAAATAGGGAGATTTATTAATGTCTTTAAAAAAGAGAAATTTAAGAGATGCATAAAGGTAAATTGAATAATAATGGGTTAAATATATACTACCCCTGTGAAATTTTAAATTATCAACTCACCCTCCTGTTTAAAAAAACAAATAACAAAAAAACTTCTGTGAAAAATTATGTTATACACACCACCACCTTTACAAAATTTCGCCTACAATTTTTCTGCAAAGACAAAAAGCTCCTGATCTTTTAAAATAGAAAAAATTGTACTTTTGGTCCTATATATTATGGGGTGACACATTGGGATAATATCTTTTTCAACTTGCAATTAAATCCTTTATCTTTCCATTTTGTGATAATTTCAATCATTAGAGTGGCAATTTTGGTCCTCCGGACCAAGAAATTTTAAAATTTGGGAATTTTCCTGATTTTGGAGGGAAAATTGAAACTTTTGCTAATTTGTGTGGTTGGGTGGGGGGTGGGGGGGATTGAGGCTTATTCTAATATTATATTCTATATATATTGTTAGATAAACGCACAATACACACTCAAAACAACAATATTCAAATAATAATATACAATCATTAATGATTAAACTTAGCATTTCTTTTTTCATTTTTAATACTTATTTACCTATTTTTGTTTATTAATTAAGACTCATAATTTTAAAGTATCTTAAAATAATATAAATTAATATTATTAAATATCAGTGGTTGTATATAATATACATTAACTGCAAACTTTAGAAAAATTATGAAGTACTCCCCATCTCCATAACATGTCGAGTACCCCTCTCAGATAAATTATAAAATTATTTTTAACTTAGTTTGACTTATGTGTGTGTGTATATATAAATTATAACATGAATTTGATTTATTATAAAATATTTTATAAAAATAACTTCCCGTTCCTCTCAGATTCAAAAATTAACTTTTCATTAATACATTGTAAAATTCTCATTTCTCTCTTATTTTTATTTAGTATTTTAAATTTGACCGAAAACTTTTATTAAATAATATGCAATACTCGTGTGTCTGTAACATGTCAGTTAGACCTCCAGACGCATATAATGTTGCATCCAATTTTTTTCCTTTAAATTTCGAGATGGCCCATGACTATATTCAATACATATCCTTCCTCATTTCCATCTCCAATGACTATTTAAGAGCTATACAAAGTAATTTTATAAAATTTTGTCTGAATCTTATTATTTAAAATTCAATTAAAATATGACAAATTCATAAATAAATAAATAAATAAGAGCATGTGATTATGAACCTATAAATAAATTAAACATATTCCTACTATGACATTCAAATGTGTCAATTTTATTTTTATTATGTATATATTTAGATATGTGTGTGTGTGTATATATAGAGTATATAATAAAGTAAACTTATATTGTTCATGATACTTTAAAATGGTGAGTATTAATGAGTAAGAAAAAACTGATACAAGCTAAAGCATGAAAAATAAAAATAAATTAGTGTTAGACATTATTTAGTGATTGTTATAAATATATTTTAGCATACTTGTATTTTACCAAGTTTATTTTTATTTGTGCATCTCAAATGGATGCACAATAACTATTTTCACCTCAAAATCAGTAAAAGCTCCACTTTCCCCAATAAAATCTAAAAAATCCCTATATTGGATGCAAAATCCCTAAGTTTTACAATATTTCGTCCTAGATGACAAAAATTGTCACTCCAAGAACTGAAATTGCCACAAAATTTAAAGATAAATGATTTAATTACATGTTAGAAAAGATATTGTCTCAAAGTTGTCATCCCCTAATATATATGACCAAAATTGCACTTTTCCAATATATTTACACAAATGTATTAGTATTTTATTTTATATTTTAATAATTATTTTATATTTAATTTTCTTTTTCTTCTTCCTAACTTCATTCTCTTCCCCAATCCCTAACCCCTAATACACAATTCATCTCTCCCACAAAAATTCAGCCCCCAAACACATGCCACCAATCGAGCAGAGGGGGATGGGGAGGGGTGAGGCGGCAATACAAGATTTTAAAGAGCCAACGATCTGTGATTTCTAGAGACTGGGGGGGAGTTCCTAGGCAACGAGCTACGATTTCGGGGAGTGGTGGGGGGCATGAAGGGGAAGGGGCATGGGCAGGGCAAATTAGGAGGCAAAAAAGAGGGGGGACTTGTAGAGGAAATCGGCGTGGTGGCGGGTAGAAGGGAAGAAGTGCAGCGGGCGGACGGATATAGAGGTGAGAAGAAGGTGGTGGCAGACGATCTGGCAAAGAAGAGGCGCTGTCTACCCGCGGTGGCTGGGTTGAGGTGGTGGCTAGTGTCGATTTATATGTACTAGTGCAGGTAACACATTCGATGCGTGTGAAAAAAAAAACTTAAAGAAATTCTTTTAGTAAAACTCAATTTGATAATTAACTTTTTGAATCAAAATCACATAAAGTAAACATAAAGAAGAGAGTCCGAAGAAAAAAAAAAAAAGAGGAATAAGAGAAAAAGGAAAAATGAATGTGTGATATGAGAGAAAATGTGAGAGTAATTAGGGACATATCGGGGGGGGGGGGGGGGAGAGAAAAATGTTAGATGTGAAAGAGAAGTTATTTGAGATATTTTTTAAATTTTGGAGGGTTTCACCAAAATTTGACAGGCCAAGATGGTTACTCTAGGCCCTTCCTGCTTTATATAATAGTATAGATGCGTGTATCTATCTATCTATATATATATATGTCTGTGTGTGGGGGGGGTGTTGGTTTATTATATGTATATATATATACTATTTATTTATATATTATTTATTAATATATTTTTTTATAAATTTAAATTATACATAAAGTATATTTTTTTATATATAAATACAAGATATTTAATATGAACCATTGATTTCTACCAAGATCTACGGTTGTTATAAATTGGTTTATTTAAATATAAGTATAAATGATGCCCGTTGGTTTTTATGATCACATCAAATGGTTGGTAGATTAGGGGCAAAATCATCATTTACTGACAAAAATCATATACTCAGTTGCATAATAGGCGAGTGGCGCGCGTGAGGAGCTAGGTTGCTTCTTTACTTTTCCATAGGGGGGTCTCTTGTTATTTTTCGCAAAAGGGCAGGCTCAAAATGAAATATATATTGCAGGGGTATTTAACGCAATAAATAATAAAACAAACTTAGTATAAAATTTAGAAACACTTAGTTTGGACTCATGATAGATCCAAAACTACGTATAATGAAGAAATGATTTGAGAACCAAATAATTGAACCTAAAAAGCTAGTTTGCGTAAGATCCAATGGGTCCACAGATCTTGCCACCTCTAGACGAATTATCAACGAAAATTTGAGTATTATTTATAAGTAAGTTGTTGAAATGCTTTGTTGAGTTAAATGTTTTTGAAAAAATAGAGTATGAAAAATGAGGTAGATAAGTTGGATCATAAGCCGAATTCGTATAGTTAGGATATATTTATTATATATGATAATATGAATACTAGAAGTAGTTATTAGTGAATTATAAAAATGTGTTTCCATGGACATATATAAGATTGTAAATTTAATTGAAACTCCATATGGATGATGCATTTTAATCAAAAAGAAATAAAGTAAAGAAATTTTCTTAGGCTTTTTTGGACATTAATGTGTATAATCTTCAAAAATACAGAAAATTTTATAAGCTTGTATCATCGATCTTATATTTAAAGTATCTTATGTTGAGCAGGTATGCAACAGAAAATAAAGATAGAGAAGAAAGATGGGGAAAACCTTGTGGGTATGTTGCACGAGACTGGATCAAATGGAATTGTAATTGCGTGTCATGGTTTTCTCTGCACAAAGGTCATTCACACCTCTTTCTCTTATATTTAACTATATTACATTCATAAGTTCACTTTTTGAGTTACGTTCTGTAATGCTTGCAGAAAGATTCTACTTCAATTCATTATTGTGTAAAAGTTTTTAGCCAAGTCTTTTCTTCATTTAATTCAAGTTATTAAGGTTTAAAAATTTGGACAGACATATAAATTTCCTATGAGTTGAACTTATTATGTTAATTTCATGATAAAAGGAATATAAAATCTATAGAATAATTTGAAATCCTTAGCTCCAAATTCTTTCATAAAATTCAAAATCCTTCAATCCAAACTCAATCTTAATAAATAATTTAAAATGTGTAAATTTTGGAATAAGCACATGTTAACTAGTGATGAATTCTTGAAATAACATAACTATGTTTATTCCTACATTCTTTAAATACCCTAAATTGTTGACATCTTCCCTTTGTTTGTCACAAACAACTTAGATTAGTTTGTCATACCCTGAACATATTTAAACCTGCAGGATCAACCAATTATAGTGAATCTTGCAATGGCTTTGGAAAATGCAGGAATAAGTGTCTTTCGCTTTGATTTTACTGGAAACGGGTAAGCTTTTATGGCTGTAGGATATCAATATTCAATTTATGTTCTCATCTAGAAAACAAGAAGAGGTTCATTGGAGAATGTCAATCTCAAACGATCAATTACTTGTCATATGGTTGCTTCCTATCATTTACTCTTCAAACGATTTAGTTCACATTGACCTTTATTCCTCACTTAGTAGTTTTTCAAATAAAATGTCATCTATATGGTTTTTTTAAAGTCAAAAGAAATGAATGACATTTACGCTGAGTTTGGATATTCCATTATAGTAAGGAAAAGAAAAAGTGAAAGTATCATAAAATATAGTACGAGGTCTTATCAATATGAAGAGACAAACATTTTCCTTAGTGCTTCCTCACCAACCATAGCTTAGGGATTAAATGAGAGAGTTTTGTCCCACAAACATCTTGTTTTAATGCTAAATGATTTATTAGAATATAAATCAGTGGTCGAAGTGAATGAGTATAATCATTTATACTTGCGTAATATTGCAGACATGAGCTACGTATCCGCTTTACTTATTTTCAATAATGTACTATTCTCGTTAATATAAAGTTGCAAGGAATGGCAATGCCATGTTGTTTGTTCTATTTTTCATAATTTGTGACAGGGAAAGTGATGGTACATTCCAGTATGGTAACTACCATAAAGAGGTTGAAGATATACGAGCAGTGATCGAATACTTTAGTGGAGTAAACCGCAAAATAATTGCAATTGTTGGCCATAGTAAAGGTGAATCAACTTGTACATACTGATTTATACCTCATTGTTCTTCTTACTGCTTAAGTCCACTTTTAAATACTAATGCATTTTAAAATGTCCATTATAATATGGTTAGGCTGAATTTGTTTATTAATATAAAAAAATTGACAATATATCTTATTTTATTCATATAATATACATTTAGACTATGCAAATGTTGACTTCATTTGCAAACCAAGAATCAATTTGTTTTCTTCGTAAGCCTTCTATATGTTATAAATATCTTGAAGATGATGCACAATACTATTGCAAATTTCCTATCCCATGTGCCCCTTTTGCTTCCCACGTGAAAATGTGGCGTAGTATCGGTGTGTCATATTTGTTTTTTCACTTATTAGGTCACCATTCTTAGGAACATAATGCATGGTATTGTGTGCTAGATTTAAGATTCATTGACATTAATTGAAAAATTAAGAGACCCATTACTTTACAAAAATAATTGAAAAACCTGGTTAAGTGTAGATAAATCCTGGAATTGAGATGTGAAAAACTTGGTTGATCTGATGTTTAGTATCGCAACTGTGTTTTTTGGATTGATTTTAGCTATCTACTTTGTCACCATGTTAGCAAGAAATGCATTTGTTGATATGCTCTTAATTGCGAACGTAATTCAACTAGCTATATTATCAAAGTTAAGAAGCTTTTGAATTGTTATCCAAATTGAAGATTTTGTTATTTATGAGCACCAGCATTAGCTTGCAAATATCATATTTTCAAATAATATCTTTAATTCAAGAATAAAATTTGGCATAACAAAAGTACCTTGAGTGTATTTGTACAAGAAAACATGAAAAATAAATTTTAGCCACCAATCAAATGAACTTATTATCCATTATATTGTAAAAATATTGCATTATTAGTTCGCCCTACTAATACACTTTGTATTGAATAAGCATATCTATTTCAAACAGTCTGCTGCTTAAGTGTGTAAAAGTCCTTTGGCACAATACATATAAACTTACTTTTATGAACTTATTTAAAATTTGTTGCTTCTATATCATTTATTATTATTGTTATGAAACATTAATTTGAAGGAGACTTATCTCTTCAAGGAGACATACTGATAGTATACGTTATTGTAGGTGCCAATGTTGTGCTCTTATATGCATCTAAATATCATGATGTAGATCTAGTGGTAAATGTTTCTGGCCGCTATTATCTTGACAGAGGCATTGAAGTGCGTCTGGGTGCAGATTTTATGGAGAGAATCAAGAACAATGGTTTTATCGATTTACCAAATCAAGGTGAAACCCTTTCTTTCTTTGCTAAATAAATAAAGATGAAACATGCATGGTTTGTTTAGTAGGTTGCATCTAAAAGTTCTTTGATTTTTTAAATTTTTCCGAGGCCTAGTAACAAAATTGAAGATCATGATCAGATACCATACTAACAATAAACTATTACTTGTCCTTTTGTTCATATGTCAAACCTACTAGATATTCACCTTTGTGTTACAAAAAAAAAAGAAAGAAAGAAATAAAAATAGTAGTGTGAGTATTTAGGTGATACTATATATACGAGCACGCCTTAAAAAGTAAAGAAAATTGCTTGATGCAAAAGTGAAATGGCAATATGTGTTCTTTCATATTTTAGAAAATAATAATAATAATTTTGCGATCTCTTTCCATCTTATTTGATGTTTTACAAGAATTACAATGAAATGTGGAGGAATCTTCAAGTTTCAATATGCCTCAATCATAAAATTCTTTTTCCACATTTAATCTAATCTTTCTTTATTAATGTATTGTTAAATTGAGTATCTCCAAATATTATTTATGTTGGGTATATTATCTTTTAGTAGGAAAAGTTCATAGAGTCACCAAGGAGAGTTTGATGGAGAGGCTTAGCATAAACATGCACGACACCTGTCTTTCAATTGATGAGAAATGCAGGTAGACATCTATATTAATTTTTATTTATCTACTTAAAAAAAAATTTTAGTCCACACGTTGCCTTCACATTTGATCTATGATTTCACATCCTTCTTATCATTTTGTAACTCAAATTATCTAAAGTTTATCATGTACATATCTCCATTTTCAAACTCCAAATTTTGATATTTGATAAATTAAACACAAATATTAAATATGTGGTAAAGAAGAACCTAGCATTAGTGTTTATGAGTTTCTGATACGTATAATACAAATATTCTCTTGCAATTACATAATTTCAATTTTGATATTATAATCAGAGTAAGAACTCATATGGCAACGGGATCGAAACAAATAATGATTATGAACAATCAACTTTATCGTGATTGTACTAAAACTATATGAGTTGTCAACCAGTTGATTGTATTAAAATTATATAAGTTGTCAACCAGTTGTTACATTTGAGATCTCGACCTTTACTCACAATAAATGGTCCACTTTTATGTTGCTTAACTGATGTGAGAGGCCTCACATCCATTACCAGATAACTTATGGAGTAGATGAAAGACTTGATCCTATTATTTCCTTTAATCAATTAAAGATCACACATGGTAAACAGTAGAATTATGCCATCAAGGTTGATAGAAGACCATTTTTCCCTTTTCCTATTTTAATCCACGACTTAATTTGTTTTCAAAAAATTGAATTCTCACAACGACTAACTTGTGCAATACTAGAAATCATGCAATTGATCTTTATTTGTGGTTTTTGATGTGCATAACTTGCTTGACCTTATATTTCATTTATGTATCATTATTTATATCAAGTGTAACAATATGTCAAAAATTTATTCAGGGTGGTGACTATCCACGGATCTAAAGATAAAGTTGTCAAATTGGAAGAAGCATCAGAGTTCAAAAATGTTCTAACGAACCACCAGATTCACATAATAAAAAGAGCCAATCATGGATACATTAAACATCAAGCTGAGTTAGCTTCAATTGTTGTGTTTTCCATAAAAGAGTTGTTGCATCTAAGCAACAATACCATTGTTTAGCTTGACCTCCGACTTTGTTACATATATATATATGTGTGTGTGTGTGTGTGCGCGCGCGGGGGCTTTAAAGTATCAAACTGAAATTCTATAACATAATTTGTTAAAAAAAAAGCCCTTTTATTACCTATACACGACATTGTATAGTAGGTTGATGTATGTGTAACACTCTAATATATATCCTTTCTATCAATTTTGTAAATATTGGTTATCTGACAATCGAGATTTCCTTAATTGAAATGGACTACCTTATTATGTATCATTATTAACACCCCATAGTTAATTTGTTTTCAAGAAAAGGACCTTAGATATTAAATCACATCTATGAGAGGCTTGTATGCTCCATGGTTTAGTTTAGGTATTTAAAGGAAAAGAATCAAAAAAGAAAAGAGACAATAGGAAATTAAAGTATTGCACTAAAGCCCTTAACCTAAGCCTATAAATAGGGCTTCAGAGCTTTCATCTTCAATTCTTCCACTTAAGATGAAAAAAAAAAAAAAAAAAAGGAAGAAAGGAGGGTTAGAGATGATGGATGATCCACATACACACACAACACTATTCAATTTCTCACATTTTCTACATTGGATCTCAAATCAAAGGTATTCTTGAAAACCTACTTGTATTGTAACTAAGAAAGTCTATAATTTTAGAGTATATCATTGCGCGTGCATATAACTAGTTGTAGGGAAGGAGGTTTACATGCATGTCAATGACAAAGGGGTTTTTGGGGAAATGCTGTGAATATGAAAATTTTCTTTTACTTAAGTTCCGAAATTGTTTTAAGGGTCAAAATACATAATTGTATTCCGAAATGTTTTTTGTAGATATTTGATCTTGTTTACTATGGCTCTGTAAAATCTTGTAAAATTTGGAGGTGAGGTATTTTATAAAATTGATGAATTGGGACTGCCAAAGTTTACTCGTTTTCGAGAAAGGTTACCTTTGGAACTTCAAATGTTATATTTATGGATACTAATTAACTTTGAAATTTTCAAAGGACTATCTTCTGGAAATATTAGGTACAAAATTTGAGTTTTTTTGTTAAAAACGGAATTTATAAAAATTGTAAAATTCAAGCTATCTGGGTCAAAAACTATTTCGAAACATCCCGACCTTGATAATCAAAACACCTACTATAAATGTATGTTGATTCTAGACTTTTTCTAGATTTTCTTCAATGTACCTTTAATGTTTCTAGAGAAGTTTAGATTTAAATTCAAATCCTATGAATTTTAAAAATGTTTGAGGTACAACCGAGCAAAATTGTTTTTATTAGGTTCTTGAGAATCTATGAGTTTAATTGATTATAGCCTAATTGTAAAGAGTGTGGTAATTATGCATAATCATGTAGTTCATAGGTATTACATAGGTTGAGTCAAAAAGATTATTAAGATCGAGTGTGGAGAATAGGATCCTAATATGATTCTTCAATTAGCAGGTGGTGTTGGTGACTCGCTTGAGGACTACGTGAGATAATTTGAAAACTTACAGTGAGTTGCCTCCCGAAAACTATGTCTATGGATTTTAAAATTGGAAGGAAGTGTGTTTTCAACTTGTATATGTATATATCTATATTTCCTAACTCGATTGACTATTTTAAATTCAGCTAAATCTCAATACTTTCAAAATTACATCAATACTCTGCATGCATGATTGGATTTAAAGACAACTGCATATATGTTTAAAAGTACTTTGGAAAAATGATTTCAAAGAAAACACCTGTTTCATGGATTTTTCGGAACTACTCCATTATGTGGTTCTTGTATTGTGGTCCAAAATGTCGTATTATATTTAACTTTAGAACGTGTTGCATTATATGTGGTTGAGTGTCGGGCCCATGTGTCAGGCGTGGATAGAGCTGGGTTCGGATGGTCAAGCATGGGTTTGTGGTCTTAAACGGTTCCGCCTATCCACGGCCAAATCCTAACACCTAAAGACGGAGTATTCTGAGGGTGAGTGAGTCATAGAAATTGGATTGTGGAATACCTGAGATATGACCAAATAGGCATCTTAGAATGTATTGGATCATATTAGAATGTGTATGTGGGCGTTACAGAGCGGTATCAGAGCATAGGTGTTAATGGTTAACATCTAAGCGAAAACTGGGATAGGATCCTCGGTTTGGGATGGAGCCCCATAGAAATAAATGTACTAAGATATATTTGTATAAATATTTTTTTTGTGATTAAAGGCAATGGGTATGAGCTATAAGTATGGATACTTTATTTGGTAAAGTGTTGTGTGCCAAGCTACTTGAGATTATAATTTGATCTCTGGAATATTGTAACTTATTAATTTTGCATTTTAGGTATGACCTATTTATCAAGATCCTCGTCTAGTGGTTACCAACATGATGACCAACATAGACCATATTATCAAAGGCGAGTGGGGAGAGTTTTACCTCTAGCGCATAATAATTGATGTTACTATCGTATTGCAGAGATGACACGTGCATTTAGGTCTGTCTCTCGACTTCGGGCTCAATTAATGAGTGCGAGGGTTCAAGTAGCAAACCTAAAGAGCGAGTAAAAAAGGGCTCGAGATGAAGTAGAGACACATGAAGGACGTATAGACGTATTGCAATGGGAAACCATACCGGTATATGAGGAGAAAGTTAGTGAGTTACATAATGTCATTGATTCATTGTTTCAACATGTACAACAACAACAAGAGCATATTCAACTCCAAGGAAAAAAATTAATAGAATTTCAAGGACATGTTGAAGAGCTACAACTTCAACTGCATGAAATTCAACAATTAAGAGAGAATGAACATCAAATCAACGTGGAAGAGAGAGAGAGGCGAATGCCCACAGACTTGCCAATATTAGGGAACCCTCCTTGATGTTTCAGAGCTTGTCCCGGGCATAGGTGTAGATCGAGGCAACCACGCAGGTGCACCAATTTCTGTAGAACAGGTGCACAGTGTGGAGGAAGAAGAAGATCATATGGTGGAGGTAGAAGATGATGACATAAACCTAATAGGCGAGGCCGAACTCAATGAACGGGTTAATGTAGTAGACGATGTCGGGGAAGAGAGCAATGTATCGATCATAGATGATATTTAGAATAGTGATAGTTAGCATGCCTCTAGTGATAGTTAACATGGTAGTTAGGCTAATTTGGTGCTAACTTCGTTCTAGTGTGACCTTTTGGAAATAGTTATGTATATGGTCGATAACCTTTAAATTTTGTAACAATAGACTAATATGTGTGAAGTGACTGCTTTTGGAATTATTATTTGTGTTTAAGGAAGTATGTAAGGATAACTTGTTTTGTTGAATATCGATCTTTAGTTTATCTTATAAATTTTCTTATCTTTTGGGTCCGCCCTTGATTAATTAATTACTACGTACATTACAATTAGATGACAGAGAGGTGCGGTCATGAAAGACTTTGGAGGATCACTCAGGAACATTATAGAGATGCCAAATCAGAAGAGCAACATAGCTTTAAACATGAGGTACCACCGGCGTGTGAAGCTCGTCCAGTAGGCCAACAAGCAGGAGGAGACCACCTGACCGCCCAAGCTTTGTAACAAATATTGTTGTTTATGCAACAACAGGATGCACAAGCTCAACCTCAAGGCCATCAGGCACCAGCACAAGAGGCTTATGATAGAGCACTAGAACGCTTCTTAAGATTTAACACGCTCGAGTTTTTGGGTGAACCTGACGATATTACGGGAGAGTGCTGGTTCGAGAAAATGGAGAGCATCTTTTCTACATTGAATTACACTAAGGAACAACAAGTTACATTTGTAGTGTTTCGCTTAGAAGCGGAAGCCCGAGACTGTTGGAGGACTGTTCAAGAAAAATAAACCCGAAATGACACCTCAAGGATTTGGACCAACTTCACATATGAATTCAAGGAGCAATATATACCACAAGTGGTTCAAGAAGCCAGAAGAGACAAGTTTTATTAATTGAAACAAGGACGCATGATAATATATATGTATGAGTCTGAGTTTCATCGCTTGTCTAAGTATGCTCCAAATTTAGTGAGCACGGAAGAGGAAAAATTATACAAGTTTGAGAGAGGACTAAGAAATAACCTTCAAGATCGACTGTTGTCAATTGAACTAGACTCATACACAACAACTGTATAGGTAGATGCTAGAATTGAAAATGGGACTAAACGTATTGGTGTGTGCACTAGACAGAGAAATAAGTTCAAGCCATCCCCTTCAAACGTAATGCATGGACATGAGAAGAAGTTTCAAAAAACCAATCAGAGAGTAGTCGCGGTCGTGGAAAATCAAAGGAGGCTGAGCCACAACAAAAACATTGTATCCACTGTTATAAGGGAGTGCATGAAACATCTCAATGCTGGCACAAGTTAGGAAAATGTCTTAAATGTGGGAGCAATCAACATTAGTTGTATCACAACAAGGTGGTAACCCAGAACAATATCAATCCAATGGCCAAAATGGACTAGGGAGAAAGATGGGAAAACCTAAAGTTCAATCTCGAGCATTCACCTTAGCAGGTCAAGAAGCACAAGAAAATACAAATGTGGTTGAAGGTACGCTCTTTGTCTGTGGTAGTTATGCTAAGATTTTGTTTGACCCTGGATCATCACATTCATTAGTTACTCCTCATCAAGCACAAAAATTGCACCAAAGTGTTGAAACATTGCCTTATTGTTTAGAAACTACTAAACCAATGGATGGTGACATGGTGACAGATTTGGTGATTAAGTCGTGTGATGTTATAATTAGTAGAAAATCAAAGAAGGCTGAGCCACAACAAAAACATTGTACCCACTATTATAAAGGAGTGCATGACCCATCTCAATGCTGACACAAGTTAGGAAAATGTCTTAAGTGTGGGAACAATCAACATTAGTTGTATCACAACAAGGTGGTAACCCCGAACAGTATCAATCCAGTTGCCAAAATGGACTAGGGAGAAAGATGGGAAAACCTAAGGTTCAAGCTCGAGCATTCACCTTAGCAGGACACGAACCACAAGAAAATACAGATGTGGTTGAAGGTACACTTTTTGTCTGTATTAGTTATGCTAAGGTTTTGTTTGACCCTGGATCATCAAATTCATTTGTTACTCCTCATCATGCACAAAAATTGCACCGAAGTGTTGAAACATTGCCTTATTGTTTAGAAGCTACTAAACCAATGGGTGGTGACATGGTGACAGATTTGGTGATTAAGTCATGTGATGTTATAATTGGTGGAAAATCAAAGGAGGCTGAGCCACAACAAAAATATTGTACCCACTATTATAAGGGAGTGCATGACCCATCTCAATGCTGGCAAAAGTTAGGAAAATGTCTTAAATGTGGGAGCAAACAACATCAGTTGTATCACAACAAGGTGGTAACCTCTAACAGTATCAATCCAGTTGCCAAAATGGACTAGGGAGAAAGATGGGAAAACCTAAGGTTCAAGCTCGAGCATTCACCTTAGTTGGTCAGGAAGCACAAGAAAATACAGATGTGGTTGAAGGTATGCTTCTTGTCTGTGGTAGTTATGCAAAGGTTTTGTTTGACCTTGGATCACCACAAATCATTTGGTATTGCTCATCATGCATAAAAATTGCACCGAAGTGTTGAAACATTGCCTTATGGTTTAGAAGCTACTAAACCAATGGGTGGTGGCATGGTGATAGATTTGGTGATTAAGTCGCGTGACGTTATAATTAGTGCAAAATCATTTACAACTAATCTTACCACCTCTACAAGATTATGACATTATCCTAGGAATGGATTGATTATCTTATCGCCACACCCAAATCGATTGTCATGTAACGGTTATTAGGTTTGGTGCTCCTGAGAAGTCGTATATTGAATTGGTGGGGAATGTAAGGATTGCTTTTGCACCAACCATTTCAGCTGTTAAGGCACGAAACGCACTTTGGAAAGGTAGCCAAACCTACTTAGCTTTCATGATTAACAAGCCAAAAGATAAATTAAACATTAAGGAGGTACCAGTGGTGCCTGAATTTTTTGATGTGTTTCTAGAAGAATTAACCTCCTTACCACCTAATAGGGAGGTCAAGTTCAGCATCAAGATTGTACCCGAGACCACTCCAATAGTTAAAAAACCATATTGAATGGCTCCACTCGAACTTAAGGAGCTGAAGGCCAACTACAAAAGTTGTCGGAGATAAGGTTCATCAGACCTAGTACTTTGCCATTGGGAGCTCCAGTGCAACTTGTCAAGAAGAAATGTTGGTCCCAAGTGGCATATAAAAGGGTTTAGAAGGGGGGGGGGTTGAATAGACCCTGAAATTCTTTTTGAATTTTAAGACTTGTTTTTAGAAAGGTAACTTAGACACTAGTTTTGAGTGCTTGATCAATATGGATCAGGTGCTCAGCACTTATATCAGGGTTAGCATAGTGGAAATTTTGTGCAAGTCTCTCTAACTGAATGACTAGGCGCTTCGAAAATATTTAGTTGCTTTTAGAGATTTAGTAAAGTATGCTTTATGACAATGTATGAAGATAGTAAGCAATAAAGCAATAAAATAGTAAGTAAATTAGACACGAGAATTGTAAGGTTCACTGGGTTTGTGTAATCTCAACTACGTCCTTCTACTCCTTTTCACACAGGAAGAATTAACTAAAATGAATCACGAAGCTTCACAAAGACAACTTCAACACAATAGCAAATGGTGAAGGCTTGATCTCAAGTTCCCTGGTCGCAAAGATTTCAACTCGGCTAAGATCTACTTCTGACAAGCTTCTCTCACTCAGAAATACTGCTTTGTCTTCCACAATTTCGTCACACAGATCGAAGAGGTTGATGGGTTTTTATCATGGCTTGTTTGATTTGAAAAGTTCGAACACTTTTGTAATATCTCTTTAGAAAAGATGGTTCTTCTATGAAGAGGTAAGAGATATTGGTTTGGCCGTAGAGATGTTTAAGCTCAAAGAAATTTTGGCTATGGAGGTTTTAAGCTTTTAGGGATGAATATAGATTTAAACAGAGTAAGTGTATATCAAGTTTTTGATAATAAGTCTCGGTATTTAGTGTTGAGTTGTGAGTATCTATTTATAGACTTTTCTTGGGATTTATCCATTGTACACAAGTCTAAAGCGTGTTAAACACGAGGAGCGTGACTTAGTCTTTTGTGACATCTCTGAAAATTCTACTACACAGAGTTAGTAGCAGACCTACTTTGAGTTGGCAGCCAATGGGGAAGGCTTATCCGTACGTCAATAATCCTTATCACATTTAATGCTCTTATCAAGTATTTAATGCATTTGAATTTAACTCCCATTGGAATTAAATGTCCATTGAAAGTTGTATTTAAGAGCTTATTGACTTCGGATTTAATTCAGGTGAAGACAGGCTCTTGTAGCATGATCATCTTGAATGATCCTTAGGCGCTTTATAGTCGCTTAACAAATCCATTATCTTCAAAGTCTTCAGACACTGATCTTCGATTTCACTTTGATAGACTCCCCTAGAATTCTATCATTGCTCAAGCCCTAGATACTAGTCCAAAACTATAAAGATAAAAAGCCTTAATCAAATTACAACTCAATAACTTTAAACGCTTTTACATATTCTAATAAAGATAAACTTACATATCTTGTCATCATCAAAATCATTTAACATGAAATTTCCTAATAATTTCCTCCTTTTTGATGATGTCAAGACCTTAATTCTTTTATAGTCCAAGATCTAGAAAATCACCAAAGATAATATAAAGTTATTGTTTAAAAGTTAGAGGTTAGCTATAAGTTAGTACATATAGCAGGAAACGAGATGTTTCAGAAAACTCATTCATTTATCGAATATCATTAAGTACAATGAGTTATAAAGGAAACATTCATAAAAACATAAAACATAAAGATATTCTGGAGCAGGAGCGCTGGCAGGGGCATCTTCTTGAAAGATTGTGTCCACATCATCCTCGGATGGTGCTTCTCGGACAAAAGGAACATGAGCGTCTAAAAACTCAAAAGCAGAATTTGCAAATCACGGCGCTGAAGAATAGATATGGTGAAAATTTGAAAGCCACCGCAACCACAAAAGAGTAGGAGAAACTGGAATGATCTCTGATGGAGTCATCCCTGTTGACGGCATTATCTGGGTCCATGGAATGTTTTCTGAAATTGTTGAGAGCTGAAATAGTTCTTGCTTGAATATTGAGAGGGGACTTTCTCGAGCAGCTACCCACATTAGAGCTGAAAGATAAATACGGAGAACTCATTGACGCTCGCCCCAGTTGCTGTTACAACATTTTTTGTAAAGATGTGGTCGAAGACTTTCACATCGTCTCTGAGTTTCATATGATTAAAAAGAAACTTATAGCTTGAAGGCTCGCAACTCGGAGCGCTGCTATCATCTGGAACAAGATTGGATTGACTTAGCTCAGCAAACGCTTGGTGAAGAGATTCCTCAACCGGACACTGAATAGATGGCAAAGATGGAACTAGTCCGAGTCGCTAAATCCTGGAATCAAGGCAATAACGGGCATATTGTTTGCGCTTATCATGAATTCTTGATTGAAAAGAAGTGGGTTGACAACCATTTCTTCAACTGTATGGCGCTTGGAGGCATAAGCTTCAACCCATTTTGCTTCCTTAAGTAGCCACTCAGATCCGACAGCTAGGATAGCTCTCATGGCATGATCCAGAATGCTCTTCAAGGAAATGAAACGCTGGAGATCCGCGCTATAATCTCCATGCCAAAATCATTCAAAGTAAAGCCGCGCTTCACGGGAAATCATCTGCTTCAAGTCTGTTGGCTTATCAGGAATGGCGATTTCTTTAGCTTTCCACAAACGGAGAGGCTGCGCAGTCTTAAGGTTGGAGTAATGAGCGACTCTCTCACGATAATGAGAATAGCCTAGCTTGTTAAGCAACTCCTCACTTGGACTCAGAAGAACTGGAGAATAATTATCATAGAAATTGAGCAACTCGTTCCTCGGGGGCCTAGCCTCCGGCTCACTATGCAGATGAACGCTGAAGTATGCAGAATCAATCTCGGCCAAAGTCCTTTGAACTAGCTTAGGAACTTTTTTTTTCTTTGGCTTGGAAGCAGCAATATCAGTAAGAATATTAGCCAGAGTCCATTTAGGGACTTCTTCCCCTTCTGCAGTACTTGAAGAAGACTTTGACTTAGAAAACTTAGACGTTTTGGTCTTCTTTGACTTTTTCGGGGAAGGCCCTGGATCCACGGAGGCAATTCGGATAAGCTCTTCTTTCTGAGCGTCTATCAAATCTTGATCGAACATAATCCAAGAAAGCCAGGCATCATACACAATGTCTTGTTGAATACAATGTTCGGCATGTACATAACGTTCTTCAAAGTCCTCATGCAGAACAAAGTCTTCATTGAGAAAGGTCGGAGGATCGAGAGCGGCGTGGTCTATATCTCTGTCTAGCACCACCCAATGCCTAGAGGCTGATCCACCCACAGTGTATGGGAGATCTTCATCAGCGGTTATAGAAACTTCTTAAGCGATTGCTACAATAGTGGAAAGGTCGACGTCAAACTCCACTGGCATACTCTCGGGAACACTAGCAAAAACGTCTGCTTAAGAACTAAATTTTCCACAGAAGGTAGAAAATCGAGAGAAGGCCTTGGTAGAAGAAATTTCTTACCCTGAATGCTAGTCTCAGTAATTGGCTCCATAGGATAAACTTTTGGTTCACTAGCCTTAGGCTCCTTTTGCACATCAGCTTCAGCGGCTGATAGTTCTTGATAAGCGTCTCGTGCTCGGGAAGATTTTACACTTGGCTCTACAGGAACGCTTGCGGAGGCGCTTGACTGCTGGATACCACGAGGATCAGATAATTTTCTAGCCGCTGGAGTACGAATCTTTTGGTTTGTTAAAGAAACAGATTTTTCACGAGTGTTGGTAACGTAAATTACCTTAGTAGCAGCTGGGACAGATCTAGCTATTTTCTGCCACTTAAGAGCTTCTGTTTGCTCTTCTTCGTCAGCTTTCTTTTCAAAATGCACGGGCGAAGGAGAAGGGGAGGACAACTTCTTCCGCTTAGATTTCTTAGAAGGTACTTGGGGAGCCTTCTTCGATTTCTTCATATTTAAGCCCAAAACAACATCAGCAGGATGCTCTTCAGCGGGAGATGCCAACTCTGAAAAATCTTCTCTAAACTCAGCTGCAGCAATTCTCTGAAGTGGTGCCTCTTCTTGCTTCTTGCTCAACTTCTCATCCTTACGTTGAGTGCATTCTTCCTTCGGCAACGCAGCGCAGCGCCACCAATCGTAAGAGGGTTGAGAAGAGTAGATATCATCTTTTTACCCAAATACTTTTCTTTTGGAATGGCAGTTCCAGTGCTTGGAACATGACCGTTGCGACATAAAATGTAACTTAAAAGCAAACCATAGGGTTTAGCGGGAGGTTTCTTCCCTAACATGGATGCTTTCCTTTCGAAAATAAACCTTGGCCAATTAATTTGATAGTTTTTTGCTATGGCGACCATCATCTGAAACTACAGATGACTGATTTTATCAAACGAACCAACTCTGCACTCAAGGACCTTAGCACAGATTTCTTCCAAGATCTGGTACTTCGTCTTCAATTTCTTCTTCTTGAAGTTGTGCGAGTAGGAGGAGTCTACCTTCGATCTCATGAGTTCCCAAACAACTGAAAAATCCCCGACACCGACATCAGAGGGCAAGATCCCTTCATTTAGTAGTTGGAAAAAGTTGGCAATGAGATTTGAAGAGAGGGTGAAAGCTTTGTCTGGAAATTCGGGGAACAGGTATGTGATAGAAAAACCATGATCGGAAAGCTGGGCATTCTCATAGAATTCTTTAAGAGCCATAGAAAGAAACTCATAATAATTGGTCATGAGAGGCTTTAAATTTTGTTCTTCAAACGAAAGGAAAACACTACGAACAGGAAAGTGTTGTTGGAAGTGAAGATATTCCCAATCAACCAGAAATCCAGGATTGACATGAACTTCATCCTTGGGTTTTGGTGAAGAAGGAGCAACAACAGATTTTGAAGATTTACGTGGGGCCATTTTTCAGAAAGTTGAAGAATTTGATGCAGAGAGCTTTTTAGAGAGTATGAAAGTGATAAAAATGAATATTTCTGCAATTTCTAGAATTTATAGAGAAAAGAAAATAACTGATCAATTGTGATATGGCCACGTTTCAAAAGCAACTAAATCTGTGCTATAAATTCCACAATAATGGGTGGGAAAATGGGCGATAAATATGTCCTTATTTAATTAAATAGACCAACCATTTAATTAAATATTCCACAATAATTAATGTCTAACCTTAATTATTATTACCCTATTATTTTTTTAATTTTATTTAATTTTTGACTTTCTCTACTAATTAAATAAAACCCTTGAACTCTACTTGGTCCATTAATTAATTAATCTTAATTGATTAATTAAATAGTCTAATTAATTGATCTCCCACCGATTAATTAATATTCCTCTTTAGGTAAGTCCTAAACTTTCCAAATTTTCACCTCAACTTCCAAAGTTGATTAATCATATCTTTTAAGCAGGAACCTCAAGAGCAAGTGTGTGACCCCTTAGGCTCGTTCATGTTCTAGTAGTATGTACACTTTCCAAAAGTGACATTGTACCTTTCTATATTTAGAAAATACTCTTTAATTTAATCTAACCATGAAGTATCACCAATAATAACATGGTACCTAAAAATCGAGGTTGCTGTCTAGCAACTGGCCCCGAAGACGTTGACACAAACGATGTCAAGATACTCAACCTATCATAACCATGATCCTCCATCAAATTTCCCGAATTGGTGTCTCGAGTAATGGATTAGTTGAATCTATTACGACCCAATCACTATGTCTCCTTCATTACATGATACCGATTCATGTAATCCAAACAAGGAAACACACCACCTCTTTGGATTTTCATACTTTGGCAAAAGATTCCATCAATCGATTCAATAAGCAAAACATAGGAAATGTCTGATTTGCTAAATCAGTGACGGATCCCATCTCGGTCTGTCATGTGCCTCGACACATAATCATACTATACCCAAGATATCCCATATGACAATTTGCGAAGGAATTATGAAATAAGTCAAAGTATAATCGACTATGCCCAAAGTGACAATGGAACCTCAAGTCCATAAGGATTAGTCTTATGGCTACGTGATTTTAGGAAATTCCATATTTGATCAGGATAATCATTTTAGAAATTTCCTAGCGGGGTTGTTCAGTTCACTCATTATCCTAAATGAGAACCCCCGTGTACATCTATGCCTATGGAACGAGGCACGTTCTCCAAGAACTATGTACACAAGCAAGTCTTTCGGGTCTTAGTCAATATCCCTCATCTTGACTGACCCATTAACGACTTAGAACTTTTTAAGAATCATGACCTTAGAGACATATTCCATCATCGTCATTCCCGATGTTCAATAATGTTCCATAGTTATGTGTGATTCATGGAACTTCATTCTAAGCATATAATAACAATTTAATAACAAAGAATGAAATAATAAAATTAACTTTATTCATAAGAAAAGATTATCTCATAGAGTTTATTACACAAAAAGTGGCTCCCAAAATTTCCACGCCAGGCATCTACTCTAACAACTCGTCTATGGTTCCTTAGAACTCCCATTAATTGTTCTTCTTGAGTTACTGTGAGAGAAGAAGAAATAATTAATGGTAAATTTTTATCAGTATTCAGAAAAATATACTTAAGATGTGAAGGTAACGGATTTAGTTCAAGAATAGGTGGATCTTCGATAGTTGGTCGAGATGCACTTGACAGTGGTCCGTCCAATTTCTCAAACTTCCCTTAAAAGGAAGGTGGATGCTTCTCAATGTTGCATATAAGTTTCGGTTCTTCCTCTTTGTCTAGCTCCTCGTCTCTTGTGCCCATGAAGCACAACTCTGCTGGGTCTTCATGCATGTCTTCTTATAATACCTCTGAACGCAATGAATCAGTGATATAAGCACATGCAAAGTGTTGTGATTCTATTCGTCGCTTCATTATATCAAAGACATCGAATGTGATATGCTTGTCTCCCACCTTTAGAGTCAGCTTTCCATTGGCGATGTCGATGACTGCCTTGGCCGTGGCTAAGAAAGGTCTTCTTAGGATTAGAGGTGTATCACTATCTTCTTCCATTTTGAGAACCACGAAGTCAACTGGGAAGTAGAATTCCCCATCTTTCACAATCTCATCCTCAATAATTCTCTTAGGATGTTTAATTGATCGATCTGTGATTTGCAAGGACATGGATGTGGGTTTTGGATTGCATAGACCCCATTTCTTCAAAATAGAGTATGGGAGGAGATTTATGCTGGCTCCCGAGTCGCATAGCACCTTATCGAAAGTCAAGTTCCCAATTGTACATGGAATCATAAGGCCTCCGGGATCCGGGAGCTTTTTCCGCATCTTATTATAAACTAGAGCTAAGCATTCTTTGGTCATACAAATTGTTTCGTTCTCTCCCCACTTCTTCTTGTTTGATAATATATCCTTGAAGAACTTGATGTATTTTGGTATCTGCAAAATAGCATTAATAAAAGGTATGTTAATGTTCATTTCTCGAAGAATTTGTAAGATTTTGAGGAAGCTTTCATCAAATTCCTTTCTATTTTTATGTTGAGCTTAGGAGAAAGGTAAACAAATTTGTATAGGGGGACGGGGAGTAGAATTCGCAGCAGTCTGGTTGTCTATTTCTGGCGTTCGAACGTTAGGCGTATCCATGTACGAACGTTGATCAGCGGACATTAGAACATTGACTCCTTCACGTTCGTGCGTACTGAGTGTACAAGATCTGCCTGCTAAATTCGTGTCTATTCCACTTTTGAAACTCAATGAAGTACATTGCTCCATTGACTCAGAATTAGTATAGTGTGGTTGTATCCTTGCAGCGTTCCCCTTCTTCCGTGCTCATACACTTTTCTTTTAACGTCTCTCGAAGCTTATAGAGAGATTCTTCATACTTAAGGAATTGAGATTTTATTACATCATCACAGCCATTTAGATTTTTCGCTGATTTTACATATGCCATGGTGATTTTTGCTTCACTCTCAAATTGTCTCGGACTTTTGATTTCATCAGGGAGTAGGTCCTCATCATCCTCAGGGTATAATTCATCATCCCTGGCTAGATGCTCCAGTTTTCTCCAAGTAGTGTGAGTATCTAATCCCAATAAATCACCACCATCTCTCGCATTTAGTCGATGTCTAACCCTTGATCGAACTCCATCATAGAAATATTGCATAAGATTGCTCGTAGAGTAATTATGGTTTGGGCATTTTCTCATCATGCTCATTTACCTAGCCTATGCATCCGCTAATGATTCCCTCTTTATCTACTTGAATCCTTCTATTTCACTGCGTAGTTGGTTAATCTTTGATTGAGGAAAGAATTTTGCAAGTGTCTCTCAACAAGCTCTCCCCAAGTTGTGATGAATTGTAAGGAGAGAGACCTATACCAAGCTTTTCCTTCATCCTTGAGAGAGAAATGCAAAAGTCGAAGGTGAACAGTATCTAAATCTCTGAGAGGGATGTGTATGGTAGACATGATATAGTAGAACTTTTCCAAGTGATCATATGGTGATTATCTTGGATCCCCATAAAATGGGTTGTTCTGAACCCTGGTGACCAACTTATCCGGAACACAGAAATTTGGTGTATGGAGGGGTGGTAAGACAACTGGTCCTAGAAAAGTAGGCACTTGTGGTGATTGACTATCATGAACTAATTGAATAGGCAATGGTGCTGCTGGTTGTATAGCTTGTAAGATATTTAGTAACCATGATTGATCTTCAGGAAGACTCATTTCCGGAAAATTGGTGGCCATTATTCGAACCTGAAAGTAAAATAAAAAAATAGAAAATTAAAACTTGCAATAAAATCATAAACTAAAATTAAACAAGCCCCTGGCAACGACGCCAAAAACTTGATGCACGAAAACCCAGTCGTATATTTAAAAGTAAGAGGACTGATCTTGAATAGTAATTTTTGGTCCCAAATGGCCTACAAAAGGGTCTAGAAGGGGGGGGGGGTTGAATAGACCTTGAAATCTTTTTCGATTTCGAAAACTGTTGTATTAAAAAATATTGTGGACGCTTAAGATTATAGGCGCTTAGCTGAGCGTCCACTTGAATACTGTTTTGATAAAGTTAACTTAGACTTAAGAGTTGAATACTATAACCAAGTAAGGTTATGCGTTTAGTTCTTTAATCAGAGTTAGCACAGCAAAATGATTTTTAAGTCTTCTTTTGAAATGTTTTAGCATCACAACTTGTTAGTTAGTTGCATTTAGCTTTTAAACAATTTTATCAAAGTGTTTACTTAACCAATTATGCAAAGATATGATAATAAGTAAATCGAGATCAAGCAAAGAACACCTTATTTGTAAGGTTCGTTGGGTGGTGTAATCCCAACTACGTCCTTCTTCTCCTTTATCACTTGGAGGCAATCAACTAAAATAATTCTCGAAAAATCACACAGAAACTTCTACAAAATAGGGGAGAGATGGATTTGAATGGATTGAGCTCCTTGGTCACATAGATTTCTGCACAAAGACACTTTGATCCCCTTGCTTCTTTCACCCAGAAATAATGCAAGTATCCAACTTCGACTTCACTCAGATCGTGAGGCTGGACAAAGGTTTTGTCTAGCGGTTTGTTTGAGTTTTAGAAGTTTGAACAACTTGGAATATCTCAATAGTAGTGTAGGGAGATCCAAAAAAGATGTTTGAGATATTGGTTGATTGTCTCAGGGATTGAAGAAATGCAAAGAGAATGTTTGATTTAAATATTCGAGCTTTTCTGAAAGTTTGAGGATTGATACTTCAATGCAACAGAGTTTTGGCTTGTAAGCTTGTTATTATTTTGGCTTGTTGCTGAAGTCCTATTTATAGATTTTCTCGGGTAAAGTGTCCGTTGGACACATGGTCAAGTGTGTGACTTTCACTTTCGCGCGTGAACAACATTCGTCCTTTTTCCCTGAACTTCTTCTACAAAAAGTTGGTGCCACAGACTTGTAAAGTTGACAGTCTAATGGCAAGGCTTCTCCCTACATCCTGGAGTGCTTATCACATTTAATGCTCTTGTCAGAATTTAATGAAATTTTAATTTATTCCCATTGCACATTAATGCTCTGAGAATTTTTGCATTAAATTCCTTCTAAACTTCGAAATAAATTCAAGTGAAATCTTGTCTTGATAGACGCTCATTCAATACTGAATGATCTTTAGCTGAATCTTTACATCAACGCTTGAATTAGCTTGATGCTTAGGCGCTTGCCAGAAATCTCCATCTTTATTCAGACTTCAGACGCTTGAATCTTCAGACCTAACTGCTGTTAAACTCACTGAGAATAATATCAGATGCTCAGTATAAGACTACTTAGCCTAACAGCCTAGAATAAAAACAAATAAAGCCTTATACAAACCTAACGCTTAAAGCCTATACATGATTTCTAATAAAATCAAACTTGCATATTTTGGGGTCTAACATAAATCCTAATTGTCATCATTAAAATATCCAACATTTTCCCCCTTTTTGATGACGGCAATACTCACACTTTTATATTTCAAGAGTTAGACAGCCAAAATACAAAAGTTAGCTTTGAATAAGGTTAGATAAAGTTAGTTAAGGTTAGTTAAAGCCTCAACGAGATGTTTTAGCTAGAAATGCACTTTATATATATCAATGTGAGTACAGGGCATTTACAACTAAAAAAATAAAAGATACAAAACAGACAAGAATATGGATAATTTTCTGAAGAGGTTTCTTAATGCTTGCGCTTCTTTATTAAGTTGTATCTTCTGGATATTTCAGCTCTGATTGCTTCGGTAAGTTGATCATCTAAAGCTTTCATCGCAGCATGGTCTGCATTGACGATGCTCTTCTTTTCATCTTTACTTCTTTTCTCAAAAGCAATCCAGCGCTTATCCCATTCTGCTGGATCAATGCCAATATGTCTTAGGAAAATTTTTTATGTTTGGTTGAACTCTGGCATCTGCTTCTCCATAGCAATTACTTTAGGATCAATTGGCTCTGGGAGAGCATTCGTTCAATCAAAACGTCTAATTGTTCAAGGTACGCTTGCGATGGCACTTGCAAATCAGCTCTTTGCTTAATTGGAGGAAACCCAGATGTGCGACTAGGCGCTCTAACAGCAGCAACTCAAGTTGGGTAAACGGATTCATAATTAAGCAGAGGAGGAGGAAGAAGAGTTTGACTTGGAATACCTTGAGTTAGCACCGACTGAAGTTCTTGACGCTTGGCAGATGAATTGGTAGCTCTTGAACTCGGCTCTTTCCTCTTTTCCCCCATATTGCTATCATTAGTCTTCAGAATGTGTTCTGCAAGAAAATGACCTGATGAGCAATCTGAGAAATAGAACCTGCTAGATCATCACAACGCTTCTCTAAGTGCTCTTTCATTTCAATCTGAGTTGCACGATTAGCGTCAGCAATTTCTTGAAACGCTTTAAGACTTTCAGCAATAGCAGCTTGAGAAACTTCGTGCATATGGACAATTTGAGTGTCCAAATTTTGTGATTCATTCTTTGCAAGGTCTTCTTCAATCTAATGGAGAGCAGCAGCGCTATTGGCAACATGATCACGCACTTTCTCTAATGCATCTCATAGAATTGGAGTAAATTGCTGACCGCCGCTTCACTTGGAATAACCGTTTGAGTAACCGGTTTCGGCTTAACTTCGAAGTGGTCTTCAAGGATTCAAGAGAAGTTTGAGTTGCTGAATAAAGTTCTTTGCCCTACGCTTGTCCCGAATTATCAGCATACTCTGCAACCTCAGCAACGCTATCATCAAGTTTTAACTCTAGTAGAGACACTTCAGCAGTTGTGGGTGCTCTCTCGATCTCAACCTCAAAAACACTTGCAACCTCTGGAATAACTAAAGTTTCAGTAGTAGCGGCCACAGCAGGCACTTGAGGTTTGGTTTATGTTTGGACGCTTGGAGCAACTAAGTCCACTTGAGCATTATCAGCAACGGGCTCAACTAAGGCTACTTCTTCTGGTATAGGTACTTCCATAGGCGCTGGCAGCAATCGACGCATTGACATGCAGGTGCTCTAAATAAATGTGAGGAGGGGACTGTCCACGACTCTAACCCACATTGGACTAAAATGTTCGGCACATGGTTAAGAAATAGCCTTGACTGCACCAGAGAAATGAGAAAGAGTTCGTCGATGCTATAAGTCAGAGAGAAAGCTGTGAGATGATTGGTTACAAGACGAGGAAGATTGTCGTTTGCAACATAGAGTCTGTAATATTCTTCCAAATACGGATAAACGGCCTAAGCTATGCCCTGATTTCTTTCTAGCAAAGAAATGACGTATGAGTAGTGGTTGCTCAGTTCTTTTCTGATGGAGTGGAGAAATGGGTAGCCCCTGAATGAATTGATGATTGAGCTATAATCTTGACCATCTTGACCATCTTCAGTATATTCTCATCACAATGAATGGGAGAGATAGTCAAATCAGACACTGATCGAGTGCTACTACTGGATGCTTTGCCAGAGAAGGTGAGAGGAGTTTCTACAAGACTTTTGAATGGTGCTCGCAGAAATGTCTCAGTTGGTTGTCTGACGCTTGGCAAGTCATCAATTGTTCCTACTCGCATCAAACGCTTCTGAAGGCAATACTTAGCAAACTGACGCTTTTTGTCATGCCTGCCTATGCCAAATAGATGCGGAGCGTTAACCAACTCCTGAAATATCTGTTATAACACCCCAATTTATCTCAATCTTAATTTTATATGATTCTATTTTATTATCTCTTTGTTTCAATGTGAAAAGTTAAATTAACCAATTGGGCTAGTTCACAATATTTCAATGATATAGGGGCTTTCTTGAAAATACTTGGTAAGGTGGCATCTTCCTTTCCATAACCAATTGAATCCTTGACACCTATATTTTACACTTGTATTTCATATAAAACACCTACAAACAAGAGTAATAGCTATCCAATATTACATCACAATGCCACCTCATCCATCACCTTTTCATCTTGTCCTTACACCTAACCCCTTGATGCCCTCTCTAACCAACACCTCATCATGGCCTGAATATGAAGCCTATCTTATATACTAATTGAAGCATGAGAAGGATTTATTTGTCTAAAAAAAAAAGTGAGAACCTCACAAGATATATGCTTCCACCTTAAAGGAAAAGGAAAAGCGCAGTCTGCGCAGCCTTGGGAATTTGCACATTTGAAGGGCCAAATGAGATCCAAATTAATTATAGTTAGTCTTACTTTATTCCTAAGAGGTAGGGGAACATCAAGGTGTCTTTAGATTATACATATCAGTTCGGAATGGCTCGATAAGTGGGTCCAACCGAGACCCTTCTGCACAGAGCCAAAATCTGCTACTAGGAGAGTTTTGGCTAGCTTTGGATTGGAGCTTGATTCCTTAACCTCTATCAGTGATAGATAATGATTTCACAAACCCTTAGTGACCTATTAATATTATTTATTGTTGATTTGTTGCCTTGGTAATTAGATTCTTGCATACAAGTTATGAGTAAATTGTTCTAGAATTGCAGTTTCTGCTTTAGATGTTCAAGGCTATATTTATATGTCTAAATGTGTGAATTTAATCTTGTAAAATTTTATTTATACACAAGCATGTGGTTTGAGTCTGTCTGTATATTTTGGAAACAATTGGAGCTCTGTGTAATGCTCTAAAAATCTTTGAATAACACTGACAGACTGCTCTGCCGGATTCTGAAAGGTTACTGTTTTGAGCTTATTTGATTGAATTGGAGGTTTTATATTTCTCTGAAACTTTTATTGTACACTTATAAATGTGTTTAGAGTATTTTCTGAAACGTTAGGAATTTTAACAAGAACAGGGGATTTTAAAAAATTGTTTGAAACTTGATTGCCTGTCCTGAAAATGTTTACCGGTGTAGCATGTTTTGATGATTGAATCACTAACTTCAAGTTGTCAATTAATTCTAAAATTTTTTTGACATGTTATTCAAATTTGAGAGAAAAAGTTTACTTTGAGAATTTATGAGAACCTTCGTAGTGAAGCTGCGCTGATAAGTAGCTTGAAGCTTGTTTTAATTAAACCACCAATATGTCTAGTGTATATATATAGTGTGACTTACGAGTTGTGGTATAGGTTTAAGTATCATAGTTCAAGCTTATGATAGTGTGTTTGTGTAGCAGAATATATTCGTGGTTCGAATAAGACACGAGGCGACGACGTCGGGTTGTAACTGTGAGGGTTTCTATTTCATTCTTCTTTCTTGACTTTGCTTTACCTACTTTCACATATATCCTTTGACTGCCTTGCTTCATTTTAAGATTATCTTATTGGTACTGTTGTTGTGTGATTTTGATGATTGTAAATTCTTAAATATCCCGTTCGGTTCAATATCTCGTTATCCTCGATGATGATTCCTTTCGTGTCTATAGTACATATCTTGCCTAGAAATGGTCTTCGGTTTGATCGGTGTCAATTACCTTATGTATTGTCATACCAATATCTAGTTCATATCTTTCACAATCTAATTGAGAGCATTGTACTTATTGGCTCTACTTCGTCGGCTAAGGGAGCTAAGTGCTACGCCATGGGAGCCACCTCTTGAGTCTTTGGCGCAAAGTTCTACACGGCGGGAGCCACCTCTAGAATCCCAATGTCGGGCATCCATTAGCGATATGTCCCTCTTCTTCATGTAAAGCTTTGGCTCATAAATATAGGGTGAAGTGAGCTAAGTGCTACGCTGTGGGAGCCACCTCTTGAGGCTTCGGCACAAAGTGCTACACGGCGGGAGCCACCTCTCCCGACACCTATTGATCAATGAAGGGAGCTAAGTGCTATACGGGACAAAGTGCTACGCGATGGTGGGAGCCACCTCTTGAGCCCGTACGAGCCACCTCTAGAGTCCCAACACTTGAAAAGCATATGATATGCATTGAAAGGTGCAAAGTCTCCCGCTGGTATGGAACAGTGGGGAGACGAAACACAATTATGTGATATGAATCTAAAGTATATGAGTTATTCGTTCTGGTTTTATTATATTTATAGTGATTGATGTTCATCGTTTGATAGTTTAGTTTCTCCAATGATTTGCTCAATACGTGTGATCTTGTTTATTCTGTAATCTTTCGCAGTAGATTCCATTTTAAAGATAAAGGTAAAACAAACTGTTAGCCTACCTCATTGGGTCATTCGGACTCACCCTCCTTTATTTCTTTTTAGATGAGCATAGTATGTCGGATCCGGAGAGAGAAGTGGGAATTAAAAGACGCATTGTATTATTGCTCTTAGAAAGAGTTATGTTTGGATAGGTATCATTTTGTATAAAGATTATAGTCTTGGTTTTTCTGGACATGTAAAAGTTTAATTTTAGCAAATGAAATATTCGTATAGTTCTAACGCTTAGCACTGGCTCAAGAAAGGATGGTCTCCTGGAGTGAGCTAGCGTCGCGGTGTGGCGGGCCACCTTGGTCGGTGGGCGCTACATCTGTTGCCTACGTAAGCTTCACACCAAGTCCCTTCATTCATGCAAAAGTCAGCTCTAGTGTTGCATATGGCCTTTCTGCCCTCATGGTGAATATCTCTGATAGCCTCAAACCGATAGCGATCCACTTGGTAATTAGCGTTCCAAACGCTATTGAAAAAGTCTTCGGCTTCCTCCTAAATGCAGTCCTTGATGGACGCTGCACGTTCACCAATATAGACGCTCTTGTTTTTCCATAGACGAAGAGAATTTTCTGAATTGTAATTTGCAACACTATACACCACTTCTAGAAAGTGCGAATATCCATCTCGATTCAAGATTTCCTCTGATGGGTTGAGGAACTCAACAGGTAGATGCTCATAAACTCTGATTTTGTAATTTCTTGGAGCAAATCCAGATGGCTTGCTGTGCCCCATATCCAAGAAATATGCTAACTCCACATCAGGAATGTGAGTTCTTTAGCCTTGACACTTCTCATATATAGCAACTGACGCAGGCACTTAATCAATTTCCTCACTGTTGGTAATGGCCAAATAATATGCACTCTCAACATCAGTTAGCTGTGAGTTGTATATCATTTGACAGAGTAAATGGTCACGCTCTACCATCATGGCAATTTCATTCTCCGCAATAACGTATCTATCTTCATTGTAGCTTACGGGAATAAAATCTTCTTCAGCAGTTGGTGGAATGTAATTGATCGAATGATCAATGGTCATCAAAGGATCCATCTTGAATAAATGACTCGGTTGTGGTGGTTGGACCCCTTCTTTAGTAGGTCTCTCAGCATCCACAACGACACTCTGACTTTCAGAGAGCGCCTCTGCTGCAACATCTTTGGCAATAGCCACCACTTCCGCTAAGTCAATATCCAGATGGACGTAAATTGGTGCTTCAACAGAAGCTGGAATAAGAGTTGTAGCACAAGATATATCCTCTATAAAGAAATGTTGTGGGAAGAAATAAACTTACGTTGAGAACTAGTCGCAACAGCAACTGTTTTCGAAACTTGAACGCTGGGTCCAACAGTCTCAGGCTCTTTGAGAACAGGAACATATTGACGCTTGCCTGAGCCTCGGGGTCTTTTGAATATTCTCTTGACGTTTACCCCTTCTATTGGTTTTGACACTTTAGTAAGAGTGTCAGGGATAGTTGGCTCTTCTTCAAAATTTATCTATTTAATAATCGAGACCAACTTTCGCCTCTTGATTAGTGGAATCTTATCTTCCACGTCCTTATTCGTTTCTTCATCATCATCATCTTTGGGAGGAGATGGAACTTTAGGAGCCTTGGGCTTTCTGGGAGCCCTCTTCTTTTGCTCAGTCGGACGCTTCATGGCTTCCTCTTCTACTGGGTGCTCAGCCTCTTCATCTAACGCTTCATGCACCACTCAGCGCTCATACAAAGGCTTTGCCACTCCACCAACTTTAGGTGGGTTGAGGAGGTTGGTCACGATCCTCTTCCCCAAAAATTTAGCCTTGGCCAAAGGTTGGCCAACTGAATTAACTCAATCTACTCTAAATAACAGATCACTCAGAACCACTCCACAGGGTTTGTTGTCGGTCTCGAAACAATCCCTGAATCTTCTGAAAACATACTCACTCCAGTTAACTTTGTTATCCATGAGTATGGTTGTCATCATCTGAAATTGCAGTGGGGTGACCTTGTTGAACGTTCCCACTCTGCATTCAATAAATTTACTACAGAAATCTTCCAACAAACGATACATAGGCAGAATATCTTTCTTGTCGTAGTTAGGCTGATATTCCATGGTGTCATAATAGCGAATGTTTGCCCAAGCTTCCTCAATCTAGCTTGCAGAGATAGATTCCAAAGCCTCATCTTGATTTGGGAACTTGAAGATCTAGGCTATGGACTCTGCGGATAGAATAAATGTCTGAACGAAACTTTTCTTCAGAAAAGAAAAGGAGCAAGAGATAGAGTTATTGTCTTCTGAGAGTTTTTCAGTTCTCCAAAATGCAGCAACTTCATCAGCAAAGTAGTAGGAATATCTGGTGAGAAAAGTCTGCAGCCCGGCTTTGGCAACAGATTCCAGCATATCCCTCATTGGGATATCAGTCTGATCGTTCAAATATTTCCAGTCGACCACAAGGCCCTCAGTGACCTTGATGGTATATTCAATAACATTGATGGATTTCTTGGGTGCCATTTGATTGTTTGAAAGAGTAGAGATTCAAAATAATTTTGCTTTGAGAGAGAGAGAGAGTTTGTAAAAAGTGAAAGTAATTTTTCTGCAAATTTTTTTTTTAAATGATTCTCTCATCAATATAATTTTGCCACATGTAAAAGTGATGAATATTAGTCATTTTAAGCTTTAACTGCGGATGTGAAATTCCGAAAAATAAGTAAATTTACATTTGGTAACTTCCATGAATAAAATTTTCCACGTCCGGAGTAATTTTTGAAAAATGTTTGGCATTTTCAGAGTGCAACGCACACGCTCATAGTACACTGACACATACACAAACACGTATTGACTCTGAACCGTCATCTTGAAAAGTTTTTGATTACCCGTCAGTTGATGTGACAGGAGCCCGTGAATAGAGATCAAAATAAATCTTTGAGTCTATCCATAACGTCACAAAATATTTTTAAAAAATAATGCATGATTTTACAAATACCTTTACTTAGTATTGAACGGAATAGATTCAACGCTTAATAAATTTAACCGATAAACTTTGTGTTGACGCTTGAGTTAAAGTCTTTTAATTTTGAGCGTCTAACTTAACATGCACAAATAGTAAGCGTTGATGATCTATGTAAATAGAAAACATTAATGATCATTGATGCTTACTCGACTTGTACAAGTACAATTTTAAGGTTCCCCCTAAATTTGATTACTTGTAACAACTTTTCAAAAACCTTTTAGACATAAATAAAGTGGACTTCCCCTAAATCGTATTCCTAAGAAAAATATCATGCAAAATTATTAGGAATTTCATGTTAGATGTTTTGATAATGACAATTAGGAATTTATGTTAGACCCCAAAATATATAAGTTTGATTTTAGTAGAAATCATGTATAAGCTTTGAAGCGTTAGATTTGGAATAGGCTTTATAGGTTTCGTTTTGTTTTATTCTAGATTGTTAGGCTAAGTAGTATTAGGCTGAGTGTCTGATGAATTCTGAGTGAGCTTATCAGTAGTTAAGTTTGAAGACTCAAGCGCCTGAAGTCTGAATGAAGATGAACTTTCCAAGCGTCTAAATATCCAGCTATATCAAGCGTTACCTTATGAGACAGAAGCAATTCAAGGATGTATAAGCGTCTATCAATGATGGATTTCACCTTAATTTATTTCCAAGTCCAAAAGGAGTTCAATGCAAATTATTCTCAGTACATTAAATACCAACGGGTATTTAATTCAAATGCATTAAATGTTGATAAGAGCATTAAATGTGATAAGCACTTTCAGACGTACGGAGAAGTCACCCTATTGGACCGTCAACTTTTCACAGACTGCAACACCAACTTTTGTGCAACAGATTTTCAGAAAAAAGGACAAAAGTGGTTCACTCGCGAAAGTGAGAGACACGCGTCTGTGCATGTGTCAAACAGACACTTTTTCCAAGAATGCCTATAAATAAGACTTCAACAACAAGACAAAAACAACGATCAATTCCAAGCTAAATTGTTGTTGCATTGAAGTCTCATTCCTTAAAATCTCAGAAAAGCCAGAATATTCAAGAAAACACTCTCCTTGCTTTTCTTCAATTCCTGAGACAGTCAACCAATATCTCAAATATTCTTTTTGAAGAAATCCACATTACTATTGAGATATTCCCAAGTTGTTTGAATTTCATCAAAATCAAACAAACCGTTTACAACATCTCTCCCTAATTTGTAGAAGTTTCTGTGTGATTCTTTGAGAACCATCTTAGTGGATTACCTCCAAGTGTTCAAGGAGAAGAAGGACGTATTTGTGATTACACCACCCAATGAACCTTACAAATATCGTGCTCTTTACTTTACAGTCATTCTTCATATTATTATATCTTTGTATAAATCTGTTAAGTAAAACTCAAGTGAACGCTAAGCAACTAAAACACTTTCTTGTGACGCTAAAGCTTTTAAAAGAGAAGACTTTAAAATTATTCTGTTGTGCTAACACTGATTAAAGAACTGAACGCCTAAACCTATTTGGTTAAAGTATTCAAATCTTAAAGTCTAAGTTAACTTTCTAAAACAGTCTTCATTAGACGCTTAGCCTAAGCGTCTATATTTAAAGTAAACGCCTAGTCAAGCGTCTACATTTCAAGCGTCCAAAACATTTAAATATGAATCTTTTTGAAGTCGAAAAAGACTTCAGGGTCTATTCAACTCCCTCCCCCCTTCTAGACCCTTTCGTATGCCACTTGGGACCAACAAGTGGTATCAGAGCGGTTAAAGTTGAAATTTTAAAATTTCCAAGCATAACAGCTTGTTTAGATCCCTTTTCAAAATTTAGTTGCTTTTAGTTTGTCTTTCATGGCATTTTCTAAAGTTCCTAAGTTGACCTAGTCAAACTATGACTCATGGAAGGTCAAAAGCTTTTACATATCTTTGTTCATGTGATGATGAAATGTGCGATATTATTTCAGATGGACCAATACAAATTCTGAAGGTTATTACCAGAGCGCCTGGATCCACAAAAGAAACTCCAAAGGGCTATGTTGAGAAGCCTAAACAAGAATGGTCCACTGATGAGCGTCGAAGAGCAAATCTGGACAATGTTGGTCGAAATGCTTTGTATACAACTATTGGTGACAACGAAAATTTATTCAACGAAGTTAAATCATGTAATACCACTAAAGATATCTGGGATAAGTTGGCTATAATCTGTGGTAGTTCAGCTCAGATTAAAGAGAACAAGCTTTCCATTGCCAAGGAAAGGTTTAACAGTTTTAAGATGTTATCCAATGAGACTTTTGAGCAATTGGACATAAGATTCACAGCTCTAGTTATGGAACTTACATCATTGGGAATGGATTTACAGAACCGAGAAATGGTGGTTAATATCTTTAGAAATTTACCTAGTAGATTCTTGATGAAGACAACAGCTATGAGAGAATCAAATATGTTGGATTTTTTAAGTCTAGAAGACGCCTTTTCAGAACTCAAGGCATTTGAGTTTGAGTTAAACTCAGCTAGTGACGTTGTGAGTAGTCCGGTAATTAAATCTGGAGCGCTCGTAGCATCAATCAAGGGTAAATCGGGTAATAAAGGAAAAGTTTCAGATATCAGTGAGGAAGAGGAGTTGGCCTTGCTAAATAGATTCAGAAAATTCTTGAGATATGAAAAGAAAGGAAGTAGTCCTAAGCATTAAGGACACAGTTCATATCAAGCGCCTGCTCCAATACATCAACAGTTTCAAGCACCTCAGTATTCTGTTCTACATCCCAGGCGCCTGTTCAGTACCAAGTGTCTGCTCAAAATGTCTCAGCGCCCGTGGTCTCAAAACCACACACTGCAAGGTTAACAAATGAACAAAAGATGAAAACCAATCTTCATTATAATTGCAGGAAACCAGGGCACTACCAGGTAAATTACCCTTATCCAAATGTATCCAAGCCCTCAAGGCAGGATTATGTGGATAGAAACCAATTCAGGAGCAACCTTCGCCAACAAGGTTTGCTAGCGGAATCAGAACCAGCGTCCGCACTTGAAGATGAGCCAGTGATGACTCAGCGCTTATTTGTCTCATGACCAGAGATGAAAAAGCGTCTCCTGAGGTAAACACTGAGATATCTTGCCCTCTTTCTTATGAAGAATTACTTGACAAAGTCAAAGAATATTATAATGATTGTCAAGTTGCTGCTAAATTATACCAAAATCACTTTGATATTATTTCATCGCTCAAAAGTGATAACGTGACGCTCATAACAGAGTTGCAAGTTCAGCAACAATGCATTGAGAAGAACAAATCACTTGAGAGTGATATAATCAATCTAAAAAGTGATCTTAATATAATAGTCAAGAGAGAAGCTGAGCTGATTGCTAGACTTGCTAAATCAGAATAGCTCATCTCAACATTGTCTAAAGCGTCAAGAAAGCTAGACAAAGTGACTGAGGTAACAAGGTTATTTGGGGAAACGACTGGTTTAGGATGCAATAAATTCGGTAAACAACCAAACAAATCAAATGTTACGGCAAACAACAAAGGAAAGGGTATTTTCTTTGTTAAAGAAGGTTCACAAAGACAAACGCTAAATGAACCAAGCGACAATGGTAAGAGGACAAATGAGAAAGCTAAAGCTGACTCAGGCAAAGGAAAGACGAAAGCAAATGATTCACAAAGAAAGGTTCATCCAAACGATCAAAAGGTTAAGGATAAACCTAACCACTGACTCAAGCGCTAAGCGTCCAGCATAAAAAATGCAATCCAAGCCAGCGCCAAGGAAATACCAGCGTCAATATCCACAACGGTCTAGATCATATTATCGGTACTCTGATGATTATGACTAGGACTATGATTATGATTACTATTATAATCGAGGATATTACTATACACCCAAACAGCACACACAACACAGTGTGAAACCCAAGAAGGCCAGTATTCCTACAATGAAGACTAGGCAAATATGGGTTCCTAAAGTTCTAATTCAAACTAACAATGCTACTAATGGTAAAGGACCCAGGCAACAATGGGTACCTAAACAGAAATAGAACTTCCCTTTTGATTGCAGGTACCTAGAGCTAAAGCCAATACATCTGTCTGGTACTTCGATAGTGGATCGTCAAGGCACATGATTGGTTCCAAAGATCTTCTGATCAACTATCGAGCTGCCAATGATCCTCAGGCTGTATTTGGTGACAACTCCAAAGGTAAAACCAAAGGTATAGGTACTATGCATAGGGGGAACATCATGATAAGTGATGTTTATTATGTTGAGGGTCTAAAGCACAATTTATTAAGCAAAAGTTAATTTTGTGATAAAGGCTTTGAAGTCATATTCTCAAGTGACTGTTGCTATATAAATGACGCTAAGACTAAGTCTACTAAATTCAAAGGTAAAAGAACAAACAATATATATTTGGTAGATTGGGGTTCAACACTTGATAACAACCCAACTTGTTTTTTTTTGCTAAAAATGAATCTAAAACTGGTTGGTTATAGCATAGAAAAATGAATCACCTCAACTTTAAGACATTTCATAAGGATCATTTCATAAGGATCGCCTTTGTGGTGCTTGTCAAATGGGCAAACAAGTCAAATCATCCTTTAAGAGAAAACCTCATCTATCTACCTCTAGAATACTTGAACTACTTCACATGGATCTATTTGGACCTGTTCAAATGATCAGTGTATGCGGTAAAAAGTATACTTTGGTGGTAGTAGATGATTTCTCTCGTTTTACTTGGGTAGAATTTTTTTCATCCAAACATGAGACATGTGACAAGTTAACAACGTTTATTCGGCAACTTCAAACATTGAGAAATCTTAAAGTTGCAAGAATAAGAAGTGATCATGGTACTGAGTTTACTAACAAGGTTGTTGAGAAGTTTTGTGGAGAGAATGGAATACATCATGAGTATTCAGCTCCCAGAACTCCCCAACAGAATGGTGTTGCTGGGCGCCGGAACAGAACACTCAAGGAAGTTGCTAGGACAATGTTAGCAGAGTCCAAGCTTGCTCCTAGGTTTTGGGCCAAAGCGATCAATACTGCCTATTACACTCAAAACCGTTGCATGATCAACAAACAGCATGGGAAAACTCCATATGAACTATGGAAGGGACGTAAGCCAAATGTTTCATACTTTCATGTATTTGGTTCTAAATGTTTTATTCATAACAATAGATCCCAAAGCCTAAAGATATTTGATCCTAAAGCAGATGAGGGAATCTTTCTAGACTACGCCAAGAATGGAAAGAATTTTTGCATCTTAGACAAGATCAAATCGAAGGTTGAAGAATCTATTCATGTTGTTTTTGATGATGCTAACCAAGAACTGAGTAAGGGTAATATGAATGATGTAGGAGTTGAAGATCTATGTCATCAAGCGTCTAAGATTACAATTGTTAGAAAATTTCATGTTAGATGTTTTGATGATGACAAGATAGAATTTTATGTTAGACCCCAAAAATGTAAGTTTATGCTTTCATATAAATATTGTATAAGCATTTGGAAGTTTACTTATTTTGTTAGGCTTGTAATTCTTAACTTTATAGATTTTAGACTAAGTATGTGATACCAAATCACCAATAGAGTTCTGTGTGAGTTTCTTAAGTGATGAAGTTGAAGATCAGCGTCCAAAGTTAAAGTAAAGATGAAGCTTTGTTCCGAGCGCTCAGTCAAGCACTCAGCGACTCAAGCGTTCAGCTGATTCAAGCGCTCAGCTGTCTCAAGAGTCTCTATGCGAGTGTGAAAAGATGTAAATGTGAAAGAGAGCTGAGAAATAATTTGAGAGAAAAGCTTGCAAACCCCATAGTCAAAATCCTTCAAGCTTCTCAAATACATTCCAGACAGTCACTAGATATCTCAAACCTCTTCCAAAGAATAAACCTAAATTTTTACTGAGATATCCCAAGTTGTTTGCACTTCCCAACATCAAACAAACCTGTTACAATAAACCCTCAACACCTTTCAACTGAGTGAGAAAGATTGTAGACTTCCACAAGCAGTATTTTTTAGTGAGAGAAGCTTGTTGAAGAAAGGTCTTTATTGGAGCTGAAGTCTGTGTGATCAAGGAGCTCAAAGCCATCTTGGAGAAGATCTTTATTGGAGCTGAAATCTGTGTGATCAAGGAGCTCGAGATCGTCTTTCCAGAAGCAGAGGATTGAAGTGGCTTGTAGCAGAAATCTGTGTGACCAAGGAGCTCAAGTCATCCATATCTATCTCTTCATTTGTCCCTAAATTGTAGAAGATTCTGTGTGATTCCTTGAGAATCATTTTAGTGGATTGCCCCCAAGTGATCAAGGAGAAGAAAGACGTAGTTGGGATTACATCACACAACGAACCTTACAAATATTGTGTCGTTTACTTTACAGTCAATTTTTTTATTATCATCTCATAGCATAAATTGATTAAGTAAAACATAATCAAATGCTAAGCAACTAAGAAACAACTTGTGACGCTAAAGCTTTAAAAAAGAGAAGACTCTAAAATTATTCCGCTGTGCTAACCCTGATTAAAGAACTAAACACTTAAACCTATCTGGTTATAGTATTCAAATCTTGAGTCTAAGTTAACTTTATCAAAAGTCTTCAAGTAAACGCTCAGACAAGCGTCTACATTTTAATATGAAATATTTTTTTGAAGTCGAAAAAGACTTCAGGGTCTATTCACCCCCCCCCCCCTTCTAGACCCTTTCGTATGCCACTTGGGACCACTAACAATTGATGATGATAGTGACGACGATGATGAGATCTCAGTGCCACCTCCTAAGATTACTCGTAAGGTTACTCTGGATAACAATGTAAGAAATGCTGATGATCATGAAGAGAGTGATCATCAAGAGCAAACAAGAATCAGTGAACTTGAAGTACCTACGCAAGAGGGAAGTCAACCTCTTAACCCATTCCAACCAGATAGACTATGGCTGCGTGATCATCCACCTGAGCAGATTGTTGGAGATATTGAAGCGCCTGTTAGGACTAGAGCCGCTACATTTAATGAGGCTATGTTCTCAAGCTTTCTATCTCAAATGGAACCTAAGAAAGTGGATGAAGCGCTAAGCGATCCAAGTTGGATTGAAGCCATGCAAGAAGAGCTGAATCAATTCAAGCGTAGTAAGGTTTGGACGCTAGTACCAAGACCAACTCACCAAGGAGTTATTGGAACTAGATGGGTTTATAGAAACAAGGTGGATGAGAATGGTATTGTAACAAGAAACAAGGCCAGACTCGTAGCTCAAGGATATTTCCAAGATGAGGGAATTGATTTTGATGAGACGTATGCTCCAGTCGCCCGTCTTGAAGCAATTTGCATGTTTCTAGCGTATGCAGCATTCAACAAGTTTACGGTGTATCAGATGGACGTGAAGAGTGCCTTCCTGAATGGTAGCAACCACCGGGATTCATCAACAACCATGGTAAGGGTATGGTCTACAAGCTAGACAAAGCACTTTATGGGCTTAAGCAAGCACCCCGAGCATGGTATGACACTCTCTCTATCTTTCTTATTGGTAAAGGCTTTTCGAAAGGCAGCGTTGATACAATGTCATTTAAAATTACCGATAATGAAGATATTCTCTTAGTCCAAATTTATGTTGATGATATTATATTTGGCTCTACTAATAAGCGTCTATGTGAGAAATTTTCAAAAATGATGCAAGAAAAATTTGAAATGAGCATGATGGGTGAATTAACTTTCTTCTTAGCATTACAAGTTAAACAACTCCCTAATGGCATATTTATTAACCAAGCTAAATATACAAGCGATATGATTAAGAAATTTGGCATGGAAAATGCATCATATTCAAAAATTCCAATGAGTCAACCGCTTAAGTTAGATAAAGATGAAAGTGGGAAGAAGATTGATATCACTAATTATAGAGGTATCATTGGATCACTTCTTTATCTTACTGCTAGTAGACCTGATATTATGTTTTCGGTATGCATGTGTGCACGGTTTCAAGCCGATCCTAAAGAGTCACACTTAATTGCTACCAAGAAGATCCTTAAATACCTAAAAGGCACACAAAATGTGGGCTTCTGGTATCCTAGGGACTCTCCTTTTGAACTAATTGGTTGCTCAGATGCAGATTTTGCAGGTTGCAAAATAGATTGTAAGAGTACTAGTGGTACATGTCAATTTCTAGGTGATAGGTTAGTTTCATGGCATAGTAAGAAACAACAATCCATAGCTACCTCTACAGCCGAAGCTGAGTATGTAGCTGTAGGAAGTTGTTGTGCACAAGTGTTATGGATGAGGCAACAGCTTAGAGATTATGGTATAATCGACTTAAACACTTAATCATTATGCATCATATTTTATTAGACATATAATTTAGGGGGAATTCACTTTATTTATGTCCAAAAGATTTTTGAAAAGTTGTTACAAGTTATCAAACTTAAGGGGAACCTTAAAATGTACTTGAAACATATTCCAAGCGTCAATGATCAAAAACTTTCATGTGCATGATCATCAACGCTCAGAATTATTTATGCACAATATGTTGACGCTAAAATATAAAAGGATCTTAATTTCAAGCGTCAATATAAATTTAACAACGAATGGTATCTGTTGAGCGTTGAACCAATTCCATTCAACACTCAATAGAAAATTGTTTATAAAACTCATGCATAAATTTTACAATCTTTTTGAAGTAGTGGATAGACTCAACAGTCTATGTTGTACTCTATCTACACGCTTCCATCACATCAAACTGGCTGGTAATCAAAACTTTTCAAAATGGCGGTCAGAAATAGCACGTGTCTATGTACGTGTTAGTGTACCATTAGGCGAGTGTACTACACTCTAAAAATCCCAAATGTTTTTCAAATTTTAACTCTCGGATATCAAATCATTATATATGGGAGTTACCAAATGTAACTTCTCTCTCTTACACAAAACTCGCGTCCGCAGTTAATATTTTCATGGCTGAGATTCAAAATTAAAAGAAATTCTTTACATGTGTCTAAATCCTACAGAGACTAGAGAACACAAGTTTCAAAAATTCATTACTGTGTCATTTAAAACACAATTTCCGCAGAAAAATTATTCACTCTATCTCAAAGCTTTCTGCAAATTTTACTCTCTCTCTCTCTCTCTCTCTTTTAAAGCGAAAAAAATCTCAGTTCATCTCTTTTACTAAAAATGGCACCAAAGAAATCTGCTTCTACTTTGGCCGAGCCTATCATCAAGGTTACTGAAGGCCTTGTTGTCAATTGGAAATTTCTTTGTTGGTCCCAAGTGACATACGAAAGGGTCTAGAAGGGGGGTTGAATAGACCCTGAAGTCTTTTTACGACTTCAAAAAGTTTCGTACTAAAAGATTTTTGGATGCTTGAAAAGATAGACGCTTGAAGTGTCTAATGCTTAACTTAAGCGTTCACTAAAAAATATTGGTGCTTTGGCGAAGCGTCTGATGAAGACTGTTTTTAGGAAGTTAACTCAGACTTCAAGATTTGAATACTTTGACCAACAAGGTTAAGCGTTCAGTTCTTTAATCAGTGTTAGCACAGCGGAATGATTTTTGGAGTCTTCTCTTTGAAGCTTTAGCGTCAAAAAAGGTTTCTTAGTTGCTTAGCTTTTGATTGTATTTTACATAATCAATTTATGCAATGATATGATAGATAAATGAATTGATTGAAAAGTAAATGACACAATATTTGTAAGGTTCGTTGGGTGTTGTAATCCCAACTACGTCCTTCTTCTCCTCGAACACTTGGAGGCAATCCACTAAAATGATTCTCAAAGAATAACACAGAATCTTCTACAAATTAGGGAGAGATTGATGTCGATGACTTGAGCTCCTTGATCACACAGATTTCTGCTCCAAATCGCTTCAATCCCCTTGCTTCTTTCACCCAGAAATATGGAAAGTATTCAACTTCGACTTCACACAGATCGCGAGGCTTGGATAGGGGTTTTTCTAAAAGGGTTTGTTTGATTTTGATGAAGTTCAAACAACTGGAATATCTCAGTAGTAGTGTAGTTTCTTCAAAAAGAATGTTTGAGATATTGGGTTGACTGTCTCAGGATTTGATGAAAAGCAAAGAGAATATTTTCTTGAGTATTCTGGCTTTTCTGAAAGTTTAAGGAATGAGACTTCAATGCAACAACAATTTGGCTTGATAATTGTTCTATCTGTATTTGGCTTGCTGTTGAAGTTCTTATTTATAAGCATTTTTGGAAAAAATGTCCGTTTGGCACATGCAAGGGCGCGTGTCTCTCACTTCCGCGAGTGAACACCTTTTGTCCTTTTTCCTGAAAATCTGTTGCACAAAAGTTGGTGTTGCAGTCTTTGAATAGTTGACAGTCCAATAGGGTGGCTTCTCCGTACGTCTGAAAGTGCTTATCACATTTAATGCTCTTATCAGCATTTAATGCATTTGAATTAAATGCCCGTTGGCATTTAATGCACTGAGAATATTTGCATTAAACTCCTTTCGATCTGACGCTTCAGGAGAATGTTTGTCATTTGATAGACGCTTCATTCATGAGCTGAAAGTTCCATTTAATCTGGAGGACTATTTAATGTTTAGACGCTTGGAAAAGTCTTCAGACTTTATTTAGAAGAGTAGACGCTTGAGAAGTCTTCAGTCTTCGTTACTTGACACCTCACTCAGAACATGTCAGGCGCTTAGAGTGAACCTCTTCAAACTTCATTCACTATTGATTTCTTGGACGCTTGGAGTCTTCAGATTTTGCAGTCTTGATAAGCTCACTCAAAAAGTATCAAATGCTTAATCTATCCGACTTCTTAATCTAAGAATGTCAAAAGTAAAAGATAAAATAAAGCCTATACATTTCTAATGTTCAAATGCTTATACAAGTATCTATGAAATTTAAGCGTACATAACTTGGGGTATAACAAGATTCCTAATTGTCATCATCAAAATCTTAACATGAAATTTCCTATCAATTTCCCCCTTTTTGATGATGGCAATACTCACTCTTTTATAGTTCAAGAGTTACGACAGCCAAAGTTAATAAGAGTCATGTAAGTAAGTTAGAGTTAGTTTACTTTATATATATTCGGAGAATTCATACATTTTACAAATTGTGTAGAAACAAAAGAAATGATTAAATTACAAAGAACTACCATGATCTACTTTCTTCTGGTAAGATTTCGTCGTCTGATCATTTCTGTTCTGATGGCTTCTTCGATGAGATCTTGAAGGGTGATCATTATCTGATGATCTCTGTCAATTATGAAGCGATTTTCCCTTTTTCTCCTTGTTTCATACATTGTATGCCGTCGATCCCATTCGGATGTATCAATACCCATATGCCTAAGCACTGTTCTGAGCGCTTGAGATAAGTCTGAGAACTCCATTTCCACAGCCAAGTCTTGAGGAGTAGTAGGCTCTGGAAGTGGCGCTCGCTCCATCGGTATATTGAATTATTCAAGTAATGCTTGAGATGGCACAGGTATATCTGCTCTGAAAGCAATGGGAGGAAAACCAGTTCTTCTACTAGGAATTCCCGTGGCAGCAACCCATGAAGGGTAATTAGATTCGAGCAAAGGAGGAGGAGGTGGCAAGAAGATAAAATCTTGTGGATTTTTCGGCTCTGGACGCTTCACTTCTTAACGCTTAGAACTTGATTGAGCTCTTGAACTTGCATGAGCTTTCCTCTTTTCCCCCTTATTGCCATCATCAGCCTTTACTGTAGTTTCAGTAAGAATGGCAATTTGAGCAGCCATTTGGGCCATGGATGCAGCCAACGCATCAAATTTTGCTTCAAGAGATTCTTTCATAGCAATTTGATTAGCTGCAAGTCCATCGATCATCGTCCGCATACGAGAAAGAGCAGTGTCTACGGCAGCATCAGCAGCTCCGCGCATATGAGCAACTTGAGCGCTCATATTCTCCTTCTCGATCTTAGCTAAGTCTTCCTTGATCCAGTGGAGAGATTCTGCAAGATTGGACGCTTGAGCGTTCATCTTTTCCAACGCTTCAGTGAGGAGAGGCACAAATGTTTGAAGCACATTCGGAGAGGTAGCTACTTGTTTAAATCTTGAAGTGTGCTTTAGTGACTCTATAGATGGTTGTTGAAAATCTGGATCGAATACAGACTGATGGATTGCCATCCCAGCAGCTTTAGGAACAGTTGAAGTTGAAGCGTCAGGCACAGCCTCTGGTTGAGACGCTTGAACTGGTTCCACTATTGACGCTAAGTCAACTTCTGCGTCAGATGTGGAAGGTAAAGAAGAGACAGTAGTTAGATGACTAAAGTCGCAGAATCTGAAGTTGAGGCTTTCAAAATCTGAATCAACAAACTCCGTTGATGAACTATTGATTAACTCATTTACTCGAGAAATAGGAATGGTCGAGAAATCCCATAGAGTGCGGATTGGAGTGTCCATTTCTATGACCCATCCTGGTCCTAAGATCTAAAGCATGTGGTTAACAAAGATCTTGCATCGTGGAGCCTTAATAAAAAATAGAGCATCGTCACGTGGAGTGAATGAGAAACGTAGCACTCTATCTTTTGGCATCTCCGATGGACGCTCAGACTCTGATACGTACATTGCCATGTATTCTTCAACGTAAGGCAAGGCTGCATGCGAGATGTCTGGATTTCTTTCGAGTAAAGAGAGTACATAGGTATAGTGTTCTATCAGTTCCTATCGGAAAGAGAAGAGCAATAGATACCCGAAAAGAGGTCTTATAATGGATCCATTTAGCTTCTTCAGGTTTGCAGTGAAGACGTTGTCGAAATCCCGTAAAGGAGGGAGCATCTTCAACATATGTCTGATGTTGTCTTCCAACTGGCCAGGTGTAAGCGTCAAATCTGAAGTAGGCTTTATTTCGCTTGTTGACTCTTGGCCACAATAATTAATTGGCAAATCTGCGATCCTAGCCAACGCTTCACGCAGAAAGCGTTCAATTGGTTGACGAAAAGAGGGTAAGAGAGCAAGTGGGCCAACTCTTACTTCTCGGCGCTGTAAGCAATATTGAGCAAACTGTCTTCTTTTATCTAGCATGCCGATTGTGAACAAGTGAGGTTTCTTGACCAGGTCTTCAAACTTTTAACGCTGGTCAACGTAGGTTTCACACCAAGTAACGTCATTCATGCAGAAGGTTGTGCCCGCATTCAGAATGGCACGAAAACCTTCACGATGAATATCTCGGATGGCTTCAAAGCGATGCTTACCAGGCTGATAGTTTGCATTTAGGACGCTTTGTAAGAAGTAATCAGCCTCCTCTTGAATGAGAGCGTTTAGAGAGGCAGGACGCTCACCGATATAGGGACTTTTATTTTTTCACAATCTTAGTGGGTTTGGAAGACTCTGATTAGCAGCACTGTGCACAACTGAAGGAAAGTGGGAATAACCTTCTTTGTTTAAAATTTTCTCTTCAGGATTTAAAAACTCCGCAGGTAGACGCTCATAGGCTCTAATCTTGTAGTTTCTTGGAGCAAAATCTGAAGGCTTGCTGCGTCCCATATCCAGAAAGTAAGCTAAGTCCACATCGCCTTGTGGAATTCTATCAGTACCCCATTTTTCGAAAATCTGTATAGACGCTGGGGTAGGTGGTAGAGGATCTCCATTGGCCAGTGCCAAGTAGTATGCAAATTCAACGCTTGTGACTTCATTACTAAACAACATTTCCACAAGAGTTTGATCTCTATCAATTATCTTGGCTAAATCATTTTCAGCGACGATGTAACATTCTTCATTATAGCCAGCTGGAATGAATTCTTCTTCAGGGACTGGAGGCATGAAATTGACAGAGTGATCAATTGTTCTGGAGGGGTCCAGACTGACGAAGTGCCTTGGCATATGAGAACGCTCTATTGATTTTGTAGCGTCTTCAGCAATGCTCTGATCTTCTGAGATTGCCTCTGCTGTAATCAATGTTGTTGGTGGTGGGGGAGCTTCCTCTGAGATAGGTTCCTCAATGTCCAAAGTCATCATGCTTCTGACAGCATCTTTGGCAATGGCCACCACTTCAGTCAAATTGACATCCAGATGGACATCAGTTGACTCTTCAGCCGCAGCTGGAATAAGAGCTGAGAAAGAAACATCCTCTATAAGAGCAGGATCTTCTACAGATGTAGGAACGAAATAGTTGTGGGAAGAAATAAACTTACCCTGAGAACTTGTCTCAACAGCAATGCTTTGAGCGCTTGGCTCAACAGTCTCAGGCTCTGCAGGAACAGGAACAATTTGACGCTTGCCAGTCCTGGAACGCTTGAAGATTTTCTTTACGTTGACTTCTTCAACGAGCTTACGCAGTGGAGCGAGAGGATCAGCAGCTGGTTCTTCAAAGTCTATTTGTTTGATGATCCCTTCCAGCTTTCGTCTTTTGAGAGGTAACTTGTCCTCAGCATCCTTATCGGTTTCCTCATCAACCTTTTGAGATGAGGGGACAAATTGAACCTTGGGCTTTCTGGGAGCCCTCTTCTTTGTTGCAGCCGGACGCTTCACAGCTTCTTCTAGCACTGGACGCTCTGCTTTCTTATCGGACGCTTGACGTACTTCCAGACGCTCAGACAGTGGTTTGGCAGCACCACCAATTTTGGGAGGATTGAAGAGATTATTCAGAATCCTTTTTCCCAGCAACTTGGACTTATTCAACGGAAGTCCAGACGAGTATACACACTTTGATTTGTACAATAGGTCGCTTAGAACGAGTCCATAAGGTTTATTCGAGGCGCTTAGACTGTCCCGAAACCTTCCAAAGATGTACTCACTCCAGTTGATTTTGATGTTGAGGAGTATAGCAGTCATCATTTGAAATTGTACTGGGTTCACCTTATCAAAGGTTCCCACTCGGCATTCGATGATCTTGCTGCAGAAATCAGCCAACAGCCGGTATTTGGATACCAGGTCTTTCTTTTCGAAGTATTGAGTGTAGGGCACATCGTCGTACGCACTCATGGTTGTCCAGGCTTCCATGATCTGTTTTAATGTAATGCAATCCAATGCCTCACCCTCATTTGGAAGATTGAAGTTATTGGTGATGGTGGAAGCAGATAAGAGAAATTCCTTTGGAGACTCCTTCTTGGATAAAGAAATTAGACAAGAGATAGACTTCTTGTCCTCTGAAAGTTTAGCAGTCTTCCAAAAGGTATCGACTTCAGTCGGAAACATATATGAGTATTGGGTCAAGAACGGTTTGAGCCCAGCTTTGACGACCATGTCCATCATGTCTGTTAGGTTGATCTGAGGTTGTTCATAGAGAAATTTCCTGTCGACAACAAGGCCTTCAGTCACCTTGATGGTAATTTCAGTAGAAGTAGACGAAGATTTCTTTGGTGCCATTTTTAGTGAAAGAGATGAACTGAGATTTTCTTTTGCTTTGAGAGAGAGAATAAGTTTTGCAGATATGTTTGAGTAAAAGTGAATTGTCTTTCTGCAGAAATTGTATTTTAAATGACACACAGTAAAGAATTTTTGAAACTTGTGTTCTCTAGTCTCTGTAGGATTTAGACACGTGTAACGATTTTTGAATCTCAGCATAAATTCATTAACTGCGGACGCGAGTTTTGTGTAATAGAGAGAAGTTACATTTGGTAATTCTCATATATAAAGATTTGACATCCGAGTTAAAAAATTTAAAACGTTTGGCATTTTCAAAGTATAACGCACGCGCCTGTTTGTACACTGACACGTACACAAACACGTACTATCTCTGAACCGTCATTTTGAAAAATAAACTTTTGATTACCCTCCAGTTTGATGTGATAGAAGCGTGCGAGTAGAGTACAAAATAGACTTTTGAGTCTACCCACTACTTCGAAAGAAGTTTGTAAACTTTATGCATGGCTTGTAAAGAAAATATTTTTATATTAAGAGTTGATTGGACTTGATTCAACGCTTAACTGATACCACTAGTTGGTATAAGATTTATATGTATGAAAGTTAGACGCTTAGCATTGAAAAGACTGTTATGTTTGATCGTTCAATATTTTATGCATATGTAATACTGAGCGTTGATGATCATGCATCTGAAAATTTTGATCATTGACGCTTGTAGATATGGTCAAGTACAATTTTAAGGTTCCCCCTAAATTTGATAACTTGTACCAAAAAAAATCTTTGAGACACAAATTAAGTGGATTCCCCTAGATTATATGTCTAATAAAATATGATGCAAAATGATTAAGCGTTTAAATCAATCATACCTAATTCACTTCTCACAGTGAGAAAACATTGTTCGTTGAGTGCTTTGGTGAAGATATCTGCCAATTGTTTGTCAGTTCCAATGAAGTGCATGGAGATATCTGTCTTTTGAACGTGGTCACGAAGAAATTGGTATCTAATGTCAATGTGTTTGGTTCTGGAATGAAGAACAGGGTTTTGAGTCATGGATAGAGCGCTTTGGTTATCACAATGAATGGGGGTTGGACCTAGGATTATTCCATAATCTCTAAGTTGTTGCCTCATCCATAATACTTGTGCACAACAACTTCCTGCAGCTACATACTCAGCTTCGGCTGTAGAGGTACCTATGGATTGTTGTTTCTTGTTATGCCATGAAACTAACCTATCACCTAGAAATTGACAAGTACCACTAGTGCTTTTACGATCTATTTTGCAACCTGCAAAATCTGCATCAGAGTAACCAATTAGTTCAAAAGGAGAATCCCTAGGATACCATAAACCCACATTCTGTGTGCCTTTCAGATATTTAAGGATCTTCTTGGCAGCAATTAAGTGTGACTCTTTAGGATCAGCTTGAAATCGTGCACACATGCATACTGAAAACATAATATCAGGTCTGCTGGCAGTAAGATAAAGAAGTGAACCGATGATACCTCTATAATTAGTAATATCAACTTTCTTTCCACTTTCATCTTTATCTAGCTTAAGCGTTTGGCTTATTGGAATTTTTGAATATGATGCATTTTCCATACCAAATTTCTTAATCATATCTCGTGTATATTTAGCTTGGTTAATAAATATGCCATTAGGGAGTTGTTTAACTTGTAGTCCTAAGAAGAAAGTTAATTCACCCATCATGCTCATTTCAAATTGTTCTTGCATCATTTTCGAAAATTTCTCACACAGGCGCTTGTTAGTAGAACCAAATATAATATCATCAACGTAAATTTGGACTAAGAGAATGTCTTCGTTATTGGTAATTTTAAATAACGTTGTATCAACGCTGCCTTTTGAAAAGCCTTTACCAATAAGAAAGATAGAGAGAGTGTCATACCATGCTCGGGGTGCTTGCTTAAGCGCGTAAAGTGCTTTTTCTAACTTGTAAACCATACCATTACCATGATTGTTGATGAATCCTGGTGGTTGCTCCACATACACTTCTTCTTGGAGTTTACCATTCAGGAAGGCACTCTTCATGTCCATTTGATACACCATGAACTTGTTGAACGCTGCATACGCTAGAAAACATGCAAATTGCTTCAAGACGAGCGACAGGAGCGTATGTCTCATCAAAGTCAATATCCTCCTCTTGGCAATATCCTTGAGCTACGAGTCTGGCCTTGTTTCTTATAACAATGCCGTTCTCATCCATCGTATTTCTATATACCCATCTAGTTCCAATAACTCCTTGGTGAGTTGGTCTTGGTACTACCATCCAAACCTTATTTCGTTCGAACTGATTAAGCTCTTCTTGCATAGCTTCAATCCAACTTGGGTCGCTTAGCGCTTCATCCACTTTCTTAGGTTCCATTTGAGATAGAAAGCTTGCGAACATAGCCTCATTGAACGTAGCGGCTCTAGCCCTAACAGCTGCTTCAATATCTCCAACAATTTGCTCCGGTGGATGATCACGCAGCCATAATCTGTCTGGTTGGAAGGGGTTAAGAGGTTGAACAGGCGCTTGAGGAACATACGCTTGACTACCTTCTTGCGTAGGCGCTCCAAGTTCACAATTCCTTGTGTGCTCTTGATGATCATTCTCTTCATGATCATCAGCATTTCTTATATGATTATCTAGAGTAATCTCACGAGTAATCTTAGGAGGTGGCACAGAGATCTCATCATCGTCATCAGTATCTTCATCAATAGTAATCTTAGACGCTTGATGACATAGATCTTCAACTCCTACATCATTTAAATTAACCTTACTTGGTTCTTGGTTAGCATCATCAAAAACAACATGAATAGATTCCTCAACCTATGATTTGATCTTATTGAGAATGTGAAAATTCTTTCCGTTCTTGGCGTAGCCTAGAAAGATTCCCTCATCCGCTTTAGGATCAAAAGTCTTTAGGCTTTGGGATCCATTATTATGGATAAAACATTTAGAACCAAAGACGTGAAAATATGAAACATTTTGGCTTACGTCCCTTCCACAATTCATATGGAGTTTTCCCATGCTGTTTGTTGATCATGCAGCGGTTTTGAGTGTAACAGGCAGTGTTGACCGCTTCGGCCCAAAATCTGGGAGTGAGCTTGGATTCTGCTAACATAGTCCTAGCGGCTTCCTTAAGCGTTCGGTTCCCGCGCTCAGCAACACCATTTTGTTGGGGAGTTCTGGGAGCTGAATACTCATGATGTATTCCATTTTGTGCACAAAACTTCTCAACAATCTTGTTAGTAAACTCAGTACCGTGATTGCTTCTTATTCTTACAACCTTAAGATTTTTCAATATTTGAAGTTGCCGAATAAGCGTTGTTAACTTGTCACATGATTCATCTTTGGATGAAAGAAATTCCACCTAAGTAAATCTAGAGAAATCATCTACTATCACCAAAGTATACTTTTTACCGCTTACACTGATCGTTTGAACAGGTCCAAACAAATCCATGTGAAGTAGTTCAAGTATTCTAGAGGTAGATAGATGAGGTTTTCTCTTGAACGATGATTTAACTTATTTACCCATTTGACAAGCGTCACAAAGACGATCCTTATGAAATGGTCCATTTGGTAATCCCTCTACAAGATTTTGACTTATTAGCTGAGAGATTGTCATAAAGTTGAGGTGATTCATTTTTCTATGCCATAACCAACCCATTTTAGATTCACTTTTAGCAACAAAACATGTTGGATTGTTATCAAGTGTTGAACCCCAATCTACTAAATATACGTTGTTAGTTCTTTTTCCTTTCAATTTAGTAGACTTAGTCTTAGCGTCGTTTATATAGCAGCAGTCACTTGAGAATATGACTTCAAAGCCTTTATCACAGAATTGACTTATGCTTAATAAATTGTGCTTCAGACCCTTAACAAAATAAACATCACTTATCATGATGTTCCCCCTATGCACAGTACATATACCTTTGGTTTTACCTTTGGAGTTGTCACCAAATACAACCTGAGGACCATTGGCAGCTTGATAGTTGATCAGAAGATCTTTGGGACCAGTCATGTGCCTTGACGATCCACTATCAAAGTACCATACAGATGTATCGGTTCTAACTCTAGGCACCTGCAATCAAAAAGGGAAGTTCTATTTCTGTTTAGGTACCCATTGTTGCTTGGATCTTTTAACATTGTTAGTTTGAATTAGAGCTTTAGGAACCCATACTTGCCTAGTCTTCATTGTAGGAATACTGGCCTTTTTGGGTTTCACAACGTGTTGTGTGTGCTTTTTGGGTGTATAATAATATCCTCGATTATAATAATAGTCATCATAGTCATAATCATAATCATCATAGTATCGATAATATGATCTTGACTGTCTTGGATATTAACGCTGGTATTTCCTTGGCGCTGGCTTGGGTTGCACTTTTGGTTTTGGACGCTTAGCGCTTGATTCACAATGGTCAATCTTATCTTTAGCCTTTTGAGCATTTGGATAAACCCGTCTTATCAATCCCCTTGCTTCTTTCACCCAGAAATATGGCAAGTATCCAACTTCGACTTCACACAGATCGCGAGGCTTGGATAGAGGTTTTTCTAAAAGGGTTTGTTTGATTTTGATGAAGTTCAAACAACTGGAATATCTCAGTAGTAGTGTAGTTTCTTTAAACTGAATGTTTGAGATATTGGGTTGACTGTCTCAGGATTTGATGAAAAGCAAAGAGAATATTTTCTTGAGTATTCTGGTTTTTCTGAAAGTTTAAGGAATGAGACTTCAATGCAACAGCAATTTGGCTTGATAATTGTTCTATCTGTATTTAGCTTGTTGTTGAAGTTCTTATTTATAGGCATTTTTGGAAAAAATGTCCGTTTGACACATGCAAGGGCGCGTGTCTCTCACTTCCACGAGTGAACACCTTTTGTCCTTTTTTCTGAAAATCTGATGCTCAAAAGTTGGTACTGCAGTCTTTGAATAGTTGACAGTCCAATAGGGTGGCTTCTCCGTACGTCTGAAAGTGCTTATCACATTTAATGCTCTTATCAGCATTTAATGCATTTGAATTAAATGCCCATTGGCATTTAATGCACTGAGAATATTTGCATTAAACTCCTTTTGATCTGACGCTTCAGGAGAATGTTTGTCATTTGATAGACGCTTCATTCATGAGCTGAAAGTTCCATTTAATCTGGAGGACTATTTAATGTTTAGACACTTGGAAAAGTCTTCAGACTTTATTTAGAAGAGTAGACGCTTGAGAAGTCTTCAGTCTTCGTTACTTGACAACTCACTCAGAACATGTCAGGCGCTTAGAGTGAACCTCATCAAACTTCATTCACTATTGATTTCTTGGACGCTTGGAGTCTTCAGATTTTGCAGTCTTGATAAGCTCACTCAGAAAGTATCAAATGCTTAATCTAACCAACTTCTTGATCTAAGAATGTCAAAAGTAAAAGATAAAATAAAGCCTATACATTTCTAATGTTCAAATGCTTATACACGTATCTATGAAATTTAAGCGTACATAACTTTGGGGTCTAACAAGATTCCTAATTGTCATCATCAAAATCTTAACATGAAATTTCCTATCATTTTTTATGAGCAACCTCAGATCAATCTAACTGATATGATGGACATGGTCACCAAGGCTGGGCTCAAAACATTCTTGACTAAGTATTTCTATCTGTTTCTAACGGAAGTCGACATCTTCTGGAAAACTGCTAAACTCTCCGCGGACAAGAAGTCTATCTCTTGTCTCATTCCTCTATCCAAGAAGGAGCCACCTAAGGAATTTTTTTTATCTGCTGCTTCCACTACCAAGAACTTCAATCTTCCAAGTGAGGGTGAGGCATTGGACAACGTTACTTTAGAACAAATCAAAAACGTATGGACGACTATGAGTGCTTATGATGGAGTACCATACAAACAACACTTTGAAAAGAAAGATTTAGTGTCCAAATACCGACTGATGGCTGATTTCTGCAGCAAAAATCATAGAATGTCGAGTGGGTACCTTTGATAACGTAAACCCAGTTCAATTTCAGATGATGACAACGATACTCCTCAATCTCAAGATAAACCGGAGTGAGTATGTATTTGGAAGGTTTAGAGATTGTTTAAGCGCCCCAAATAAACGTTATGGGCTTATTTTGAGCGACCTATTGTATAAATCAGACTGTGTCTACTCATCTGGTTAACTTCTGAACAAGACCAAGATACTGGGAAAAAGAATTCTAAACAATCTGTTCAATCCTCCCAAAGTTGGTGGTGCTGCTAGACCACTATCTGAGCGTCTGGAAGTACGCAAAGTGTCAGATGAAGAAGCTGAGTGTCTAGTTCCAGAAGAAACCGTGAAGCGTTCGGCTGCTACAAAGAAAGGAGTTCCCAGAAAGCCCAAGGCTCAAGTCATTCCTTCTCCTCAAAAGGATGATGAGGACACTGATGAGGATGTAGAGGACAAGATTCCTCTCATCAGGCATAGGAAGTTGGAAGAGATTATTAAACAAATAGACTTTAAGGAACCATCTACCGCTCCTCCCGCTCAAATTCAAAAGCTCGTTGAAGGAGTCAACGTGAAGAAAATTTTCAAGCGTTCCAGGACAAGCAAGCGTCGAGCTGCTCCTGTTCCTGAAGAGCCTGAGACTGTTGAGCCAAGCACTCAAGTTGTTGTTGAGCCAAGAGCTCAAGTTGCCATTGAGCCAAGCGCTCAAGTTGCTGTTGAGACAAGTTCTCAGAGTAAGTTTATTTCTTCCCACAGCATTTCTATTCCTACATCTGTAGAAGATCCTGCTCTTATAGAGGATAGTTCTTATGTTACAGCTCTAGTTCTAGCTGTTGCTGAAGCATCAACAGACGTCCACCTAGATGTTGAGATGACAAATGTTGTGGCTATTGCCAAAGATGTTGCTACAGAAGCTGCTACACTTGAAGTAGAGGAACATGCTCCCCAAGAGGTTCAAGCGTCAACTAATGTTCCTGCTGTAACAGAGGCACGCTCAGAAAATCAGAGCGTTGCTGAAGACGTTACAAAGCCAAGGCATTTCTTCAAGCTAGACCCACTGAAGACGATTGATCACTCAATCAATTTTATGCCCCCAGCGCACGAAGAAGACTTCATTCCAGCTGGATGTAATGAAGAAAGATACATTAATGCTGAGAATGAGGTAGCCTCGCTAATTAACATGGACAATCAGATCAGGGATATAGTCTTCAACACCGAGCTGACAGAAATTGAGAGGAAGTACTATCTGGTAGTTCAACTTGGTAAATCTGCTGGTCAGATACCATCTTCTCTTATTCTTCAACAAGACAGACAAGGAGGTAGAACTCCTAGGTGTGATATGGATCTCGCCTACTACCTAGATTATGGGCACAGTAAGTCAACTGGTTTTGCTCTGAGAGACTACAACATCAGAGTGTATGATCCTTTTCGCCCAGAGTTTCTTAACCCTTCAGAGGAAGTCTTAAACAGAGAAGGCTACACACATTTTCCTCTTATAGCAAACAGTGATGAGAACAAGAATTCTGTCAATCCTCTTCGATTGTGGAAGAATAAAGGAGTTCATGCCGGTGAGCGTCTCGAATCTCTAACGGATTTGATCCAGACCGAAGCTGATACATACTTTGACAACGTCTGGAATGCCAACTATCAGCCTGATAGATATCGTTTTTAATCTATCAGAGATATCCATCATGAAGGCATTCGAGCTATGGTCAATGCTGGAACAGACTACTGTATGGCTGAAGTCAACTGGGTTGAAGCGTATGTGGGCTACAGATATACGTTCACAGAATTAGTTCAAGCTCCCCATCTATTTGGCATAGGCATGCATGACAAGAAGCGTCAGTTTGTCAAGTATTGTCTTCTAACGCGTCAAGAGTGAGTTGAACCTGTTGCCAAGCCGCCTAAAGTTCGTCACCAGATAGAGCAGTTTCTGCAACAACTATTGCACAGACTGTCCATTACTCCTCTCCAGTTTAACGCTCAAGCGTCCACCAGTGGCAGTTCATCTCCATCTTGTTTGAACTTCTCACCAAGTCACTGCGATGAAAACTTTAGATTGATGATAAAGATCATAGCTCCCATTCCTCATTTCGACAAGATCTTCACTGAAAATCTACGGAAGCCAAATGGCTCGAGGATTCGAAACTTCCAAAGTTATCTACTTCTACCTTCTATCATACAGGAAGTAAGCGATCATTATGCCTATGTTCTCTCCTTACTTGAACGCAATCAAGGCATAGCTCGGGTAGTGTATCCGTATTTGGAAGACTATTACTGCAGGTATGTGCCAGAAGCTCACAAGTCACAGCATCTTCCTACAAATCGGATTATCGGATTTTCCTTGCATTACTGCCCAGATACATTATTTCTCATTCCAAAGCCACAGTCAAGGATCTTCCCAAATCACATATTGGACATCATGGGTCCAATGTACGTCCGAGCTAGAGATAGTCCACTCCGCACCTTCATTCAAGGGACTTGCATCTCTCGCTCACGCCTAACTAAACTTTTGAAAGCTGCTTCAAATTCATATGCAGATATAGCAAATTGGAACTTCCAATTCGATGAGTTTCGTCAAGAGGAGTCAGTGATTGAGAAAGTACCTGCTAAGTTGGTTGAAGAATCCATACCAGCGTCCACTTCAGAAGTTGCAAGTCTTCTAGCGTCTGCTGAAGAACCTGTTCAAGCGTCTCCACCAAAAGCTATTCCTGATGCTCCTGAACTCGTTGATTCTATTGCTGCTGATACTACTGAGGATCTTCAAACTGATGTACGAGGTACAATTTTTGATCCTGCATATCAAGCTCCCCTTGACTCACTCAAGCATACATCCAGATTCAAGCGATTGGCTCCTCAAGCGGTTCCATCGGATGTGGATCAAGCGTTTGGACCTTTGCTGAAATCTGTCTTAGAGGAGATGAGCAATCAAGCTACTCAAAATGAAAAATCCCTTCACTGGATTAAAACAGATCTGGCAAAGATTGAATCTCAAATCATGAACGCTCAAATAGGTCATATGAAAGGTTCTGCTCAAGCAGCTGTTCATGAGTGTCGTAGAGAATTTCAAGAGATGAATGACGCTACCAACGCTAAGCTTCTCGCAATGAACGAACAGTTCGACAAGCGTTTTAATGATATTACAGCTTCATTGTCTCTGATTGCCTCTCAGGTTAGTCTACTCACAGAACATTTTCTAAAGGCTGATGATGGCAATAAGGGGGAAGAGAAGAGAAAAGGAGAAGAGAGAAGAGCGTCAAGTTCAAGAGCTCAAGAATCTCCTCCGCCGCCGAAGCATCAGTTAATATCTCCTCCTTTTGCGCTGAGTCTCCCATCCTGGATATCTGCTTATAGAGTAAGTGATCCTGCTGGAGCACCTAGTAGAATGCTAAGAGAACCTCCACTAGCTCTATATCCAAATCTACCAATACCTTCTCGAGCACGGCTTGAACAGTTTGACATTCATCTTCAAAGAGCATCGATTCCAGAACCGACAGATCCAAGGATTTTAGCTGAAGAAAGGCAGATGTCTGACTTCAACCGAACGTTCAGAATTTGCCTAAGGTATTTTGGTATTGACCCAAATAATTGGGACAAGCACTTTGCTGCTTTCAAGAAGAGACAAAAGGAAGAGAATAAGCTCATAATCGACAAAGATCATGAAGCGATGATGACCTTGGAAGATAACCTAACTGAAGCTAACCGAGTTGAAATGTCCAAGCGATACAAAGTTAGACCAAGTCATTAAAGCTTTTTGATTTACATTATCTATATTCTTGTCTCTTATGAAATTTTTTGTTTAGTTGTAAAAATGCTTGTAATCATTGACATGTATAAAATGCATTTTTCAGCTGAAACAACACGTTGAAGCTAACTTTGTTTTTGGCATTCTAACTCTTGAACTATAAAAGAGTAAGTATTACCATCATCAAAAAGGAGGAAATTGTTAGAAATTTCATGTTAGATGTTTTGAGGATGACAATTAGGAATTTATGTTAGACCCCAAAATATGTAAGTTTGATTTTAGTAGAAATCATGTATAAGCTTTGAAGCATTAGATTTGTAATAGGCTTCGTTTTGTTTTATTCTAGATTGTTAGACTAAGTGGTCTTAGGCTGAGCATCTGATGAAATCTAAGTGAGCTTATCAGTAGTTAAGTTTGAAGACTCAAGCGCCTGAACTCTGAAAGAAGATAAAGTTTCCAAGCGTCTAAATATCCAGCTATATCAAGTGTTACCTTATAGGGTAGAAGTAATTCAAGGATGTATAAGCGTCTATCAATGATGGATTTCACTTGAATTTATTTCCAAGTCCAGAAGGAGTTTAATGCAAATTATTCTCAGTACATTAAATACCAACAGGTATTTAATTCAAATGCATTATGTGATAAGCACTTTCAGATGTACGGAGAAGCCACCCTATTGGATTATCAACTTTTCACAGACTGCAGCACCAACTTTTGTGCAGCAGATTTTCAGAAAAAAGGACAAAAGTGGTTCACTCGCGGAAGTGAGAGACACACGCCTGTGCATGTGTCAGACGGACACTTTTTCCAAGAATGCCTATAAATAAGACTTAAACAACAAGCCAAAAACACCGATCAATTCCAAGCCAAATTGCTGTTGCATTGAAGTCTCATTCCTTAAAATCTCAGAAAAGCCAGAATATTCAAGCAAACATTCCCCTTAATTTTTTTCAATTCCTGAGACAATCAACCAATATCTCAAACATTATTTTTGAAGAAACCCACATTACTATTGAGATATTCCCAAGTTATTTGAACTTCATCAAAATCAAACAAACCGTTTAGAGAAATCCCATCCAAGCCTCGCGATCTGTGTGAAGTCGAAGTTGGATACTTGCATTACTTTTGGGTGAAAGAAGCAAGGGGATTGAAGTGATTTGGAGTAGAAATCTGTGTGGTCAAGGAGCTCAAGTCATCAACATCCATCTCTCCCTAATTTGTAGAAGTTTCTGTGTGATTCTTTGAGAACCATCTTAGTAGATTGCCTCCAAGTGTTCAAGGAGAAGAAGGACGTAGTTGGGATTACACCACCCAACGAACCTTACAAATATTGTGCTCTTTACTTTGCAGTCATTCTTCATATTATTATTTCTTTGTATAAATCTGTTAAGTAAAACTCAAGTGAACGCTAAGCAACTAAAACACTTTCTTGTGACGCTAAAGCTTTCAAAAGAGAAGACTCTAAAATTATTCCGCTGTGCTAGCACTGATTAAAGAACTAAACGCTTAAGCCTATTTGGTTAAAGTATTCAAATCTTAAAATCTAAGTTAACTTTCTAAAACAGTCTTCATCAGACGCTTGGCCTAAGCGTCTATATTTAAAGTAAACGCTTAGTTGAGCGTCTACATTTCAAGTGTCCAAAACATTTTAAAACGAATCTTTTTGAAGTCGAAAAAGACTTCAGGGTCTATTCAACCCCCCACTTCTAGACCCTTTCGTGTGCCACTTGGGACCAACAAAAATGATTAAGCATTTAAATCGATCATACCTAGTTCATTGTGCGCTTTGGTGAAGATATCTGCCAATTGTTTTTTTATACCAATAAATTGTATGGAGATATCTTTCTTTTGAATATGGTCACAAGGGAAATGGTATCTAATGTAAATATGTTTAGTTCTGGAATGAAGAACAGGGTTTTGAGTCATGGCTAAGCCGCTTTGGTTATCACAATGGACAGGAGTTGGACCTAGGATTATACTATAATCTCCAAGTTGTTGCCTCATCCATAAAATTTGTGCACAACAACTTCCTGTAGCTACATACTCGGCTTTAGCTGTAGAGGTAACTATCAATTGTCGTTTCTTACTATGCCATGAAACTAACCTATTATCTAGAAATTGACATGTACCACTAGTACTCTTTCGATCTATTTTGTATCCTGCAAAATCTGCATCTGAGTAATCAATTAATTCAAAAGGAGAGTCCCTTGGATACCACAAGCTCACATGTTGTGTGCCTTTTAGGTATTTAAGGATTCTCTTGGCAACGATTAAGTGTGACCCAATAGGATCGGCTTGAAAGCGTGCACACATGCATACCAAAAACATATATCAGGTCTACTAGCAGTAAGAAAAAGAAGTGATCCAATGATACCTCTATAATTAGTGATATCCACTTTCTTCCCACTTTCATCTTTATCAAATTTAAGCGTATGGCTCATTGGAATTTTCGAAAATGATGCGTTTTCCAAACCAAATTCTTAATCATATCTCGTGTATATTTAGCTTGGTTAATAAATATGTCATTAAGGAGTTGTTTCACCTGTAATCCTAAGAACAAAGTTAATTCACCCATCATGCTCATCCCAAATTATTCTTGCATTATTTTTGAAGATTTCTCACATAGACGCTTATTAGTAGATCTGAAAATAATATCATCAACATATATTTGGACTAAGAAAATATCTTCGTCATTGGTAATTTTGAATAACGTTGTATCAATGCTGCCTTTTGAAAAGCCTTTACCAATAAGGAGAATAGAGAGAGTGTCATACCATGCTCGAGGTGCTTGCTTAAGGCCATAGAGCGCCTTATCTATCTTGTAGACCATACTCTTCCCATGGTTGTTGATGAATCCTGGAGGCTGCTCCACATAAACTTCTTCTTGGAGTTTACCATTCAACAAAGCACTCTTCACGTCCATTTGATACACTGTGAACTTAATGAACACTGCATATGCTACAAACATGTGAATTGCTCCAAGACGGGCAACAAGAGCATATGTCTCATCAAAATCAATACCCTCTTCTTGGCAATATCCTTGAGCGACAAGTCTAGCTTTGTTCCTTATAATAATACCATTCTCATCCATCTTGTATCTATAAACCCATCTAGACCCAATAACTCCTTAGTGAGTTGACCATGGTACTAGCGTCGAAACATTACTTCTTTCAAACTGATTAAGCTCTTCTTGCATGGCCTCAATCCAACTAGGATCACTTAGCGCTTCATCCATTTTCTTAGGCTCCATTTGAGATAGGAAACTCGTGAACATGGCTTCATGAAACGTAGCAGCTCTAGTCCTCACAGGAGCTCCAATATATCTAATAATTTGCTCTGGTGGATGATCATGTAGCCACTATCTGGCTCGAACGGGTTTCGGCGCTTGATCTTGCATTACATTCCCATTAACCTCTTGCACAGGTGCTTTAAGTTCACAAGTTCTATTTTGCTCTTGATGATCATTCTCTTCTTGACCATCAGCAGATCTTACAATATGATCCTTAATAACCTCACGAGTAACCTTAGGAGGGGGCACCAATATCTCATCATTGTCGTCACTTTCATCATCAATAATCAATTTTGACGCTTGATGACACAAATCTTCAACTCCTACATCATTAGCATTAACCTTACCCGGATCTTGGTAAGCATCATCAAAAACAACATGAACTGATTTCTCAACCTTCGATTTGATCTTATTGAGGATGCGAAAATTCTTTCCATTTTTAGCATGGCCTAGAAAGATTCCCTCATCCGCTTTAGGATCAAATGTATTTAGGCTTTGGGATCCATACCAAAGACGTGCAAATATGAAACAGTTGGCTTACGTCCCTTCCATAGTTCATATGATGTTTTACCATGTTCTTTGTTGATCATGCAATGATTCTGAGTATAACACACAATATTGATTGCTTCGGCCCAAAACCTAGGAGCAAGCTTGCACTCAGTTAACATCGTCCTAGCAGCTTCTTTTAGCGTTCTATAGTGACGCTCAGCAACACCATTCTGTTAAGTTCTAGGAGCTGAATACTCATGATGTATTCCATTTTTTGCACAAAACTTCTCAACAACCTTGTTAGTAAATCCAGTACCGTAATCGCTCCTTATTCTTGCAATCTTAAGATTTTTCAAAGTTTGAAGTTGCCGAATAAGCATTTGTGAGCTTGTCACATGTTTCATCTTTGGATGAAAGAAATTCCACCCAAGTAAATCGAGAGAAATCATCTACTATCACCAAAGTATACCTTTTACCACTCACACTAATCATTTGAACAGTTCTAAACAGATCCATGTGAAGTAGTTCAAGTATCCAAGAGGTAGATAGACAAGGCATTCTCTTGAAAACTGATTCAACTTGTTTGCCCATTTGACAAGTGTCACAAAGGCAATTCTTATGAAAAGGTCCTTTAGGTAATCCCTCAACAAGATTTAGCATTAGAAGCTGAGATATTGTCTTAAAGTTGAGGTGATTCATTTTTCTATGCCATAACCAACCCGTTTTAGATTTATTTTTATCCACCAAGCATGTTGGGTTGTAATCAATTGTTGAACCCTAATCTACCAAATAAATATTGTTTGTTCTTTTTCCTTTCAATTTAGTAGATCCAGTCTTAGCGTCATTAATATAGCAATAGTCACTTGAAAATTTTACTTCAAAACCTTTATCACAAAATTGACTTATGCTTAAAATATTATGCTTAAGACCCTCAACATAATATACATCACTTATCATGATGTTCTCCCTATGCACAGTATCTATACCTTTTGTTTTACCTTTGTAGTTATCACCAAATACAACCTGAGGACCATTGGTAGCTCGGTAGTTGATCAAGAGATCCTTTAAGCCTGTCATGTGCCTTGACGACCCTATAGATGTACCAAATAGATGTATCGGCTCTGGCTTTAGGTACCTGCATTCAAAGGGCAGTTCTAGTTCTTTTTAGGTACCCATTGTGACTAAGGTCCTTTTACATTAGTAGTGTTAGTTTGAATTAGAACTTGAGGAACACATATTTGCTTAGTCTTAACTGCGGGAGGATTAGCCTTTTTGGGTTTCACTTTGTGTTGTGTGTGCTTTTTAGGTGTATCATAATATCCTTGATCATAATAGTAATCATAATCTTAATCATAATCATCATAGTATCGCTAATATGACCTTGATCTTTGTGGATATTGACACTTGTACTTCCTTGGCGCTGGCTTAGGGTGCACCTTGGGTGCTTGACGCTTAGCGTTTGATTCACAGTGGCAAAGTTCATCCTTAACCTTTTGAGCATTTGGATAAACCTTTCTTTGTGCATCATTCACTTCCATCTTTCCCTTACCTGAATCAGCTTTGGCTTTCTCATTTGGCCTCGTACCATTGTCCTTCGGTTTAGTAGGTGTTTGACTCTTTGAACCTTTCTCAACAAAGAACACATCCTTTCCTTTATTCTTTGCCTAACATTGGATTTGTTTGGTTGTCTACCGAATTCATTGCATCCTAAACTGGTCTTTTCACCAAATAATCTTGTTACCTCAGTCACATTGTCTAGCTTTCTTAACGCTTTAGACAATGATAAGATGAGCTGCTCTGATTTAGCAAGTCTACCAATCAGCTCAGCTTCTCTCTTGACTACCATATCAAGATCACCTTTCAACTTAGTGATTTCAGTCTCAAGTGATTGGTTCTTCTCAATGCATTGTTGTTGAACTTGCAACTCTACCTTGAGCGTCACATTTTCTCTTCTGAGCGCTGATATCTCATCAGAGTGATTTTGATATAGTCTGGCGGCATCTTAACAATTTTGATAATATTCTTTTAGTTTGTCAAGCATTTCTTCATAAGAGAGAGGATAAGCTAATTCAGTATTTACCTCAGATAGTGAGTCTGAAGACGCTTCATCATCTTTGGCCACAAGACAGAATAGCGTTGAATCATCCACTGGCTCATCACCATCCCTATCCTCTTCTAAAGACTATAACTCTTTAGGCGCGGACGCTGGTTCTGATACCGCTAGCAAACCTTGTTGACGAAGTTTGCTCCTAAAGTTTTCTATCCAAGAAATCCTGCGTTGTGGGTTTAGATATGTTTAGATAAGGGCAATTTACATAGTAGTGCCCTGCTTTTCTGCAATTATAACAAAGATTAGTTTTCATCTTTTGTTCATTTGTTAACATTATAGTTTGTGGTTTTAACACCACTGGCGCTGAGAGATTTTGAGAAGGAAATGCTTGGTACTGAATCAGCGCTGAGGGAGGAGGGGCAGAATATTGAGGTGCTGGATACTGTTGTTGAGTGGGAGGAGACGCTTGATACGAATTCTATCCTTGATGTTTTGGAGATTTTCCGTTCTTCTCATATTTCAGAAACTTTATGAACCTATTTAGCAATGTTAACTCCTCTTCATCACTAATTTCTGACAACTTTCCCTTATTACCCGATTTACCTTTATTTGATGCAATTAGCACTCCAGATTCTATCACTGGACTAACTGGATCGTTTGCTGAATTTAACTCAAACTCAAAAGCCTTGAGTTCTGAAAAAGAATCTTCTGGAGTTAGCAGATCCAACATGTGTGATTCTCTCGTTGTTTGCATAAAAAATCTACTAGGGAGACTTCTGAAAATCTTAACCACCATTTCCCGATTTTGCAAATCCATGCCTAGAGACGTCAACTCTATAACAAGAGCAGTAAATCTTACATCCAATTATTCTAGCATCTCATTAGGCAACATCTTGAAACCGTTAAACCTTTCCTTGGCAATCGAAAGCTTGTTTTATTTGATCTGAGCTGACCCACCACAGATTATAGCCAACTTGTCCCATATTTTCATAGTCGTAGAGCACGACTTCACCTTATTGAACAAAGTATCATTATCTTCGATGGCTGTATATAGAGCTTTTCGACCAACATTATCCAAATTCGCTCTCCTACGCTCATCTGTAGACCACTCATACTTAGGCTTTTCAACATAACCGTCAGGGGTCTCTTATGTGGCTCCAGGCGCTCTAGTGATTCCTTTAAGATTTGAATCGGCCCATCTGAAATGATATCACACATTTTATCATCACAAGAACAAAGATAAGTGAATGATTGAACCTTCCATGAGTCATAATTTGACTCGGTCATCGTAGGTATTTCAGCGAATGCCATAACAGAAATTTAAAGCAACTAAATTTTAAAAATGGATCTAAACAAGCGGTTGTGCTTGGAAATTTAAAAATTTCAACTTCAACCGCTCTGATACCACTTCTTGGTCCCAAATAGCATACGAAAGGTCTACAAGAGGGGGTTGAATAGACCCTGAAGTCTTTTTCGCATTCAAAATTTTTTGTGCTTAAACATATTGTGGACGCTTAAGATTGTAGGCGCTTGGCTAATCGTCTACTGGAAGACTATTTTGATAAAGTTAAACTTAGACTTAGGATTTGAATACTATAACCAAGTAAGGTTAAGCGTTCAGTTCTTTAATCAGAGTTAGCACAGCGGAATAATTTTTAAGTCTTCTTTTGAAATGTTTTAGCATCACAACTTGTTAGTTAGTTGCTTTTAGCTTTAAACAATTTTAGAGTGTTTACTTAACCGATTATGCAAAGATATTATAATAAGTAAGCCGCAGACTTGTAAAGTTGACAGTCCAATGGAAAGGCTTCTCCGTACATCCTGGAGTGCTTATCACATTTAATGCATTTGAAATCAATGCCCACTAGACATTAATGCTCTGAGAATATTTGCATTAACCTACTTCTGGACTTCAGAATAAATTCAGGTGAAATCTTGTCTTAGTAAATTCTCATTCAACATTGAATGATCCTTAGCTGAATCTTTACATCAACGCTTGAGTTAGCTTGGTGCTTAGACGTACGCCAGAAATCTTCATCTTCATTCAGACTTCAGACGCTTGAATCTTCAGACCTAACTACTAATAAATTCCCTTAGAATAATATCAGACGCTTAGTCTAAGACTACTTAGCCTAACAGCCTAGAATAAAAACAAATAAAGCCTTTTACAATCTAACGCTCAAAGCTTATAAATGATTTCTAATAAAATCAAACTTACATATTTTGGGGTCTAACATAAATCCTAATTACCATCATCAAAACATTTAACAAAAAATTTCCTAATAGTAATAAAGTGGACAATCAATACCGATTCGATCCGAGCTCTCTTAGGATGTCGAACTCACGGAAACTTGTATTCTAGTTTTACAAGAAATTAAAGCAAGATTAAATTGAACTTATAAGTGAATAAAATAAGGATATACTATGCTAACTATGATTATAAAGAAAGATGATGAAATTATATGGGAAAAACGACTAAGACATATACAACAACACAAATTTTCTTGTATCTATATAAATTTTGTTCTTCAAGTTATTAGACCAGTGTTGCTATGGTGGAAAATTTCTTAAGATTATTATCAATTCAATCCCTCGTCCCTGGTAACCTATGTTAGATTGGGTGTAGCAATCTCTCTTACATGTATTAAAAATTAGAATTTTCCTCGGATAAATCCGGCAGACAGCATTCGGAGTATGTAGCTATCGCTAGCATCAACTAACTTACATGATATTACTATCACTTCTGCACCCTAATTTACTTTCTCCCGAACAGATAAGTTAGACAATATAGCACCCATATGGTAATCAAACACATGAATGTAGTAAAAGCACAGAAATCATAATACATAGCAACATCAAAAGTAACTCAACGAAACAATTTTTATATATAAAACATCATAAATTTGGCTTTTACATGGCCTTAGTCTAATAAATTTAGTTCATAATCATAAAACAAAGTAAACAAGAATCGCGATGAATATTCATAGACAAATATGTATCTAAATCTAATAAACTCCCTATTGTTGAGAATGATCTTCTATAGTTTTTCTTCTTCTTGCTCTCCAAGTGTTGAATTAGGTCATCTAGGGTCGACTGCTCTCATATGGAACCGATCTGGTATTGATATAGTTTCTCCGAAAAGACCCCACGTTGAATCAAAATTTTAAAACGCAAAACTGCTCTGTCAGGATTTACGTCTGAACGTTTGGCTTCATTCGTCCGTGCGTAATTCCTTCTCCACGTTCATACATAAATTAAGTTCCAAAATCGAACTTTACATCTCTCACGTTCGTGCGTAATCACTGAATCCTCAGATTCCCACTGTATTTGTGCATGAATCCCTCGTTTTCCCAATTGTGCTGATTTCATACCTGAACTCAATTATCCAACTGATTACACGCATTTGTGACATAAACCACTCATAATCAAGCCTAAATTGTACAAATATACAAGACTAAATCGCGTAATTCTAAACCCTATCAAATTCCACAGTTGAATAAGGCAATAAGTATGCAGTAACGAAGTATTGTTAGACTTGATCCGTTCTATGCTTAGCAACATAAAAGATTGCCCACTTCAATATGGTCAGGCATTGTTCATAGGAGCATCTTGAATAGAAGTCACTCTAAATTCATTGCTAAGATGCCATATGAGATATGACATAAGAAGAAGTGATATCTTAACAGGTGAAGCTATGGGAATGCCCAATATAGGTAGAAAAGACAAAGGTAAAAAAAATTGAGGCTAGATCCTTAAAAAAGGGACGTGTTAGTTATCTTGAAGAAATCTAAGGGATAACCCTTCTACCTATATAATGATCAAAAGATCACTATAGTCTGAGAGGCTTACTCTCTCAAGGAAGGTTTCTTTGGAGAAATGGTAGAAAGGTTTTTCTAGAAGAACAAAAATAAAACTCTTTTGGAGACTACTATTCAAGAAATCTAAGTCAAACCCTCTATGACACAACTACCAATGAATCTGTCTGATAGAGTATCCCACCGCCTGAAAGAAAATGGTTGTCTACTGGAAGAAAGGCATAATGTGTATGCTATAAAAGAGGAAAACCATGGATATAATCCTTCTATACATGACCAATTGATGGTGATTATAAAATCTGTGAGATAGTGTAAGACTGTTAAAGCAGAAGATGGATTGCGAAAATTAGATCAAGTCTAGACCCTAGTAGATCTCCCTGAGGGTATTGTACCCATCATTGGCGAGTGCATCTACAAGAAGGAAGACTAATTACAATGGCAAAGCCGGTGTGATGGGAAATGGTATAGGCATAAAGGGGGCTTTGAATATGAAAAAACTTGTTTTGCCCTAGCTATGACAAAATTCATTAAAATCTTGATTTCTATAGTCACACAATTGGATCATGGAATCCAGCATATGAATGTGAAGACCCGTTCATCAATGGATTACTTAAGGAGGACATCTATAGTGAACAAGCCCAAGGGTTTCACATCTAAAGTCATTTTTAATAAGGTCTGCAAATTGTATAAGTCCATTTATGGGTCAAAATGGACCTCTTATAGTTGGAAACATTGCTTTGATAACATAGTTGATGACTATGGTGTCATCAATGACCATGTGTCTAGAATAAGGCCAGTGGGAGCAAAATATCAAATCTATGTAGATGGCATTCTGCTTATAGGAAATGATATATGCTTATTGACTTCAGTCAAGACATGAATCTCGAACACATTATCCATTAAAGACTTGGGAGAAGCCACATATGTCCTTAGTGTTAGGATTATGCCCTTAGATGCCATAGAGGATAGTATGAATAGGGCATCTATCTTGTATTGAACTTAAATATTATTTATAATAAAAGGCATCATTTAAGTTTTCACTTAATTCTTATCTGCATCTATAAGTTGTGTAAAACATTTTGTCCATGTTTTCAGTGCGATCCCTGTACTTCCTATGGGATAGGAAGAGTGGCACTAGAGCGATCGATCTTAATTACTAAAACAAGTTCGCAAGTAAAATGAAGTGCCCTGTCACATGGGTTTTCACTCTGTGACTGTGAGTGACAGAACTAATTATGCGTAATAGGTATATGTGCACCTTTGACCTGAAGTATCAAGCTGAAGATGCACTTGTGATGTCAAGTCTTTCACTAGAGTAGTTAGACCCAATTCACCTGTTGGTGGGGTCAACCTCGAAATGCGGACTTGATGGGCAAGTGGTAGTCTTAGCAGATATCTAAGAGGGATTTGTTCTCTCATAAGTGAATGAGAATGTGCCCTGTGTAATTATAGATAAATAGAGATCAAAGTCTTTGGCCAAAGCAAACGAGACGATTGTGCTAGGCACCAAATAGATCTCAATGATCTCGTATTATTATAATTTATACATATGGTCAAGTCCAGTGAGTTTGACATAAGTACCATGACTCTCACTTGATCGGGGAACGTGAACGAAGGGTTTATACATACACGGTACTTACGATTGAAAGGTTGTGGAATGATCCATTCATTCGTATTTCGTGGGCCACTTGACTGGTTAAGTGTTACCCACTTCCTATGATTTCCTCTCATTGCCAAATGAAACGATCTAAAGAGTCACGCTAAAGAATTGATGAAGAAAATTGAAAAAGGGATTTTCTATTTTATTTTGGAGAGATTTAATTTATTGGATAAGTTAAGTAATTAATTGCTTATTGGATAAGATTAATTATTAATTAATTTCTTAGGGAAATATATTAATGAATTAGTTTATCTAATTAATTTTATTATTTAATTAATATATTTATTTATTGGATAAAATAAATAATTAATCATATTGAATAAAGAAATTGACAAACAAAAGAATTTTGGGCCCTATATGGGGCGTCCATGAGGACGCCCATTAGGGTAAGTTGGATGATCAAATTGGTCTCTTTTGTTTTGTCTTGGTCAACAAGTCATTGAGTTATAAAAGGGCTCTCTTGACTTTAACCTAGAGAAGAGAATACATTACATGAATTGTAACTCTCCAAAGAATAGAAGAAGAAAAATATTCTCCCTCTCTATACACCAAAGCCGTCTCCCCTATAGAGAATAAGAAGGGAATTTTTCGTCATCAATTCGCGCCTGATAATTTAGAGGCAACGTGATTCGTTGTTGGATTCATCTACAACTTCAAGAATTGAAGAACACGAGGATTGAAGAATTCAAGAAATTCATCAATCTAAAGTTTAAAAGAAGAATTGAATTCTCCTACCTCTTGGCTTCAACAGGTAAGTCGGATTTACTCGTTAATGCATGTTTGAGATTCAATTATGCGAATTAGAGTACACTTTTGGGTTTTTAATTAAATTTTTGAAATCCTTCCGCTGCGTTTATGTGTTTTTATGCTAAACCCAACAGTGGTATCAGAGCCAATCTCTGATTTGCATATTTGATCTCCTATATGTGATTTAAGAATTGCAAGTTATGTGTTTTTGAAGCATGTTTGTATGTTTTCTTAAATCTGCGTTTTATGCTTTTTGCCTAGAATTTTTTGGTTTTTAGTTATTGTAAATTTGGGACAGTTGCGCGCACAGCTGCGTGATAAGCTCGTATTTTATGCCTTTTAAGCGCCTCTTTTCTTGTATTTTGATGAGTTCTTGAGTGTATTTATGTCACATATGCTTTGATTTTGTGATTGGTTGTGTTTTTATAGGTTATTTGAGAATTGGAGCAAAAATGAATGAAAAGATCAAAGAAGTTCTCAAAATACTCCTTTAGCCACGGCTATGAAGACCCTTAGCCATGGTGATCATGAAGGAACCTTTGTGCCTTGAAGATATGAAGTTACCAAGGCCAAAATAGGCAAAAAACGTGAACAGCAGATTTTAGCCGTGGCTACCGTCTTTTTAGCCGTGGCTAAGGATCGATTTCAGCATCTATAAATACGCGTTATTAGGTCAAAATTCGGGACTTTTGCCCACTTTTGAGGGTTTGACACTTTGAAACACACCAAGAGGGTTGAGAGAAGTCTGGAGAAGAAGAAGAACGCGAGGATACTCCGTCTTTGTCTATGAAGAAGGAGAATTCAAGCAAGATCTATCAAGAAACGTTATTAGGGAGTTTTAATTTCATGCTTTTAGATTTGTTTTCATTGAACATGTCTTTCAAGATGAATTATCTCTTTTCTTTTACAATTATGTCTTAATTTCCCTTTGATTGAGGCCATGTGAAATCCAATTATTATGTTTGATTTATGAGTATTATTTTTTCGGATTAAATTTGTTTTGGGTTATGTGTTTAATATTTGTTCTTAATGCTTATGATTGCTTAGCTACCAATTGTATGAATTTTTGCTTAGTTTTGAGACCGAGAGGAGATAAACTAGGGATGCATCTAGGTATTAAACACCACAACGTAAAATTGACTAGAGATAGATTCGATTTCCTTGTGTGTGCTTTCCGTGAAAACGGAAAATTCCATGAATCTTTGTAATGCGTTTTCATTCATTTGAATTTCATATAGAGATATAGAAATCGTTAATGAAAATAGAATTGCTATACCAAGAGATTGGATAGTAAGTAATTTAGGGAATTTCGCCTTAACCTAATCAATCTAATAATCCGGTAAGATAGAATCATAGTCAAATTGAATAATTTGTTGAATCATGTGCCTTAATCACTTTTCTCGTTGATTTAATTCAAAGTTGATTTCTCTCATTAGTTGGTAATTGTTATTTAATATTTTAATTCATAATTCACATCTTTATCTCTTGATTTAACTTAGAATTAGATAACACAGTAATTTCAGTACTTAAATACAATTGTCTCTAGGGTACGATAATCCGAACTTACATCCACTATATTACTTGCACGACCTAGTATACTTGCTAGGATTTTGTGTGTCAAATTTTTGGCGCCGTTGCCGGGGACAATTGTTTATTTAATATTGAGATTCTCTTATTTGTTCGAAGCTTAAGTCTTTTTTATATATATATTTAGTCTTTTTATTTTTATTCTTGAAGAGATGAATAATAATAACTTTTATTGGTCACAATGTGGATGGAACGTAGGAGCCTATGGGAGTCAAGTGCAAGATTTATGTTCGTGGTGTAGAGGCGTTCATCATAGCGATTACTGTCAACACGGGGGGAGGAATCATCAAGATTTTCCATTAAGTTTTTATGTTAAGAGATCTTCACCCTCATACCTGCAACATGATAGTATGATGCAAGAAGAATTTCAGCCGATTGACTTTCAGAATCAAGGGAATTATCAGCAACAACGTGATAGGAGCCCGAGGTTTGAAGAGTTGATAATTCAATGGATGAAGACGAATGATGAGCGATATCATAATATCGAAGCATCTATGATTACATTGCAAACACAAATCAATCAACTTTCCAACTTATTGGCAAAGAGATCATTAGCCACTTCACAAAGTAGCATAGAAGAGAATGATGAGGTACTTAGTACAGAAGTTGAACAAGTTGTTGATTCGGCACCACAGTGTCTGCACCCTATTACTACACCAGCACTACCTTCAGAATCTATGTGTGGTAAAGCAGAGGCAACATCACTGGAGCACCTTCAATTCACCACAGAGATTCCAAAATCCACTCCATCACATGACCATGAAAGGAAGTTACCAATCTTCAAGAGCTCAACACCACCTACCACCATATCTCTTGAATTCTTACAAAATTGTATCAATAACCAGAGAGACAGAGTGGAGGAGGTTGAAGTCAAGGTTTACAACTCTAGTGATCCATTCGATGCATATTTTGAGAACCCAAGTGATACTACGATCGAGAATGAGAAAATCAGAAGATATATAAATCACTTGGATGAACCACCATTTGAATTGTCAAAACTAAGGCTAGGGGAGTATGGGACAGCCACATATGAGTTGCAATCATCCATTGAGGATTCTTTCTCACTTTCAATTAACCTTTCATCTTTACACTTCAATTATGTATTTTTGAAAGAGACCTTATGCTCACTTCTAATTCTTTTAGGTTGTGTGATAGAGATTGGAGGGGAGAAGCCTCTACGCAACTGGAAAAAGCACAAAAAGGCTCGTCCATACAAAATTGGCATTGCTCCTTATGATCCACCATGAGCAGTGCAAGGGAGTCGACCTAATGACTTAAAACAAGCGCTTCTTGGGAGGCAACCCATATTTATAGTTTTCTTTTATTTCTTTTGTTTTGATTTAGTTGAGTCTTTTGTTCTATTTTAGTTTGTTTCGTGTCTCAGGTATAGCATTACGTACAAGTGAGAAATTCTAGACGAGCGGCATCACTTACTTAAAAATAGAAAATAAATTTTTGTTATAATGTCAGGTATTTTAGCCACGGCTATGGTTCATTTTAACCGTGGCTTAACAGTACAAAGTTTTGAAATTTTCGTTCCCAGGTATTTTTAGCCGCGGCTACCCATCACCATAGCCACGGCTAAAAATTTGAAACCATTTTGTCCCGGTAGCCGCGGCTACCCATGGTTTTAGCCACGGCTAAATGGCGATTTTACAAAAAAATAAAATAAATAAAATAAAAAATCATAAACGTTTTTAACTCCCAATTTTTCCCAACCTACAATCCATAATTCCCTAAAACCCCCAAAACCTCCCCAACACATCTAAATCAACACCAATCACCTGAGGATTTGGGACTTGATCCTAATGATTTCTTTTGAGCTTATGTTATGATTTTCAAGATATGCTATTTTATTCTCGTTTTATCGTTATGCTTTTTCTGAGACATTTTGTTAGTCTTTCGTTTCTATGTTTTTCTTTGAGTTTTATCTTGTTAGACTTGTCATGAATTCTAATTCCCTGATTACTACCATTGATGTTTGATTGATGGTTTCTTTTGTTTATGTGTTTAGGTCACATCTATTCTCCAGCTTCGCGAGTGGTTGTAGTTAGCTCCCATGCACTTTCTGTCTGGAATTCTATATGGAGTTTTCAACCTCAATCTCTAATCAGGGCAGTATTCTTTCCCCTAGTTACTTTTATTTTCCATCATTTGGCTCATTGAGGACAATGAGTTGATTAAGTTTGGGGGTGGATACATGTTATGCATGATAATTTTTTGATATGCCCAGAAATTGATGTAATTTATACACATATGTGCAAGTGAATATACCTTGAATAATTCTAACGAACTGTCACTTTTCTGATGAAGCTTGATGATTTTGCTGTCTCATTTGTTTTTAGCGTCCAATTCTTTTCTCTGTGATCAACATGCTTTTCTGTGTCTTGATATCCTTTTTAGTCAAGCTTATGTAAATTTTTGAGGACTCGAGGCATGAACCTTCTACGTTTGTTTAATTTTGAAGAATGCACTGATATTGCATGACCATGATATGATTTAGGCCATTTTTTATTTGTCATAAACCGTATGTTAGCTTGCAATATATTCATTGTCTCTAGAACCTTTATTTGAGCCTTATTGATAAGAATGGGGTGTGTTAAGCACACCATAGACCACCATTCGCTTTTTGTTCGTAAACCACATCATCTATCAGTTAGCCTAAAAGAAAAACAAAGCTAGTCACCCGGTTATGAGAGCTTACAATTCGGTATTCTTTTAGCTATGTTTGGGTGTGTATTTTATTGTGTTGAGCACAAAAGGGTAAGGAGGTTGATGTTGGTTGATTTTGAGAATTGATGAAAATTTTGAGGTATGCTAGATGAAAGATAAGGATGTGAGAAGCACTTGAATACAGTTGAGCCAAAATAGTCGGAAAAAAAAAGTAAAGAAAAGAGAAAGGAGAAGAATAAAAAAAAACAGAGGAAAAGAAAAGAAAAAATAGTTGGAAAAAAAATTTCGATTAGGTATTGTAACTCGTACACAACCCAAGTTCAACAAGAAATAAGTTTGGGGGTTGTGAGTTTGGAAAAAAAAAAAAAGAGAAGAAAGTGGTGAGAATTTGAGTATGATGCTTAGTTAGTGAGTGTAGCTTGAAGATATCGAGTTTTAAGCTCTCTAAACCCTTAGTCACTTTCTTTCATATATTTTCGTACCAAGACAACACCCGAGCCTTACATTACAAGCCGGAAAGACCTTCTGATCATAGTTATCGCGTATTGTGCAGTCGAATAAGTTATATTTTCAAAGTTGGTTTGTGTTGATGAGTTTGAGTTGTTTACATAATCTTGCTTAATGTGGATTCTAGACATATGAGGAGACGTGGGTGTTCATGATTTGGGATAGTGTTGCAGAAATTTTGAGGCATATGAATTTGAAAGTTTTTGATGAATAAGTGATTTTTCACAAGTCTTGTTCTAAGGTGTTTATCTTGTCTTTGTGTATGAGTTGTAGAATTTTCGAGCTTATGTGTTTGCTTTAATTTCTTTGCTCGAGGACGATCAAACTTAAGTTTGGGGGTGTTGATAAGCTCGTATTTTACGCCTTTTAGGCACCTCTTTTCTTGTATTTTGATGAGTTCTTGAGTGTATTTATGCCACATATGCTTTAATTTTGTGATTGGTTGTGTTTTTATAGGTTATTTGAGAATTGGAGCAAAAATGAATGAAAAGATCAAAGAAGTTCTCAAAATACTCCTTTAGCCACGGCTATGAAGACCCTTAGCCATGGTGATCATGAAGGAACCTTTGTGCCTTGAAGATATGAAGTTACCAAGGCCAAAATAGGCAAAAAAACGTGAACAGCAGATTTTAGCCGTGGCTACCGTCTTTTTAGCCGTGGCTAAGGGCCGATTTCAGCATCTATAAATACGCGTTATTAGGTCAAAATTCGGGACTTTTGCCCACTTTTGAGGGTTTGACACTTTGAAACACACCAAGAGGGTTGAGAGAAGTCTGGGGAAGAAGAAGAACGCGAGGATACTCCGTCTTTGTCTATGAAGAAGGAGAATTCAAGCAAGATCTATCAAGAAACGTTATTAGGGAGTTTTAATTTCATGCTTTTAGATTTATTTTCATTGAACATGTCTTTCAAGATGAATTATCTCTTTTCTTTTACGATTATGTCTTAATTTCCCTTTGATTGAGGCCATGTGAAATCCAATTATTATGTTTGATTTATGAGTATTATTTTTTCGGATTAAATTTGTTTTGGGTTATGTGTTTAATATTTGTTCTTAACGCTTATGATTGCTTAGCTACCAATTGTATGAATTTGTGCTTAGTTTTGAGACCGAGAGGAGATAAACTAGGGATGCATCTAGGTATTAAACACCACAACGTAAAATTGACTAGAGATAGATTCGATTTCCTTGTGTGTGCTTTCCGTGAAAACGGAAAATTCCATGAATCTTTGTAATGCGTTTTCATTCATTTGAATTTCATATAGAGATATAGAAATCGTTAATGAAAATAGAATTGCTATACCAAGAGATTGGATAGTAAGTAATTTAGGGAATTTTGCCTTAACCTAATCAATCTAATAATCCGGTAAGATAGAATCATAGTCAAATTGAATAATTGGTTGAATCATGTGCTTTAATCACTTTTCTCGTTGATTTAATTCAAAGTTGATTTCTCTCATTAGTTGGTAATTGTTATTTAATATTTTAATTCATAATTCACATCTTTATCTCTTGATTTAACTTAGAATTAAATAACACAGTAATTTCAGTTCTTAAATACAATTGTCTCTAGGGTACGATAATCCGGATTTACATCCACTATATTACTTGCACGACCTAGTACACTTGCTAGGATTTTGTGTGTCACTGCGCGCAACAACTGTTCACGTGGCCTGGCCCGCCCAGTCACGGCCCGTCTGGTCGTGTGCATGGCCCGACGGGTCATGTGTTTGACACCCAATTGGATTCGGGCTATGTTTGGGTCTTAAAACGGGTCTTAAAACGGGCTATGTTTGGGTCGAAATTGATATTTGGGTTTTGGGTGATTTTAATTAATTGGGTGAATCAAAAGGATGATGACCCGAATAATTAAATCAATCCCAATTGAAAATTATCCAATTTCGATTTGTTAATTAGTTTGAATTTAATCTAATTAAATCTAAATGGGCCAATTAGATTGGTGATTTGGACTTAAATTAAATTTAGCCCAATAAGAAATTAATAAAGTGTGCGTGTTATTTTTAGCCCAATTAAATTGAATCCAAGTGGACTAAGGATGGTGACTTGGGTTTGATGAAATCGAGTCTAATAAGATTAATTGGAATATAATATTTAATTAGACTTGGAACGAGTTTAGAATTACTGCCCTCGAGAGTGTTCCATAGTCTGCGCGACTACTCCGCTAGTTTCATGTAATTCATGGGATCTTTATCTAGATTGATTAAATCTATATATGCGATATAGAATCCTTTCCAAATAGATTTGATATGATATGAAAGACAAGACTGTCATAGTGTTTATGTTCCAATGGGCAAGCCAAGAATTGGCTCGTGGGCAATACTTTTGAGAAGATATTTATTTTCGGCCCAAAAAAGGATAGAGAAAATAGTATGAAATTCCCTTCTAGCTAGGCAACCATATGATAGAAAATCTCATTCCAGTTTTTGTCAATTACTGTGAATTAATTGGAGAATAAACATAAGATAAAGCTTGGCTAAAATGTTGTAATGAATATCCAGGAAGTAGGGAAAATCGCATTTTTAGTCCCGTAAGTTTGCCCCAGTACACTTTTGGTCCCATAAGTTACGGGATTCTCACTTTACGTCCCATATGTTTCACAAATTCTCACTTTTGGTCCCATCCGTCTATTTTTAACGGAAAATGGCACGTGAGTGGCACGTGCACGGTTGCCAGCTAGTTTGGGGGGGGGGAATTGTTCAATTTTCACTGTTTTGGGTCAAAATTTGACATTTTGAAAAGCCGATTTGGGGCAAAATTTTGGAATTTGACAGCAGCCCATCTTCTTCTTCATTGCAGCAGTGAATTCCCGGTCATGGCAGCTGTGAATTTGCCTGGAAACGCGCAGGAGAAGGTCATGCTTTGTTGTGAAAAAATGACACCGGAAATGGCTGAAATCGAGCCCAAATTCGCCGGAAAAACGCCGACGTGGGTCCCTGAGTGCAACGCCATTAACTCCGGCTGAATTGCTGCTCGAAGCCGTCCTTAAATCGGCTGAGAAGACGATTTAAAAATTTCAGATTTTGCCCCAAATTGACTTTTTAAAATTTCAGATTTGCCCCCAAACAGTGAAAATTGAACAATTCTCCCCCACAAACCAGCTGGCAACCGGCGCACGTGCCACTCACGTGCCATTTTCCGTTAAAAATAGACGGATGGGACCAAAAGTGAGAATTTATGAAACATATGGGACGTAAAGTGAGAATCACGTAACTTATGGGACCAAAAGTGTACTGGGGCAAAGTTATGGGACTAAAAATGCGATTTTCCCCCAGGAAGTATATCCAAAAATCACATCTACAGCTATTTCAATAAGTATATCCAAAAATCACATATACTCAAGTACGTAACTATTCCAGTATTCTCCAAGATTGGTTAAAAAAGTTGTAATATTCATATCTGAACTGTCAAAATTCAAACATTGGAGTCAGTTAAAAATTATGATTTGAACACTCAAAATCTGAGAGAGTTTATCTATTTTCTGCTTGCAGGCGGTCATCTCTTTTACGAAATATAAATCCATAAAAATAGGTGGAGTTCCAACTTGTTCCGAAAGCTTATGGCTTTTCACGAACTTATTCATGGACTTGGAACAAATGTATAGTGTTTTTTCATGTGTGTAATTGCAGTATAACATAACGATATAGAATGCGACCTCCATGTTAGTTCATTTAATTCAATATTCTTAAAGCCACAGTTTTGGTCTACAATGTTATTTTTCTACTCCTGAAAATGATCTAACTTGTGAAAATGTATATGAAGGGTATTAACAGTTCACGGATCAGTTGATGAAATTATTTCAGTAGAAGATGGCTGATTGTAAAAGTTTGATTCGAGGGATCAAATAATTGATTGTTAGTTCATCAATAAGTGTACTGTTTTCTAATAATCTCAGCTGTAATTTAGAGTGAAGGTTGATACTGAAATATTTACAAAAATATGATGTCTGCTATGGTTTGGCTGGCTAGAACATTGTGGTGTGCTTGTGAAGGAAATGCTCTCTTTATGGGTGATTCTAAGGTACACCGTCTCTCACCAAACACCATTGAATGCAGGGACAAGATGGTAAAAAACATCTAAATTGTATGCATTCAACGATGTTAGGTGGACCGGCTCCACTGCACCCGGGCCACCTTAGAATTTTCCCTTTATGGGATGAAATTGATTTGATGAACAATATTGTTAGCACTGAGTGTCCTTGGTGGAACCCAATTATCGGCAAAAGGTTTTATAAATTGGGGTTCTGATAAATCACCACCGTTAATGAGGTGGAACGAACATGGGATCCATTTTGCAAGAACGGTTCTAATTGCACTGGGACATGAAATTTTGACAGTCCCTAAAAACTACTCACTTTAAAAAGATTATTACCAATACTACATTCTTGTCAATCTTATGTCTATTATTAATGTTTCTCTTGAAAAACAGATCATTGATTGTGGTTCACATCTTCTATAACATTTTGGTGCAACATCAATGTAAAGTAGGCATGTGTTCGTAAAAACTTAAAAAAAAAAAATTATAATTTACAGAAATATTTGGTCGTTCATTGGTGTTACACCATAATGTTACAAAAAATTCGGAGCCCATTGAGACGACATCTATTTTGCTTGTGGATTTTGTCCAATATGCTTGTGCTCTAAGAGATCATCCAGATAAGCAGGAATCTTTCGTGGTTTGGCTTGTTCTTCGATCTAAATAGTATATACAAACAAGTTGAATTGTGTCAGGTTTTTGCGAGTCAATATGACAAATCTTAGATAATGCACAATAGCTATTGCTGCTTGGTCGATGATATATGACATTTTATGCTCCTTAGTATTCGTGTTGTCTAGCAAAAGTCTTCGTGTAACCCATCCCCACATTGTTTGAATGAGTTGGAAGGTTATTCTTAATTAATGTTGTGTGATCTCTTGTTGTCGTCCATTACTTATTGTCCAGTACTGAGGATATACTCAACTATATTTCATAAAATTATCTTTTGTATAGTTAATACTCTAAACAATTAATCAAATTTACCAATGTTGGTACTTTATTGGCTGTAAAAAAGTATGATAGTGATGAGTGCATATGATAAGCAAGTGGTCAATTTCATACTTAACCAAGTTGTAGTGCATTGGCCCAAACTATCGCCCCCTATTCTACACACACATATTTATATTGTATATATTCAAAGTGATTACGACAATTAGTTTGATATATAAAAGGAAGACCTAGACCTTCTCTCTCACACATTTTTTTTAAATATTAAAAAGAATTACTTTATCCTGAACTCAACGTCTATAAAATCATGTTGTAATTCTAGATTGATTACAATAATTTTTCCAAGTAACTATTAATAATTAGGAGATGCGTCCATGCATTGGAAAACATAGGGTGGGTAGATACAGATGTGGACACATATATATCAATACTACTTGTAAAAAGTAGTTGTGCCCTTAGTCAAGGAAGTGTCAGTTAGGCTATGTTTGTTTATGTTTTTGAGTTAGAATTTTGAATTTATCGGGAAATGTGTACTATGGAGATTCATAGATTCGTGTGGAAATGATGTTATGTGTGTGTTTGTTTATGTTTTATAAAGATGGTTGAAATCTGTAAAATGTGTCAAACCAATGGTGATAGGTTGATGTATAATGTGTTAAATAATTGAGTTAGTTATTTATATAATGATTATAGGAATAAAAAAAAATAAAAAAATACAAATTAAAAATTGTAAAGTATGAAAAAGAAGAAAGATAATGATTAGAGTAAATGATTTTGATTAATAACCATGTGAAATGATAGATATAGAGAGTGATACTAGAAAACATCCAAACAGTAACGTAAATTAGTAAGGAATGTAAATACGTTGGTGATTCAAACGATTTTAGCAAGGTAAAAGGATTTTGTGGTATTCATTTTCGAAAACTAAACTTAGCAACACATTTTTTCGTGGCTGAGTTCAGTAACAAATATTTTTCATTGCAGAAATTCATAGCTAGTTTTGATTAAAAAATTTAGTTTTGGAGGGAATCTTCCCACCAAATAATTCGTTGCAGCATTCTTAGGTAATTATTTCATATAAATTTAAAAAAAATACTTTATTATTAGCAACGAAACATTTCCTTGCAGGATGCAAATCAAAAAATCGAAAAGCCATAGCAACAAAGATTTTCGATGCTAATATATTTATGACAATTAAAAAATTATTTAATAATCTTTTAAACATATAACTATTTAATAAATTGTGAACTGTATAATAATTTGTTAGTGAATTAGTACTACGTTGCGTATAATTAATTACAATATATTAGACTAAAAATGTTGATACACTATATATAATAATAGTACTAAATTATACTTTTCAAAATTAGTATTATCTACACTTACATGAAAAGTATGAATTTGTTACATAATCAATCATATTAACATTGATCATGAGATTAAATTTTATTTTTATAGCTAATTATTCATTTTAGATTAGGATTAAATTAATATTTGATTAGCTATATAAATAAATATATTAATTTATAAATAACTAACAAGTGTACTATATGATTATTAAATTGGAATTCTTCATGATAAATGGGCACCTATGCCCAAAACCCTAAACCCTAAACTTTAAACTCTATATAGATAAATAGACATATTAAAAGATACTTAACATTGTGAATTGAATTAATGGTACAAATCTTGTGGTTTGGATGTTATATTATGATACACGGATATTCCTAAAAATTATTTTGTGCAGTATCGTATCGTACCTATCCGCTATGGATACTCCCGAATACCGTGGTCGGGACATTTTTAAAGTTTTTGAAAATAAAAATAAAAGAGAAATTTAAGATACCGTATTCGATATAAAATTTTAAGTATCTGGCACGCTTTGGATGTCAGACAAGGTAAATATTTCATATTATACAATACCTTTTGAGATAAAGTAGGAAAAGAGGTAATATTTCCGTCTTTTGTTAAAACTAAAAGTTAAAAGTTAAAGAAATCACAAAGAAATTTAAACAACTATACAACTTTTTTATATATATATATAAATGAATCTATTGAATTAAATTTTTTTAAAAAAGATTAGAAGCATATACATAAACGTACCATCAACGTATGAGATCCTAAAATTTTGAAGTTTACCGTATTTTATATCCGTGTCGTATCATGTTTGTCCTCGTATATGTATATCATAAATGATATATATATATACATATTCTAAACTTTAATTAATTTGATACAGATTATAAAATGACTTATAATGTACATACAACACATATTTTGTCTCGCCCTTTTAAATTTGCTATATAAGTTGATGGACGAAATGCAAATTTGAATTTCATCTTCGACCGGAGGTAGAATATAAAATTAAATTTTATCTTAATTTTGAATAGAAATTATACATGAAAAGTAAATTATATTTAAAGAGTTTATTTACATTCATATTAATTTGATTAAATAAACAATGATTAAAATTTAAAATAAAAGTAAAGTGACTTCTAGAGGATTAGAACCTGTGATCCTCCCACAACTCTTAAAGGCTGAATGCCACTACACCAAAGCGCTTTTTGGTTAGAATTTTGCTCATGAGATTTAATACTCTAAATCTAATCACAAAAAAGGGAATATATTCCAAGCGGGACTTTGAAAATTTCAGATTCAATCAAAATCATGCCCTAACCAGCTCCGCCTCTCGCCGACAGTCTCTCGCAGATCCACCTCCGACCAGCTCGAAACCACCATCATACGTCGTCATCTCCTCAAGATTCCGCCGCCGCCGCCGCCTCAAGTTTGGTTAAGATTTTTAAGGTACATTTCATCCTAAGTCTTATTTACAAGAGAGGGAATTTGTATACCGAAAACTTTACGAAACTTCATCTACATCTTGTTTGAAGACCGTCATTGCTCTCTCTGAAGGAGCAGGAAATTGAGTCTCTAAGGAAGATCCACCACCAACTTGCTCTCGTAAGCTTTTGCTGCCATTTCTTCACATTAATCTGCATTTAGGTGTTTTTTTTTTTTGACGGGTGCATTTAGGTGTTTGATAGCAAGGATTAGTAGGCTTTAATTTATATATTGAAATGTTTTATTTCAAAAAATAAAAACTGATTTTCGAGCAGCAACCTAGATTTTGTACTACTGTGAATTTTGCTTGAAATGATTACATGTGAAGGGATCCAATTTCACACCTATTCACATGTTTGGCTGCTGGTTTTTGTTCTTTACCCGTGGCTGCTAATTCCAATTTCACGCCTATTCATTTGTATGCCTGGATATTGCTATTACATTTTTGTGAGTTTCTTGATTTGTTTAAGTTCGTGGTAGAGGTGGCAAATGGGTGGATTGGGTTGGGTTGAATTGAGTTGGTTCCAAAATGGATTGGTTCCAAGATGGGTTTAAATGGAAAGGGTCCAATATGGTTTGAGTCTGGGTTGGTTCCAACTGGTCCTATATAAAGAACCAAGATTGAATGAATCCAAAAGGAACCAATGTGAATCCAAAGATACCATTCAACTTTTTAAGCTTATTTAAAATTATTCACATTGGACTCCGGCGAGAACATCATTGAAGGACTTGGTCCATCTTGGAGAATATATATATATATATATATATATATATATAATATTTATTTTTGTAACAAAAAAAATCCTGGAATATTTTTCTGGCAAAAGAATTTGAATTACCACTTAGTATATATCACTAAATTTTACTAAGTAATAGGAACCAGTTACAAACATGCCTGGGTAATATTTAACGGGTAATTTTAATTTACCACTAGAAAGGTAGTTTTCAATTTTCACACTTTACATTCTTCTCTAATAATAATTTTAATTTACATATACCTAATAATATATACAAATAGGAACAATACTTAGTTCTTGTAAATCAGTGTATTACTAAGTTTTTTATAACCTGATAGTCCTATTATAATTTTGAACTATAATCTACGTAATAAAATAATAGAAAGGGTAAAATTATTCTTAAAGTTTTATATCCTTATTACTATTGTAGTAATCTACTGTAGTAATCAAATAATTACTATGTTTGTGGTTATTGTACTACGATGCAAAATAGGGAACTTCTAAAAAGGTGTCGAATTACTTTGTTGTTTTCTTTTTCTTTTTTTAATTTTTTGTCTTCTATTATGTAGAATTTGTTAGAGATTTAAATTAGTGATGAAAATGTTCAAACCCAATTTGACACATCTAGTTCCTTGTATTTGGTTGATAAGCTCTCAAACCTTTTTACCCCTAATATTAAGAATTGTCCTAGAGCAGAAGTATTGTGCAGCTGAGAGTAAGATTAGTTTTGATTTCTTAGAAAGATGGTATTTGATATTGAGGTACATGATATTTGATATTGAAAGCTTGATTATGTTTGCCTTAATTGGGGGAAATCAGTGTATCAAGATCTCAATCTGAGATCTTATGTGAACCCAAGTTTACATTTGCACTTAAATTTAAATGATAACTCAAGTTCAAATCTTTTAATAGTCTATGCATGTTGGAATATTGATTATGATATTCTGAATTTTGCCTTTTTGTGGGACTTACGGTTCTTTGCTTGAATTTGATATAGCTTGAAAGACAGAAACTTATACACTCGTACACTTATTTTTTGTTACTTTTAAAACCTTTAACATGTCTGATTTTTTTTGCAACAATTTTGGTGCACAATTTATATTTCGAAAATTGTAAGCTAACAAAAATGGTGGAAATCCAGTGTTTCATGAAATGGTTTTTAATCGATGTATATATAGAACGAACCAAGGACAAAGACTTTTTGTAGATGAGAAGTCAAAGCGAGTATCGGTGAGTATTTTTTGGTTGATTAGTAATAAGCATCACAATATAGAGTTATTATTTTGATTTTAAATATATCTTACTTTGCAGGAGACTTATACTAGATTAAAGGAGAATCACACTCAGAGTAGTGGAAGCGCGAGGTTGTCCCAAGGATCATCGACATTTATTCCTGAAGTATGGGCTGAGGCGTCAGGCGGTGCTAAAAATGGGCGTTGCTATGGGTTCGGAAACTCATACAATTTTACTTTTTCTAGTGCTATCCCAAGCAACAACTGCTCACAGCCAGAAATAGAGCAACTTAAGGAAGAAATGCAAGAAATGAAGAGAGAGCAACAAGAAATTAAAGCTAGTCTTGGTCAAATCCTCTCTATTACTTGGGCGACTCAAGCTAGTTTTTCAGGCTAACACTTTTCTCCTGACCAATACTCTTCTCCGTAGTACTCTACTCCATCTCCCGCCGGTCAGTACCCACCTCCAGCTCCCGCCGGACAGTACCCACCTCCAGCTCCTGTCGGAGAGTACCCACCTCCAGCTCCCTATAACTATCCAGTTCCACCTCTTGGCTATTTCATGACTCCAGTTATTCAATTTCATGTTCCTGGTCATTATCAAGCACCAGGCTAACATCCTCCGGTTCATTCTCAGTTGTCTGACCAACTTCCTTCTCTCGGTCAATATAATTCTTTTGGTCAGCTCCATTCTCAAGAGTAATCTGTCGCTCATTTTGACACTTTTATTTGGTTTCGTGATGACATTTTATTATAATATGTTATGACGTGATACTTTTATATTTGGATATGCATTGTAGGTTATGTAGACATTTGGAATATTGTTATTGATATTTTATATTAATTTCTATTATGCTAGATTTTTATTTCGGTGATTTTGTTGAATATCCATTATTATTTATCGATTAATTAAGTACATTTGGAAATAAATATAATTTGATTTTTTAGAAAATTATTTGAAATATTAGCAACATAATTAGCAATAGCAAGTTTTATTGCTAATTCTTGATTATCAAATTTAGTAGCGAAAATATTCTTTGCTAAATAATATTATTTTAATATATCGGAATATATTAACATCGAATTTAACAAGGTAATAGATTCGTTGAAGAATTTTGTTCTGAAATTAGCAACGAAAAATTACCTTGCTAGAATTAGCTTGGTATTTGTATCGTAGATGATCAGCAACGTACATTTACGTTGGTGAATTACGTAGCTAAATCAGCAACATAAATTTCCATTGCTGAGATTACCTACGAGTGATAGTGTACAATTACCTTGCTGATTTCGTTGCTAACATAAATTAGCTACGGAATTCGACATTTAGCTAGGTATTTCTCTCCTTGCTGTTTGGATGTTTTCTAGTAATATAGGTAATTATATAGGGGCATGAAAAAATTAAGTCAGAAAAATGTTAATCTAAATGAAAATAATTTGTGTTATGAGTTTTTAGAATTTTGTGATCCAAAATATTGAAAATGAAATTTGAAAACATAAACAAACAAGGCCTGTGGAAGAGGATATATGTTTGTCGAAAAGAATAATGGTTTTATAGAAAATTTAGAGTGAATTTTCAGAAGATGCTTGTGGAAGCATATATAAAACATTTGGATATTGATGATTTCTAGAAATAAATATTTGACATGATACTAAACTAGGAATTGAATATTATATATAGTATCTAGTACTCTATAAGATAATTTTAATTAGAATTTAGAATTAAAATATTACAGTATTAGATATTTTAAACACTGGATATAACTATTGAAAAATATAAATAGAGATGTCAACTTCATTTGTAAACAACCAAATCAAGCCAAGTCAAGATAGTGATTTTAGTCCTCAACTTAAATATTTCTCCACCCTGACACATTTTCTACTTACAAAAAAGAAAAAAAAAAAAGAAAGAAAAGACACTCTTACAAATTTTTCTTTTATCATTCTTGAGTTATATATTTTTATGAATTTTTCTTCTACATTTTGATTGTGGGTCTTGGACAGTTGGACCAATAAAACACTAATATCTTATAATCGTTTTAAAAGTTTCAAGGAATGGTTGGAACTCCAATAATACACGAGCCGCCAAAAACGTATGTATCACGTCCCGGGCTCACGACTTGAGCCCGAGTTTGTTGGGTGTGAGAGCTGTTTAAGCCATATCATTATATCGATCCACAAGAGAAAAATAAAAAAAAAGAAAAAAGTAGGACGAACAGCTAACTACTGCGTATTGACCATAAGAAGTCTTGGAAAAAATAATAAACAAATACACAAACAGAAGGGGCAAGGAAAATATTATCATAAGTGGAGGGACCTACCTGTAGTTTCTCTAATATGGATGTGCTGACTATTTCTTTAATAGCGTTTGTTCATGAAGTACTATAAAGGTTCAAATATTTTCTTTAACACATTCATGCAATTACTAAACACGAATGAACGAGACGTGTTTGATTGATATTGAATATTTAGTGTCACTCATCTGTGTCTTATTGAATGAAGTTGAATCTAGCATACCGAGATGCATACTTATATTAAAGAAGCATGAGCTTCGGTAGCATCAACCTCACAAGTATGCTGTATGTACAAAATATTAGTGATCACGTTAAGAATTATCACTAAGGTGCGTGTTGAGCAATGTTTTAAAAAGGTGCGGACACAGGGTGAGGCGTAAGCCCTGGGAAATTTAATGTTCATACATTTGAAAAATTTATAAGTTAATAATTGAAAGGAAAAAGTAAGGAAAAATTAAGTTATAGAAAATATAAGAGAAAAATATTCAACCATTGTAGCATAAGTTTGGGAATATATTGTCATTGCTCATACCAGATATTCATACCAAAAGAAAAAATTACGAAGAACACCCAAAAAGAATATTTTGAGCTTTGATTACTATTCTTAATTGTAAAAGATCCAGAAGATAAATGCAAAACTAATTTACAAATAGGAACCAATTAGAAATTATGGTTTTATTGCATTAAATAACAAACAGTTACTTTATTAAAAATCAAAAGTCGAACACATCAATGTCATGTGACATTTATATGAGAGAATATTAAAATTTCTACTAGAAATTTAGAGTTAACATATTAGCTTTTGAGGGTTTGAGCACATAAACTGATTTCTAATGTCTTTTTATAATTGTTTACATAGGAAATTTGTTAGAGTTATTAATTGTTTATGTTTCCTTATTCGATTAGGTTTCATCATTATAGTTATTTCCATATTTCTCATGCTAGTAATCTCTATATAAACATTGTCATTATTAATAATATTCTCAAGAGGAATTTACTTTAACATGGTATCAACCTAATAAGTTCCTAGGGCTTCCTCCAGTCCAAGCAGCCGCAGCCGGCCTCCACCTCCATGCGCCGTCTGCCGTCGTCTTCCTCCCTCCTTCTTAGTCGTTGATCCCCTCAATGCGTCATATATAGCTCATTATATAGCCTTCTACAGCATTAATATTCCCTTTCATCAGGGATTTTTCGTGCCTCTCTTCTCTGTTGGCCTCCATCTTTTTGGCTAGCTTTCTTGTGATTCTCCACGGTAATTATTCTCTGTTACTTATCTTCTTCTCTATTTTTTATATTTATCTCGCTACGTGTTTTTTTTTTCTCCTCCTCTTTCCCCCCCTCCATGTCGGATTCCGAAGAAACCACCCTCCAAAACCCCCAACCCGTCGCCCCAAACCTCCCTCCCTACATCCCACTTTAGCCACTGGTAATGTTCATACTTCGTTTGGTTTCAAACTCACTGATAATGATTCAAATTACAAACTCTGGTGAGGCATGATTATGGACCTCTATCGCAGTTATTCTGTCTTTGACCATCTTTCTGGAAAATCAAAACCTTCCTCCAATACTAATGAATCTTGGTTTGCTCTAGACTATACAATTAAACGTTGGTTTTTATTCCACGGTAGATTTAAAATTGCTCAAAAACATTGATTTAGAATATTCCACCACGCATAATCTTTGGCTTACAATTGAAGAAAATTTTCGAAATAACAAACCCTCTCGTTCTTTGCAAATAAATGAACGTTTTCACACTCTCCAAAAAGGTACTTTAAGTATTTCTCAATATTGCCAAGAGATGATATCTCGCGGACAACCTCGTTGATCTTGATAGTTCTGTTAGTGATCAAGTTCTTATTCTCCAACTTTTACAAGGTTTACCGAGTCCTACCTCCTTCTCGTCACTATATTCACTACTCAAAAACCCTTTCCTTCTTTTTTCGAGGTTCATAATTTACTCCTCACTCACGAAGCCCGTGAGTTAAGATTTCAATCCAATCCTCCAAATTCAAATTCCTCTACTATTCTCTTTTCCCATAAGCACTATCCCAACCGCAACACGTATCGAGGTAATGGTAAAAATCATGGAAGATGTGGTAATCAGTCTAGTGGTCGTGGTGGTCACTCGAGCTACCAAAACTCGGGCTTCAAGCAAAGCCCTAATTTTTTGGCTAACTCACCATTTAGCAATTCGCAACAACCGGCCCATTATTATTCTTCTGGCCCATGGTACAGCAGCCAACCGCAAGCCCAGTGGCCCGCCCCACAATTCAATCAGGCTGCCCAATACTCACCTTCAGCACATTGGGCTCACCAAGTATAGCCCACACATTTTTCTTCCCAGCCGCCCCACACAGCGTCTTTAGCAACTGGGCTGCCTCCAATTTTTGGCCAAAACTCGACAATTTTCGGCCAAAACTCGACATCCCCACACCAATCCCGCATACTAGGTCCATCTCCAGCTGGGCCTCCAATTCAATATAGTCAGGACCACAATACCATCTAGCATTCCACCCCACAAGCTACAGATCTCTCTACTCTCTTTCAGACAATGTCTCTTACTCAGCCAGATGATCAACGTTATTTAGACACCGGAACAAGTTCTCACATGACACCTCACCACGGTAAGCTTTTTAATATTGTACCAAATTTAAATTCTAATCTATTACTGTTGGTAATAGTGCTGTACTCCCCATCACTCATATTGGTTCTTCTTTTTTTCCGTCTACCTCTCATTCCCTCTCTCTCAATAATGTTCTTGTTTCCCCCTCTTTAGTTAAAAATCTCATATTTGTCCGGCAATTTACACGTGACAATAATTGTTCCATTGAGTTTGACCCTTTTGGTTTTTCTGTCAAGGATCTTAGGACCAGTTGACCATCTATTTCGCAGTAACAGCGATGGCGATCTCTACCCTTTTCATGTCTCCTCTTCTGCTCTTGCTTTGACTCTTTCCTCGGCCTCATCTTCTCCAACCACTTGGCATCGTCGTCTTGGACACCCCGGCTTTTCTATTATTTCTTTTCTTAATAGTCGTAATTTTACCAATTGTAATAAAGATGTTTCCTAGTCGATTTGTCATGCTTGTCCGCTTGGAAAACATAAACGTTTGCCTTTTTTGTCTTCTTCGTCTGTTGGTTCTTCTTTATAGCTCACTCAAATATTTGGACCTCGCCAGTTTCTAGTCTAGGTGGTTTTAAATATTATGTTTTATTTTTGGATGATTTTTCGCATTTTCTGTGGGGTTTTCCTTTAATTAGCAAATCTGATGTTTTTAAAATTTTTGAATTTTTTTATTCTTATGTTAATACTCAATTTCTATTTAAAATTAAATCCTTTCAATGTGGTCACGGTGGTGAGAACGATAATAAACTTTTTCACAACTTTTTTCAATCATAATGGTATTCAATTTCGCTTTTCTTGCCCACACACCTCACAACAACATGTCAAGGCTGAACGCACTATCCAAACTGTGAATAACATCATTCGATCTCTTCTTTTTCAATCCACTCTTCCTCCTTGTTTCTGGGCTGAGGCCTTACACATGGCAGTTCATCTGCTTAACATCCTTCCCACTACCACTCTCTCATACTGTACTCCGTTCGAGCTTCTCTATGGTATTTTTCCCACTTATGACCATCTTCGTGTTTTTGGTTGTCTGTGCTATCCCAATCTTTCTGCTACATCCCCTCATAAACTCTCTCCTCGTTCTCGGCTTGTCTTTATTTTTAGGATACCCCTTTCATCACAAAGGTTTTCGTTGCCTTGATCTTCACTCTAACAAAATTATCATCCCTCGTCACGTTATCTTCGATGAATCGGTCTTTCCGTTCTCTTCCTTTTCCTCTTCTCCTCAATCCCCATCTTATGACTTTCTCACTCGTGATGACGACTCCCCATCTTTTCTTCATTCTCTCGGTATTAACTACAATTTGTCTCCTCGACCTTCAAAATCCGGTCCGCCACCCGATTTTCCACCAGCCACCTCATCATCCGCTGCCACATCACCACCTGCCACGTCATCGGCTGACACATCACCCTCACCTGCCATGTCACCATGTGCCATGTCATCATCGCCTCCGGTTTTTCCTCCCTCCACTATATCTTCTAATCCCATGATTACACGCTCTAAAGCCGGTATTACTAAACCTCGTTCTCTTTTAAATATTTCTTCCACTTCTGGCATCTCTCCTTTGCCTCGTTCCTATGCTCAAGCTCTTAAAGATCCAAATTGGAAAACTGCTATGATGGATGAACTCTCGGCTCTTCACTCCAACCACACCTGATCTCTTGTTCCATGTCCTTCTCATGTCCACCTCATCTGTTCAAATGGATTTTTAGACACAAATTTCGCTCTGATGGTTCCCTTGAACGTTATAAGGCTCGTCTCATTGCTCAAGGCTTCACTCAACAGCCTGGCATTGATTACAAAGATACTTTTAGTCCTCTGGTAAAACCTGCCACCATTCGCACTATCCTCAGCATTGCCATCAGCTCTTCTTGGCCATTACACCAACTTGATGTCAAAAATGCTTTTCTTCACGGTCACCTTTCTGAAACTGTCTACATGAAACAACCTCCCGGCTTTGCTCATCCCGATCTTCCTTCCCACGCCTGCCTTCTTCATAAAGATTTGTATGGCCTCAAGAAGGCTCCTTGCACATGGCACCATCGTTTTGCTTCTTTTTTGTCTACCATAGGTTTTGTTAGTAGAAAATTCGATGCTTCTTTGTTCATTTTTCGCCATCAGTCTTCTATCTCATACCTCCTTCTCTATGTTGATGATATTCCTTTAACTGCCTCTTCTTCCTCTCTTCTTTCCAAACTTACTTCTCTTTTGTCTTCTGAGTTTTCCATGACAGATTTAGGTCCTCTTCATTATTTTCTAAGTATTTCTGTTTCTTGATCTTCCACTGGTCTCTTTCTTTCTCAAGCAAAGTTTGCTATGGAAATTCTTGCTCGTGCTAATATGACTGACTGCAATTCTGTCTCCACTCCTGCTGAATCTCAATCTAAACTCACCTCTTTCACTTCTGCTCCTTTTTCTGATCCCACTCTCTATCGAAGTCTTGCTGGTGCTTTGCAATATCTCACCTTTATCCATCCTGACATTTCTTTTGCTGTTCAACAGCTCTGTCTATTTATGCATGATCCTCATATTCATCATATGAACGCTTTAAAGCGTGTTCTTCATTATGTTCACGGTACCATTTCACAAGGTCTCTCTATTCGTCCTTTTTCTTCCTCTCAACTCATTGCATATTCTGATGCTGACTGGGCTGGCTCTCCATATACTCGTCATTCTACTTTTGGTTTCTGTGTATTCTTAGGTGATAACTTAATTTCTTGGTCTTCTAAACGTCAACATGTTGTTTCCCGTTCTAGTGCTGAAACTGAATATCGTGGTGTTGCAAATGCGGTTGCTGAAGCTTCTTGTTTACTGTGATAACATCAGTGCTGTTTATCTCTCTTCTAACCCCGTACAGCATCAAAGAACTAAACATGTGGAATTAGATTTACATTTTGTATGAGAAAAGGTTACTTTAGGTGAAGTTCGTGTGTTGCATGTTCCCTCTTTACACCAGTTTGCCGACATCTTCACCAAAGGATTACCTTCTACATTATTTTTAGAGTTTCGTTCCAGTCTCAATGTTCGTAATCCTACCATTTCGACTACGGGGGAGTGTTAGAGTTATTAATTGTTTATGTTTCCTTATTCGATTAGGTTTCATTATTATAGTTATTTTCATATTTCTCATGCTTTTATTCTCTATATATACATTGTCATTATTAATAATATTTTCAAGGGAATTTACCTTAACAAAATTTTGGTGGAAGGAAAAAAAAATACACCAAGGAGAAAGAGAAAACGTATGTGGCAAAGTTGAGAAGAGTTTTTCTAATAATTAATAGAGCTAATTGCAAAATCAGTCCCGTACCTATAGGGTTCTGGCAATATTGGTCCTTCATTTTTCGAAGGAGGCCATTATAGTCCTTTATCAAATATATTAGCATATTCGATCCTAGAATACTTTGGATTATAGAAAAATAGTTCTACGAAAAAGAACAGGCCCAACATGCTTCCGAAACTTATTATAATTTCATAATAGGATACCTTTGTTTGACCGTAGTATCACCGGATATTCTGAGTCCTCGATTTTACGGATGTATCCAACCACTCGACCCCAGCCTATGGTTCGCAGACACCCAGCTCCTTCAGCGATACCCAGCACAGCCCAATTTCGTTTTCTACCTTTGGGCGTAAAAGGTATTTTAAAATAAAACAAAATAATCTTTGGAAGACAGAGGTTGAACAAAAGCCTTTTCTTTTACTGATGAAATACAAATTAAAATTACATAATATTATTCTACTCCGCTATTGGAGGAGAAAACTTTTAGCCTCTCATGAGAGGACTACTATTGGGGAAATCCCCATACACTCTTGTATTACAATTTATAAAGAAGAAAGATTACAATTTTTCTATGAATACTTATTTTGAAAGAGTTGGAGAAGTTTTCGGATGTCCTCCATCTACTTCCGTCTCCTCTTCTTATAGACCTTGGTTTCGGATTTCAAAGTCGGATTCCAAAACCTCTTTAATCTTTAGACGTCATTGCATACGTCTATCTTTAATAATGCGTGTGGGTCCCTGTGTTTGCCACTTTATCTGCCATGCCCGTCCTTTACAGCTGTTTGCTTTTTACAGTTGTTTTCCTCTTAATCAATCACATAATTGATTCCTTTACTTATTGCGCCTGACTATACAGGCCTTTGTAGTTTACATAATTTTACCGGGGTTTGGGAAAACCCTAAACCTTCCTTTTACCCTTATCCTTGTTGGATTCCAGTTTTGTCTTGGTAACCCATATTCTTGTACCGAATAGGGGTTTCTCTTGAAACTCACAACTTGAACATTCCCGGTTGTGCCATAGATCAACATGCATCATGTTGCAGGCCTTCTTCCTGGTTGCCTCAGTTGCTGGTAACTTGTTTTCCCAGATTAGCGTCCTCTTTTGTTCAAAGAGCTTCTCTGCGAATTCAGTACTTTTCCCTGTCATGGAATTTAATAGGAATGATCCATTCGTCGAATTTGTGAATATCTTGAATGGATACTTGACTTTGTCCATCTCTGTAAGACAGACCCACATTCCCAATGCTCTTCTGGTGGAAATATCCTCTTCGTTGATGGAACTGACCAACGGAGCTTCCCCTGTTGCAACCTTAACTCTGTTGTAGGCTGCTATATCTGGTCTCTGTAACTTCATAAAATGAAACATTGGGTGAGACCCTTTTCCTGCAATTTCTGGAGCTGCTGGAATAAACTTCAACTCCAAGATATCTCGTCTCTTGAGATGAGGGTTGTTTTGCCATGAATCATACACGGCACTGGAAATCCAATCCGGAAGTTTGGATATCTCCTGAAAACTTGGTGACATAGTATGGATTGAAGTAAGTGCCCCAATATCATACCATTCTCGAACTTCTTTAGGTTTTGATCCCTCAAGCATCCAAATCCTAGGATATTTCCCTGATATTTCTACCAAGGACTTATTAGGATTTATTCCTTGTCTTGAGATTAATTTTTCCCAAGAACGCTGATAACCCTGCCAATGTGAATTAATTGGGTTAATATTAATCTTAGAAGTGCCTATCTATGGCCTAAGATTAATCTCTTCCTCTTTTACCCCAGAGGTGGTGGGTTGACTTGAAGCAATAGAAGTGTGAACTCCTGATTGTTCAATTGTTTCCTTTTTCTCAGAATCTGAAAATGGACTTATGCAAGTGGTATTTGAATCCACCGCTCTGGGTATAGAGCCCCATTCTCTAAACGCAGGTGTAGAGTCCTGCTCTCTCAATTCTCGAGTCATCACTGAACATGATGCTTTTTAAATTGGTCCTTGTAGTGTATTCCATAACATAGTCATGGCATACGTAGCTCCCTTGATTGTTTCCTGGACTGTGTCCAGATCAACTCGTTGAACTTGTCCGGCTACTTCAGCATTTGCTGAGAGCTTTCCAAATTGAACATGAAGTTCCTCAAGGTTTTTCCTGAGATGCCTATATCTCTTGATGATGGAATTGGCCTCAGACGTTTCCATCTCTTGTTAGGAAATCTGCAAGAACATTTTCATGAGACTTCACAATAATAATGTCAAAAGAATAATATTGACATTCAGCTTGCCATCTGAGAATACGTGCTTTTTCAATTTTTGATTCAAGTTTGTTTTTCAAAAAAGCTTTAACATTCGTATTATCAACTTTCAATGTAAATTCTTTAGCTAATAAGAACAGAGGTCATTTTTTAAATGCCTTCCAAACAGCAAAGAATTCTTTCTCGTTTATGTGCCAAACTCTGGCTTGTTGTTCAGTGAACAATCCTCCTGTGTATCTACAAGGTTCTTCCCCTGTACTTGTTTGTTTCATGAGCACTGCTGCCCATCTATAATCATTGGCATCTGTATAGACTACCAGATCATCATTGTCATGTAGTATTGTGAGTTTAGGTAAGTTATTGCAAACTTGTTTTAACTCACGAATTCTTTGAGTGTGAATTTCTTCCCACTTCCATTTTGAGCTTTCAGTCTCTTTTAAGAGAGGTCGAAAATCTTTCTTGTATCTTGCCAGATCCTTAATGAAGATTCCTACAAAGTTAACAACTCCCAAAAAGCTTTGAAGCTATTTTTAATCTTTTAGAACATCAGGAAAATTGCGTATTTTTTCCACAATATATTCCTGGAGTTCAATACCTGTTTCGTCAATAAGAATACCAAGAAACTCAATCTTATTAACTCCAATTATTGCTTTCTTTTCTGAAAGCACTAATCCTTCATTAAAACATGCATTAGAAAATATTTCCAGATGTTTAATATGTTTTTTCATATTTCTAGATGCAATTAAGACGTCGTCAATATAGACAAACATAAACTCGAAATAATCTTTAAACATATTATCCATTTTTCTTTGATGTATCTGGGGTGCGTTTGCTAATCCCATTGGAAGTACTTTCCAGATATATTGTCCTTGTGGAGTAGAAAATGCCGTATATTTTCTAGACTCTTTTTTCATCTTAATCTGATAGAAATCAGATTTACAATCAAATTTTGAAAACACTTTAGCATCTTTAATGCACTCAATTAAATGTTCTCTGCTTGGAATATAGTAACCATCAAACTCCAGTATCTTATTGATACCTTGATAATTGATTACTAATCTTGTCTTTCCTCTTTTTACTTCACCATGGTTTCTCACTAGAAAATTAGGACTACTATAAGCAGAGACTCCAGGTTCTATGAGTTTAAGATTGATATGCTCTTTTATGATTGTTTTCATATCCTTCTTATCCTCCATATTCATCTGGATTGGCTTGTATCGAACATACTCATACTTGCATTGTTCTTTTATTTTCAGAGTAGCTTCGATCTTGTTTTTGTCCCACCAAGCCAAAGGATTCTCATTAAAGTTCCTTTGAATTAGTCGCTTAACATTTTCAAAAGAAAGCAAGCTTTCTTCGTCAATGTTATCTATGGACCTGTTCTGTAACTCATTCTTAAGAAGTTGTATTTCCTTCTTAGAGTTTTCATAATAGTGGTTGTCCTCGCTTTCAATTAGACCATGTAGTCTAAAAGATAAAAGGGCTTTTCCAAATTTCCGTTTATCCTGCATTTTAGGATGGGTTAATTTGGAATCTAGATTAAAATCACCACGTTTGCCGTGAAAATTAATAGGCATAATTCTATGTATCTCACTACCACAATTAGTAGTAAAAATTAACAAATTTTTGTTGTTATCTTGCACATATTTTGCAAAAGTCTGGATAAAATTATTACCCAGCAAAATATCATGAAAGTATATAGGTGGCATTTTTACCTTGAACCAAGGTGTACCAAATGCTCCTCCTATCATGATATGTGCTTCTCTTATTCCCTTATTGAGAATGGGGATTTTCTGAGAGAAATCTCTTCCTGCAATAATGGGTAATGATTCCATAGCATTGCTAGGGAAAACATCAGGTTTTGCTGTACAAATTCCTGATCCAGAATCAATATAGGCTGCGAAGTATTCTGACCTATATTGCTCATATAACATAACCAATAGATATGTATATTGAAAAAGAGCTAGTCATTTATTCAACTTGAATAATATGTCCATCCAAGCTAAATTCTATACCTTTTCCTTTTTTTCCCCAAGGTTTATGTTCCTCAAGGAAGCTTAATCCCAAGGTAACAATACCTTGGTCACGACCTGCAACTCCTGTAACAAATACTTCATAGCCTGCTATTTCTAGCATACATTCATATTTGTTTACAGTCGATTGCTGCAAGTGATATATATCATCACAAGAAAAGTAATTGTCTTTCTTTGTAATATCAAATATGACTTGTACTTCTTTCCATCCTTCAGGGCATTTAATTTTTACATTATCAACCCGAATAGCTTGAGGAGTTAAATCTTCAATTAATTCTTTTCCTTTTAAACTCCTAATCCTTTCTTCTGAAAAGAACATCTTGCTATTAAAATCTGTTCTAGAACTCATTGAGCGATCTAGAACTGGATGGTCTCGGATTAAGATATCAACACCACCAATCCTGGGTATTTGAATAGGATCGGGTGCCATTACCTTAGCAAATTCCTGGAAAATTCTTGGAATTTCAATATATTTTTTTCTGATAAATAAATCAAAATGATGAGTATTGGAAAGTGCATAAGCAATTCTATATGTAATAGAATATGGTCTATTTCCTTCTTTCATTGGATCATTTATTTTGAAATCCTGATGAAGGGTTAAGACCCGACTGAAATCTTGGTTTGCTAGGTTATATGCAATTCTTGGATGAATATCAAACATTAGTTTGCCTGCATATAAATTTCCTACCATTGTACCAAGACAACCATCTCTTAGATTATTAATTCTTTTATCCATTATAGATAAATGTAATGGAGAATTAATACCTTCCTTGAAAGTTGCTTTGATTACTACTTCAATAGTTCGATATGGATCCATTTCATAGTAAGTGCAATTTCTTCTGGGCGCCTACTTAGTTCCTCTAGAATTTTTCCTTTCGGAATAAGTTGCATTTCCATCACATTACCAGTTAATTCCATAGAAATTGAGAACTCCCCTGAACTTACCTTGTATATGATGTTATGCCTCCTCTGATTTAATCTTATTTGATTTAGGATTTGGCTAATCCCACTGACTCGGAAACCGTCATATTTTCCCAAGTCTGAGTTTTGTCTCATTATCTTTTCCATGGTTTTATTTGATATAGATGCCTTAGAAAAGAATCCTGATAGGCTATCCGATGTTTGGAGCCTATCCTCTTCGTAGGAATTATTCCGATTCGGTCGAAGATCTATCCGAATCTATTTCTTCCTCATAGACACTTTCGTCTGAGGGTATATTTTCGAATTGGTAAACTGGTACCAAATCTCCATAGTAAACTACATCCAGAATGTCATTAGTGGCTTTAAAGTGTTTTATTTCACCACTCTTTTGTGGACAATCTGGTGAAATGTGGCCACGAGCTCCACATGTCCAGCAGTTACAGTCTTTGAAACTTTTATTTGTACTGGTATGTGCCCATCTGAAAGTTCGTTTTGTGGTGTTTTTTCCGTCGGATTTTTGAGATCCTTGGGAAGACACCCTTGTCGGTCAGGATTTCTGGCCAGATTTGTAAGATCGGGCTTTAGATTTAGACCACCAAGACTTTCGTCTGAAAGAAAAACGCCTTTTGTTACTGATGTTATCAGAGCGTACAAATTGCTTTCTCTTTTTTCTTTGCTCGATTGGTTCTCCAATTATTGTTGGAAAATCATTATTATCACAACAAAGAGGAGTTTTCTTAATTTTTCCTCTTAGTTTTTTCATGTTCTTTTGGATAGCGGCTTGTTGACACCAGTCTTTTAGTTTGTCTTTCAAAAAAGACATTCATCTAGCGACTATATCAATTTGCCCTTCCGAAACCTTGTAAGAATGAATTAACATTTCTCTCCAAGGACTGCAAATTTTTGCAAAGAACATTGGTGCAGCGATATCTGATATGACATCTGCATGGAAGAAATATTTTCGAAACTAATAGATGTATTCATCAATAGCACAAATATTTCTACATTCAATACCATAGAGGGCTTGTGTGTACTCTCTGGTTTTCTCTGTATTATTTTCACCGAAGTATCCATCTCCGATAAAATGTAACTTGATTAACCTTCCGAATCTATCGGCTATTGCACTTTTAGATTCTCCGGCTAAAACTTCTTACTTAGATGTTTCTGAGGCGCGTTCCCAGCGCACCTTTACTGATCCTTCTAAGCTTAACTCCATTAATCGAATGAAGTTTTCTTTGTCGAGTTCCAGGCGGCTATCTTTATAGCGGCTACCCATTCATCGATTAATTTTTCGATGTTTATGAAATCGATAATATCCAAATATAGGATAGTACCATATGGGTGCAAGGGTTGTGACATAGTCTTTGCCTAGGGTGTATTTTCTGGTACCCTATTTGGATTTCTAGCGTGATTTACTCTAAACGTTCCTCTTAATACTGCGGGGGTTGCGTTTATATGCAAATCTCCACTTTCACGCATCTCTTCATCCGGTGGAGGATTATTTGATGCGAAACTTTCTCCTGGCGCTAGTAACATCAGGATTGATTCTTGGCTTTGAGGTTAGCCAATTCGACCACAGCTAATTGAGAAAAAGATTCAGCTAGCTCTTGAAGATCAGAAGGATCCACTTTTGATATATCCATATTATTTTATATTTCTAAGTATATCAATGAGTAGTTCTTCCTAAGTCTTAGGCTTCGGAATTTCTTTAGCCTTTCCCTTCTGATGTAGAAGAGGTACTCGTCCAAGTGTATCACCGATTCTATCCTTTTTTGATCTAGATGTACCGGTAATACCTTTGCTTTCTTTTAGATCTATGACTACTGTGTTTAGATCTGTTATAGATCTGGAAGAATCTTGAGGTTTTCCTCAAGTTTCTGGTTCAAGTTTTCGATTTTCATAGGTAGATGTTCAAGCCTATGTCCGTAATCTTGAACTGTCTTTTGAGTTTCTCTAAGATCTTTTGAAATCTTAGATGTATCTGGTTCAATCTCTTTCCAATTCATAGTTATATATGAATTTTAATCAAAAGAGTTACCTTTATTTGCTTTCCCTGGCCATTTGCCTTGGATCTCTGCGAGTTGTAAATCACTCGATACATTGCTTTGAAATTTGTTATTCATAGCAAATTTGCTCTCATAATATCGAATTGAAGCAGGTAGCTCTGCTGCAGGAGTTTTTGTTCGTCCTTTAGCTATTTCTTCTTTGACTTCATAAGAAAGTTTCTTATGCCATTGGATTAATTTATTAATCCTTTTCTCTCTTTGTTTTTCCAGTGTTTGGAAATACTCCTTATTTTCTTCATAAATTGACCACTTGGGTAATTCCATTCTTGTTTTATTCTCCTCCATAAGGGTTAGACTTAATCTTATGTAACTAATTTAAATATTTCATCAATAAAACCTTGGCTTTGATACCATTTTTGAGCGCGGATCATTTTTGCTATTCATTTGGGTTAACTAGGACTAAAATTGCTAATCCAGAAGCTAAAGAACTAAGATTGCCAGAATTTCAAAAGTTAGAGGACTAAAATTGCCAGTCGTCAAAGTTATGGGACCAAAATTGCTACCCCTAATAGGTACAGGATCAATTTTGCAATTCTCTCTAATTAATATTGTCTTTGTCAAGTTTGTTCAATAGTTTATATTTTTATTGGACTGTTTTATTCAATAGATATGGTTTTTAAATTAATTGTGGGCTACAAACTTATTTAAAGTGTACATTTTTCTTTAGTTATAATGTTGATTAATAACAAATATTATGTTTATGTTATAAAAATTCATGTCATATAGTGATAATACAAATATAGTGACAATTGTATTTCTTTATCACATAAGTTTTTTTGTAGATAAGATGTGTCACTATTATATATAAACATCATAATCAATATATGTACAAACACAGGTTACCTTGTACAAAGGACAAACGACTAGGTTGTTACATTTGCAGGATATAATTATATAGTAATTGGATGAGCAGATAGCTATTCTTTTTTTTTTTAACATTTTGCCCTGACCCTATGAATCTATGATATTATTCTAAAGCTATTTCTGAAAATTTAAACTCAACTTTGGATCATTCATAACAAATAATCAGCATTTGCTGAGTTAGATATTGGAGCTATAGCTTCAAAATTTTAAGTTTTTCAAAAATCATTATTTCCTTAATTGAAAATATTTTTTATGTAATAATTAATATAACTGTGAAGAGGATATATAGTGTATACTCAGTTGGTCCCGTGGAGGAATTTGTAGTGTACCCAAGACCTGTTGGTATAGTGGTATCTACCTCCCACTCTATGTAAGATGTTGTGGGTTCGAATGCAGGCTGTCACAAGTTGTGCATTCGAATTCAGGCTGTCACAAGTTGTGACTCTCCCCTCCTTTATGGAGTTAGATAGAGTCTTTATGGCTCAAGATTATGACTATCAACCTGAGTTTGTCGGGCTACATATTTAGGATATCCCCTTCGTTTTGAATTAAAAAAAAGGGAACTTGTAGTGTATTGGACCAAACTGTGCACATATAGACTTACATACATAAATATTTCAGGCCAGGTGACCATGACAATTAATATAATAAAGTATATCTATGGTGTATGATAAACATTTGGCCGCCAACTATGACTTATTTGCTTCTAATTGAATGAAATATTCATCTCAAAAAAATATTTATCATACAGTACGTTTTTATGGTCACCCGGAATATTTGGACATGGGGGATCAGAGGGTTTGATTTGGGACCATCGTTGCGTGTTTGTTCGAGTTTTCATTCGGTCTCCCACATTTTCGTGGAAGGTTACAAAATTGCTGATTTTCTATGTTTTTTTGTCAATGTAGCATGTATCACCGGTTTCTCGAGAATTTCCAAGCAGGTGAAATGAAAGGGAGAGTATCAACCCTTATTAGAGTTGATAGAAGTCATAGAACTTTCCATTCTCTAGATTTGGTTAGAATTCGTATATGATTTATTACTTCTTATTTCATTTATTTATATTTTATAATTGTGGTAAATACTTGTAACATATATCGTTTTAAAAGGAGTACTTATTGTTCTGCATGCATCTTTTAGGGAATCTATTACGTACTAGTATAGTTTTCACGAGATAATAATATAAGATGGAGGGGACCCCGGAAAATTCTCCACCAAAACATAGATGATTTTGTATTTTCCAAGAAAATAAAAAAGTGAAAATGTTAATGCTTAACTTAAAGTCTTTGAAACAAAGTCTTCCTTTTAAAATCGGGGCGGACCTGAGACGTCGTAGTCGAAAAACTGCCTCCCGCCACTGGGGAGATCATATTTGAAACAAATACATAATCAGAAGTTGCCATGAAAATATATGTTATAACAAGTGGAGGGACCTACAAATAATATCATTTCCCAAGTTCTCTATTTATAATTCGATACTTCGTTTTGTTCGAGTACTACAATTCTTGACTTGACAAACCCTACTGACAAGTCTGCTCTCCATCTCTTCTGCTTTTCTTCACTGAATTAAACCACTCTAAAGACATTAATTATTATTTATTTTTTGTATAATTTTGCTGATAATTTTCCATTTTTTAGCCGTTTTAAGAATTTGGCTGATCAGATTTTTCTCTCTAATTTCACCAGGGTCGATCACTTCATTAATTTCATCATGCAAAGCCACTTCAAATCTAACGAAAGCCACATCATGGATCAAAACCCAGGTGAAAACTAGTTACGTTCTTCAAATATAATATGTTTATGTGACGACTTGACGTACAAAAACTCATTTCTACCTGCAACAATTGGAATATATATAATGAAACGGCTGATGAAAAGGCATCAACTTGCATGTTAGGATCAAGTAGGTTTTGGCGTCTAATGCAAATCATACTCGGGATTTATTCAGATACAATCTTTTTATTGCAAATTTTGTTGCTTTTCTATAATTAAACGTGTTAGTTGTTACTTAGTCAATAATCTTAATAGAAATTATAATAGAAGATCTCATTCAGAATTTTCCTGGTCATGGAATCTCAAGTCTTCTCTACCCTTCATTCTTCAGTCAGCACGTCACTTTCTGTTACTCACGCTTAAGAAAATCCTAGATTTTAATTACCCTTGTGTATTTTGATGCTTTAGCTTTCTTCCTTGGTATTTACTTATATATATCACGATTAATTATATATGTTTTAGTTATAAAATAAATTGTGCATGGTACAGTTAAAATAGGCATGGTCTCTATGATGCATTATATAAGGATTAGTGACGATGTTTTTAAAAATGAAAAGAAAAAAGTAGGGCTAGAGTTAATAAAATTTAAAACAATATATAAAGAAGTACTTTATGTCACATGAATTTTTATGCATGAACGCTATTTAATCCTTAAAATAAGTTTTTCTAGACTCAAACTAATGGTGATCATATATGCCAAAAGTGAATAAATCGTGATTGACCAATTAGGTTGTGGGGTGAGTTTTTGGACTATTGGCTTAGGATATAATGGTCAATAACAAAATATGGAGATTATTAATGTCTTTTAAAAACAGAAATTTAAGAGATATGTAAAGGTAAATTGAATAATAATGGGTTAAATATATACGACCCTCTATGAAATTTTAAATTAACTCACCCTCCTGTGAAAAAAATAACAAAAAAAACTTGCGAAAAAATTAGATAATACACACCACCTCCTTTACGAAATTTTTCCTATGATATTTCTGCAAAGACAAAAATATCCCATTTTTAAAAATATTTCAACAAATGTATTAATATTTTACTTTATATTTTAAATTTAATTTTCTTTTTCTTCTTCCTCAATTTCTTCTTTTTCCCCAAACCCTAACCCTAATATACAATTTCCACTCCCACCCAAATTCAGTCCCCAAACACATGCCACCAATCGTGTAGAGGAGGAGGGGTGAGGCGGTGATCTGGGATTTTAAAGAGGCAACAATTTATGATTTGCAATTTGCAGAGGCGACGGGGCGCTGCCAAGTGGCGCGCTGCGATTTCAGAATGGGAGGCGTGAGGGTGGAGGGGTGTGAGCAGGGCAGAAGAGGAGGCGAAAACTTTGATATTTCATATGAACCCTTGATTTCTATCAAGATCTATGGTTGTTATAAATTGAATTTATTTAAATATAAGTATTAATGACGACCATTGATTTTTATGATCACATCCAATGATTGGAAGATTAGGGGCAAAAATAATCATTTACTAACAAAAATCATGTACTCAGTCCCATAATAAGTGAGCGGCACGCGTGAGGAGTTAAATTGCTTCTTAATTTTATCCATGGGGGGTTTCTTTTTTTTTTTCTTCACAAAGGGACGGGTTGATAATCAGACGTATATCACAGGGGTATTAATGCAATAAATAATAAATAAAACTTAGTATAAAATTCAGAAACACTTAATTTGGACCCAAGATAGATCCAAAACTACGTACAATGAAGAAAAGATTTGAGAACCAAATAATTGAACCTAAAAAGATAGTTTGAGTAAAGATCCAATGGATTCACAGATCTTGCCACCTCTAGAATACTAATCAACGGAAATTTGTGTATTATTTATAAGTAAGTTGTTGAAATGCTTTATTGAGTTAAATATTTGTGAAAAAACAAAGTATGAAAACTGGGGTTGATAAGTTGGATCATTAGCTAAATTCGTATAGTTAGGATATATCTATTATATATGATAATATGAAGACTAGAAGTAGTTATTAGGTGAATTATAATAATGAGTTTCCATGGACATATATAAAATTGTAAATTAAAATGAAACTACATATGGATGATGCATTTCAATAAACAATAAAGAAAGTAAAGGAATTTCTTGGGTTTTTTTGGGCATTAATGTGTATAATCTTCAAAATTCAGAAAATGTTATAAGCTTGTATATATTATCTTATAATGTATCTTATGTTGAGCAGGTATGCAGCATAAAATTATGATAGAGAAGAAAGATGGGGAAATACTTGTGGGTATGTTGCATGAGACTGGATCAAATGGAATTGTAATTGCGTGTCATGGTTTTCTTTGCACAAAGGTCATTCACGCCTCTTTTTCTTATATTTCACTAGATTACATTCAAGACATCACATTTTGAGTTACATTCTGTAATGCTTGCAGAAAGATTCTATTTCAATTCATTATTATGTAAAAAGTTTGTACACAATAAAAGAATAAAAGAGTAGGCAAAAAATAAGTTCACTTTTAGCCAAGTCTTTTCTTCATCTAATCAGAAAAGAATAAAAGAGTAGGCCATGTTTGGATTTAAAGATTTGGATGAACATAAAAATTTCAGATCAATTGAATTTATTTTGATAAGCTCAAGACAAAAGCAGATTAAAATCTATAAAATAATTAGAAATCTTTCCTTTTTTTGTCACAAACAACTTAGATTAGTTTGTCATACCCTGAACAAATTTAAATATGCAGGATCAACCAATTATAGTGAATCTTGCAATGGCTTTGGAAAATGAGGGAATTAGTGTCTTTCGCTTTGATTTTACAGGAAACGGGTAAGTTTCTATGGTTGTAGAATATCAATATTCAATTTATGTTCTCGTCTAGAAAACAAGAAGAGGTTCATTTGAGAATATCAATCTCAAACGATCGATTGCTTTCCATATGATCAATTCCGATCATTTAGTCGTCCTACGATTTAGTTAACACTGACCTTTATTCTTCATTTGATAGTTTTTCAAATAAAATGTCATCTATGTTGTTTTTTAAAGTCAAAATACATGAGTGACATTTATGTTATATTTGGACATTCCATTATAGTAAGGAAAAGGAAAAGTGAAAGTATCATAAAATATAGTACGAAGTCTTATCAATTTAAAGAGAGAAACATTTTTCTTAGTGTTTTCTCACCAAAATTTAAGCACCAACCATAGCTTAGGGATAAAAAGAGAGAATTTTGTCCCACAAACATCCCGTTTTAATGCTAAATAAATTTTTAGAATATAAATCAATGGTCGAAGTGAATGAGTATAATCATTTATAGTTGCATAAGATTGCAGCCATGAGCTATATATCCACTTCATTTATTTTCATCCTCGTGAATTTAAAGTTGTAAGGAATGGCAATGCCATATTGTTTGTTTATTTTTGATAATTTGTGACAGGGAAAGTGACGGTTCATTCCAATATGGTAACTACTATAAAGAGGTTGAAGATATACGAGCAGTGATCAAATACTTTAGTGGAGTAAACCGCAAAATAATATCAATTCTTGGCCATAGTAAAGGTGAACCAACTTGTACATACTGATTAATACCTCATTCTTCTTCTTACCACTTAAGTTCACTTTTAAATAAAAACACTAATGCATTTTAAAATGTCAATTATAATATGATTAAATTCAATTTGTTCATTGATATAAATTTTTTTGAATATATATATATATATATATCTTGCATTATTCATATATTATACATTTAGACTATGCAAATGTTGACTTCATTTTCAACCAAGAATCAATTTGTTTTCTTCATATGGCTTCTATATTTTCTAAATATCTTGAAGATGATGCACAATACTATTGTAAATTTCCTATTCCATGTGCCCCTTTTGCTTCCCACGTGAAAATGTGCTGCAGTATCGATGCGTCATATTTGTGTTTTCACTTATTGGGTCACCATTCTTAGGTACATAATGCATGGTATTGCGTGCTAGATTTAAGATTGATTGACATTAAAATTAAAATACCCATTACTTTAAAACAAGAGTTGAAAAACTTGGTTATGTTTAGTTCAATCCTGAAATTGGGATGTGAAAACTTGGTTAATCTGATGTTTAGGAACATCGAGTATCACATCTGCATTTCTTTGGATTGATTTTAGCTATCTACTTGTCACCATGATAGCAAGAAAATGCATTTGTTGATATGTTCTTAACTGCGAATGTAATTGAACCAGCTATATTATCAAAGTTAAGAAGCTTTTGAATTGTGAACTGAATTGAAGATTTTGTTATTTATGAGCACCAGGCATTAGCATGCATGAAGACGCCATGTTTTCAAAATAATATCTTAAAATTCACGTATAAAATTTGGGATAACAAAAGTACCTTGAGTGTATTTGTACAAGAAAGCATGAAAAATTAATTTTAGACACCAATCAAATGAACTTATTATCAATTATATTGTAAAAATATTGCATTATTAGTTCACCCTAAGTAATGCACTTCGTATTGAACAAGTATATCTATTTCACACAGTCTGATGCTTAAGTGTGTAAAATTTCTTTGGTACAATCAATATAGACCAACTTTTATGAACTTATTTAAAATGTGTTGCTTCTATATGGTTTATTATTATTATTATTATTATTATTATTATTATTATTATTATTGTTATTATTATTATTATTATTATTATTATTATTATTGTTATTGTTACTATGAAACATTAATTTGAAGGAGACTTACCTCTTCGAAGAGACATACTGAAAGTATAAATTATTGCAGGTGCCAATGTTGTGCTCTTATATGCATCTAAATATCATGATGTAGATCTAGTGGTAAATGTTTCTGGCCGCTATTATCTTGATAGAGGCATTGAAGTGCGTCTGGGTGCAAATTTTATGGAGAGAATCAAGAACAATGGCTTTATTGATTTTACAAATCAAGGTGAAACCCTTTCTTTCTTTGCTAAATAAATAAAGATGAAACATGCATGGTTTGTTTAGTAGGTTGCATCTAAAAATTCTTTAGTTTTTAATTTTTCGAAGGCCTAATAACAAAATTGAAGATCAGGATCAAATATCATACTAACAATAAACTACTACTTGTCATTTTGCTTATATGTCAAGCCTACTAGCTACTCACCTTTGTGTGACAAAAAAATAAAAGAAAGAAAGAAAAATAGTGGTGAAAATATGTAGGTGATACTATATATACGAGCTCGCCTGAAAAAATAAAAAAAATTGCTTGACGCAAAAGTAAATCAGCAGTATGCGTTCTTTCATATTTTAGAAAATAATAATAATAATTTTGCGATCTCTTTCTATCTTATTTGATGATTTACAAGAATTACAATGAAGTGTGGAGGAACCTTCAAGTTTCAATATACCTCAATCGTGAATTTTTTTTCCACATTTAATCTAATCATTCTTTATTAATTAATGTATTGTTAAATTGAGTATCTCCATTTATTATTTATGTTGCGTATATTACCTTTTTGAAGGAAAAGTTCATAGAGTCACCAAGGAGAGTTTGATGGAGAGGCTTAACATAAACATGCACGACACTTGTCTTTCAATTGATAAGAGATGCAGGTCGACATCTATATTACTATTTATTTATCTACTTAAAAGTTTTTTTTTCTCTCTAGTTGGCTTCACATTTGATCTATGATTTCACATCCATCATATCTCTTCATAACTCAAATATCTAAAGTTTATCATGTACATATCTCCATTTTCAAACTCCAAATATTAATATGTGATAAAAAGAACACGCATATTAAATATGTGGTAAGAAGAACTTAGATGTAGTGTTTATGAGTTTCTGATACGTATAAATACATATATTCTCTTACAATTACATACTTTCAAGTTAGATATTGCAATCAGGAACTCCTGTGGCACGCAACGGGTTCGAAACAAATAATGACTATGCACAATTAACTTTATCATGATTGTACTAAAATTATATGAGTTGTCAACGAGTTGATTGTGCTAAAATTATATGAATTGTCAACCAGTTCTTACATTTGAGTTCTTGACCTTTACCCGCACTTTTATGTTGCTTAACTGATGTGAGCTCACAACCATTACCACATAACTTATGGAGTAGATGGAAGACTAGATCCTAATAATTCCTTTGATCAATTAAAGATCACACAGGGTAAACAATAGAATTATGCCATCAAGGTTGATTAAAGACCATTTTTCCCATTTTATTTTTTAATCCACGACTTAATTTGTTTTCACAATATTGAATTCTCACAACGACTAACTTGTGCAATACTATATCATGCAATGGATCATTATTTGTGGTTTTTGATCTCCATAACTTGTTTGACCGTATATTTCATTTATGTATCATTATTTATATTAAGTGTAACAATATGTCAAATATTTATTCAGGGTGGTGACTATCCACGGATCTAAAGATAAAATTGTCCGATTGGAAGAAGCATTTGAGTTCAAAAATGTCCTAACGAACCAAAATATTCACATTATTAAAAGAGCCAATCATGGATACGTTAAACATCAAGCTGAGTTAGCTTCAACAGTTGTGTTTTCCATAAAAGAGTCGTTGTATCTAAGCAAACATACCATGGTTTAGCCTGGCCTCTGACTTTGTAACATATATATATATATATATGTGTGTGTGTGCGCGCGCGCGTGCGCGCGCGCACTATTTATAGTACCAAATTGAAATTCTATAACATAATGTGTAAATAAGGCCCTTTTATTATCTGTATAAGACATTATATAGTAGGTTGATGTATGTGTAACACTCTATTATATATCCTTTTTATATAATTTTGTAAATACACACAATGCTAGATTGTGTTTGTAATGATATAAGATCTGTTAGTCTTTGTGATTCAATACCTAGGGCATAATTTTAGGCAGGTTCATCAAATCATTATGATGGTTATTGAAGAAAACAACTAGTTGTTAGCCCACTATCAAGAAGCTCTGATAGTCTCGATCGGATGGGAGTATTGAAGCCGAGAAGCTAAGTTTGACCTACAACGTTAATTCGGAGACTAGTAACGAAGCTCAAAACTTAGCTTATATTTAAATATAAGAAGGGAAATTTCCGATATATATATATATATATTGAATCTCTCTCACCCCTTTGTTTGATCTTTTTTCTTGAAGTACTATTGGTTACCTACCAAAAAACTATTTATCAACAAAAAAAAAGAGAAGTATTTTTCTATAACTTATAAAAAGGGTTGTTGAGAAGACAAAAAAATCCAAGACATAAATAATTGTAAAAGGAATGTAAATTATGTCAAAGTTAATTATTTAGAGTTTCTCCATCACAAGGTATGTATAAAGTAATTATATTAATGTAGATATAATTGATGCATTGTATTTTTTTGAAATTTGTCGTTATACTATTGTTGAAATGTTGGATTTGATACATTCTTTGTTCTTCAAAATTAATGTTATTTTCTTCATCCAATTAATTGTATATGAATTTCTAATTAGTAAAGTATTATTTTATAATGAATTGCTTGTATTTAAAAAATGTACTTTTGTATGTATTTTTTATGTGTATTAACTTATTCAATCATACATTAAATTGATGCATTCTTTAAAAGACAAAGTATCTATTTACAAATGGGTTACAAATATTATCACAAAATTATTTCTTTGGTTGTTCACCCCCTCAATAATCCATTCATAAACTCGTCCATGGTTCTGTGACTCCGGAATTCAACTAAATCTTACTATGGTGTGATCTCTTTTTGTAGTCAATTATGTATCGTACAATAATATTGAGGATATGATCAAATATAGTTTCATCAAAATAACTTGTTGAGAGGTCCTTAGTTAAAAGAAGTGACTAATAAAATGAACTTTCATATAATTCATTATCCAAACAATTTGATCCATATAATCCAAATTACTAAAGTTGATCTATATTTATTGTAGTAAATAAATAGGATAGTGAGTAGTACATACGATAAGCAAGTGGTCAACTTCATACCTGACCAAATTGTAAAGTAATAGACCAAATTGTAAAGTAATAGACCAAATTGTCCCATACTACACATCTACATAGTCAACGTGACTACGAAAAGTTTGGAACATAAAGAAAGACCTAGACCCTCTCTCCCTCACATGGTTTTAAAAATGTTAAAAGGAATTACTTCATAGTGACTCGAAGTTTTGAAATCATGTTTTAATTTTATATTGACTAAAAGATGTTTTCCAAGCAAATAACAATAATAAGGGATAATTGCATATCATACCCTTGTGAAACATGAAACCTGCACACATCCTCCTGTGTTAAAAAATAGGCTGAAATAACCCTATGATTTTCAAAACCCTGCACGAAACTCCCAATTCATGTTAAATCCGCGGAAGGTACCATTCACACGCAGTGTATTTGAAGCAGGTTAGGGTTTTCATGCAGGGTTTTGAAAAACATAGGGGCATTATTCAGATTATTTTTTTAACACAGGGGGTGTGTGTGCAGATTTCGTGTTTCACAAGGGTACAATATACAATTATCCCCAATAATAAATTAGGAGATCTAGATGCGTTGATGCACTAGAAAAATAGAGGATGTAGATACAAAATGTCCGACATATATCAAAAAACAACTTGCCAAGAATCTCAGCTTATGTTCGGATGTTTTCTCACATTCCAAAATGTATGGGGAAATAAATTTTCCAAAATGACAGTTGATTGTCCAAAACCGACTGTCATTTTCCAAAATGCATGGGGAAATATTTTTTTAGTGTTTTGTCTTTGTGTGAAAATGGTATGCAGGTTCCGTTTTTTTTATGAAAATGGTTGAAAATTGAGGATTTGATGATATATGATGTGTGAAATATTTGAGTTAGTTAAAAATAATATATATGTAAATAGTGTTGTAAATAAACTAATAGAAAATATTATATTAGTTAAATATATATATATATATATATATATATATATATATATATAGTATTCATAAGTCGAAATGAAAAACTAACCCATATGATGTGGACGTAAAATATCACTTTCCACAATTGGGTTCGGGAGAATTGGCCCTCAAGGAAAGCTCATGGGTTACCTCAAGGAAGGCTTATAGGCAACCTCAAAGGTGAGCTGAAAATAAAGGTTGAAGATAGTAAGATGCAAACATGATGAAGAAGCCGATAAAATAAGGAATGAAATCATATCAAATATTTGGTCAATATTGCATCCCCAAAATTAAGAGATTATTTCCTCCTCCCCTCAACTACCAAAAGAGACCATTTTGACTTGGAGAGGGGGGAAGTGGACGTCTACTCCATCTATAAAAGGAGGAGCTTTGTCATTTTATCATCATGTTTCACCTATGTGAAAAAAAAATCAAGAGACATTTTGTACTCTACTTCTCAAAAATGAATAAAAGTATTAATTTGTTCTTTTTTCTATTTTATTTTTCATTATTTTTTAAAATTACCCACCATATTACATAAAAATTGTTTTCAATTCATTATCCTAGGAAAGATTATGATTTGCATTTAATGCATTTATAAGTGTGAAAATCGAACCGCATCAAGTGGCGCCGTCTATGGGGAATTGAGCAAGAGACGTGAGTTTCTTCAAAGTTGTAGATCTACTCGGGATCTTATCAGTCCAATTGACCTTGATCGAATGCAAGATCCGTAGCTTTACGTATGATTTTTGCACCATAGCATCGCAGTCCAGACATTTATACTTTTGAATTAGGTCTAGACATCTTCACAATAGTTGTATTCATTTCTCTCGTCTTTCCAGCCATATAAGATCCATGAAAAACGGAGGCAGGTAGCTTTAGATAGGCTTATTTTTCTAGAATGGCGCAAAATTGCTTGATTTAATCGAAGTACTTTAAATGGCTTCTTAGGCAACCACTAATGTATGTTAGGGGACATGAGACACGGAGGGGTAGCTAGTTCAGCCACGATAACTCGCATCCTCTCTGGCCCTCTATTTTCGGGCTAATATTGATGATGACTCAAGAGCTGTCTGGTTCCGCAATTTTCGGACCAATGCCAACAATGACTCAAAATCTCTCTGGTCCCACTGGTGAATGTAACTTTCTATGCTGTCAAAGTTGTCCCTCTGCGGGCGGGCCTTGTGGCCACCTCGGAGGAAAATCCTCATATTGAGGAAGAAGTACCAGTAACAGCGCAGCTAGCACCCTCGCGAGTACCACTAGTGCGCTACCTGATGGAATCACCTCGCCGTTGGTTGACCAATGGTGTTGTTTGCTTACAAATGCCATAACAACAGCCCTCCGGAGGGACGACTCTCAAATTAGTATATGTGCACCTGAGACTATCCCATCAGTAGTCCTGCTAGCTATCACACCAGTAATCCCATCAGCTTCCCCTCCAGCTATCTCAAAGGTCCCTCTTCATTAGCATGTCGTCCCTCTAGGCCTAACATTGGTGACCCCGTACGCTCATCAGAGCAATCGTAGTTTCATAATTAGCGATAGAGATGTATCTTATGGTATGGAAAGGTCCAATGCTGTCAATAAGAATATTAGCATTCCTTCAGCTATCCCGGAGGTCCCTCTTTATCAACTTGCTACTACCATAGATTCGACACTGAAAACCTCTACAGCTCGTCAGGGTAACCCAATCTTCCTAGTTGGGGATAGAGAGGTATACTATGGCATGGGAGGATCCAATACCCTCAATAGGAATGATGATATCCTACCACCAGGTAACCCTGATAAGCTCCTTGGCTACCTGAGGATAACCTGGTTGAAAGATTTGACTTGAGAAAGAAGATGAGGGAAATGAAACAACGTCTTAGAGGGAATGGGTGAGATCCCCCAATACGGGTCCCCTTTGGTCCCTACGTACTTGTTGATGAGTTACCTAACAACTTATGTGCCTGAACTGATAATGTTAGGTGCCCAATGAGCCAATTGTTTTGGGCTCTGCCATACTAAATGTAAAACACTATGACAGTCTTATTTTAAATTTATTGAACTTTTATTTATGGTATGTTTTTTTATTGTTAGTGTTAGTATAGATAAAGATCCCATGGATTACATATAGTTAGGGGAGCGGTCGGGATACATATGGAATGCTCTCAAAGACTGTAATCCTAAATATTGTTCCAAGTCATAGAGGCTGTGAGATGTAAGAAATCACTGGCCTCGTCAAGACTTGTTCATGTATGTAACTCTTCCAAAATGTCGACGTGTTCCATTGTCAATGGCTTGTATGGCAATACATGTATGAAAATTCATACTGGATTATGGAATTGAACCGCCCCGCCAAAGGACTCCTATTTGGTGCTGTCGAACATAGAGTCCTTGGGTTTCGTAGTGTGAGATTAATCCTTAGACCTAAGATGTCATTTGGAAAGGGTACTACCCACTCTTCTTTGATATGCACGTGCACTCCAGGAGAGTCATACGGCGTGCATTGTTGGGTAAAGTCTGGTATTGCAGCGGAACAAATGAGAGTCGGAGAGAGATTCATCTAGGGTCACGAGTACCCGAAACTTCCTATGCTCTTGCGAGAATCTAAATGATCGTTAAAAGCCTTTGATGAAAGCGAATATCTTCTGAGAGGGATTGGAGATCCCGGATTAGAAAATTGGATCATTAGATGTCACAACTGTTAGGATTATGCCCTCAGATACCATAGAGGATAGAATGATAGGGCATATATCTTGTAATTAACATATTTCGATATTATTAATAAAGGCATTATTTAGTTTTCACTTAAATCTTATCTGCATCTATAAGTAATGTAAAACGTTTTGTCCGTGTTTTCAATGCAATCTGTCTACTTCCTATGGGATAGGAAGATTGGAACTAGAGAAATCGATCTTGATTACTAAAAACAAGTTCGCAAGTAAAGTGAAGTCTTTAATGGACAAATAAAGACTTGGAACACTTGTACAATCTTATCTTTGACATGGGAGTGCCTGTCTGGTACCATGGGATGATAGGAGATTAAGATTGTAGGCACATCAGTGGAACCGATGTGCTCGAACACGACTCGCATCGGTTCTGTCACATGGGTTTTCACTCTGTGACTGTCAATGACATAACTGATTATGCGTAATAGGTGTAAGTGAACCTTTGACCTGAAACATCATGCTGAAGATGCATTTGTGACGTCAAGTATTTCATTAGAGTGGTTAGACCTAATTCACCCGTTGGTGGGGTCGACCTCGAAATGCGGCTTGATGGGCAAATGACAGTCTTAGTTGATATCTAAATGGGATTTGTTCTCTCATATGTGAGTGAGAAAGTACCCTATGGATTATAGATAAATAGAGATCAAAGTCTTTGGCCAAAGCAAAAAAAGACGATTGTGCTAGGCACTAAATCGATCTCAATGATCTCGTATTAGTATAATTAATACATGTGGTCAAGTCCATTGAATTTGACTTGGTAATGACTCTCACTTAACTGGGTTACACGAACAAAGGGTTTATACTTACACGATATTTATTATTGGAAGGTTGTGGAATGATCCTATCATCCATTTTCGTTTGGGTTACGAAGTGGGCCACGTGATTGGCTAGGTGTTACTCACTTTCTTTGGTTTCCTCTCATTTCCAAACAAAACGAACCTAAAGAGTCGCGCTAAAAGATTGATAAAGAAAAATAAAAAAGGAATTTCTATTTTTCTTTTAGGAGTTTAAATTTATTGAATAAATTAAATAATTAATTATTCATTAGATGAAATAATTTATTATATGGATAAGTTTAATTGTTAATTAATTTCCTAGGGAAATATATTTATGAATTAATTTATCTAATTAATTTGGTTATTTAAGTAATTTATTTATTTATTGGATATAATAAATAATTAATTGAAATAAGAAATTAATTCAACAAACATATCCCGGGCTTCTAGAAGGCTCCAAGAGGATGCTTACTTGGCCTCATTGGGCGTCCAAGAGGATCTCAATTTTAGGGCTCATTTGTTTTGACTTGTTCAATAAGTCATGAGGTATATAAGGACTCTTTGACTTTGAACAAGAGAGAGAACAACATAATTTTCACAACTCTCCTAGAAAGAAAGAAGAGAGAATATTTCTCCCCTTCTGTAAACCCTAGCCGTCGCCCATTAGAGATTCAAATGGGAAATTTTTTGATTGTTGATCTGTGCGTGATAATTTAGAAACGACGTATTTTTGTTGTTCGGATCAAGTTCAAGTTTGAAGATTCAAACAAAGGATTGAAGATTTGGAAGCTTCAAATTTTCGACTACTTGGAGGAAGGAGAAATTCTCCAACTACTTCGTTCAATTTTGGGTTTTAAAATAAAAAATTTTGAAATCCTTCCGCTGCGTTTATGTTATTTTTCGCGAATCCTAACAGTGGTATCAGAGCCAATCTCTGATTCACATATTTAATTGTGTTTATGTGATTTATGATATGCATAATATGTGTTTTTGAAGCATGCGAATGTGTTAATTAAATCTGCGCTTTTATGGTTTCAAGCATGGATTTTGATTTTTATGTTTATTGTATATCTGGGTATATTTGTGATGTATGTAAAAAATCAGAAACGAGGAAAAACGGGGCTCAATAGGCCCCGAACTGTAGCACGCAACAGCTGTTGTACACAGCCAGACCGTGTGGCCTGTCCATACGCACACAACCCGACGGGTCGTGATCCAACACATGACCCACTGATTTAAGTCTTGGATCCAAATTGGTAAACGGGCTATGTATTGGGTCGAAATTGGAATTTGGGTTTGGGTAAATTTAATTATCCGGGTGGGTCAAAAGGATGATGACCCGGTATAATTTAATTAAGCCCAACGAGAAATTTTAATCAATTTCAACTTATTAATTAGATTGGGCTTAATTTAATAAATTTCAAATGGGCCCATTGGATGGGTGATTTGGACTTTAATTAAAAATAGCCCAATAGAAATTAATAGTGTGCATGTTTTTTCGAATTAATTAATTTGAGCCCAATTGAATTAAATCCAAGTAGACCAAAAGGATGGTAACTTAGGTTTGATGAAATCGAGCCCAATAAGATTAATTGGAATAAAAATATTTAATTGGAATAAATTAATTATTTTTCTTGGAGATTAATAATTAATTTATAGATTAAATATTATTTATTTTTCCTCGACTTGGAAATTACTTGAATATTTGAATTAAGAATATAAATTATTTTTCTTGGATGATTAATAATTAATTCTTTAATCAAATAAAAAAAATTCCATTTAATGGTTGCTTTAAATCATAATAAAATAGAATTCCATATTTTATGTATTTATTTAGTTGGACTAATATTATTTTAATTAAAAGTAGATATACTTAATTTTGAATTTTGTACATCTAAGTCATCTAGTAGGACAAGAATGATTTTAATTGAAGTAAATAATATATAAAAGTTGAGAATTTATTAAAGGACTTTTTAGTTGGACTAAAATTTTAAATATCAACATAAGTGCTTTAAATGTTGTGGGCATGTATTAAATGTTGCGAGCATGTATTAATTAATGTGAGCATATCTTATGTGATGGAAACAATAATCATGGACTTAGGTTATGTTTGAGTTACTTTTCTTTCAATGGGTTGTTGTTGAAAAATAATTTAGAATTATTTAAGCCCGTAAAGTTTTGTTTTTCTGCTTTACCTTTACATGTGATGGCCTATTGGCTCGGGCCCTCTAGAAAAGTCCATGATCGAGTGTATATGGATTTATTTATTTAATTCCATGATAATATTGATAGGCATATTTATTAGTAGAATAATTTATGTATGTTCAATATGTGATAGTTGCGCTATATAAATTGACTAATGTGCAAAGTGAGACCAAACATTTGACAATTTAAATTCTCCCAAATAAATGATACTGAGTTAGAAAAAGATGTGTGATTTCCTCGCCCTCTACTAAGCTTTCTAAAATTAAAATTACTATAAATGTGTAATGCTTCACAATTATGGGGGTTATGCATTTAGAAATAATTTGAAATTTTAAGAAGTGCATGGAATGCCTTAATCGAAGCATATTTCACCCCAAAAACTTGTTCGGTTGCAAGGTGAAATTCAAATGTTAGATTATAGGAGTAAGTGGGAATGAACTCAGGTAGTTCAAGAGCTTAGAAACCTGTTCGGTTGCGGTTTGGTGAACTATGGGGAAAGGTATTGAAATATTTATTAGATAAATTGATGTTAGATATCACTTCAATTAATTGATGGGCTAGAAATTAATTAGGTTGCAACCCATGAAATTAATTGAGGACCTCAATACCCACTGTGGAATCAATGCTAATGATGATTCCCGATTTTCACATGGGAGTGTGGGATTCGAAAAATGCAGTGGGAGCCAATATAAACTTTAAGTTCTTAATTTTACTTGGTTAAGTCAAATACAAGTAATCTAATTTAATCTGGTTTAATTCTGCAGTTATTTTCTCGTTTATCTCCCTCAAAAATGACAAACCCACTTTCAATGCTACTCGAAAAGAATACTCTTACTGGACCCAATTATGTGGATTGGCTTAGACATTTGGGGATTGTCCCCAATTTGGGATCTCTGGGATACGTCTTGGAGGCTGATATTCCGTCGGCTCCATCCAAGACATGTGCCAACGAAGAAGAGGTCCAAGCCCACGAAAAATGGGTCAAGGACGACAATCGGGTGAGAGGATACATGTTGGGGTCTATGACCAATGAACTTCAAAGGTCACATAATAAGATGTCCACTGCAAGAGCTATCCTAACTCACTTGGTAGAGCTCTATGGTGAGCATAGTCGAACTGCACTATATGAGATATCAAAAGAGCTCTTCGGAGCCAAGATGAAAGAAAGTGAGAAGGTTGGTGATCATGTCCTCAAAGTGATTTCTAGGATCGAGAAATTGGAAGCTCTCGACTTCACCATGAATGCCACCCTTCAAACTGACTTAATCTTGCAGTCTCTTCTTGATTCCTTTTCCCAATTTGTGGTTAACTTTAACTGCAATGAGATAGAGTGAAATTTAGCTGGGCTAATGAACAAGTTGGTTACTGCACAATCTCAAATGAAACCAAAGGGAAAAGAAATTTCCTTGGTCATTTCTTCTGGACCTAAAAAGTCTAAGTCGAAAAAGACGCAGTTTGGCAAGCTTGGAATTGAAAGGGGTGTTCAAAAGGGTAAGGGAAAGGCTCAAGGGTTTTATAAGAGCAAAGGACCTAAGAAAATGGACAGATGTCTCGAGTGCGATGAACTTGGCCACTGGAAGAGGAACTGTCCCAAATTAGGCAAAGACGCAAGAGGTATGGAACTTTTTATTTTTGAAACTATTTGTTCTATGACCATTTTTCTACTTCATGGATTCTGGACTCAGGGGCTAGTGCCCATGTGTGTTGTTTGGAATAGGATCCGCAGTGAAGTAGAAAGTTGGGTGATAAGAGGTGTTTTTACGTGTTTTTAAGACCGTAATTCTTATGATTTGGATTCACTTATTGCTTAAATCATGTCACATTTGCATTTAATAGGTGTGTTAAGTGAATACAGGTAATAAATGAGAATACATGAAGAAAAGGGAAGAAAAACGATGTACAAAACAAGTTCAAGCATGTTTTTCAACACCTAGGCGGTTTATGCATCTCCTACCACATTCGAGCGATAATTCCGTACATTTTGAGACCGACTTAGACAAAGTTTCCTTCTACAAAGTTTTAGATGTATGTCTTAGCTTCAAATGGGAACTTGAAACATCCAAATCGGAGGTCTATAGAGATAATTGTGAAGGAAATATGATTGTTGCGCCGAATAGAGAAGTACATGTGCCAGGATACGCCCCAACGCCCTCCTAGTCATGCCTAGGCATGGATAGTCCGAATGTTACTCCTTTTCAGCCTAAATTCCAGCATTATATGATGGGTAAGAATCACTTTTGGCCATAATTCAGCACATGTGTTGAGGGGTTGTCATAAGTGTGTTTCTTGGTAGATTTACTTTATGGGTGCCAAATCAGAAACAACCTCCATATTGAAACGTAATTTAGGTATACTTAGAGACTGAATTAGACAAAATGTCCTTCCGGAAAGTTGTAGATCTATGTTGTATCTGAACATGGGGACTTGAATCATCCAATTTGGAGATCGTTGGAGAATTTTATGAGGAACATACTAAGACTGCGCTGGAAAGCAAGAAAATGGCAGCATGCACGTGTTTTGTTGAAGTTTTCACATGGTTATGCTTGGTGGAATTCTTAAGGGCCGAAAGTTTAGCATTTTTTAGCTCGTTGGAATCTTAAAAGCCAAACTTTAAGCATCACCTTAGGTGGAATTCTCATTGGGGAACTTTAATGGGAATTCTTAATGCATACTTTAGTGGAATTTTGGCTATAAAAGGAGGGGGAACCCATACTCTTCATCATTGACTATCAATTTCAGATTCTTGGAGGAGAGGGGGGCAGTCCCTAATCTGATTTCTCCACTATTCAACACCATTCTTCATCACTCTTGGAGGGGAAAACTAGAGGAAGGAAAAGAGCTTGGGGATTGAAGGCTCAACTTCAAGATCCACCATCATTCACCATTTAGGGAGTTTTTAAGAGCTTTTCATTTCATTTATGTCTATGAATATTCCTCTTATGTCTTTTATGCTTTCAATTATGAACTAAATTCGTAAGACTAGGGCCATGTAAGGCCAAATTGTGATATATGCTTACAATAGATGATTGTTGAGGTTGTTCTTATATTGTTATGTGATGTGAATTGTGTTTTTATCTATCTTGCATATACTTGATCACTATATGTTAGAATCTTATGCCTAGGTTAATATTTCGGGAGAAAATTGACTTAAGGTGCAAGAAATTCACATCATGACCCGCAACTAATGAGGAATTGCCCTAGACATAGGTAAAGATTCCCGGGTGAAGTCGTTCGATTCAAATCGAGTGAACTCTAGTACATTAATGCATGTTTAGTGGTTAGATTTCTGGATAGGGATATTTGGGAAATCACGATCTAAGTATAGGAGTTTATACGCGAGACATCGGTTATTCTCTACCTTAGGAGTTTTCACCATAACAATATAAGTGTAATCCTTCAACAAGAACCTTTATAAGTATATTTGATCAATTTGAACCTAGCATGTGCCTTAGTCTCCCTTTATAATTGGTTTTAAATCACTTGCTCATCTTTGTTCTTGTTCTTTACAAATTTTGTTTGAATTTATTCACTTCATTACAAATCTTAAACTAGAATTCAAGTCCTTGTGGTTCGACAATCCGGACTTACCGTCCATTTATTACTACACACGACTAGTGCACTTGCTATCATAGCACGTTAGCTTTTAGCGTGTCAAGTTTTTGGCGCCGTTGCCGGGGACTTGTTCATTTTAGTTTTTGATTTTTCGTTTAAATTTTCATAATTCTTAGTTCTTCGTTTATTTCTAACCTTTCTTTTATTTTATTATTCTAATTTTGTTTTTTGTGTTTAATTGTTGGGTGTAATTTGTGGTGCATGACCCGCTCTTCTAACGAGCCTCTATACAATTTTGAGCCGGAGATAGAGCGTGTTCTTCGATCTAGTAGACGCGCTCGAGAAATGGCCGACAATCTAAATCCAAATGGAAATTTTCGCGACATAAATCTCCCGGAAAACAGAGAATGTTGCAAAATCTATTCCAAGCTATGCAACCGGCACCTCCTCAAAGACTTCCATCGATCCGGGAAAGTCTACCTCCAAGGGTCCACACTATACCGGGGCCCGTAGTCTTTCCAAATTTCTTTGCACCAAATTATCACATTCCGTCACACATCTTTAGCATGGTACAAAGCGAACCCTTCTATGGAGAGCCCCATGAATCACCTCATGAGCATTTGGAGACTTTAGACAATACTCTCATGACTACCCAATTTCATCCACGGGATCTCGATGCAATTCGTCTAAAAGTCTTCCACTTCTCATTAAAGGAAAGGGCGACCATGTGGTACAAATCTCTACCACCCCAATCCATCACAACATGGGGACAATTGGTCGATGCCTTTTTGAGCAAATTCTTTCCACCCTCCAAAATCAATGAGCTAAGGAGCAACATTAAGGAGTTTAAGCAGGGGAATCATGAGTCCTTAGCTGAGGCATGGGCTAGATATAAAAACATGCTCCGAAAATGTCTGGATCACAACCTAAGATTGAGCGAGCAAGTATTACGATTCCATGATGGAGTCCGTTCGCGCATCCGAAATAGGCTCAATGCCGGCGCCGGTGGTGATCTCCTTGGGCTCGATTGCCAAAGTGTGTGGGACAATATTGAGCAATTAGCCCGGGAAGATGAACTCTATCCCGATGATGAAGAAATCACACCCACTAAAAAGATTGCTTATGTTCAAGAGTTGGGCGAAGAAGTTGCTTTGGAAACAATGGTTGGCAATGTAAACTATGTTGGAAATGCCAATCGACCTCAATTAAACTTCCATGTGCCCGAAAATTTTCCAAGGAGACCCAATCCGGCACAAAATGCCCATCCCGGCGTCTATCAAGCACCAAGGCCCCCATTCAACAATAACCAAGCTCAAAGGCAAGGTAATCCTCATGTACAGAGGCAAGTTAGGCCCCCTACAACCGATGAACGTCTTGATGAGGAAATAAAGAAATCGGATTCAGCAATCAACGAACTCCGTACTATGATGAAGGATTTAATGATGGATATGAAGGATTTGAAGACACAAATGGGTCAAATGGCAAAGACAATCAGCGAGAGAGCCCCGGGAACTTTACCAAGTGACACGGAAAAGAACCCGAAAGAGCAATGCTATGGAATTACCTTGAGAAGTGGCGAACCGGTAAAAGGTGATAATGTTCGCACTGATGCGCCCGAGGGCCCATCCATCCACGCCCAGGCGCCCTTGTCGCTGCGCCAAGGCACCGATTGTCACGCCCAAGTGCCACATTCTGTATCCTCCACAGCTGGCCCTTCAACTCCAACGCATCATCCCATCGAGGTTCGTCTTCCATTTCCAAATGCACAAAAAACGAAAAAGAAGGATATGGATCAGATTTTCCGTAGGATTGTGGCGACTCTTTGTGAGGACCCGGGGAGGCTCACCATTCCGTGCACCATTGGCCCTCTTACTTTTGAAAAGGTTATTTACGATACGGGATCAAGTATCAATCTCCTCCCGTATTCTCTCTTCAAGAAGTTGGGCCTTGGAAATCCCAAACCGACATCAATGAGCCTCCAACTCGCCGATGGATCAATTAAGAGACCAAAGGGGATAATAGAAGATGTTATTGTACAAGTTGACAAATTCTTTTTCCGGGTTGACTTTGTGGTCCTTGATATGGAGGAAGATGTTGAGATGCCCTTGATTCTAGGAAGACCTTTCCTAGTCACTAGCAATGCCAAGATCGACATGGGAAAAGGTAAGTTATCGTTGAAGGTAGGAGATGTAAAAGTGATATTTGATGCTTCTAATAACAGGAAACCATCTATGGATGATCTTACTTGTTCCAATATCGATGTTATTAACCCTTCTCTTGATGAGAAATGTGCAAATGGCAAGACTAAGGGCACACTCGAGTTGGAGGATGAGATTCCCTATGATAAACACAACAAAGAGGGAAAAGAAGATTTATGCATGAAATACATTCCACCCCATCGCCGTGCTCGTAAGATTGAAAAGACTCATCCAATACAAAGGGCTTATTGCAAAATCCCGCAATATGAGTGGAAGCAAGTAGACCATGGAGCTAAAAGGAGGCATGACAAGGATTTGGTCGTGTTAAATGGACCACCTATTTGAACCTCAAAGAGCACAAAGTCGAGCTACCGACTCTAAACTAGCGCTTCTTGGGAGGCAACCCAAGTTTGTAAGTTTGTTTTTGTTTTTGATTTGTGTTTTGTTTTGTTTAGTTTGTTTCTTTATGTTGTGTTCAAACATGCACTTTTGGCATGTATGTTTTCTTATGCTTGATGGTTTGAAAAGTTGAAGTGTTAGATATGATGCAAATTTGGACCATGCTCATTTTACTCGAGAGGAGGAGAAGCTATAGGATTATGTATTGGAAGTTTAAGGATGTTTTTCAACATCCTTGGTTGTAAGTGTTCTTTTACTGTTGTGTATGCTTGTTGTAACAACATTGGGGACAATGTTGGATTTAAGTTTGGGAGTGTTTAGAAAAGTACTTATTTTGAACTTTGATGGTGCAATCCTAATTTTTAGCTTAATTTTAGGGAAAGTTTGTTTGATATCATGTTTATATGCTTCTTTGTTGAGAAAATCAAGCATGAAAATTTTTTAGTCCTTCCAATTGATGCATTGAAATTGATTGACTTTGAAAAATGGCATGAATTCTTGAAATAATTTGAATTTAATGGAATATATATCTTTGAAATTGCTCGTGGAGACCTTAGACTAGAATTGATTCTTTAGATGATTCACAATGCACTTAAATCGAAGGTAGAGGAGTTGAGAGGATAACCATCTTGAGACACTTAAGGAATTATTCCCAGAAATATTAACTTAGATTTCTCATAAAGTTATAAGTTGAGTAGTAATTTTATATGCTAACAATGAATTGAAAAGGTTGAATTTTGGTATGACCAAAAGTGGTCAGGCTAATACGTACCGGAGGTGAAAAGTTTCATACCTATATACTGTACTATTATGCTAATTTGAGCTATGCTCAAGCCAAAAGAAGTGAATTGTTTAAAAGATCTAGTTTTATTTCGTGGCCTTTGATACTCGAGTGATTAAATCCTTAGAAGTGTCTCTACACTTAATGCCCCAAAACTATCTAGTTTGGGAGTCATTGATCTAAAACTTGTTACATGGGTGTCATAGAAAGCCTAATGGAATAAAACATTGCACATGATCTAGCCTTAATGAAGTTTAATGGAAATTCCATATGAATTGAATGTTGAATATTTGAGATGATGAAATTTAAATGGCTATGAGATTATCTATAATTATTGTGCCTTGTGTTTGATCAAAAGTTGATAGATATGGGATTAATGTCCAAAATTTGGTAAGGATGCCTCTCGACTATAATACCCTAGATTTATTTTTCACTACACCCTAGGGAGTCGTTTCAAGTATTGGTGTCACATGAGAAAAAGTAGTTGATATGTATATATATATATTTGTGAACTTTAAAGGTTGATTTTATGCCATTCATTCTTGTTGATCCTATTGAGATGTGTTGATTCGGTTGGGATTGAAAATTTGCTAGATTTTGTGGGTATATCGTATGCAAACCCTCACGAGACTATAACTCGTCCTTTGAGGTAACTCAAAGGTTTAAAGGCTTGTTGCACCCGCTAAGTGCAATCGTTTACTCCACGAAAGTGAGTTAGTTAGTTGTTTTGTTTTCTCCCATTGAATGATGTTGGTCTTGCCTTATAGCTCTAATTGCTCGAGGTCGAGCAATTGATAAGTTTGGGGGTGTTGATAAGAGGTGTTTTTACGTATTTTTAAGACCGTAATTCTTATGATTTGGATTTACTTATTGCTTAAATCATGTCACATTTGCATTTAATAGGTGTGTTAAGTGAATACAGGTAATAAATGAGAATACATGAAGAAAAGGGAAGAAAAACGATGTACAAAACAAGTTCAAGCATGTTTTTCAACACCTAGGCGGTTTATGCATCTCCTACCACATTCGAGCGATAATTCCGTACATTTCGAGACTGACTTAGACAAAGTTTCCTTCTACAAAGTTTTAGATGTATGTCTTAGCTTCAAATGGGAACTTGAAACATCCAAATCGGAGGTCTATAGAGATAATTGTGAAGGAAATACGATTATTGCGCCGAACAGAGAAGTACATGTGCCAGGATACGCCCCAACGCCCTCCTAGTCATCACTAGTACAGAAATGGCCTGTTACAGCGCACATTTTACAGCGATTTTTTGAAAACCGCTGAACGGAGAGACTTATTACAACGGTTTATAAGTGAACCGTTATAAATGAAACTAAGTCGGAACCTATTATAGCGGTTTTAAAAAAAACCGTTGTAATAGGACTAAACCTATTACAGCAGTTTGGTAAAAAACCGCTATTATAAGTCGAACCGAAAAAAAAAAAAAAGTTTTTTAACAGCGGTTCAATATTGAACCGCTGTAACTGATTCAAACCGGTTACAGCGGTTCATTACAGAACCGCTTTAACTGATAATCAGTTAAAGCGGTTCAGGAATGAACCGCTTTAACTGATTATCAGTTAAAGCGGTTCATTCCTGAACCGCTTTAATTGTTAATTAAAAAAAAAAAAAAAAATTTCCCCCCCATTTTCCCCCCCAAAACCGACTCCACCCTCTCATTTCTCTCTACTCTCTCTCTCTCCTCTACTCTCTCACTCTCTACTCTACTCTCTCTCTCTCACTCTCCGCCCCCGACCCACCCCCGCCCCCCGAGTCGCCGCCGGTTCGCCACCACCACAAGCCGCAGCCGCCGCCGCCGCCGTCGTCGCCCCTCTCGATTTTCTCTCTCATTCTCGATCTCTCTTCTCGGTCTCTCTCTCTATACTCTACTCTCTCTCTATACTCTCTCTCACTCTCAAGATAGCCCCGCCCCCGTCCCCAAACCGCAGCTCCTCTTCGGCCGCCTCCTCCGCCGCCGCCGCCTCGCCTCCGCCGCGCTGCCGCCTCCCTACCCACCAATCACTCCTCCTCCCTCTCTTTATAGGTATATATATATATATGTTATATATATATATATTATGTATATATTTTAGGTTAATGTTTGTATATAAGTGTTGGGGTTTTGTGATTTAATTTATATAATATTGGTTATGTGTTAATTTGTTGTTTGTTATATATTTATGTTGTGTTAATAAGGATTTTGTGATGTATATAATGTGGGTTGTATGTTAATTTGTTAAGTATTGTTATATAATGTTAATTAGGATTTTGTGAATTATTGTTATATATATTTGTTAATTAGGATTTTGTGATGTATATAATGTGGATTTAATTTATGTTTTTGTTAATTATATAATGTGGGTTTTTGTGATATATATGTTATTTTAATTAGGGTTTATTGATTTTGGATTTTGATTTATGATATGTTGGTATTATATATGATTGGATTGTTGTTGTATTGTTTGTTGACATTGTTTAATGCATTCATGGTATTTGTGCATCACGTCATGTCACAACGAACATTTATACTTGAGATTTACATATTTTTGTGAAAATAATTATATCGTGATGCTTTAATTTATTTGTAGTTTTATGTGATTTATTTAGATCCAATTGGTGATCAATATTTATAATATGATGCTTTATTTGTAGTTTTTTATGTGATCTATGTGATCCAACTGGTGATCAATATTTGTAGTTGCTAGCTAGAAATTTTATGTTTTATGTGATCCAACTGGTGATCAATATTTTTGTATCATTTTGTGTTCGTTGTGGGTGAAAGATTAGAATGTTGGGTTTGTTGTGGTTGAAATTGGTAGTATTTTTTGCGTCGTTACCCTGTTGAGATTTTAGCGGATCGTAAGATTCGACTTTTGTTGGTTACAACCCATTGGGAAGATTAAGTCGAGAACTTGGTAGAAATATTTGCGTCGTTACTCTGCCGAATTTTTTATAGAATAAATTAAAAATAAATTTATTTAATTAATTTAACTATCAACTGATATTAAAATTATTTAATTTAATTAATTGAGAATTTAGATGGATCGAAGTTGGATTGTAGCGGATCGTATGTCGGAGCAATATGTGAAAGGGGTGAAAGAATTCATAGACTTTGCGGTTGAGCATGCATCGGATCCGACTAGGATTAGTTGTCCGTGTTTACGTTGTTGTTTTGGAAAGAGAATTAGTCCACGTGACTTGGAAGATCATTTGGTGTGTAATGGAATTGATAAAAGCTACACACGATGGACAAGACACGGTGAAAGCAGTGGCACCTCAGCTGATTTGGGTGATACATCATATCGATCAGTAGATTTTGACATGGATGACTGTGAGCATGATCGTTTGGAGGAGATGACCAATGTGATTGAGGAGGATTTGCGAAATTGTCCCAAGATGTTCGACAATTTGACAAGTGATTCAAAGACACCCCTGTATAGTGGTAGTAATTTCACAAGATTGAAAGCAGTCCTAAACCTCTACAAGTTAAAAGCTAACAATGGGTGGAGTGATAAGAGTTTCACAGACTTACTTGGTCTATTAAAAAGTATGTTACCCGATGATAATGTGTTACCTAATCGTACTTATGAGGCTAAGAAGATGTTAACTGCAATTGGCATGGGATATGAGAGGATACATGCTTGTTTCAATGATTGCATCTTGTTTAGAAATGACTATGCACCATTGAAGGTGTGTCCGAAATGTGGCACCTCACGGTACAAGAAGAATGGATCTGCTCCTGTCAAAACAGCATGGTATTTGCCCATAATACCTAGATTTAGACGCATGTACAGTAGTGAAGCGTTTGCCAAGGACTTGACATGGTATGCTGATAGAAGGGTTGAAGAAGGGATTGAAGATAACAAGATTAGACATCCTTCAGATTCTCCTCAATGGAAAAAGATTGATAATGATTTCCCTGAATTTAGGGAAGAACCAAGAAATTTACGCCTTGTATTGGCTACAGATGGCATGAACCCACATGGCTTGCAAAGTAGCTCACATAGTACATGGCCGGTGATTTTGATGATCTACAACCTACCCCCTTCGCGATGCATGAAGCGAGAGCATATTATGATGCCTATACTAATTTCCGGGCCGAAACAACCTGGAAATGATATAGATGTCTACTTGGCCCCTTTAATTGAGGATTTGAAGGAGTTGTGGGAGACAGGTATTAAAGTGTATGATGGGTTTAGAAAAGAGAGCTTCAATCTCAGAGTTATGTTGTTTGGTACAATCAATGATTTTCCAGCAAGAGCTAATCTCGAGGGATATGGTGTACATGGGCAATGTGCATGCCCCATATGTGTCAAGAGTACAGATCAATATAGACTCCCACACTCTCAGAAATATGCATTCCAAGGGCATCGAAGATGGTTGAATCGAGAACATCGATATCGTCGGTGGAAGAAAGCTTTCAATGGGAGCATAGAAGAATGTCGAGCTCCTAAGTGTTTGACCGGTGAAGAGGTGTTTGAGAATGTAAAAGACTTGGATATCAAGTTCGGAAAGACTTTTGCATGCGGCCTTGCAAAAACTGGGTGGAAAAAAAGGTCAATTTTTTTTGAGTTGCCGTATTGGAAATCTTTACATGTTAGACATTTTCTTGATATAATGCATATTGAGAAAAATGTATTTGATAGTGTCATTGGTACTCTTCTAAATGTGCCCGGCAAGACAAAAGATGGAGTAAAGGCAAGGTTGGATTTAGTTGAAATGAAGATAAGAGGTAAATTGGCACCAACAATGAAGGGAAAACGTACTTATTTACCTCCAGCAGCTCACACACTATCTAGAAAAGAAAAAATTGCATTATGTGAGTTTCTTTGTGGAGTGAAAGTTCCAGAAGGGTATTCTTCGAACATTAGCAGTCTTGTATCAATGAAGGACTTGAAGCTAAAGCATATGAAGACTCATGATTGTCATGTAATCATGGATCATTTGCTACCAATTGCTTTACGGGCCATTCTGCCAAAAAAGGTGAGAGAAACGATAACTAGATTGTGTTTCTTCTTCAAAGCAATGTGGAGCAAGGTGTTTGATCCTGAACAATTGCCTGCACTTCAGAAACAACTTGTCCTCACTTTGTGTGAGCTTGAGATGTATTTCCCACCTGCGTTTTTTGATATAATGACTCACCTACCTATTCACTTGGTTAGAGAGACACAACTTTGTGGACCAGCTTTTATGAGATCTATGTATCCGACTGAGCGTTATATGAAGGTATTGAAAGGCTATGTGAAAAATCGTAGCCGGCCGGAAGGTTGCATTGTTGAGCGGTACATAGTTGATGAAGCTATTACATTTTGCACAGAATATCTGAATGATGGTAATGTTGCAGAGCGTCAAAAGTCTCCTGCTGGGGGGGGGGAACAGAAGGAGAAAGCGTAATTGGAAAGCAATTAGTGAGTGTTCCTAGCACACAAAAGGATCAGGCACACCTATATGTGCTCCACAACACCGATGAGGTTGAGCCATATGTTGAAGAGCACAAGGACCAACTTAGGAGAATAAATTCAAGTAAAAATGAAAATTGGATTTCAAGAGAACATAACAAGAGTTTTATCAATTGGTTCCGAAAGTGTATTCAAGAGAAACAAAACGAGAATTCACTTTCAGTTTCAGATAAATTGGCACGGTTGTCGGTGGGCCCGGGCAGATTCGTATTTTGTCATTCGGGTTATCGTATAAATGGTGTCACGTTTTATACAAAAGACCAAGATGAACGGAGTACAATGCAGAATAGTGGGGTGAGTCTTGTAGCTGAAGCAATGCATATCTCAAGTGCGAAAGATAATAGCCCTATCTATGCCACTTTACCATATTATGGGGTGATTGAACATATATGGGAGCTGGATTACAGTTGGTTTCGGGTCCCTGTATTTGGGTGTAGGTGGGTTGACCATAAAAATGGTGTTGATGATAGTGAAATAGGTTTTACTCGAGTAGACCTTGAAAAGGTGGGATACAAAGATGAACCTTTTATTTTGGCATCTCAAGCTAAACAAGTGTTTTTTGTCACCGATCCCGTCGATAAGAGGTGGTCCATTGTTTTATCGGCAAACAAAAATACTTGTATTGAGGATGATGGCCTATATAATGAAGATGATGGAGGAACTCCTATCTTAGGTGGTTCACAATCCACAAATAGTGACGGTGACTTGGATATCAGTGATGATGAATTGTATATGCGAGAAGATCACCAAGAGGGAATATGGATTAATCCATCTGTTCGTCGGTGTACTAAACAAAATGGTCGTACTGAGGGATCACAAAAGACTAGTAAACCAGCGACAAAAAGAAAACGATGAAAGGTATTAGAACTTATTAGATAATTATATGAGTATTTGATAATTATATGAGTAACTTATTTGAACTCTTTTGTTAAGTATGCAATTTAAGTGTAAATTTTATTTGAACTTATTTGATAATTATTTGAACGCTTGTAATATTATATTAGTGAATGAGTTACACTAACTTTTGTATTTTTTTGTTTTGTAGGTCGATACCGTATACCACCACAGTCACCCTCTTCTCCGCCACTACCACGACGACCACCACCAATGTAAGCTTATCAATATTTCGTTTTGTACTTTTGGATGTGATTTATATGATCCAACTAGTTAATGATGTGATTAATACATATATATTTGTTTGCGTTTGTTGTTGTTGAAATATTTGAGTTTTGGTGGTTGCAAGGTTGGGGGGAAGATTAAGTCGAGAACTTGGTATATGAATCTAACTTCTGTATTTTTCACTTTTGAAATCTTGTTGATGGATTCTAGAGGTGATGCAAACAAAAATGTTGAAAATGAGATACGTAGAGGTATTACAGCAATGAAGAAAGTAATAAATGCCAAAAGTAAAGGCATAAAGCTACAAGTTGGTTGGAACGAGTATGGTCAGCCAGTTGACCCAAATAAATCAAATTTTGTTGGTTACATTGGTGTGATAGCTCGTGACAGGGTCCCTATTACTATTAATGATTGGCGACATGTCTCTGCAGCAATAAAATATGCCATTTGGAATGAAATAGCTGTAAGTTAGTTATTATATATATTATGTTTTTAATTGGTAAATGTAGTTTTTTTTTTGTCTAAATTATAATTTTGTATATACTTTATTGTTTGTTTTTATAGTTGGCCTTTGATATTGACGAAAGTAGACAGAAATTCGTCTTAGCCGAGGCTGGGAAGCTAGCTCGAAATTATAGGAGCTACTTGAGCAGAATCTGGGTAGAGGATGATGATGGGAACATTAATTCAAGCCCACCCGAAAAATATCGTATTTCTCAAGAAGACTGGACAGAATTTGTAAAAGTACGCCAAAGTGATTATTTTAAGGTAATTATTTTAATTTATGGTTTCATTTTAATTTATTTGAAACTATATACATTGACTAATGCCTTGATTATATAATGAACAGCAACTACGTAAGGACAATTCTGAAAGAGCAAAGGACCCTGAATATCCTTACAGGGCATCACGTCTTGGATATGCTCAACTGGAGCATACTGAGGTACGTAGTTCGTTACAAGTTTTAATTCTAATCAAATTTCCTTACAAATTTTCTAATCAAATTTCCTTAATTACAAATTTCCTAATCAAATTTATTTCCTTGCAAATTTTCTTATATAGAAGCAAAAAAGAAAGGATGCTGGGTCAGATGTCACAGAGGTGACACGAGCACTAGTGTGGAGGGTTGCACATTCTAACAGCCAGAACAACATTGATAATGCCAATGTTAAAAGAGTAGTGGAATCAATTGTGAGTTATTTGCAATTTTAGTTATATAGTATGTTGTATGTTTTTTTAAAAATAATTTTAAAATAACAAATTTCCCTAAATTTTTGTATTTTTTAAATGTATTATTACAGGAAAGCTTATCACAGGAGGGTAGCCATAGTGGACCCGAGAGGACCCACAATGATACACTGGCTTTAGCTCTTAAAAAGAAGGAGCATCCGGGTCGAGTTAGGGGTGTAGGTTTTGGGGTATCACAAAAAGATTACTTTTCGGATTCAAAGCCTTCAAAAAATGCGGTGATTGATAGCTTGCAAGGCACGGTTCAAATGCTCACTCAATCACTATTAGAATTGCGACGCGAGTTTGACGAGCATAGGGCGTCTGCGTCGCAGCAGCCACATACAGAAGAGGCGGTTTCTTTGAAAGATAGCTGCCCAGAAGTGAAAAACCTACCTCAGGTAATTAATGATATGAATTTGTTTAGTGATAACGTGACTTTCAATCCTATATTTCTGTATAATATACAAAATTTTCTAATATAATGGTATATATATATATATAGGATGTCTTGTAGTGTCAATTAGCACTTACTACACCGTCTTATCGTTTGGTGGCTAGAGGAAAAATGTACAATCGACCAGAGGATAGAACATTGCATACATGTCCATTAGCCTCCCACCTCGTGAAAGTGACGATTGACATTGCAATTGAAGATGTTGCACCCCTACCAGTCCCTCTCGATGATGAAGGAGTGTTCACAGTATCCGAGGCTGTGGGATACATGGTTGCTTGGCCTAAGAGTCTTGTCATTGTCAGTGATGCATCGGTACGTAATTATTAATAGCTAGTCATTAATAAATTATAACAATTGTTTAATGTTAATAAATATACTTTCATTGATAACGCCCACGTTTTGAATTCTTTTGCTTCTAGTCTCGCGGAAAATCCAAATCATCAGTAGGAAAAAGTAAATCAGTGACGACGAAGCACTCACATGTCAAAAATACACCTCTAGTGGCCAACCCTCCTTCTCTAGTGGCCAACCCTCCTGCTCCAGTACGCCCTCATTCACTTGCAGTTCTTGATAGGTTCTTTCAGATGATGGCTGCTGAAAATACTATCCGGATAGACATGCCCGTGGAAATCTTCAATATCCCCTTTCCAGAATATATTGGGCGGGAGGAGATCGGTCACTTTCTGCATAAACAACAGATAGGAGCCTCTATCATTTCTGCTTACATCAAGTAAGTTTTTAAATATTAATTAACAACTACGTAAGCTTTTAATTAAATTATTTTACTGAAGTAATTTGAACTATGTTTATTTTTGTGACACAAATTTATTTTATGCTTAATTGTAGGTGTTTGTGGGTTAATCACGTGGTCCCCGAACAAAAACAAAATAAATTCGGGTTCCTTAGCCCACATTCTATATCTGCAGGAGCAGGAATTACTCCCCAGCGTGTTGACCAATCGCAATATATAGCAAATACTATGATAGCTAGTGCGTAGCGGGAGGGGAAGTTGTTTATTGCACCTTACAACTCCGGGTGAGCTACTAAAGAGACATTGTTCACATGTCAAAAATTTGTTACGTAGGGATAACTAATTTTAAATCTATCTTTTGAATATGCTGATTAGGGGGCATTGGTTGTTGCTCGTGATTGATCCAATTCAAGAGATCGTTTATTATTTGGATTCTGTGTACGGCGGTGATCCAAATAACCGACGTGATATGAAAGATATGATCAATCAGTAAGTTTTATCATTCAATTAAATGTGCATTATATTTAATATTAAGTTTAAAGTATATATATTATAACTAGATTTCATATATATATATTTGCTTGATATTGACATACTTCCTTGTTTTTTGATGTTTTCAACAGCGCTGTGTTGATGTTTCGAGCAAATAACAACAACCAAAAGATCAAATCAAAAAACAAGGCCTGTAAATGGAGTTGTATAAAGGTTAGGGTAATTATATTATTTTAATTATAGTTTCAAGAAATTATTCGTATAAAAGTTATTTGTTCTAATACAATTTTGATTTGAATTTAATTTGTAGTGCCCCATTCAATTAAATGATATAGATTGTGGCTTCTTCGTCATGAAATTCATGAACGATATTATTAGACACGGAGCATCTATAATCCCACCGACGGTATGCATAATCCTAATTAATATTAATCAAATTCTAAAGTCCCTTTTAAGTTATTAAACATTTTTGTTGGATTTTAATATTTGTCTTGCAGTACTTTGCTGATTGTCAGTACGCCACTTACACTATAGAGCAACTTGATGAAGCACGTTCTGAATTGGCACAATACATTTTTAAATGCGCTTTTGATATGCCGGCGGTGTAAGTTGTAAATTATTGTAAATTTTTATTTGATTTAAAAGTGGTGATTAGTTTATATTGGTTTATTGTAAATTAAACTCGTTATCATTTGTAATTATTGGAGATTATTATTTCGTGAATGAAATTAATTTAGGATTTTAATTTGTTGTTTCTGTTGAGCAATTGGTTTGTTTTATGTGATTTGAATTTTGAGCTTTTGGGAAGGATAGAGCTAGCTGAAATTATAATAAAAAAAACAAAAAAAAAAACTCAACTGTTACAGCGGTTCAATATCGAACCGCTGTAACAGAATTAAAAAAAAAATTTAATTAAAAAAAATGGTGACCTGTTACAGCGGTTCGTAAACGAACCGCTGTAACAGGTCAACTATTACAGCGGTTCCTTTCGGAACCGCTGTAATACGTTGGTTTTTGACAGCGGTTCATAAACGAACCGCTGTAAAAAAACATGACTATTACAGCGGTTCGGAAAGGAACCGCTGTAATATGTCGATTTTACAGCGGTTAAAAACCGCTGTAATAGGGAACTTACCAATTACAGCGATACGTATTACAGCGGTTAAAACCGCTGTAATAGTGAAAAAAAACCGCTGTAACAGGTCTTTTCTGTAGTAGTGCATGCATGCCTAGGCATGGATAGTCCGAATGTTACTCCTTTTCAGTCTAAATTCCAGCATTATATGATGGGTAAGAATCACTTTTGGCCATAATTCAGCACATGTGTTGAGGGGTTGTCATAAGTGTGCTTCTTGGTAGATTTACTTTATGGGTGCCAAATCAGAAACAACCTCCATATTGAAACGTAATTTAGGTATACTTAGAGACTGAATTGGACAAAATGTCCTTCTGGAAAGTTGTAGATCTATGTTATATCTGAACATGGGGACTTGAATCATCTAATTTGGAGATCTTTGGAGAATTTTATGAGGAACATACTAAGACTGCGCTGGAAAGCAAGAAAATGGCAGCATGCATGTGTTTTGTTGAAGTTTTCACATGGTTATGCTTGGTGGAATTCTTAAGAGCCGAAAGTTTAGCATTTTTTAGCTCGTTGGAATCTTAAAAGCCAAACTTTAAGCATCACCTTAGGTGAAATTCTCATTGGGGAACTTTAATGGGAATTCTTAATGCATACTTTAGTGGAATTTTGGCTATAAAAGGAGGGGGAGCCCATACTCTTCATCATTGACTATCAATTTCAGATTCTTGGAGGAGAGGGGGGCAGTCCCTAATCTGATTTCTCCACCATTCATCACCATTCTTCATCACTCTTGGAGGGGAAAACTAGAGGAAGGAAAAGAGCTTGGGGATTGAAGGCTCAACTTCAAGATCCACCATCATTCACCATTTAGGGAGTTTTTAAGAGCTTTTCATTTCATTTATGTCTATGAATATTCCTCTTATGTCTTTTATGCTTTCAATTATGAACTAAATTCGTAAGACTAGGGCCATGTAAGGCCAAATTGTGATATATGCTTACAATAGATGATTGTTGAGGTTGTTCTTATATTGTTATGTGATGTGAATTGTGTTTTTGTCTATCTTGCATATACTTGATCACTATATGTTAGAATCTTATGCCTAGGTTAATATTTCGGGAGAAAATCGACTTAGGGTGCAAGAAATTTACATCATGACCCGCAACTAATGAGGAATTGCCCTAGACATAGGTAAAGATTCCCGGGTGAAGTCGTTCGATTCAAATCGAGTGAACTCTAGTACATTAATGCATGTTTAGTGGTCAGATTTCCAGATAGGGATATTTGGGAAATCACGATCTAAGTATAGGAGTTTATACGCGAGACATCGGTTATTCTCTACCTTAGGAGTTTTCACCATAACAATATAAGTGTAATCCTTCAACAAGAACCTTTATAAGTATATTTAATCAATTTGAACCTAGCATGTGCCTTAGTCTCCCTTTATAATTGGTTTTAAATCACTTGCTCATCTTTGTTCTTGTTCTTTACAAATTTTATTTGAATTTATTCTTACTTTGTTTATTCACTTCATTACAAATCTTAAACTAGAATTCAAGTCCTTGTGGTTCGACAATCCGGACTTACCGTCCATTTATTACTACACACGACTAGTGCATTTGCTATCATAGCACGTTAGCTTTTAGCGTGTCATTGGGCCATGAAGAACTGATGATCGAAGTAGGTAGCGGGGAAAGCGTTGCAGCTACTAGAATAGGATCTACTTCTTTATATTTAATTTCTGGACATTTATTGTTTTTAGATAATGTTTTAGTTTTGCCCAAGGGGCTTAAAAACATTATTTCTATTCTGATCTTAGTTAAGATTGGATATACATTTCGTTTTTCTAAGTTAAGTTGCGACATTTATTATGGAAATAAATTAGTTGGCAATGCTTCTTTAGTTAATGGTTTGTATTATTTGCATGTCCATAATTCATCAGATTTAAATGTTATAACTAAGAAACGTGGTAGGCAAGAAGCTAACTTAAGACTAAAGTGGCATCTTAAACTAGGTCATGCTGGAGAGCACAAGATTCACAAAATGAAAAAAGATGGGCTTTTAAGCTCACTAGGGTTGGATCCCTATCCAACATGTGAAACATGTCTCTTAGGCAAGATGGCTGGATCACCCTTCATTGGGACTTTTGAAAGAGCCACTCAAGTCTTAGGATTAGTGCACACCGACGTTTGCAGACCATTTGGAGAAATGGCTTGTGCGGGTTTCTACTACTCACTTTCACAGACGATCATTCAAGATATGGTCTAGTGTATCTGATGAAGCAAAAGTCTGAATCCTTTGAAAGGTTCAAAGAGTTCAAAGCTTTGGTAGAAAACCAAACTGGGCAACATATAAAAACTCTGTGATTGGATCGTGGAGGAGAATATATGAGTGCCGAGTTTGATGCCTTAGAGAACAAGGAATAATGTTACAACTAACACCACCAGCAACTCCTTAACTGAATGGAGTAGCCGAGAAAAGGAACCGAACTTTGTTAGACATGGTTCGTTCCATGCTTAGTTACACTGATATACCCATTTCGTTGTGGGGATACGCGCTTCTTATTGCTGCTTATATATTGAACGGATGTCCCTCCAAATCCGTTCCTAAGACTGCGCATGAGATGTGGAATAATAGGAAATCAAGTCTTACTCATATTAAGATTTGGGGATGTCCTGCTTATGTCAAGAAGACTAAAGTGGAGAAATTGGAGACAAGATCCCTCATGGGACGTTTCATTGGTCATCCTAAAGATTCCATAGGATTCTTCTTTTACCTACATGATGATTAGAGAATCATTGTGGCCCTACAAGCCCACTTCTTTGAAGATGAACTCATCTTGGAAGGGGGCAAAGGTAGAAAGATTGTTCTAGAAGAACAAAATGAAACTCCCTTTGAGACATCTGTCCAAGAATCAAGGCCTAACCCAATAGTAGCACAACCACCACGTATATCTGGTAGAATACCGCATGAACCTAAGAGGTATGGGTATCTACTGCAAAGGGAGCTAGACCTTCACACTGTAGTACAAGAGGGTCATGAAGATGATTCTTGTACCTATGATCAAGCGACGGTAGATGTCGACGCTTCAAGATGGCGAGAAACGATGGAAACAGAGATGGACTCTATACAATCGAACCAAGTTATGGACTTTGCTAGATCGTCCTGAAGGTATCAATTTATAGGATGTAAGTAGATCTACAAAAAAAAGATAGGTAGCGATGGCAAGGTTGACACCTTTAAAGCCAGACTCGTAGCGAAAGGGTATAGTCAAAGAGAAAGAATTGACTATCAAGAAAACTTTTCGCCCATGGCTACGATAAAGTCCATCTGGATACTGTTATCCATAACTGCATACTTAGACTTTGAGATAAGGCAGATGGATGCCAAAACGGCTTTCCTAAATGGATTCCACGAGGCGGATATCTATATGGAGCAGCCAAAGGGTTTTGTATTCGAGACCAATATCCATAAAGCATGCAAACTTGAGAGGTCCATATACAGTCTAAGCAAGCATCTAGAAGCTGGAATCTTCATTTTGATGAAGTAGTACAGGGATATAGCTTCACCAAGAACGAAGATGAACCCTCTGTCTACAAGAAGATTAGTGGGAGCAAAATCTCATTCTTAGAACTATATGTGGATGACATTCTACTTATAGGAAATGACGTGGGAATGCGCACCACAGTCAAGAAATGGCTTTCGAGTACGTTTTTCGAGAAAGACTTGGGAGAAGCAATTTACATTCTAGGAATTCGTATCTATAGAGATAGAACGAATAGAATGATAGGTCTCTCCCAAGCCTTTTACTTAGAAAAGGTCCTAAAGAGGTTTAGGATGGATAATTCTAAGAAAGGGTTCCTTCCCTTGAGACATGGAGTACACTTGTCCAAATCTATGTGTCCTCAAAGTGAGGAAGATAGAGAAGAGATGAGTAAAGTACCTTATGCTTCTGCAATTGATAGCCTAATGTATCCAATGATGTGTACAAGACCCGACATTGCCTATGCTGTAAGCGTGGTAAGTCAATTTCAGACAAACCAGGGAAAGAAACATTGGATAGCTGTGAAGAATATCTTAAAGTATCTCAAAAGAACTATGGATATGATTCTCATCTGTGGAGGTGGAGACCTGAAGATGGAAGGTTACACTGAATTGGACTTCCAGTCTGATGTCGATGACCGTAAATCCACTTCAGGGTTTGTTTTCACGCTTAATGGTGGGGCGGTGTCTTGGAAGAGCTCCAAGAAAAACACAACCGCGGATTCCACCACTGAAGCTGAACATGTGGCAGCCTCAAAGAAGTCGTTTGGATGAGAAAGTTCCTTGGTGAACTTGAAGTGGTTCCTAGTTCAGCTCCCGTTGCCACTTTATTGTGATAACAATGGAGCAATAGCGCAAGCTAAGGAACCAAGGTCTTATAACAAGTCTAAACACATTGCGAGAAGATTTCACATCATTAGAGAGATCGTTGGCCGAGGAGAGATAGCAGTGCAGAAAATAGCCTCAACTGACAATATAGCAGACCCGTTCACCAAACCACAACCTCAGGCTATTCTGGACTGACACCTGGAAGGGATGGGTATAAGATACCATAATGAATGGCATTGAGTGCAAATGGGACATTGTTAGGATTATGCCCTCAGATGCCATAGAGGATAGAATGATAGGGCATCTTGTAATTAACTTATTTCGATATTATTAATAAAGGCATTATTTAATTTTCACTTAAATCTTAGCTACATCTATAAGTAGTGTAAAACATTTTGTCCGTGTTTTCAGTGCGATCTGTCTAATTCTTATGGGATAGGAAGATTGGCACTAGAGAGATCGATCTTAATTACTAAAAATAAGTTCGCAAGTAAAGTGAAGTCTTTAATGGACAAATAAAGACTTAGAACACTTGTATAATATTATCTCTAACATGGGAATGCATGTCCGGTACCATAGGATGGTAGGAGATTAAGATTGTAGGCACATCAATGAAACTGATGTGCTCGAACACGACTCGCATCGATTCTGTCACATGGGTTTTCACTCCGTGCCTGTCAATGACAGAACTGATTATGCGTAATAGGTGTAAGTGAACCTTTGACCTAAAACATCATGCTGAAGATGCATTTGTGACGTCAAGTATTTCATTAGAGTAGTTAAACCCAATTCACCCGTGGATGGGGTCGACCTCGAAATGCGGCTTGATGGACAAATGGTAGTCTTAGCTGATATCTAAATGAGATTTGTTCTCTCATAAGTGAGTGAGAAAGTACCCTATGTGATTATAGATAAATAGAGACCAAAGTCTTTGGCCAAAACAAAAAGATAGTCATGACTCTCACTTGACTGGGGTATACGAACAAAGGGTTTATACTTACACGGTATTTACAATTCGAAGGTTGTGAAATAATCCTATCATTCATTTTCGTTTGGGTTACGAAGTGGGCCACGTGACTGGCTAGGTGCTACCCACTTCCATTGGTTTCCTCTCATTGCCAAACGAAACGAACCTAAAGAGTCGCGCTACAGGATTGATAAAGAAAAATGAAAAAGGGATTTCTATTTTTCTTGTAGGAGTTTTAATTTATTGGATAAATTAAATAATTCATTATTCATTAGATGAAATAATTAATTATATGGATAAGATTAATTATTATTTAATTTCCTAGGGAAATATATTAATGAATTAATTTATCCAACTAATTTGGTTATTTAATTAATTAATTAATTAATTTATTGGATATAATAAAGTATTAATTGAAATAGGAAATTAATTAAACAAAACAAATCGTGGGCTTCTAGAAGGCGTCCTAGGCATCCAAGAGGAGCTCAATTTTAGGGATCTTTTGTTTTGACTGATTTAATAAGTCATAAGGTATATAAGGATTCTGTGACTTTGAACAAGAGAGAGAATAACATAACTTTCACAACTCTCCTAGAAAGAAAGAAGAGAAAATATTCCTCCCCTTTTCTAAATCCTAGCCGTCGCCCATTAGAGATTCAAGTGGGAAATTTTTCGATTGTTGATCCGTGTGTGACAATTTAGACGATGTATTTTCGTTGTTCGGATCAAGTTCAAGCTTTGAAGATCCAAACAAAAGATTGAAGATTTGGAAGCTTCAAATTGTTGACTACTTGGAGGAAGAAGAAATTCTCCAACGACTTTGTTCTAACGAGTAAGTTTTATTCGTTAAGTTTTATCGTGCAATTTGAATATACGATCATTGAATTCAACTTTGGGTTTTAAAATAAAAAATTTTTAAATCCTTCCGCTGCGTTTATGTTATTTTTTACGAGACCCAACAACAACACAGTCATAGTTTCTAAGGTTATTAGGGTTCGACCATTGTCATACCCTAGACCATAGACGGGAAAATGATGAAGGGATTCTACTCACATGACGATCGCATCTCGGATAGGTTTTTGCTATTCATCGTTGACATCTAGGTAGTCATGGCGATGTTGCTAGACATCGAACCATGACCAATAGGTGCCTTGGATTAATTTGGTGAAATTAATTGGAGGACTAGTTAATTATTTAGAATAATTAATCTAGCCTACAGGGACTTATTGCTAGCTTGACAACGAGCCTAAGGGGTCACATACATAACTTAGTGTAGTACCTATTGGCTAATTAATTCTTTGTGAATTAATGGTGGGAATAATTAATTGGATTTAATTAATCAAGGAAAAGGAATTAATTTAACTAGTTAATTAATGGTCCTACAATTTAATATTATAATAATAAATTGGGAAGGATTAATTAATTAATTAGGGGAAAGAAAATAATATATATATATATATATACACACAAAGTGCACGTGTGGCGTGTGAATTGTGTATGTGGATTTGGTGGAAAGATTTATCTTGCTCACCAAGTTTGTAAAATATATATATTAATTAATATCCTATAAATATATTTGGTAGAATCCTTAATTAGTCAAAGTAACTAATTAATTGGATATGGAAGGATTCTATTTGATATATAATAGGATATTATTAGATATGGTAATATCTAGTTAGTTGGAAGGAGTCCAACTAAATAAGGAAGTGAATAAAAGAAAAAGGAAATACATATATATATATATATATATATAGTACACGCCTCTCCCGTAATTTTTAGGAGAGAGGGGCACGTATTATGGCTAGGGTTCTGACCCTAGTTGGTCTATATCTATATCTATATATATATATATATATTTGTGTGTGTATGTGTGTGTGTATTCCGCCACTTTTAAACCTAATGAAAAAGTGACTTTGAATTAGTTTTTGGTATTCAAAAAAGGCATGAGAAAATAAGTCTTTGAGAAAACACTTTTCTATTATTCTCTCCCAATATTTTCTTTCATATGATTTCTTCAAACTCATGTGTTGAGTGCGAAGAACACTTAAATAATTCTAAACCTTTTTTCCTAAAAAAACCAAGATTCGATATTCTACTTGCTAGCACTGGTGGATAAAAGTGAGGGTACAAGTTAGGGTGTGGATACATCTCAAATTAAAAGCCCAAATTGGTTTAATTAAAAGATTAGACATTCAATAAATTAGTTTTGGGCTAAACTCGTTAAATTTAAATGAGCCAATGGGTTGGTGATTTAAGTTTGATGAAATCGAACCCAATTAGTTTTTATTGAATATTAATTATTTGAATAAAAGATTAATTAATTATTCTTAGAGGATTTTAATTAATTTATTTTATTTAAATAATAAATTCTCACTAGAAGATTTTTTATTATAAATATGAATAAAATTTGGAATTTTATGAGAAAAAACCCATGAATATATGTGATGTCTTAATAGCTTTTGATGCATGTTTCATTCGATGTATGTTGCATGTATTATCCTATCCTGCGCTATAAAAATTTGATAATGTGCAAAGTGAGACATAAATAAATGTTTAGAGCATAAATTCTCCTAAATCAAAAAATCAATACTAAGTTAGAAAGGGGCGCTAGGCGTCCTGTCCCTCCACTAAGCTTAATGAGATTAAGAAATGAATCTAATATATGACATCTTCCCAGTAAGTGAGGATCATGAATTAAAAACAATTCTGATATTTCATAAAGTGCATTAGATTCTTTAATCGAGACATATTTCACCCCAAATATCGTTAAAGGGTTGCAAGGTAAAATTCAAATGTTAGATTAAAAGGTGTCAGTGGAATGAACTTAGATAGTCCAAAAACCTATATATTGTTAAAGGGTTGCGGTTTTGATGGATTATGGGAAAAGAAGATTGGACCGTCTATTGGATAGATTGATGTTAGACATCACTTTAATTAAATAGTGGACCAAATATCGTTAAAGGGTTGTCATCCACTATATTGATTAAAGAAATCAATCTCTACTACGAAGTAATCAACAACGATCACTTTCGATTTTCACAGTGGGAGTGTGAATCTCGAAAAATGTAGTGGGAGACAAGTCATAAATCGAAGTCCTTGATTTTACTTGGTTATAGTTTAAGTTACAATCATCTAATCAAGTCTAGTTTATTTTCTACAGTTATTTATTAATTTATCTCTCTCAAATAAAAATGACTATCGACCCACTTTCCCTTTTACTCGAAAAGAACATCCTTACCGGACCCAACTACGTGGACTGGCTAAGGAACTTGAGAATTGTTCTCAACATGGAGTCTTTGGGATATGTGTTGGACAGAGACATCACTACTCCACCATCCAGAACACGTGCCAATGAGGAAGAAGTCCAGGCTCATGAAAAATGGGTAAGGGACGACATGCGAGTGCGTGGGTACATGCTAGGATCAATGACAAACGAGCTTCAAAGGTCCCACGAGAAGATGACCACTGCGAGGGCTATCTTGGCACACTTGGTCGAGCTCTATGGTGAGCACAGCCGCACTGCTAGATATGAAATATCTAAAGAGCTCTTCGGAGTCAAAATGAGAGAGGGTGAAAAGGTTGGGGATCATGTCCTCACAATGATCGTGTGGATCCAGAGATTTGAGGCTCTCGATATTACCATGAACCCACAACTTCAAACGGATCTCGTTTTGCAGTCTCTTTTTGTCATGAACTTCAATTGTAACAAGATTGAATGCAACTTAGCTGGGCTACTGAATAAATTAACAACTGCACAATCTCAATTGAAGCCCAACGGAAAGAAAACTGCACTGGTTATCTCTTTCGTGCCCAAAAAGGCTAAGAATAAGAAGAAGAAAACCAATAAGCAGCTAGGTGTGCTTGGAGCTCAGGGTGGTGTCGATAAGGGCAAAGGAAAAGCTCATGTGCTTCGCAAGCATAAGGGGCCAAAGAAGACAGATAGATGCCTACACAGCGGTGAGCTGGGCCATTGGAGAAGCAACTATCCAAATATGGGTCATGTCGCACAAGGTATGGAACTTTATGTCCACGAAACTTATTGTTCTATGACCATTTTCTCCACATCTTGGATTCTTGATTCTGGAGCTAGTGCTCACATTTATTGTATGAATCAGGATCTGGTACGAGAAAGGAAGCTAGACAGTGATGAGGTGAAGATAAGAGCAGGCAGCGGGCAAAGCATTACGGCTACTGGAATTGGATCTACATCATCGCTTTTAAATTGTGGACATTTACTATTTTTGGATAATGTTTTGGTTTTTCCCAATGGGCTTAAAAACTTTGTTTCAATTCCTATTTTTGTTAAGCATAGTTATACTTTCCGTTTTATTGACGAACATTGCAACATTTATTATAGTAATAAATTAGTAGGCTTTGCTTCTTTAGTGAATGGTTTGTACTACCTTAATGTCCAGAATGAGTGTGCTGTAAATACTATACAAAGAAAACGTGGTAGGCAAGGAATTAACCAAAGATTAATTTGGCATCTTAGAGTGGCCATGCCGGCGAGCACAAAATTCACAAAATGGAGAAAGATGGACTAATAGGTCCATTGGGATTAGATCCCTATCCTACATGTGAATCTTGTCTGAAGGGCAAAATGACTAGATCTCCCTTCACAAGGACTTTTGAAAGAGCCTCACAAATCTTAGTTTTAGTACATACTGATGTTTGTGGACCATTTGGAGAAATGGCTCGTGGAGGTTTCCTTTACTTCATCACATTCACAGATGACCATTCAAGATATGGTCTAGTGTACTTGGTGAAGCATAAGTCTGAATCCATTGAAAGATTAAAAGAATCAAGACTTTAGTGGAAAATCAAACTGGGCAATATATAAAGGCTCTTCGATTTGACCGAAGAGGAGAATATATGAGTGTGGAGTTTGATGAATACCTTAGACAGAATGGTATAATGTTACAACTCACACCTCTAGCAACACCACAGTTGAATGTAGTAGCTGAGTGAGGGAATCGAACTTTGTTGAACATGGTTCGCTCCATGCTCAGCTACACTGACTTACCCATTTCACTGTGGGGTCACGCGCTCCTTATAGCTGTACATATCTTAAATAGATGTCCATCCAAGTCCGTTCCTAAGATCCCATATGAAATATGGAGAAATAGGAAACCAAATCTTAATCACATCAAGATTTGGGGATGTCCTACTTATGTCAAAAAAGATTAAAGTAGAAAAGTTAGAGGCTAGATTCTTAAAAGAGCTTTTCGTTGGTTATCCTGAGGATTCCATGGGATACCTCTTTTACCTGCATGATGATCAAAGGATCATTGTAGCTTTTCAAGCCCACTTTCTTGAAGATGAGTTCACTCAAGAAGGTAGAGCGGGTAGAAAGATTGTTCTTGAAGAACAAAATGAAACTCCATTGGATACATCTACACAGGAAGTAAGAACCGAACTTCTACAACACAACCACAACCGCGAAGATCAAATAGGGTACCTCAACCACCTGAGAGGTATGGATATCTACTATAGAGGAAGCTGAGCTACCATTCTGTATTAGAGGAGGGTCGTGGAGATGATCCCTCCACATATGATCAAGCGATGGTGGATGTGGATGCTGCAAGATCGCGTGAAGCTATGCAAACAGATATAGACTCGATGCATTCAAACCAAGTTTGAACACTTGTAGATCGGCCTGATGGTATTGTACCAATTGGGTGTAAATGGATTTACAAGAGAAAGATTGGTGTTGATGGCAAGGTTGACACCTCTAAAGCCAGGCTAGTGGCAAAAGGATATAGTCAGAAGGAAGAAATTGACTACCAAGAAACCTTTTCGCCAGTAGCTATGATCAAGTCTATAAGAATTCTACTTGCAATAGCAGCTCACCTTGACTATGAGATATGGCAAATGGATGTCAAAACTGCTTTTTGATAGGGTGTGAGATTTACATATTTTAGAGCCTCATATTCATGTGCTTTATATTGGTTTATGCATGATTTATGCCACATATGTGTTTAATTTGTGTGCTTATTGAGTAAAGGTGGAAAATCATTGCAATTGAGGAAAAATAGTCGGAAATACAAAATTTTGAAGTATTTAGAGACGTAATTTGACAAATGTTCCTTCTACAAAGTTGTAGAGCTCTGTCTTAGCTTCACATGAAAACTTAAATCACCTAAATCGGAGATCAGAGGAGACAGTTATGAAGAAACAAGATCACTGCACAGAAGGTAAAATGAATCTATTTCTAACGTTTGAATGTTAGCTATTGGACGTTCAAACGTCGCGCCTGATGGAAAAAATAGCAGTTTTTTGGAAATTTCCATCTCTAATTCAAGTTGGAGTCTTCCCCTTCCACCCTTATATATATTAGATCAGTTCTCTAGGGTTAGAAGGACAAAATACACACAACATAAAGTTCTTTTAGGGTAGTTCTTAGATTAGATTAGTTATGAAGATTTTCAAAAACCCTTGAAGGTGAAAAAATCAAGAAGCATGGATGAGATGAAGATCGAAGTTCAACAATAAAAAATACGAGGGAGTTTCATAGATTTAGATATGTTTTTGTCTAGGAATATTAATCTTAATTTAAATTTCTATCTTTTATCTTTTATGATGAATTAGATTCTTTGAACTAAGGCCATGTTGAAGCTAAATTATGAAAATTGAGTTATAAATTGTATTTTTCATATTAATTCTACTGTTGTTTTGTGTCTTGATCTTGTTTGAATACTTCATATGTTTAGCTATCATATGCATGATTTATTGCTTAAATTATTCGTTTGAGAGAAGGTAATTTAAGATGCAAAAAGGATCATCACATAATCTGTAAAAAATAGGATTTGCCCCTAGAGATAGGTAGAGACTCCCCAGTGCAGTTAACCGGATTAATCCAGGGAAATTCTAGAACTTGAATGCATGATTGTTGGTTAGATTCTCAAATAGACATATTTTGGGGACCGTCAATTAATCATAGGATTATTATTGCCGAGACATCGGGTAGTAATTATTTAAGGTTTTTTCCACCAAAGCAACATTAGTCTAATAATATGAAAACGTGATTTTAACAAGAATTAATTAATTTATGGCAACACATGTGTCTTAGCTGCTCTCTTCATAGTTATCTTGATTTCGACATCTTGTTTCATGTATCTTACTTCCATAATATTTTAGTTAATTCTTGTTTTAGTTTATTTTATTGCTTTTAAAATATTTAAATCTTTAGTTTTAGTTTAAGTTCTTGCTTGCTTTAATTTCTCGTAAAACTAAAATACAAGTCTTTGTGGGTTCAACATCCTGGACTTAATTGTCCACTTTATTACTACACACGACCAGTCCACTTGCTGTGCAAACACGTGAGGATTTCTCATACCACTTTTCTGAATGGATTCCTGGAAGAGGATATCTATATGGAACAGCCCAAAGGTTTTGTATCTGAGGATAATATCCATAAGGTGTGCAAGATTGAAAGATCCATTTATGGACTCAAGCAAGCATCTTGTAGCTGGAATGTACGATTTGATGAGGCAATCAATAGATTTGACGTCATCAAAAATGAAGACGAGCCATGTGTTTATAAGAAGGTTAGTGGGAGCAAGATATCATTCCTTGTGCTATATGTAGATGACATATTGCTTATAGAAATGATATAGAAATGCTCACCACTGTCAAGAAATGGCTTTCGAGTACTTTCTCCTTGAAAAACTTGGGAGAACCTACTTACATTCTAGGGATTTGAATCTATAGAGATCGAACAAATAGAATGATAGGGCTCTATTAAGCCCTTTGCTTAGAAAAGGTTCTGAAGAGATTTAGGATGGAGGATTCTAAGAAAAGGTTCCTGCTAATGAGGCACGGGGTGCATATCTCAAAAACTATGTGTCCTCAAAGTGAGGAAGATAGAAAAGAGATGAGCACTATACCTTATGCATCTGCAATGGGTAGCCCGATGTACGCGATGTTGTGTACTAGACCTGACATTGCTTATGCAGTAAGTGTTGTTAGTAGATTTCAAGCAAACCCAAGTAAGGAACATTGGATAGGTGTGAACATTGGGCTCCAAGCTCCTCTTCTTTTAGATTGATCTCCTCTTAAAGGCTTATTCTATTTCTATCTATTACATGAGATTAATTTAATAACCTATACATAATTCTAGAAATGGAAAAAAAGGGGCTCAAAACCGGCCCTTACAACCCATAAAAGGAAATACATTCAAAATAAAACAACCTAAGCCCATGGACAATGTCACCATCATGTGATACATGCTCGCGATAAATAAAGCAACTATGTTGGTGATTAAGTTAATAATAATTAGTCAAACTAATTAATTTCTTTAATAAAATTCCAAATTTTACTGACATTTATGACAATAAACCACCTAGTGAGAATTTATTATTTAAATAAATAAATTAATTAAAAATGCTCCAAGAATAATTAATTAATTCTTTTACTTAAATAATTAATATTCAATAAAAACAAATTTGGGCTCGATTTCATCAAACATAAATTACCAACCATTGGCATATTTAAATTCGATTAATTAAGCCCAAAACTAATTTATTGAATGTCCAAAATTTTAATTAAAACAATTTGAGCTCATTTAATTAAATTCATGTCATAGTCCTTTTGACCCACCCTGATAATTAAAATAGCCCAAAACCCACTTATTAAAAAATTGGACCCACGAATTTTCGACCCGACCCTTTAGGACCCAGGTCATGCAGCCGGGCCCCCAAGGCTCACGCCGTGCGCCCAGCGCACCACGCGGTGGCCTAGCAGTGCGATGGCCTGGTGACGTGCGCACGCTGTGCGCGCAGCGGGTGGCAGACTGCGTACCTCGTGCGTGTCGGGCACGTCACGGGATTTTTCACCCCCGATTCTCACACAAGTTTGATTTTTCAATTCACATATCATCATACTATAATATTCATGAATAAACACAGAAAAATCTTGGTTTAAAATCATAAAAAACATAGTCAATTATCTTGCTTCAAAACACGAAAAACACATAATTCACGTATTCAATTAAATACGAAAATCAGAGATTGGTTCTGATACCACTGTTGGGTTTATGGCAATAAAACGTAGCGGAAAAAATAATATCCCAAGTGGTCATCTCGATTTCTTATATTCAAATTGAGTTTAGAATTCATGTACCTTTCTTCTCGTATGTTGAATTCTGAACCAGCTTTCGCGATCCTTTCTTGAACAGAAAATTTTTCGTTTTCTCTAAGTCACCACACCGGAATCAAAGCGAAAAATCCCCTCCTTGTTCTTCCTTAGAGACGGCTAGAGAGAGAGTGGAGAGTTTCACTCGGAGAGAAAGTAATATTGGAGGCTTACTTTAATTTTTCACTAAGTAGTATATTTATACTACTTTAGAAAAACAAATAACCTAATAAACTAACCCATGAGGATGCCCACTTTGGGTTTTTCTAAGCCCTAGGGTTAGTCAATTTTTAATTGTTTAATTATTTATTTATTTAATATTATTTATCCAATAAATAAATTAATCAAATAATTAATTAAATCCATATTAACTCTATAATTTTTTCTCCAAGAAATTAATTAACATGTCAACTTAATTAATCAATAAGATCATCCAATGATTAATTAATTAATTAATTTCGATTTTCAATACCGAAAATTCTCTCAAGTCAATTCCATGATTTTTCCTTTTGCCATTCCTTTAAGCGCGACTCTTTAGGTTCGTCTCAAAAGGCAATTGGGACGAAATCAAAAGGATGTGAGTAACACTTAGCCAGTCACGTGGCTCACATCGTATCCCAATTGAGAACGAATGAATAGGATCATTCCAAACCTTTTACGCTGTGAATACCGTACGAGTATAAACCTTTTATTCATATATCACAGTCAAGTGAGAGTCATGGTTTAGTCAAACTCACAGGACTTGATCATATGCTTAGCTCATAATGAATCGAGGTCAATGAGTATACTTTCATGTGTAACATGAGTATCTTTTTATGCTTTGGCCAAAGTCTTTTGACCTCACTCATTTATGACTACATAGGATATTTAGCTCATCCACTTAAGAGAGAATAAATCCCATTTTTCTAATCAGTTAAAACTGCTACTTGCCCACCAAGCCGCACTTCGAGGTCGATCCCACCAACGGGTGATTGGATCTAAATACTCTAATGACAGACTTGATGTCACAAATAAATCTTCAACTTGATTCCTCGGGTCTTAGGTTCACGCGTACCTATCACAACTTATCAGTTTCATCATTGACTGTCAGTGAATGAAAACCCATGTGACAAAATTAATGCGAGCCGTGTTCGAACGTATCAGTCTAACTGTGATGTCTACGACATAAGTTCCCACTACCATTCCCATAGTGATTGACTGACACTTTCTCTGTCAAAACTTATATCATACAAGTTTGTATCTAGTATTGATGTCCAGTCAATACTCTCTTCAACTTGCGAACCAGGTTTAGATAATATGGATCAAACTCTTCTAGTGCCATTCTTCCTAACCCATAGGAAGTAGAAGGTTTGCCTTATTATCAAGGACTTTACGTTGTTTATTAAAACCTTACAAATGCCTATAAGAAAACAACAAGATAATGTCTTATATTACGAAAAGATATTGTTTAGTTACCAATCAATGCCCTATAAAACTATCCTCATTATGGCATTTGAGGGCATACACACTAGCATAACCTTCTACTCCCTATGGGTTAGGGAGAATGTCACTAGAAGTGTTTGATCCTTAGTACCTAAATTGGTTCGCAGGTCGAAGAGAGTATTGACTGGACATTATTACTAGATAGAGACTTGCATGATATAAGTTTTGATAGAGAAGTGTCAGTCGAACACTATGAGTATGTTACTGGAAACTTATGTCATAGACACATCAGTTAGACTGATGAGTTTGAACACGGCTTGCATCAGTTATGTCACATGGGTTTCACTCAATGACAGTCAATGACAAAACTAATAAGTTGTGATAGGTCTGCGTGAACCTTAGACCGGAGTAATCATGTTGAAGATGTGCTTGTGACATCAAGTCTGTCAATAGAGTAGTTAGATCTAATTCACCAATTGGTAGGGTCGACCTCGAAGTGCAGCTTGATGGGCAACTAGCAATCTTAACTGATTAGCAAAATAGAATTTATTCTCTCATAAGTAAATGAGCTAAATATCATGTGTCGTCATGAATGGGTGAGGTCAAATACTTTGGCCAAAGCATTAGAGATACTCTTGTTGGACATAAGAGTATACTCAATGACCTCGATTCAATATGAGCTAAGCATATGGTCAAGTCCTGTGAGTTTGACTAAACCATGACTCTAACTTGACTGGGATATAAGAGTAAAGAGCTTATTGTTGGGTTTCGCGTAAAAACTCATAAACGCAGCGAAAGGATTTAAAAATTTTAATTAAAACCCAAAGTGTTCTCTAATTACATAATTGAATCCAAAATTAGCTTTAACGAATAAATTCAACTTACCCGTTGAAGCAAGGTGGTAGGAGAATCCAATTCTTCTTCAAAACTTTGAATTGATGAACTTTTTGAATTCTTCAATCCTCGTATTCTTCAAGTCTCTTGTAAATAAATCCAAACAACGAAGCACGTTGTCTCTAAATTATCACACACGAATTGATGATGAAAAAAAATCCCTTTTTCTTCTCTATAGCGCAATAGCTAGTGTGTATTGAGGGGGAGGATATTTTTCTTCTTCTATTATTTGGAGAGTTACAATGAATTGTAATTCAATTAATTGTCTAGGTTAAAGTCAAGAGAAGTCTTTTATATCTCAATGACTTATTGACCAAGACAAAACAAAAGAGACCAAATTGATCATCCAACTAGCCTTAATGAGGACGCCCCACATGGGGCCCAGATTTTTCTTTTGTTTTGTTTAATTAATTCTTTATTTATCCAAAAAATAAATAAATTAATTAAATAATAAAATTAATTAGATAAATTAATTCATTAATATATTTCTCTAAGAAATTAATTAATAATTAATATTATCCATTTAATTAATTATCTTATCCAATAAATAATTAATTAACCATTTCACTTATCCAATAAATTAAATCACTCCCAAAATAAAATACAAAATTCTTTTCAATTTTCTTTATCAATTCTTAAGCGCGACTCTTTAGGTTCGTTTCATTTCGCAATGAGAGGAAACCAAAGGAAGTTGGTAACACCTAGTCAGTCACGTGGCCCACTTCGTAGCCCAAATAAAATACGAATGAATGGATCATTCCAAAACCTTCCAATCGGAAATACCGTATATGTATAAACCCTTAGTTCACGTTCCCCGGTCAAGTGAGGGTCATGGTTATGTCAAATTCACTGGACTTGACCATATGTATAAATTATAATAATATGAGATCTTTGAGATCGATTAAGTGCCTAGCACAATCGTCTCTTTTGCTTTGGCCAAAGACTTTAATTTCTATTTATGTATAATCACATAGGGTTCATTCTCATTCACTTATGAGAGAGCAAGTCCCATATTAGATATCTGCTAAGACTACCACTTACCCATCAAGTTCGCATTTCGAGGTCGATCCCACCAACGGGTGAATTGGGTCTACCTACTCTAGTGAAAGAATTGACGTCACAAGTGCATCTTCAGCCTGATACTTCAAGTCAAAGGTTCACATATACCTATTACACATAATCAGTTCTTTCATTGACAGTCACAGAGTGAAAACCCATGTGACAGAACCGATGCGAGTCGTGTTCGAGCATATCTGTTCCAGTGATGTGCCTACAGGCTTAAGCTTCCACTATCACATGGTGTTCGATTAGCACTCCCATGTCAGAGATAAGACTGTACAAGTATTCGAAGTCTTTATTTGCCCATTAAAGACTTCATATTACTTGCGAACGAGCTTTAGTAATCAAGGTCGATCTCTCTAGTGCCATTCTTCCTATCCCATAGGAAGTAGAGGGATCGCACTGAAAACACGGGCAAAGCGTTTTACACAACTTATAGATGCAGATAAGAGTTAAGTTAAAAACTAAATAGTTCATTTTATTTTAATAATTAAGTTCAATACAAGATAGATGCCTTACTCATTCTATCCTCTATGGCACTGGGGGGATAATCAATGAAACGTTTCATGACCTTATTAACTAAAGTGTGAAACGTCAATAACAAATGAAACGTCCCCTTGGTACTTGGACAGATGTCTCTGAGGGAGTTTCATTTTGTTCATCTAGAACAATTTTTTTACCTTTGCCCCCTTCCAAGATGAACTCATCTTCAAGGAAGTGAGCTTGTAGGGCCATGATGATTCTCTGATCATCATGTAGGTAAAAGAAGAACCCATAGAATCTTCAGGATAACCAATGAAATGTCCCAAGAGGGGTCTTGTCTCCAATTTCTCCACTTTAGTCTTCTTGAAATAAGGGGGACATCTCCAAATCTTAATGTGGTTAAGACTTGGTTTCCTATAATTCCACATCTCATGTGGAGTTTTAGGAACGGATTTAGAGGGACATCTATTAAATATATAAGCAGCAATAAGGAGCACATGTCCCCACAATGAAATGGGTAAATCAGTGTAACTAAGCATAGAACGAACCATGTCCAACAGTGTTCGATTCCTTCGCTCGGCTACCCTATTTAGTTGAGAAGTTGCTGGTGGTGTCAGTTGTAACATTATTCCTTGTTGTCTAAGGAATTCATCAAACTCGGCACTCTTATATTCTCCTCCACGATCAGATCATAGAGTTTTTATATTTTGCCCAGTTTGATACTAGACCATATCTTGAATGATCGTCTGTGAAAGTGATGAAGTAGTAGAAACCCCCACAAGCCATTTCTCCAAATGGTCCGCAAACGTCGGTGTGCACTAATCCTAAGATTTGAGTAGCTCTTTCAAAAGTCCCGTTGAAGAGTGATCTAGCCATCTTGCGTAAGAGACATGGTTCACATGTTGGATAGGGATCCGACCCCAGTGAGCTTAAAAGCCCATCTTTTTCCATCTTGTGCTCTCCGGCATGGCCTAGTCGAAGATGCCACTTGAGTCTTAGGTTATCTTCTTGCCTACCACATTTTTTAGTTACAACATTCACAACAGATGAATTTAGGACATTTAAATAATATAAACCATTAACTAAAGAAGCATTGCCAACCAATTTATTTCGATAATAAATGTCGCAATTCAATTTAAAAAAACGGAATGTATAACCTGTCTTAACTAATATTGGAATGGAAACAATGTTCTTAAGCCCCTTGGGCAAAACTAAAACATCATTTAATAACAATAAATGTCCACAATTCAAATAAAGAGAAGTGGATCTAATCCTAGTAGCCGCGACGCTTTTCCCGCTGCCTACTTTGATCATCACTTCTTCTCGGCCCACCTTTCTACTTCTCTGCAAATCTTGATCCAAACAACAAACATGGGCACTAGTCCTAAAATCCAGAATCCACGAAGTAGAAAAGACGGTTATAGAACATTTAGTTTCAAAAACAAAGAGTTCCATACCTTTTGCGCCTTTGCCTAATTTGGGACAGTTCCTCTTCCAGTGGCCAAGCTCACCACACTCGAGACATCTATCCATTTTCTTAGGCCCTTTGCTCTTATAAAACCCTTGAGCCTTTCCCTTACCCTTGTGGATACCCCCTTGAGTTCCAAGTTCGCCAGACTATTTCTTGTTCTTCTTAAACTTAGACTTTTTAGGTCCAGAAGAGATAACCAAGGCAGTTTCCTTTCCCTTTGGTTTCATTTGAGATTGTGCAGTAACCAATTTGTTCATTAGCCCCAGCTAAATTGCACTCTATCTCATTGCAGTTAAAGTTAACTACAAACTGGGAGAAAGAATCAGGAAGAGATTGTAAGATTAAGTCAATTTTAAGGGTGGTGTTCATGATGAAGTCAAGAGCATCCAATTTCTCAATCCTCGAAATCATTTTGAGGACATGATCACCAACCTTCTCACTTTCTTTCATCTTGGCTACGAAGAGCTCTTTCGATATCTCATATCGAGCAGTTCGACTGTGCTCACCATAGAGCTCTACCAGGTGACCTAGGATAGCTCTTGTAGTGGGCATCTTATCATCTGACCTTTAAAGATCATTGGTCATAGATCCCACCATGTATCCTCTCACCCGGAGGTCATCCTTAACCTATTCTAGTAGGAACCGCCAGAATATCAGCCTCTAAGACGTATCCCAGAGATTCCACATTGAGGAAAATCCTCAAATTTCTAAGCCAGTCCACATAGTTAGGTCCAGTAAGAGTATTCTTTTCGAGCAGAATTGAAAGTGGGCTTGTCATATTTGAGAGAGATAAACGAGAAAATAACTGCGGAAATAAACCAGATTTATTAGATTACTTGTTTTGACTTAATCAAGAACAATTAAGGACTTAAAATTTATCTTGGCTCCCACTACATTTTTCGAATCCCACACTCCCATGTGAAAATCGAAAATCACCATTGGCATCGATTCCACAGCGGGTATTGAGGTCCTCAATTAAGTAGATGGGTTGCAACCTAACCGATTTCTAACCCACTAATTATTTGAAGTGATCTCAAATATCAATTTATCCAATAAATATTTCAATGCCTTTCCCCATAGTTCACCAAATAGCAACCGAACAGGTTTCTAAGCTCGTGAATTACCCGAGTTCATTCTCACTAACTCCTATAATCTAACATTTGAATTTCACCTTGCATCCGAACAGGTTTTTGGGGTGAAATATGCTTCGATTAAGACATTTCATGCGCTTAATAAAATTTTAAATTATTTATAAATGCATAACCCCCATAACTGGGAAGCATTACACATTTATAGTAATTTTAATTTTAGAAAGCTTAGTGGAGGAAGAGGATGCCAAACACCCTTTACTAACTCGGTATTATTTATTTGGGAGAATTTTGATTCGTCAAAAGGTATTGGTCTCATTTTGCACATTATTCAATTTATTTAGCGCTTTTATTCTATATTGATCATGAATAAAAAGACTACCAATAATCATGACTTTCAATATAAATAATCATGAAATTTAAATAAATAAATTCATCTCTCGATCAGGGACTTTTACTAGAGGGCCCGAGCCAATGGGCCATCACAAAAGGCATAAATTAAAACCTATTTAACATTCATGGGCCTAAAACAACTCATGCATTATTTCTAAAAATATAATAAATAGCTTCAAACTTGATAACCCATAAAATATAAAGGTAAAACAAATAAACCTAGGTCCATGATCGGTGTTACAATCACATAAGACATGCTCCCATCAATTAATACATGCTCGCAACATTTAATACATGCTCGCAATATTAAATCACTTATGTTGATAATTAAAATTTTAGTCCAACTAAAATTTTCAACCTTTTATACATTCTATATTTCAATTAAAATCATTCTAGTCCAACTAGATGACTTAGATATACGAAATTAAAAAATTAAGTATATCTAGCTTTAATTAAATAATATTAGTCCTACTAAAAGAATACATAAAATATGAAATTCTATTTTATTATGATTTAATGCCATCATTAATTGGAAATACTTTTATTTGATCAATGAATTAATTATTAATCTCTAAGAAAAATAATTTATATTCCTTATTACAAAATCAAGTAATTTCCAAGTCGAGGAAAAATAATAATATTTAATCCATAAATTAATTATTAATCTCTATGAAAAATAATTAATTAAATCTAATTAAATATTTTGTTCCAATTAATCTTATTGGGCTCGACTTCATCAAACCGAAGTTACCATCCTTTTGGTCTACTTGGATTTAATTTAATTGGGCTCAAATTAATCAATTCGGAAAAACATGCACACTTTATTAATTTCTATTGGGCTATTTTTAATTAAAGTCCAAATCACCCATCCAATGGGCCCATTTGGAATTAATTAAATTGAGCCCAAACTAATTAATAAGTCGAGATTGATTGAATTTATTGTTGGGCTTAATTAAATTATATCGGGTCATTATCCTTTTGACTCACCCGAATAATTAAAACCCAAATTTCAATTTCGAACCAACACATAACCCATTTACAGACCCGGATCCCGGACTCAAATCAGCAAATCGGGTGTCGAAACACACAACCCGTCGGACTGAGCACACGACCCGTCAGGTGACCAAGCCACATGGCCTGGCTGTGCACACGCTGCGCGCTGAGCACACGACCCGTCAGTTGACCAAGCCACATGGCCTGGCTGTGCACACGCTGCGCGCTGCAGCAGCGTGCACAGCTGCGCGCATGCATGAGCAGATTCTCGGGGCTCTTCGAGCCCCGTCTTTCCTCAGGTTTTTTAATTTTTTAATATTATCAAATATTCCCAGATTTACAATAACTAAAAAATTGAAAGTTCTAGGCAAAAACCATAGCAAACGCAGATTTAAAAAAACATACAAACATGCTTCAAAAACACATAACATGCATATCTTAAATCACATAAACAAGATCAAATATGCAAATCAGAGATTGGCTCTAATACCACTGTTAGGTTTTGCGTAATAACTCATAAACGCAGCGGAAGGATTTCAAAAACTTAACTAAAATCCAAAGTGTTCTCTAATTGCATAATTGAATCCAAAATTAGCTTTACGAATAAATTCAACTTACCCGTTGAAGCGAGGTGGTAGGAGAATCCAATTCTTCTTCAAAACTTTGAATTGATGAACTTCTTGAATTCTTCAATCCTCGTATTCTTCAAGTCTCTTGTAAATAAATCCAAACAACGAAGCACATTGTCTTTAAATTATCACACAAGAATTGATGATGAAAAAAAATCCCTTTTTCTTCTCTATAGGGCGACGGCTAGTGTGTATAGAGGGGGAGGATTTTTTTTTCTTCTATTATTTGGAGAGTTACAATAAATTGTGATTCAATTATTTTTCTAGGTCAAAGTCAAAAGAAGTCTTTTATATCTCAATGACTTATTAACCAAGACAAAACAAAAGAGACCAAATTAATCATCCAGCTAGCCCTGGAGGACACCCCACATGGAGCCCGGATTTTTCTTTTGCTTTGTTTAATTAATTTTGTATTCAATTAACAATTTATTTTATCCAATAAGTAAATAAATTAAATAAATAATTAAATTAATTAGATAAATTAATTCATTAATATATTTCTCTAAGAAATTAATTAATAATTACTCTTATCCATTTAATTAATTATCTTATCCAATAAGTCATTAATTAATAATTTAACTTATCCAATAAATTAAATCTCTCCCAAAATAAAATAGAAAATCTTTTTCAATTTTCTTCATCAATTCTTAAGCGCGACTCTTTAGGTTCGTTTCATTTGGCAATGAGAGGAAACCAAAGGAAGTGGGTAACACCTAGTCAGTCACGTAGCCCACTTCGTAACCCAAATGAAATACGAATGAATGGATTATTCCACAACCTTCCAATCGTAAATACCATATATGTATAAATCCTTTGTTCATGTTCCCCAGTCAAGTGAGAGTCATGGTTATGTCAAACTCATTGGACTTGACCATATGTATAAATTATAATAATACGAGATCTTTGAGATCAATTAAGTGCCTAGCACAATCGTCTCTTTTGCTTTGGCCAAATACTTTAATCTCTATTTATCTATAATTACATAGGGTACATTCTCATTCACTTGTGAAAGAACAAGTCCCATATTAGATGTCTGCTAAGACTACCACTTGCCCATCAAGCCCGCATTTCAAGGTCGACCCCACCAACGGGTGAACTGGGTCTAACTACCTTAGTGAAAGACTTGACGTCACAAGTACATCTTCAGCTTGATACTTCAGGTCAAAGGTTCACATATACCTATTACGCATAATCAGTTCTGTCATTGACAGTCACAGAGTGAAAACCCATGTGACATAACCGATGCGAGTAGTGTTCGAGCATATCAGTTCCGCTGATGTGCCTACAGTCTTAAGCTCCCACCATCACATGGTGTTCGACTGGCACTCCCATGTCAAGCCAAGATTGTACAAGTATTCGAAGTCTTTATTTTCCCGTTAATGACTTCATATTACTTGCGAATGAGTTTTAGTAATCAAGGTCGATCTCTATAGTGTCATTCTTCCTATCCCATAGTAAGTAGAGGGATCACACTGAAAACATGGGCAAAGCATTTTACGCTACTCATAGATGCAGATAAGAATTAAGTGAAACTAAATAGTTCCTTTTATTAATAATAATTTAGTTCAATACAAGATAGATGCCGTACTCATTCTATCCTCTATGACATCTGAGGGCATAATCCTAGCACTTATACTCGTACGGTATTCACAGCGTGAAAGGTTTGTGATGATTCTATTCATTCGTTCTCAATTGGGATACGATGTGGGCCACGAGACTGGTTAGGTGTTATCCACATCCTTTTGGTTTTCTCCAATTGCCTTTTGATACGAACCTAAAGAGTCGCGCTTAAAGGAATTGCAAAGGAAAAATTATGGAATAAGACTTGAGTGATTTTTCGGTATTTGAGATCGCAATTAATTAATTTAAATCATTAGATGATCTTATTAATTAATTAAGTTAATGTGTTAATTAATTTCGTTATGAAATTAATTATAGAATTAACTCGGATTAATTAGTTATTTAAATAATTTATTTATTGAATAAATAATATTAATTAAATAATTAATTAAATTAAAACTAATTACATGGACTAAAGCCCGAGGGCTTAAAATCCCCAAGTGGGCATCCACCAAGGATAAGGCCTTAGTTACTTAAGTTTAATTATTTTCTTGTATAGTATAAATACTACTTAGTGCAAATAATTAACCCTAGCCTCATAATTGTCTTTCTTTCCAAGCCAAAGAATTCCACTTCTCTCTCTCTCTCTCTCTAGTCGTCCATAGGGGAAGGAAAAGAAGAATTTTTTGCTTTCAATTCCGGCGTGGTGATTTAGAGGCAATGGCTGTTTCGCTGCTTGGAAAAGGGGTCATAAGCTGGTTCAGAAGTTTCAATAATACGAAGAAAGGTACACATTCTTTAACATGATTTGAATACATGAAATCAGTGATGAACCACCGTGGGATTTAAATTTTTCCGCTGCGTATTATATGTAAAAACCCAACAGGATGAAGTGACGGGACAGAAAAAACATAATTTAGAAAACTCTATATAAAGGCCAAAAGTGCTTTGAAGAACTTATGGTATTTTTAAATAAATAATATTTATGTCGAATTGATGAATTATACCGAGTGGGATCCAACTCTGAAAGTATAAAATTTTCACATTAGCCCCTATAGTTTTGGAAAATTATAAAATAGTCCAATCGGGTCGCGTAACTTTTCAAAATTGAAACTGCTTGGTAAATAATAGAATTATATAAAATTATGATTGAGATAAATTGAGGTGTTACAGCTGATATGCGTAATCAAGAAAATCAATGCGCCATCAAAATGCTTGATAATATAGTGCCAATCATTTCTGATCTCTCCGCAAACTTCAATTAAACAGTCGTTGAAAATGCATCTGCTGACACTGAGCGACACAAATAGTCCAATGCAGTCGGTCAGAGTATCGCTGAGCAAGTCACGCTCTTAGTCGAAGAAGTCAAACTCCTACGCCAAGACATGTCCGAAATCTGTGCATCTCTTGATAATGTCAAAAAGGGGGAAGATATGCCGAAAGCCAAGCCTGATGCAAAAAGAACAGATAACAAGAATTGGCGCGCTATGTTTGAAGAGATTAAAAACCTTAAACAAAGGCACATGCTACCTGACCTCGGTGTTGATTTTCTCGAAGGCATGGGTTTTCACCATTATGCAGCACCTTTGAGAAGGCCGCTTAGCTGGAAACCTTCAAATGATGCAGTCCGAGACATTTACCATGATCTCATCAGGATGCTTGGTATTCAACCAAGAGAATGGGTCAAGAGGTTCCTTGAATTTCAAGGAAGAGCTAATAAGAACAGAGAAGACTACAACGAAGAATACCATACAACAGTTGTAGACATCGATATATTTCTTCAAGATCTTGCTAGATAAATCTTTCAAGCAAAACAACAAGAAGCAGAGGCTAAGCGACAACAAAGAAAATAATCGCTTTAAAAATTGTATCTTTACATAATTTTCTTTTGCTTATTTTAGTTTCAATGTAAATCACTATATGCTTAAAGTTATATATGAATGATTTGAATGCTGAAACATCTTATTGAAGCTAATCTAACTAGGTAATTCAACTAACTTTTTAACGCTAACTTAAACATCATTTGGCTTTTATCTAACTCTTAAATTTTAAAAGAGTTAAAGTCTTAACATCATCAAAAATAGGGAAATTGTTAGGAAATTTCATGCTAGATATTTTTATGATGACAAGATACGATTTTATGTTAGACCCCAAAAGAATGTAAGTTTACTCTTTCTTACAAAGTTTGTATAAGCGTTTGAAAGTGTATTATTTTGTTATGCTTGAATTTTTATTTTTATTGATTTTAGACTAAGTATTGGATACCAAGTCGCTAACAGAATTATAGGTGAGCTTGCCAAAGATGAAGTTGAAGATCAGCGTTTGAAGTTAAGTAAAGATGAAGATTGTCTTAAGCGTCTGTCAAACGCTAGAGACATTTCAGAAATTCTGAATCAGCGTCCAAGCAGCGATCAAAGAATCAAGATTCACCTTAAATTAATTCTGAAGTTATTAAAAACTTAAATGCAATCAATAACGGGCATTTATTTCCAGTGGGAAATAAATTTAAATACATTTAATGACTGATAAGAGCATTAAATGTGATAAGGGCAAATGACGTATGGACAAGCCACCACTGACTAGGCTGTCAGAGTTCAAAGTCTGCTACATCCAATCGGTACAAAAGAAATTCAGGAATGTCAGAAAAATGAGCTATTTACTCGACGAGTTTTAGACACGCGCCGGCATGGATCCAACAAACAAATCCCAAAAAATGTCTATAAATAGTACCTTTCATCAAACCTAATTTACACATAGATACACAAGAAAAATACATCCAAACATTGCTGAAATTCTTCCAAGAAAAGCTTCCAAATCTCCATATTCAAATCCTTAAAACTTTTCACACATTCCAAAGACTACTAATAGCTCAAACATCTTCCATAGAAGAACCTTCACTATTATTGAGATATTTCAAGTTGTTTGAACTTCTAAATCAAACAAACCTTAGTGACAAAACCCTTCAAGCTCTTTCATCTGTGTGTACTACTTCAGAAATGACCTATAACAGCGGTTTTTTTTAGGGCCTATTACAGCGGTTTTAACCGCTATCATAGGTACCGCTGTTATATGGTTTTGGCCTATGACAGCGGTTAAAAAACCGCTATCATAGGTCACCCTATGACAACGGTTCCATAGAAACCGCTGTAGTAGGGTGAACCCTATGACAGCGGTTCCGGAAGGAATCGCTGTCATAGGGTTCAAAAAAAATTAATTTGGACCCTATGACAGCGGTTCCGGCTGAACCGCAGTCATAGGGTCGTTTATTTAGTTTTGTTTTATTTTATTTTCTCGTTTATAATGTTACCATGTCGGAATGACACGAAATTCACAGGATCATAGCGAAACGGAATTCTAAACAAAACGCAAGCTTTATCTTGCGATCTCGTGATTTTAGCCATCTGAGATCGTTTAAGGCCTCAAATTTGCGTTTTATTACAAAAATAGGGTATTTTCGTAGTAAAACATAAAATTTGAGGACCTAAACGATCTCAGATGGCTAAAATCACAAGACTGCAATGCATAGCATGCATCTTGTTCAGCACGCCATTTTTCTATGACCATGCGAATTTCGTGTCATTCCAACACCGCAAAATTTCAACCGAGAAATATTTTCGTAAATACACAAATATACATACACCCACACATACACAAATAAACATACACCCATCCACACATACACAAATATACATACATCCATCCACACATACACATATATACATACACCCATCCACACATACACAAATATACATACACCCATCCACACATACACAAATATACATACACCCATCCACATATATATACAAAAATATACATACACCCATTAACATATACACAAATATACATACACCCATCAACATATATACATACACCCATCCACACATACACAAATATACATACACCCATCCACACATACACCCATTAACATATACACAAATATACATACACCCATCCACATATATACATACACAAAAATACATACATCCATTAACATATACACAAATATACATACACCCATTCACATATATACATACACAAATATACATACACCCAGCCACATATATACATACACAAATATACATACAACCACATATACACAAATATACATACACGCATCCACATATACACAAATATACATACACCCATCCACACATACACAAATATACATACACCCATCCACACATACACAAATATACATACACCCACATATACACAAATATAAAGACACTCACACATACACAAATATACATACACCCACATATACACAAATATAAAGACACCCACACATACACAAATATACATACACCCACATATACACAAATATACATACACCCATCAACATATACATAAATATACATACACCCATCCACACACACACAAATATACATACATCCACATATACACAAATATAAATACACCCACATATACAAAAATATACATACACCCACATATACACAAATATAAATACACCCACACATACACAAATATACATACACCCACACATATACAAATATACATATATATATATATAGGGAGAGAAAGAGAAGAGGCTTACAGTCGTGGTGGTGGTGGCGGCGGCGCAGGTATGTGGTGGTGGTGGTGGTGGCAGCGGCGCAGGTATGTGGTGGTGGTGGTGGTGGTGGTGGCGGCGGTGCCGGGCTTTTGGGAGGGGGGGATCGAAAGAGAGACCGAGAGTAGTGAGAGAGAGGCTGAAATGGGTTTTAAATTTTGAGAATGAGAGAATTAGGGGGCGACCGGGTTACCTATCTAAAAACCCGACCGCCTATGACAGCTTACGAACCGCTATCACAGGATTTTTTTAATTTTTTTTTAACAGCGGTTCGCTGTCTTTTTTTTTTTTTTTTCTGAAAAATTTATGGCAGCGGTTCGCATGAGGCCGAACCGAATAGCCCTATCACAGCGGTTTTGCAAAACCGCTGTCATAGGTACGCTGTAATAGTGTATTTTTGTAGTAGTGGTGAAAAAGAAGTTGTGTTCAAGCAGTATTTCTGGGTGAAAGAAGCTTGTTGATGAAGATCTCAGTGGAGCTGAACTCTATGTGATCAAGGAGCTCAGGATCATCTTCGTTTTACCATTTGTAGAAGTCATCTGTGTGAAGACTTTGATCATCATTTAGTGAGTTTTTTCTGAGTGAAAGAGAAGAAGGACGTAGTTTTATCCAGTGAACCTTTCACATCTTGTGTCATTTACTTTACTGTTTTATTGCTTTGTTTATCATTTGCATATTATCTTTCAAAAGCTTTAAAATCAGTAAGCGACTAATTGGCAAACCGAACACTAAGTATCAAAATCATTTCCGCTGTGCTAACCCTGATTAAGTGATCTAAGCTTTACCCAACTTTGATAATTGCTAAATCACTAAGACTAAGTTATCCAAGTTCTAGCGCTTAACCTAGCGCTTTGCTTTCCAAGCATTCAAAATATTTAAGAGGCACGAAAGTTTTTGAAGTCGCAGAAAACTTCAGGGTCTATTCAACCCCCCTTCTAGACCTTTTTCGTACGCCACTTGGGACCAACATCATCTTTCACCTATGTAAAAAAAATCAAGACACGTTTTGTACTCTACTTCTCAAAAATCAACAAAAGTATTGCCTTCTTCTTCTTTCTTTTCTTTTCCATTATTTTGAAAGTTACCCCATTTTAAATAAAGATTGCTTTCAATTCATTATCCCAGGAAAGATTATTGTTTGCATTTAATGCATTTCTTGGTGTGAAAATCAAATAACATCACCAAAAAAAGAACATTCAAATACTGAAAATGAGTCTTAAAATATGCACAAGTTTGTGGAGGTTGAGACTAGATGATTTATCTCGTTATATCACCACTCTCATTGCCTTAAAGACGGTTTTTTCAAATCAAAAAAGTGACAAAAAAAAGAGGTACGTGTGATTTGGTGAAGTGAAATGTAGTTATTGAAAAATGTGAAAGTGAAAAAATTGGTTTGATAATTGGTTAGGAGATGATATTCTGCATGAAATTGTTCCCGATCCGTATAACTCATTCCCGATCCGTATAACTCATTAGATACGGTTTCTTCCTTTTGGAGAGGGGACGCTTGGGATCTTGCTGAGATTAGTAGGGTGTTACTTTCTCAATTGGTCGAAAGGGTAATGTTGACGCCACTGGTTACAAATTCGTCGGATACAATGATATGGCGGGCATTCACTAGTGGAAAATTCACACTAAATCTGCATGGCACTTAGTTCGTGGTCAAACCGAGGCGAGGCCAATTTTTAAAGATACTTGGAGCAATCTGATTCACCCATCATTGTCTATATTCGCTTGGAGACTTCTTCATAAATGGATTTTTGTATATAGGATTCTTCAGTTGAAGGGTTTTTCAATGGCTTCAAAATGTTGGTGTTGTCGAGAGGGAGACCCGGAGTCCTTGGATCATTTATTCTTTGAACAGCCCTAGTGCTAGGAATATTGGTCTATATTTTACTAGATTGTGCAACTTCAATCTGCTAGAAAAAAGTAACATGCAAATATGGTGGCAAGGGTGGAGGATAGGAGCTGGAACGAGGAACATGAGGGTGATTCTCCCGGTGCTTATTACATGGTTCATATGGCTGGAACGTAACAAGTCGAAACATGACAGCATTCAGTTTAGTGAAACTCGGATTCGCATGCGTGTGGAACATTACATAAAGTCACTCCACATACATGGCCCACTCAAACCGACAGCAAGAAGGGAGATGCGAACTTAACTAAACACTTAGGTTTGAAATGTAGGCGGGTTGTTAAGCTTAGGTCAACATGGTGCAGTGGCTCCCTCCAAACCCAGGTTGGGTAAAACTTAATACCGATGGTGCGTCAAGAGGTAATCAGAGTGTAATACCAGGAAATTTTTACATACATAATGGAAAATATGAAAATTGATGGTTTTAATTGGATATTTTATGGTCACAAAGACTTTCTGTGTGGACCCAAGTGCTATTTAAAAATTTAATAGAAGAGTTGTCTACTAATTAAAATGAAATTCTTGGGATGTATTGAGCAGTATATCAAGAAGAGAGTGTGTTAAAAGGTAATTAGAGCTCGAGACACTTTTCCCTTATTTTGATTTGACATACAAACTCTAAGGTCGTCTTATAAATTATGTTAGCCTTGTTCAAGAGAAAGAGATTTCTTGAGATGTATAAGACAATTGACGGCTGTTCACGAGAGAGAGAGGGGTCTAAGTTTTGGTTACAAGAATATATATATATATATATATATATATATAAACGTTATGTGGGATATGACATGATAATCTGTCCTTTCTTGATCTATATCTTGCCAAGAGAACTGGGAGATTGGAGATGAAGTATAGAATAGATTCAAAAGGTGAAGATTGGCCCTAGAATTTGATTTGTGAGCGTCTTTAGACATCGCAAGTTCGTCAGTTAGAGGTAAGTAACTCTTCACTCTTCTAGTTCATATAAACTCGTATATGTACTATGTTTGGACATGTGCGTGATTTTCGTAACTTGGCTCAAGTATGCTTATATATGTATTATTTTTGCAAAAACGTGAAATAATTTGAGTTTTTTTTAGAGTGGAATTGAAAGGTGAAAATATGTTTTCATTTGTGTGATAGTATGGTTTTGAAAATGTGACTGTTACGAAGGTGGTTCGGAAAACACATGTTGAGATCGTTACAATGTTGACTATTCCGGAGTAGGCGATAAAAAGCCATGACATGTTTGGGTATGAGTGTTGCTCAGTGTCCTAGGATAGGGGGTGATGCCTATCTCGGTGACGCAATGTAGGGGGGTTAAGCCTACACCAGTGACCCAGTACAGGGGGTAAAGCTTGTACTAGTGACCCCGGACAGGGGGGTTAAACATGTCCGTGACCAAGGTTGGCTTATGTGTTGGTTTTGCGTGGTGAAATTGTTGTCGAGGTTGGGTCTTTCTTTTAAATTAAATGTTTTCAAATATTATTCTTTTATTGTGACATTCTTCTCAAATTCATGTGCTTATATTATTGTTTACTCTAAATAAAATCAAACGATTATATATTTTTGTTGCTTGCTGGATCCGACTAGTTGAGTGATGGAGTTGCTTACTAGGCCGTCGAGCTCATCCTTTTATTAGAATTTTTCAGATACTCAGATTTAGTGGAGCAGAGAACCTTTAACGTCAATTGGCCCAAATCTTGAGGAGCTACATTTAGTAGTAATATTGGTTTTAGCCTTATTCAAGATAGACTATATATTAGAGTTTAATAATCTATTATTTTTAGTTTAGAATTAGAGCTTCAGTTATGAGAATCGTATGTATTTAGCTATATGGGAGAATTCTATTGTTATCGAAGAATTGAGTTATCTTTGGTCTTATGATCAGTATTAATAATATTTCAATTGGGAATATTGTATCGTTACCACTGTTATTGATAGGTTAGCCTTGCTGTCTTTTGGGATGTTTCCAGAAGCTGGTGGCGGTTCTCATGATCCCGGAGTTCAGGGCGTAACACTAAGGAAGGTAGGAGCTGGGGGTCTCGTTCGGGATCCTTCGTGGAGTACATTGATTTTGCGACGAATAATTAACTCAATTCGGGTATACGACTTCGCTCGCCTCAATTCTGCATTACTCTAAACCTAAATGAATCTTCGACCATTTCTATCATCTAACCTCAAGGACAAATGATCCAAGATCCATTGATTAAGGTGAGATCCTAAACTCAGTACTACAATCATAATAAATCACTTGTTGGTTGGCCACCCCAACAGTGATCTACCACAATTTAAGCACTGCCTATTAAGATTTCAAAATACTTTAAGGAAGAACATTATTAATTATACTATCAAAGTCCGAGGAACCTATCCTGACTTAGCCTAGGTGGTAACCTAAGCTCTGATACCACTCTGTAACGCCCCGATTCACCTGCCTGCTATGATAATTATGAAAAAAAAAGATTTCAACCTACATAAATTATTTTAGACAAAGTCTTATACATGAAATAATTTGGTTCAGAGCATTATAATTGAAAGTACAAGACCACTAGTGAAACAGGACATGATATTTTGTTTCGTCTATCTAGTTCTACCTAATTTTTGACTTAGCGGATACTCCATGTTGACTTCCTTGGACCCCTTTAGGGTTGGTAGCTCAAGACCTCTTTACTAAGATGAGTTTGCACTCTAGTTGTCCTGGAACATCACTCTTGAAGATCAGTCACTGCTCCACCTACTCCATCGAAGATCAGTCACTGCTCCACCTACTCCATCTTATCCTGGGAAGGGGGGAGACACGAGTGATGAGCTACTAAGCCCAGTGAGTGTCGGTGTGTGCATGTGCGGGGTTATGCATGTACATAATACTATTCTCATGATGCATGATTCATACAAATGTGACATCAATAACTGTTAAATAATTCAATCAAACAATTAGGTTCATATACGAACGAGAAGCTTTTAAAGATCAATTCAAGCGATATGAGCTTGAAGACCATATTATGAATAACCAAATGAAGCCTGCAAAGGCCGAAACAAGCGAGGGTCGTATCACATAGAATAGGCAGCCTATGAAGATCATATCAAGCGAGAGCCGTATCATATTTAGAACATACGAAGCCTGTGAGTCAGGTGTACCAGGAATAAATCAGAATCAGATCAGATAGACCACCTTGTGACTCCGATCGAACATTTACTACCTTATCCTCCATTTCCAAGGAGCGACCCCACAAACCGCATTGAACTGGCTATGCCTAGGTACATGGCGGCGCCAATCACATTCGTAGAAACCTCCATCTCGGCCGTGAAAGGACACCTAAGTGGGCGCTAAACGACGAAGCTGTTAGGTATATGCCCTAGATGCCAAGGAGGACAAATAGTTAGATTAGGGTATCTTATTATGTTGTACAAACTATTGAGAAGAAATTAATAAAGGCATTTATATTTTGTTCATATAAATCTTTACGACATCTAAATAAGTATTGAACATATAGTCCAGGTGAATAAAGGTTTGACTCTTTGCCCTTTATGGAATAAAGACGTGGCATGGGAAGATTCTTACACCTTAAAACTTAAAAGGGTTCGCAAGTCAAAGAATCTTGATTGGGCATTAAGATTCGACTTGTATGATACATGCTCTGTCGATGAGTGCCAGTCGAACACTATAGGGATAGTGGGAGCAGGTATCATAGATATGTCAATGGAATTGACATATTCGAACATGGCTCGTAGTAATCCGATCATATGGGTATTTACTCAGTGACTGTCAATGATTGGATTACTGATCATAAGAGTATGCGTGAGCCTTAGACCTGAGAGTTCACGATCAATGTGCTTGTATTATTAGATCTGTTACCAGAGTAGTTAGGCCCATATCACCTATCGGTAGGGTCGACCTTGAAGTTCGATATCAATGAGTCAAGTAGCAGTTGATCAGTGATCGCCAAGATGGGACTCACTGTCTTGATAGTAAACGAGAAAGTATCTTGTGCGATTATAGGCTAATGAAATTCTAAGTCTTTGGCCAAAGCATAAACAACTAACTCATGTGGGACATTGAGGGTAGTTTAGTAATTTCATTATGCTATAATCTAATGCACAGTATTAAGTTTAGTGAGTTTGACATTTTCCATGACTCTCACTTGATCGAGATACGTCAGTGAAGGGCTTATACTCATACGGTATTTATGGTCAAGAGGTTCGTAAAATAATTCATTCATTTCGTACTCAATTGGGTTACGATGTGAGTCCACGGGACTGGCTTGGTGACACTCACATCCTTAGGTAATTCCTCCCTTTGCCAATTGAGACGAACCTAAAGAGTCGCGCTATAAAAAACAAGCGGGATGTATCTTTTTGTGTAAATCTTATAGAAAGATTTAAATGGACTGATTGATTTAATTAGATTAAATCAATTAATTATATAATAAATTTAATTAGATTAGATTAAATTATTTAAATAGTATATTAATTAATTGGAATTAATTAATAGTATATATTATATTTAAATTGAATTTAAATTTAAATATATGCAGATGGGTTAGAAATTAGACAAGCCAATTAAAAGCCCACCCAGTCCAAAGAAAGCCCTAAGGGGGCGGCCACTCTAAGGTTTTTGGAGTAGCCTCCAACTTGTTCCACAAGCTAGTTGAGTTTAAATAGGACTCCTATAGTGAAACAAACCCCAAGGTGACAAGATAACATTACACAACACAAAAGGACAAGAACTCTCTCCCCTCTCTCCTCTCTAGCCGTCCATCATTGTAAAAAATGAGGAGTTTCAGGAACTTTGGAAGGCTCGTTTCGCGTGAAGCTTTAGAGACAGGAGCCCTTGGAGGATTGTTGTTCTGCAGAATCAATAAACGAATCAAAAGGGTATGTTTATTTATTCTAAATTTTGCGAAACCCATGAAAAAATTATCAGATCAATTTTTTTGATCTACCGGTAGGAATCCTCGAATCTTCCGCTGCAATTCTCTGTTTTTACCGTACGGGATTCCTAACAGTGGTATCAGAGCCGACTTAAACAGATCTGATGATTTTTTGTGTTTAAGATTATGTTGGTTAAAATTGGATTTTTATAAAATTTGATTTTATGTATTTAATATTCGATGTTAAATCTAAAATTTTGAAAATATTTATCGCCTTGAAATCGTCGCATGATTACATGTTTTTCGTCGTTGGCAACGGTAAATCGGGGTGGCACCACCATGTGTTTTTGAAGCACACGCGAGCATCACCCCATTAGTGTAATCGAAGAAAAAAAAAGGAAGGGAAAAAAGGAGGGTGGTGGCGCTGATTTGCGCCGCCACCCGGCGGCAGAAACTATATGCCGCCCTAGCTGCTGGGCCCGACCCAGTGTATTAATGTATATATATATATTTATATATTTTATATCTAAATATATATATATCAATTAATAAATATTAGGGTTTGACCTTAATAGACGAATTTGACCCATGATTTGTCAAAACTCTTTTTTCCGAAAATATTTTTCTTAAAATTAAATTGGATTTAATTAAGTTAAATTGGATTTGATTTTAATATTAAATTGAATTTAATAATATCATAAATTAAATTGGATTTTTATTTATGATTTGCGACGACTAAATAAATAGGATTTATTTAAGGTTGATTATATTTTTCCAAAATAAATAAGGAATAGGTTTGACTTATTTCTTAAATCATAAATTAGATTTATTTCCCTTTAAAATTGAAATCAAAATTCATCTCTTCTAATTAAATTAGATTTAATCGGTTTTTGAATTTCTTTTCGATTTTAAACTTAAAACCAATATAAACTTAAATAGTTTACTTGCATGCTTTGATGTATATTGTGGTGGATGCTTCCATGGACTTAGGGTTTTACCGCTTTGGTATTATCTGGGTTGTATTAGGCAATTGCCCCCCAGTTTGTACTTTTAATTTTGGTAGTATAATGTATAGGACGCTTTCTGAGTTGTGTAAAATAGAGGTAGGACCTTTTCTAGCTTGGAGCCCGAAGATCTATTAGAAATTAGATTGATAATAGACCCCTATCTCCCTGATTGATCTATTGGCTTAGATCAATCTAGAATGTCCATGGAAATGCATTTTGTTAGAATAACTAGGTTTTTCTATGCATGCATGATTATAATCCATATATGCGCGTAATAAATTAATGTGCAAAGTGAGACCTTAATTTTTCAAAAATTCTCCCACTTTAAATACTAAGTAAGTAAGGGATATTGGATATCCTGGCTCTCCATCAAACTTGAAAAAGATGGGATTATGAGTTATGCCTGGCATCGTCCCGACTAATGGGGGTTATGCATTAATTCATAATCCATATCTCTTCAAGTGCATTTGATGCCATCGGTCGAAGCAAATCTTATCCCATATCATTGTTACAGGTTGCAAGATAAGATTCAACTGTTAGATCGATAAGAGTTTATGGGAAAGTACTTAGATGGATCACCACCAATATTTCGTTACAGGCTGAGGTTGAGTGATCCATGAGCCAAAGGTAGATTGAATCATCAGTAGGACTGGTTGACATGGCATGTCACTTCAAAAGTTGCAATGAGCCATACATCATTACAGATTGCAACTCATTGAAATTTTTGAAGAACTCAATCACTCACTATGAAATCTTTCCAACGAGATTTCCGTTCATTGCAGTGGGAGTGCAATGGTTCGAGAAATGTAGTGGGATCTAAGTCAATAATTAAAGTCCTAATTTTTACTTAGGTACAACATAATTATCTAATTGAATCTTGGTCGTTTTCTGCAGTTATATTATCTCTCTCAAAATGGTTAATAACTCGTTGTTAAAAATGCTTAAGAAAAATGTCCTCACTGGACCAAACTACAGTGACTGGGTCAAGAAGCTAAGAGCTGGTCTCAGAAAGAAATCACTTGAGCATATTTTAGAACAAGATGGTCCAACTTTCCCTGGGGCTGAAAATGGAACATCTGTTCTCAAAATCAACAAGAAATGGAATTCTGATGCTCAAAAGGTCACCAGTTACATGTTGAAATCAATGAGCAAGGAATTGAGATATATTCATTTGGATATGGAGAATCCCAAATCCATCATGCTTCATTTGGAGGAAATGTTCGGGGAACATGGAAAATCAATTCGATATTATTTATCGAGGGAACTTTTCCAAGCAAGAATGAGAGAAAATAATGAAATAGCAAGTCATGTTATGAACATGATATCCATGATTGGAAGACTCCAGACTCTGGGAAATTTCATAGATTTTCATCTACAAGTAAACCTTATTCTTCAATCTCTTCCCAAGTCCTTTTCTGCTTTTGTCACTGACTTTGAAGTTGATGACTTGGGAGGTTCCTTAATGGATCTTAAAGACAGACTTGTTTACATACAAGCTCTCATGAGAAGGGAATTGGAAGATGATTTACCTCTAAGTGGACTGCTCGGCGTTACTTCTGATAACCATAGAAGGGGAAAGAGGCGCCCAAGAATTGCAACAACATGTATTCACTGCCAAGAGGTGGACAACTGGAAAAATGACTGCCCTAAGCTGAAAGCAAAGATTACTTCAGGTATGGAACTTAATGTTTTAGAAACAAATTGTTCTGTTACCATATTTTCAACTTCCAGGATTCTAGACTCTGGGGCTAGTGCTCACATATGTGTTATGAATCAGGAGCTGGAAAGAAGTAAGAAGCTGGAGCATGGTGAGGTGATGATCAATGTTGGCAGCGGTCATAGTGTAGCAGCCTCACACATTGGCACCACTTCCCTTAGTTTATCATCTGGACATTTATTATATTTAGACAATTGTCTTGTTTTGCCCAACGGGCTTAAGAATATTGTTTCAATTCCTATTTTAGTCAGGAAAGGTTATTTATTTTCCTTTATGAACAATTCTTGTGACATTTATTTTAGAAATGAATGTGTTGGCAATGCGTCTTTAATAAATGGTTTATATTATATTAATGTCCAAAATGATTGTAATGTTAACGCTGTAACAAGAAAACGCAGAATGTATGGTACAAACTTGAGACAGTTGTGGCACTTAAGACTAGGTCATGTCGGGGAGCAAAGACTACATGAGTTAGAAAAGGGTAGAGTCATAGACTCATTGGGATCAGATCCCTATCCCACTTGTGAGTCTTGTATCTAAGGCAAAATGACCAAGTCCCCCTTCACAGGGAATTTTGAAAGAGCTACAGAAGTCTTAGGTCCAGTTCATACTGATGTGTGCGGACCATTTGGAAATATGGCCCGCGGTGGTTTTCAGTACTTCATCACATTTACCGATGACCATTCTAGGTATGGCTACGTGTATTTAATGAAGTATAAGTCTGAATCATTGGAGAAATTTATTGAATTCAAGACTTTAGTCGAAAACCAAACTGAGCATCATATAAAGACACTTCGGTCTGACCGCGGTGGCGAATATATGAGTGCAGAGTTTGACCAGTTCCTTCGAGAACCTAGCATACTGTTACAGCTTACTCCTCCAGCAACTCCACAATTGAATGGCGTAGCAGAACGAAGGAATCGAATACTGTTGCACATGGTTCGATCCATGCTCAGCTACAAAGATTTGCCCATTTCACTGTGGGGACACGCGCTGCTTACAGCTACTCATATTCTGAATAGATGTCCCTCCAAATCTGTTCCTGGAACACCATATCATATATGGCGTGGAAGGAAGCCTAATCTGAAACACATAAGAATATGGGGTTGCCCAGCTTACGTGGAAAAGACCAAGGCAGAGAAATTGGAGGCTAGGTCCATGAAAGGACGATTCGTTGGATATCGCGAGGATTCTATGGGATACCTTTTCTACCTTCCCAATGATCAAAGGATCATTGTTGCCTTACAGGAAATCTTTCTTGAAGAAGAATTCATTCGAGCAGGAGGAGCTAGTAGAAGTATTGTTCTACAAGAGCAAAATGAATCCCCTTTGGAAGACACTGTTCAAGAGACTCAACCCGACCCAGAAAAGACACAACCATTAGTGCGCAGGTCTACTAGAGTATCTCAACCACCTGCGAGATATGGTTCTCTGCTACAAGGAGAGCATAATTTGCATGCAGTAGCAGAAGGAAACCATGGAGACGATCCCTCTAGTTATGACCAGGCAATGATGGACATGGATTCTGCGAAATGACATGAAGCTATGAAAGTAGAAATGGATTCGATGTATTCGAACCAAGTCTGGAATCTAGTAGATCCTCCCAAAGGTATTGTACCTATTGGATGCAAATGGATCTATAAGAGAAAGATAGGTCCGGCTGGCAAGGTGGATACCTATAAGGCCAGGCTAGTGGCGAAAGGGTATAGTCAAAAGGAAGGCATTGACTATGAGGAAACCTTTTCACCAGTAGCTATGATCAAATCCATTAGAATTCTACTTTCAATAGCTGCATACCTGGATTATGAAATATGACAGATGGATGTGAAAATCGCTTTTTCAAATGGATTCCTCGAGGAGGATATCTATATGGAGCAGCCCAAAGGTTTCATATCCAATATCGATTCTCATAAGGTCTGCAAGTTAAATAGGTCCATTTATGGACTGAAGCAGGCCTCTCGCAGTTGGAACCTTCGTTTTCATGAAGAAGTACGAAACAACGGTTTTCTCAAAAATGAGGATGAACCATGTGTCTATAAAAAAGTCAGTGGGATATCATTCCTGGTACTATACGTGGACGACATTCTACTTATAGGGAATGATACAGGTTTGCTAACTTCGGTTAAGACATGGCTTTCAAGCACATTCTCCATGAAAGACTTAGGAGAAGCCACCTATGTCCTAGGAATTCGAATTTACAGGGATAGATTGAATAAGATAATAGGTCTCTCCCAAGCCCTCTACTTAGAAAAGGTCCTAAAGCGATTTGGGATGGAAAATTCTAAAAGATGTCTTTTGCCCATGAGACATGGAATTCATCTCTCCAAAAAAATGAGTCCTCAAAGTGAGGAAGATCGAAGAGAAATGAGTACCATCCCCTATGCCTCGGCACTGGGAAGTCTTATGTACGTGATGTTATGCACGAGACCAGATCTTGCATACGCTGTGAGCGTGGTAAGTAGGTTTCAAGCTAACCCAGGCAAAGAACATTGGATTTTCGTGAAATCAATCTTAAAGTACTTGAGAAGAACTAAAGATATGATCCTCACATATGGCAATGGAGAAATGAAAGTGGATGGTTATACTGATTCAGATTTCCAATCTGACATCGATGATCGAAAATCCACTACTGGGTTCATATTCACTTTAAACGGTGGAGCAGTGTCTTGGAAAAATTCTAAGCAAAGCACAACTGCCGATTCGACCACCGAAGCTGAATATGTGGCGGCCTCGGAGGCAGCCAAGGAGGCTGTTTGGATAAAGAAGTTCATTACTGAACTTCAAGTTGTTCCTAGCATGGAGCTTCCGTTGCCACTATGGTGTGACAACAACGGAGCCATCGTGCAAGCAAAGGAACCAAGATCTCACAACAAATCCAAACACATAGGGAGGAGATATCACATAATTCGAGAAATCATTGGAAGAGGCGACATCGCCGTGCAGAAAATAGCCTCAGCTGATAATGTAGCTGACCCACTCACTAAGCCATTAGCGCAGGCGGTGCTAGAGAAACATCTTGAGAAGATGGGTATAAGATACCAAAGCGATTGGCATTAAGTGCAAGTGGGAGATTGTTAAGTATATGCTCTAGATGCCAATGAGGACAAATAGTTAGATTAGGGTATCTTATTATGTTGTACAAACTATTGAGAAGAAATTAATAAAGGCATTTATAGTTTGTTCATATAAATCTTTACGACATCTAAATAAGTATTGAACATATAGTCCATGTGAATAAAAGTTTGACTCTTTGCCCTTTATGGAATAAAGACGTGGCGTGGGAAGAGTCTTACACCCTATCACTTAAAAGGGTTCGCAAGTCAAAAATCTTGATTGGGCATTAAGATTCGACTTGTATGACACATGCTCTGTCGATGAGTGCCAGTCGAACACTATAGGGATAGTGGGAGCAGGTATCATAGATATGTCAATGGAATTGACATATTCGAACACGACTCGTAGTAATCCGATCACATGGGTATTTACTCAGTGACTGTCAATGATTGGATTACCGATCAGAATAGTATGCGTGAGCCTTAGACCTGAGGGTTCATGATCAATGTGCTTGTATTATTGGATCTGTGACCAGAGTAGTTAGGCCCATATCACCTGTCGTTAGGGTCGACCTCAAAGTGCGATATCAATGAGTCAAGTAGCAATTGATCAGTGATCGCGAAGATGGGATTCACTGTCTCGATAGTAAACGAGAAAGTATCCTGTGCGATTATAGACTAATGAAATTATAAGTCTTTGGCCAAAGCATAAACAACTAACTTATGTGGGACATTGAGGGTAGTTTAGTAATTTCATTATGCTATAATCTAATGCACAGTATCAAGTTTAGTGAGTTTGACATTTTCCATGACTCTCACTTGATCGGGATACGTCAGTGAAGAGTTTATACTCATACGTTATTTATGGTCAAGAGGTTCGTAAAATGATTCATTCATTTCGTACTCAATTGGGTTACGATGTGAGTCCACGGGACTGGCTTGGTGACACTCACATCCTTAGGTAATTCCTTCCTTTGCCAATTGAGACGAACCTAAAGAGTCGCGCTATAAAAAACAAGCGGGATGTATCTTTTTGTGTAAATCTTTTAAAAGAATTAAATGGACTGATTGATTTAATTGGATTAAATCAATTAATTATATAATTAATTTAATTAGATTAGATTAAATTATTTAATTAGTATATTAATTAATTGGAATTAATTAATAGTATATATTATATTTAAATTGGATTTAAATTTAAATATATGCAGATGGGCTAGAAATTAGACAAGTCAATTAAAAATCCACCCAATCCAAAGAAAGCCCTAAGGGGGCGGCCACTCTAGGGTTTTTGGAGTAGCCTCCAACTTGTTCCACAAGTTAGTTGAGTTTAAATAGGACTCCTATAGTGGAACAAACCCCAAGGTGACAAGATGACATTACACAACACAAAAGGAAAAGAACTCGCTCCCTTCTCTCCTCTCTAGCCGTCCATCATTGTCAAAAAGGAGGAGTTTCGGGATCTTTGGAAGGCTCGTTTCGCGTGAAGCTTTAGAGACAGGAGCTCTTGGAGGATTGCTATTCTGCAGAATCAATAAACGAATCAAAAGGGTATGTTTATTTATTCTAAATTTCGCGAAACCCATGAAAAAATCATCACATCTATTTTTGTGATCTACCGGTAGGAATCCTCGAATCTTCAGCTGCAATTTTCTGTTTTTACTGTACGGGATTCCTAACAGAAGCCTCTACTGGCAGCCCAATGCTACCCCAGCGTGCCCCGCGAACCGTTCAACCCCGGGCCCAGACCGAATCAAGACCGCTTTGAAAAAACATATATAGGACCGCTTCGTAGATCATATCCGGGACTGCTTCGTCCTGACCAACCATGAACAATTCGTATCCATGATGGAATAATTTTCATGACCAAATAATCTTTTCCCTGATTATTTCAATTGCAAGCAATTTGAACCATAAAATCTCATAAGCATGTTCAACAATTTATATGAATCGCATTTATGACGTGGTCAGGTCCACATGAATGACAATGACACTGAATATTGTAGAATGAGATAAACTAATAAATAAAGCACTCACTATCATGGGCAACACTGTTCTTCAGCAGCTATATATCCCTTAGCCAAGCTCATTCCAAGTGCTCTTTTAAAGTTAACCAATTTCCCAGTCCCGCAACACAAGAAGGCCTAAGTAAGATAACCATATATATATTTCAACTAGTAAATATCTTTAATTATTTAAATCATTGTTCAGTAGTCAACATGAGAAATGCAATTACTATCTTCAAAATACTAATATATGTAAATATTGACCTTAACTCAATACTAATGCTTGTCATCCAATTTTTGTCCGATAAACAATGTTATTATTAAGGACCATTAATTATTAGAAACAACCTAAAAATTCTTATCATTGAGAAGACTAGATGAACTCATGGTAATAACAACCAATACTGTATAATTAAACTTAACATTAGTTTGATTCTACTCATTTAGTCAAGCAGAAACTTAACTCATTAAGCCGGACGTCATGATTAACAGGCACTTAGTAAGAACTCAAGTGATAAGTTTATCAGTTTAACTAATACTTATTGATCAATCACTAATTCATAATAATTTTCTAGATAAGATGAATACCAACTTTATCAAGTAAATTACCAAAGTAGCAGCTAACTACTTCCTATATTCCTCTCCCTCTTTTTTTTTCCTCCTTCTTTAACATTTCTCTGTCACACACGACGAATTATGCATTACAATTACACTCACTCACAACACACACAAGCACATATAGTATAACATACAATTAGAATAATTGATAGCAAAAGTGAACAGCAACAAGGCAATACCATGACAAGAAAGAATAGATAGAGCCTTCGCACACATCAAACACAATTAATATTAAATTAGAATTCTGTCAATTATAATTAGCAGTGATTTAACAAAACGTAATTAGCTAATTTAGTTTAAATCCTAAGTAATCCAAATTTACCAGAAAAGAGCAAATTATTCTGACTAAACAATAAACTAAGTATAAACTCAACACAACATAATATATATGAAATCAATTAGAGCAAAGGAAGGAGTCAAGGAGAAGAGGCATACCCAGGGGCGGACGTATGTTGATCTCAGGGGGGGCAGTGCCCCCCCTGAAATTTTTTTTTTTTTTTAATATAGGTATATTTTGAAATTTTAATTTTTAAATTACACTAATGCCCCCCCTCAAATTATCAAATGCCCCCCCTCGGTTCGGTTTCGATTTTTATTTTTCAAGATTCTTGATTTCGGTTTTGGGATTCGGTTAACTGAACCAAAAATCGAAAGAGTTTACAAATAATATATAATTTTTATTTATAGTTGGGGGTAATATGGAAAATTATTACCCCTGAAATTACTAAATGCCCCCCCTCAAGTTTGAAAATTCATTTTTTTACCTTACAAAATTTTTTATATTTAAATTTCGTCCCCCCAAAGTAAAAAAATATCACGTTTTCTCCCTTTACTTTGAGTTCACCCGCCCAAAACCCAAAATTCTGGCTATAAAAAAAAGTATAAAAATATAAATTATATCAAAAGTTGTAATTGAACCTAATTAGTTATTATATTTTCCCTCATAAATATAGCGTACCGTACCGCGGGGGGCAAGCCCCCCGCACCCCCCTCGGTAATTCCTAGTGCCCCCCTGACTTCTCATTCTGAATCCGCCACTGGGCATACCTGCAAAAGTTAAGAAAGGAATGTAATTTGCTATTATTGTATATATTTGTGTAATGTTTATGCATATATGGGAGGTGTCAACTCCTAAGAATGAGAGGTGCTATGTGAGGAATGAAGACACGTGCAATGTGAAAATCTGATGATAAGTTTTCTTTTCTTTTCAGAATGACACATTGATACCTAAATTTTCAAATAAACATGTTGACCCCAATACTTTATGAAACTTCCACTTTGGTCCCTAATTAATAAAATTAATCCAAACCTTGTATATATTAAGTTATATTTAATTATGTCCCAGTTCCTTTTCACAACACCTCTCAAGATTCAGGAACTCAACATCGATATAATCAATTGAAGTGAATATTATACAAATTTAATGGTGCTCAACTCTGCCAAATTGGAATGGCTAAAGGTATATATATTTAATTTAACACATACAACCATGGGGCGTCACAATTACCGTGATGACTCAAGTCAAAGAATTAATCGTGCACTATCATGATTAGGAAATTCCTAATTCGACTTATATATATAAATAATTCCATTAGAAAGTTTCAGTCAGAGTGATCAGTGAACTTGTTCTCAACAAGTACCTGCGTATGTGCATTATCATCAACTACACTAATGTCTATAAAACGAGGCATTTTCTCATTAAGAGTGTGCATCATAGGCGCAAGTCTATTCGAATTATGAATGTTCCATCTTGATAATTCTATGACTTAGACGGTATTAAGAAATCACAGCCTTCGAGACTTGTTTTAAGATATCCATCCAATGAGATATTAAGTCCCATAGCTATGAGTGAATTCGAGGGATTTCATCATACAGTTATAAATAATATAAACATAAGATGAAGAAATGTCTTTATTAATATAATGTAAAACAAAATTTTTTATTACAAAAATCGATAAAGAAAGCCTATCTAGGATTGACTCCAAGGCACTATTCTAACGATTATGATCTCCAAAATCTCATCCAACGTATCAGAATACTGAAATCTAAGATCGATATTCAGTTTACACACATATACAGGGAAGGAAATAAAGTAGTTGATTTGTTGCAAATATGGCGTGTGATGAACATAGCTTCACCGTGATGTTGGGGGATGAAGTGCCTTATAATATTCAGGCTTGCAGCAAGACGGATATTCGCTTTCCTCATTTTAGATTTAGATGGAAATAGTTTTTTGTCTTGGAGAATTTCGTTTATCTTGTTTTCTTTTGTTTTTAGATTTGAGCGAAAGGAGTAGTACTCCTTGTTTATTTAGTTTTAGCTTTTAATTTTTGTAAGGGAGTTAGTACTCCTTATTTTCTAGCTTTACTAAAATTATTTGTGAGGGATTTAGAACTTCTTATTTACTGCTTTATTTTTTTATGATATAAAGAGGGATGAGAGGCCAGAAAACACTATTACATTGTTATCTTAAAAAAAACGTTGAATTATAAAATATGGATAAATTCATTTTAGAATATGTTGGTATTCTTTGGTCTACGATTATATTTTATTTTAATATTTTATTAATTAAAGAGAAGAAGAAAGAACAACATCAACTATCATATCTTGAATGAGAAGAATAAAAAAATGAATAGTCAAGATGAAATTAAAAAAAAAAAAAAAGACCTTATGAAACAAACTTAAAAACAACATAACAAGCCATCATGTTCAAACAACAGATCTTATTGAGTCGTCAACCTTGGACGACGAGAATCCAACAATTTTGGTGAGAAGCCAACCAAGTGGCCGATTCACTTGCTAAGGTAGGGTCGCACCAAAATTTGATCGATTTAGACAACCTATTGCTCAATTGCAACATATATCCCGGAGTTAGCTAGGGATGGAAAAATGTAGTCCCGAACTATGACTATAGACCTGAATTTGTTGGGTTAAATAGTTTCCAATAGTCCCCTTCATCAGTATCATAAAAACGGAAGGAAAAAAAAAGAGAATTTGTACAAGCTTAAAATAATTATGGTTTATATGGTTAGAATTTACTTATATAAATTCTGATTTACATCTTTTTGAATGTTCAGTAATTAATTTCTTTAAATATTTTATTCAAAAAATTGTATTGAATGATATTTTCTCATTCTACTGCCTTCAAATATTTTAAATGTTCATTCAATAAATTATCATTTGCAATAACTTCAGATATATTTATGAAACTAAATCATCAATGCTAGTAGAAGAATATTTATTTTAAAGTACGTCTAGCACTTTGTTAATGTCTATTTTAAAGTACATCTAACACTTTGTTTAAACGAAATGCTAGGTGGAATCCAAAATACAATGTTGACAAGAATCAAGTTAAGCAACAAAAAATATTTTTCATTATGTGATCATTTAAAACCTAGGAGTTCAGATTAACAACTAATTGAACTAAATTACCCTTCATGTAAATTAAGAATTGGTCAATTGATTAAAAAATTTCAAAATCTTTTCATTTTGGATTTTTCTGATTGATATATTGTATCATACTAATTTTCCTCTTTAATATCAAATATTTTTATATAATTTATTTTTGAATTTAATGTGGTGATTATCTGGAAATACAATTTCTAATTTTTAAATAGATGAAAAAATATGAAAACTTTAAAATTAATCTCATAATTAATATCATTTATCGATATAAAAGTTCTACAAAAGTATAACTGATTAATTCTTAACCTTTTGGGTTAGTCCATGATTAAATTTATTAAACCTAAATGTTGTTGTTGTTGTTGTTTTTAATGAAAAATGTGGTGGATTGTTATTTAAAAATATTATCATAGATTTTTTGGAATAAGAATTTATTTGGGATTGTTAGTAATTTTCCCAAGGGAGTAGATAAAGGCACTTCACATCCTTTTTAAATTAACTAAGTTGACTATAATGCTCCTCAATGAATCATATAAAAATTTTATTAATATTAAAATGTGAAATGAATAATCCCTTCTAAATAAACTTTCAAGAATATTTTTCAATTATTTTTTGTGAAAATAATACCATATAAAATTGGTTTTTTTTTTCAAGCATCTTTCAAAAAAAAAAAAAAAACCTATTTATCATTAGCGCAATAAGACTAATCATCTTGTCATGGATATTCAAACCCGATATAATTTTATCGAACTCGTTAAATGATATGTGTTAACCATTTGATCCATAGTAAATATCAAAAAACAATAAAAAATTGAATATTGAAAATTAATATAACATCAAAGGCCTAAAAACTACCAAAAAAGTAAAAATAATCGTCAGGTCATATTACACTGAGTTAGTATTGGTGAACTCAATATGTCCACCTAGAATAATAGTTTATTTTATTTTTTATTAAATTTAATGAAAATAATTCTCAATTTTTATCCAAAATAAAATAACATTTATCCTAATTTGGTTTTAAATAAATAAGTAAAAGTTTTAGTCATATCTACAAACTTTTTTTACCTATTATTTACGTTAGTTATCCGTCACTTTTAAATTTTAAAATTATGAACTATAAAATTCTGAATATTTATACTACATTTAGTTAGAAAATTGGTATAAAACTAGTTTGTCAAAGAAAATGATAAAAATCAATTTTATAGACTGAATGGCATTTTTGTCTATGTGGTGAAATTTAAATAGAAGTGGAGTGTCTTTAACAAAATGTGGAGTGTCTTTATCAATTCCTTTTTCCCAAAAATAAATAAGAGAATGAATGAATGAACATGAATTTACATAAAACATTATATTTAGTTAGGACCCTTTCAAACATTTCGTTTTCATTCAATTCTTCTACTCTTCCTTTTTTTTGGATGATAAAATTATGTAAATTAAAAGAGATGGAGAACTAGCTCCATCACAAAACTGCAGATAATATTTGAAGTCTTTTAAAACAAAGTCTTGTTTTTCTAATTGGGGGGTAGTACTCGTGACGTCGTCGTCATAGCAACCTGCTCCCGACCTCTAGCGAAGCCAAGTTTGAAGATTGAAACAAATACATACAGAAGTTGCCATGAAAATATATATATTATGAGAAGTGGAGGGACCTACAAGTAAATATCATTTTCTCCCAAGTTTCTCTATTTAGGATTTCCACTAAGCGAGTTCGTTAATTAGTAGCGTTTGTTTCCAATTAATACAATTCTCGAGCAGACAAATTAAACTCTACTCAAAGGTTTGCTCTATATCTCTTCTGCTTTCTGCTTTCTGCTTTTCTTCACTACTTATGTACTTGAATTGGGGTGATCACACTTTCTCTTTCATTCAACAGGAGGGGCACTTTATTAATTTCTACGCGCCAACAAATTACAGCTTCAAATTCAAGAAAACCCATATCATGGATCAAAACTCAGGTGAAAATTAGTTCTTGATATGTATAATCTTTATGTATTCAATTTGACCTAAACAGGCAATAGGATATTGTGGAGACCCATTTTCTTTAGAAATTTTTTAAGTCGACTTCTTGTGGGTTAAAAAATGAAGTAAGTTACTCGATACCTGAAAACATCATTAAAAGCTTGGTTCATTAACATAATTAGAAATCATGATGCTTGAACATCTTTCATTTGACAAACTTTGAAGGGCCAGTCGGAGTGAATTTAGTAAAAAAATCACAAAATATATGCAAAACGAATTTTTAACATGAACTCCACTCTTATTCGATTCGATCATAATTCTTTCGAGTTAAGTTCTGTTAATTATCAAATCAAGTTTAAACACAAAATTTGGGGTTTGAACATCTTAATTAGTTATGTATGGCTTGATTCGATTCGTTGACCGTCAAAGTGGCGTCTCTTCCTTTAGTTCGCGTTTAAGGAAATCCCAAAGTATGCTTATACATTTCGTGTTAGGAATGGTAGCACCCGAGCACGAAGAATAATCAAGAAACAAGAAAAACAAGCCTAAACATGAAGATAAACAACACGAGGATTTTAACGTGGTTCGGCATAATTGCCTACGTCCACGGACCAACCTAGACTACATCTTTATTGATTGTATGAAGAGAGATCCTTTACAAGGGTAGAGAGTGTATTGCCCCGAAAGAAAAAAAAAACCCACAAGTGTTTCCCGTGTAGCACAATTTGTATCTACCACAAATTGATTTCCCTAGTATACACTACACTACACACACTTTGCTCTCTACATTTTTTCTCTCGGTTTGGGATGATTGAAGTGAAGGAAATTCACTCCTATTTATAGGAGTAATTCCACCTACCAAAACTACTCTTGGTTTCACCTACCAAACAACATCTTGATTTCACCTACCAATCAACCTTTTGGTTTCACCTACCAAACAACTCTTGGTTCCACCTACCAAACAACCTTTTGGTTTCACCTACCAAACAACCTTTGGTTCCACCTACCAAAGCTATTCCTTTTGATAATTTGATTTGTCTCCACACTTATATCCCATCAATCTCCCACTTGGAGACCAAACTCAAAGTTGAAGACACAATCCCATCTTCTCGATCATTCCTTCACTTTTCCCAGGTGAACCTCAATCTAGTCGGTCACATCCCCAAATCCAATGGAGATCAAAACCGAGACATCTCCTTGTCTCATCAATCCATCTGTCCTTAGTGTTCCTACTCGACGGACTTACGTTGTGAACGATGTTCCCCTTCTTTGAACCTCCGCCACTACCCTATTCCTTTTGGTGATCAACCAACTCCTGAATACCGTGACTTATCCATCTCGGTCCAACTGACCTTTGGATATAGGTTACTCCCAAAAACCTGGAACATGTCTCACAACCCTGTAACTTTCGTTGTTATCCTCCCCACAAGAGGATAACCACCTTGGTCAACCCGTCTCTCGACATCCTTACACCAAGGACTTTCCCGCTTTGGTCAACCCGTCTCGCGACATCCTTACACCAAAGACTTTCCACCTTGGTCAACCTGTCTCGTGACACCCTTACACCAAAGACTTTCCACCTTGGTCAACCTGTCTCGCGACACCCTTACACCAAGGACTTTCCATTGACTATCTCGGATCTTCCCACATATCTGCTCCCTGCCAACTGCATGAGCTATGTCTTGATCCATCTGTCAATACTTTGGTTTTTCAATGGCAACTCGGATCCCCCACATATCTGCTTAATGCTCCCACTGCACAAGCTATGTCCTATTCATCCGCCAACAAAACCCCAGCTCCGCGAATCTGCCTATCTCGGCTTCGCGTTCTGCCCCAGCTCAGCGAATCTGCCTAACCCGGCTTTTCGCATCTTGCCCCCGCTCAGCGAATCTGCCTAACTCGGCTTTTCGCATCTTGCCCTCGCTCAGCGAATCTGCCTAACACGGCTTCGCATCTTGTCCCAGCTCATCGAATCTGCCTAACCCGGCTTTTCGCACCTTGTCCCGACTCAGCGAATCTGCCTAACCCGGCTCTTCGCATCTTGCCCCGACTCAGCGAATCTGCCTAACCCGGCTCTTCGCATCTTGCCCCCATGACTTCTGGCTCCACGGTCAACCTGTCTTGGTCCCGTTTCCTGCCTTCATGGTTTATCCACGTGGTCATGCCTCCGTAACTCCGCCTCCCCGGTCCCTGGCTTGCTCGTTCTTCCGCCCTCTTGGCAACACGAGTCTGCTCCCTTGACCTCCGGCTATACGAATCTGCTTTTGGCTCCGTAACTCCGCCTCTCCGGTCCCTGGCTTACTCGTTCTTCCGCCCTCTTGGCAACACGAGTCTGGCCCCTTGACCTTCGGCTATACGGATCTGCCCCTAGCAATGCAACTGCTCCCACTGGCTTCATGTCTACCCAACCCGGCAACATAAACCTGCCTCCACTGCTGCAAATCTGCCCCTGCATCTGGCACCACGATTTTTCAACGTTTTCTCGTTAACGTTCAACGGGATAACTCTTCTTTAGTTGACGATCTACCCGATCTCAACCTCCTCCATCATCTTCTCCGGCTTCACCACGACCTCAATTCGTGCTCCTCTGCAACAATTCGTCGAGTTTGATTATTCTTCCATCTCCTACCATCGTCCTACGACAAAATCCGTGTTTAGCCAAAAACACTTCCCCATAGATCTAGATCTAAGACGTCTCCTAAATCTACAAACCTATGGCTCTGATACCAGTTGTTAGGAATGGTAGCACCCGAGCACGAAGAATAATCAAGAAACAAGAAAAACAAGCCTAAACATGAAGATAAACAACACGAGGATTTTAACGTGGTTCGGCATAATTGCCTACGTCCACGGACCAACCTAGACTACATCTTTATTGATTGTATGAAGAGAGATCCTTTACAAGGGTAGAGAGTGTATTGCCCCAAAAGAAAAAAAAAAACCCACAAGTGTTTCCCGTGTAGCACAATTTGTATCTACCACAAATTGATTTCCCTAGTATACACTACACTACACACACTTTGCTCTCTACATTTTTTCTCTCGGTTTTGGGATGATTGAAGTGAAGGAAATTCACTCCTATTTATAGGAGTAATTCCACCTACCAAAACTACTCTTGGTTTCACCTACCAAACAACATCTTGATTTCACCTACCAATCAACCTTTTGGTTTCACCTACCAAACAACTCTTGGTTCCACCTACCAAACAACCTTTTGGTTTCACCTACCAAACAACCTTTGGTTCCACCTACCAAAGCTATTCCTTTTGATAATTTGATTTGTCTCCACACTTATATCCCATCATTTCGGTGCTTTAACTTTCTTCGTTGGATATTAACTTAGTCCAATCTCTAATATAGTTTCAGATATGGTCATTGAATATAACATCAAAGTCTGATCAAGCAGTTAGGATCTGTTCACCGCCCACACGTGTCAAATATTGGAAAAATTATTAAAATAAATTTTTATATCCAAACAGTTCTTAACAAAAAATTTCAATCCAAAAAGTTCTTAACAAAAATTTTCAATCCAAAAAACCTATCCCACCAATTTTTCATTCCAAATAGCTCGAGAATTAAAGTTAATAAATTTATGGATTTAATTTCCTCTAGCCTTTCAGACTAAAAATTTAATTAATTATAGTTTCATATAGAAATTTATTTATTTAGAAATTTCATATAGATAATTGACTAAATATAATTTTATATTTAAAATTTTCAGATTTTTATCTTCTTAAAAATTTAACAAAAATTATATATTAGATAATTATCATAGTAAAATAAAAAATAAATTATATAAAAATATTTAATACTAAAAATAAAAAAATTTATTATTCAACTTATCAATCTGAAACTTTTAAAACAACAAAAAATTCGATAAAAAAGATCAATTGATCAGTTCTTAACTTATTAGATGAAATGAAGTTTAGTTAAAAAAATTCTTTATCTTAACTTTTGAGGTTTTTTGAATGAAAAGTTTGTGGAGTGAATTTTTTAGATTGAAAGATATTTTTATAAGCTTTTTGGATATAAAAAATTATTTTAAGGGGTTGAATTTTTCCTAAAAATTTCTTGTGCTGCTGTTCAATATGTGTGTGTGTATTGCACGTGACGGGGAAGAAGAACATGTTTGATATGTTAGATGTGAATTTTTTTCTGCTCTCTAATTGGTTAAGTTTTAGACGATGTTATTAAAATACTATTAAAAAAGAATTTTAATTGAGCAAAAGAATTTTTTTCATAAGTGATATATCTAAATTCGTAACAAGGGTCGTCACCTCGTTTAGATATTTTATATCACCTGCGCCCTTATTATATTATAATATATATAGTCGTAACTTTGACTTCCGTACATCACTCCCTTAGTGGAACATGTATACGAGATGAACGAACTATCGGGTCGTATCAATATTTATGGAAAGACCTCCCCCCCCCCCCCCCCCCCCCCCCCCCCACCCCAAGGAAAGCTATATTTACACAACAGTACTCTAAGATTCGCGTGCTTTTAATATTGCGGGTCGTATTGTCTCGTGACCCGAACTTACTGGTCATCATCCTGACTTCGTGGTGTGCACGTGGCATCATCCAGTTAGGAGGCTCCAGTTGACAGATTCTCATCCATACATCATGGAAATCCTATAAATACAAGCATTTATTGTGAGCACCGGACCGGAATCTAAGCAATTAATAGACTTCGTATCTTCGTCATTAAAGCTAAAGACTCGACAGTATGATCCTATATTCACATAAATTTGGGTACATTTCGTACACGAGCCACCATTACGATACTAGTAAAATACGCTACATTGGAACTACTTGATCCCATTTATGGTACGCAGGCAGTTTGTTTCATCCAAGTACAGTCTATAACCTTAATTGGTTAATATTTGGTTTTATTACAAGGTCACCCTGATTGAGTAAGTTAGATTGCATAATTGACCTAAATCAATAAGTGATTTGCCATATCTAATAGCATCCCTTTTGGGAACATGTTTACTAAATGTTGTAACTATTCACTAATAGTTGCAAGGGTTATTGAGGTGTCTTCCGTGTTAAAAAATTGTGTATTTTTATAGAACAATTTGTCGATTACAAAAGGGTGTTTCAAACTCAATATTGAACTGTCATAATTTATAAGATTTTTTTTTTTTAAGAAAAATTGGTCTTATATATCATTCAATCGAAAGTTTACAGCACCTGGAACAATACAATTCATATCGACTCAAATGAAGTAGTAAGAACATCTGAAATACCAACTATCAAGTTTCTTGAAGATAACAAATCTTAAAGATTCACAAACGAACACAAGAAAATTCGTGTGCAACTCCTATTCAAGGGGAGACGAAACTCTTATTCGAGAGAGAAAGCAAACTCTCATATTACAGAAAAAATAAAATACTAAACAAAAGATCTAAAACGCTATGTAAAAACTTATGTATCACATGTTTTCATCTCGTCAAATCTGTCTCTGTCCCATTAGATCCATATCTATCTCGTCAGATTTGAAGATGTGATGTACAACTTGAAAAAGGGTGCTCCAACTCAACCCGCCGATGATGGTAGTGGTAACAGTGGTGAAAAAGATGACTGCTTCACCAAGTCATTGCCGGCAGAGGAAAATAAAAGAAAAAAGATGGTTAGAATTTAGAGAGAAATGGGGAGAGTATAAGACTTGAATATGTGCTCGAGTTTGGTATTCAGTTTTTATACTTAAATCTCACAGCTCAGAATAAAAAACTTGGCAAGTCCCTGATATGAAAATATGCTCTAAACAAAAATATATTAGGATCATAAATGCAAATTAAGACCATCCAGGAAATAGAAAATTAAAGTACCATAGAATTAGAGGAGCACACCTTGAACTTGAAAATTGAGATCCCTGAAAATGGTCCTCGCGATTTGACGAGAGATTCTAAATTGGACCGAATTCATTGGAACCGGTCTAATCATTATTGTTGGATACAGGTGATTAAGATATGTTTTACATTTTATTCTTGCGTTTGATGCACCTACTCCATTCAACCCGATGCATCTTAGAATCACCTGGATTGACCCATGCCAAACGAACTAATAGACTGCACCAAAAAGTGTTCAAACCAAGGCAACTCAACCACTGGCCCCAGGAGAAAATGGTTCAGTACACACACTTCAAACCTGTAAAATACACACACGCAATGAAATTAGACAAGGTGGGCTGCGGTCGACGGTGGGATGGCGAGTCCGGGGAGCGCGCGGCAGTAATGATGAGATGTGGTGGGGTTTGGGGTCCAGCGAGGAGAGGGAAGGGAGGATCTGCAAAGTGTTAGAATTAGTATTATTCTTATTGTTCTTTATTTGTTTCCTTATTAGATTAGGTTTACCTTTATTGGTTTATGTATTAGTTTCCTTTTCTTTTCCAACTCTATTGTAAACTCTATATATACCTTGGTTTATTAATGCAATCCTTAAGGGGAATTTACATTAACATGGTATCAGCCTAACTCTACAATCCTAGGCCTTTCTTTCTTTATTTTTATTTTTTTTCTCTACTCGCTACAGTACTATTCCGCTGCTACAGTTCCGCTGCTACAGTAATATTCATCGCCTCTCTCTCTATATTCTTCCTTCCCCTATAAGTCGTTGCTCCCCTCAACGCAACATCGTTCACTTCATATATCCTCCATTGTCGGCGTTCTTCAATTTGTGTTATTTCGGTGATTTATCAAGGTATTTTTTCGTCTCTACTCTCTTCCGTGATTTACTTCTCTTAATTTTGATTAAATTATTTCGATTTTCTCCTTCCCTATGTCTCAAACCGATGAATCCGCTGCCACCGAAACCCAAATTCATGGCCAAAATCTCCCCCCCCCCCCTAAACCACCTTCTATACACCCGGCTCTAGCCGCCGGTAACGTTCATTCTTCTTTCGGTTTTAAATTATAAGAAAACGATTCAAATTATAAATTATGGCGCGGCATGTTTATGGATCTCTGTCGTAGCTACTCCGTTTTTGATCACTTAACTGGCAAATCAAAACCGCTTTCTGATACTGATGAAACTTGGTTTTCCCTTGATTCCACGATTAAACGTTGGTTTTACTCCTCTGTCGATATCAAATTACTAAAACATCTTGATCTTGAATATGCTACATCTCATGATATTTGGTTTTCAATTGAGTCTAATTTTCGAAATAATAAACCTTCACGCTCCATGCAACTTAATGAGCGCTTTCATAATCTTCGCAAAGGCAACCTCTCAATTTCTCAATATTGTCAAGAAATGAAATTTTTGGCTGACAATCTCGTCGATCTTGACTCTCCCATTACGGATGATGCCTTAATTCTAAAAATTTTACAAAGTCTTCCTGAGTCGTACCTTCCTCTCGTTACTGTCATCACTGCTAAACCCCCTCTCCCCTCCTTCTCTGAATGTCGCAATTTACTCCTTATCCACGAAACACGAGAAACTCGATTTACTTCCCATACCCATCCCCCCGACTCTGCCACTGCTCTCTTCTCTCAAATCCCCAATACCAACCCCAATCGAAATAATAATCAAAATTTTGGAAATAATCGCGGTTGAGGTGGTCGTCAAAATAACCGTGGTGGTCGTTCGGGATACTACAATTCTGCTCCTCGTCCGAATTCCCTCAACCCAGCTGGCCCAACTCACGGCTACTCTTATCAATTGGTTCAACACACTCCATATGGGCCCCAACTTCTCGGCCCACTACATGCCACCTTCAACGGATTCAGCGCCCCAGTCCGTTCCACAAGCAACTCCGCCTATTGGGCCAACTCCCAGCAGCCCACTATGACGCCTTGGTTCCAGCAGCCATCCTATGGGCCTTCTTCTCACACAGGCCCACTGCCCTCCCCTTCCTTCACCAGCTCTGCCGGCCTGTTAGGCCCTCCACCGCACTCCAGCAATCCCGGCCCAGCTCAGTCCGCCACTGCTCCTGCTCACGCACATTACACACACGGCCCAGCTCAGTCCCCGCAGCCCACTCCGCCGCCACCGACCTCTCCGCCTTGTATCAAATAATGACTTTAAATCAACCTGATGCAAATTGGTATTTGGATACTGGAGCGAGCTCTCACATGTCCTCTCCTCAAGGTACTTTTTATAATATTGCACCAAGTACGAATGTTAATTCAATTATTGTTGGTAATGGTGCTGTACTTCCTGTTACGTCTATTGGTCATTCGTCTCTTCCCACTCCTTCTCGTTCTCTTTCTCTCCATAATATTCTTATTTCTCCTTCGTTAATTAAAAATCTTATTTCGGTACGTACTTTTACTCGTGATAATAATTGTTCCATCGAATTTGACCTGTTTGGTTTCTCCGTCAAGGATCTTAACTCTGGCTCGATTATTCTTCGGCAAAACAGCGATGGCGATCTCTATCCCTTCCTTCTGTCCTCTACGGCTCTCTTCTCGTCTCCGGCTCCATCCCCCTCAACTTGGCATCATCGTCTCGATCACCCCGGTGCTGCTATTTTAGATTTCCTTTCTAGTCGTAAATTTATTTCTTGTAATAAGGCGTATGCTCGTTCTCTTTGTCATGCTTGCCAATTAGGAAAGCATAAAGGCCTCCCATTTTTTAGTTTTTCTTCGTCTAGCACAAATCTTTTCGATATTATTCATTCTGATATTTGGGCATCTCCTGTTGCAACTTTGGGTGGTTTTCGTTATTATTTAATCTTTCTTGATGATTTTTTGCATTTTTTATGGATTTTCCCTTTAAGTCACAAATTGGACACTTATAAAACTTTCGTTAATTTTTTTAATTATGTCCACACTCAATTTAAATACAAAATTAATTTTTTTCAATGTGACCATGGTGGTGAAATTGACAATCACTCTTTCAAATCATTTTTTCCCGCCAATGGTGTCCAATTTCGTTTTTCTTGTCCACATACTTCGCAACAAAATGGTAAAGCCGAACGAACCATCCAAACCGTCAACAATATTGTCTGCTCCCTTCTTTTTCAAGCTTCTCTTCCTCCATCGTTTTGGGCGGAAGCCATTCACATGGCTGCTCATCTTCTCAACATTTTACCCACCACTACTCTCTCTTTTCGCACTCCCTTCGAAGTCTTATTTAATATCTCTCCTTCCTATGATCATCTCCGTGTATTCGGCTGTCTTTGTTATCCCAATCTCTCTGCCACTGCTCCGCATAAGTTAGCTCCTCGCTCCTCTATTTGCATTTTTCTCGGCTTCCCCTCTAATCACAAAGGATATCGCTGTCTCGAGCTCGACACGAATAAAATCCTTATCTCTCGTCACGTTATTTTCGATGAATCTGTTTTCCCATTCTCCTCTCAATCTTCATCTCCTCGTTCCCCTTCTTATGATTTTTTGACGCCGCCCTCTGATGCCGACACGTCTTCCCTTCTCTGCCATCTCAATGTTGCCCCGCTGCCACGTGCTTCTCCCGGTCCCCCACCTGGTTTTCCTTCCCGCCCGAACCCTCCCACGCCGCTGCCCTCCCTTCCCTCCATCTCTCCCTATTTCTACCCATCCTATGGTCACTCGATCTAAAGCCGGTGTTACTAAACCGCGCCACCTCCTCAATCTCAATGCCTCCTCCTCTTCTATATCCCCTATTCCCCGGTCTTATACTCAAGCTTTCCGCGATCCCCATTAGACCTCTGCTATGAATGATGAACTTCATGCTCTTCACTCCAATCACACGTGGGATCTTGTCCCTTGTCCTCCTCATGTCAACGTTGTCGGTTCCAAATGGATCTTTCGTCAAAAATTTCGTTCTGATGGCTCTCTTGAACGCTATAAAGCTCGCCTCGTTGCTCAAGGTTTCACTCAACAACCTGGCATCGACTATGACGATACTTTCAGTCCCGTCGTCAAGCCCGCTACTATTCGTACAGTTCTTAGTCTAGCTCTCTCCTTCTCTTGGCCTCTGCATCAGCTCGATGTTAAGAATGCCTTTCTCCATGGTCGTCTGCACGAAACTGTCTATATGAAACAACCCCCTGGTTTTTCTGATCCTCGCTTTCCTGATCACGTCTGTCTTCTTAAAAAGGCCTTGTATGGCCTCAAACAAGCTCCTCGTGCTTGGCATCATCGCTTTGCCTCTTATCTCTCTTCTCTCGGCTTTGTCAGTAGTCGTGCGGATCCCTCTCTCTTCATTTTTCATCAAGGCTCCTCCACTGCCTATCTTCTTCTTTATGTTGATGACATTGTCCTCACTGCTTCTTCGTCTACCCTTCTCACTCATCTCACCTCTCTTCTCTCTCGGGAGTTTGCCATGACTGATCTAGGTCCTCTTCATTACTTTCTCGGTGTCTCTGTTACTCACACTCCTTCTGGTCTTTTCCTCTCCCAAGAGAAATTTGCTCGTGAAATTCTTGATCATGCCAATATGTCCTCATGCAATCCTGTCTCCACTCCCACCGACTCTCAAGCCAAACTCTCCGCTTCTGGTCCCTCTTTTTCTGATCCTACTCTTTATCGCAGTCTTGCTGGTGCTCTACAATATCTCACTTTTACTCGTCTCGATCTCTCCTTCGTTGTTCAACAACTCTGTCTCTTTATGCATGATCCTCGGGATAGTCATATGTTGGCCCTCAAACGTGTTCTTCGTTATCTTTGTGGAACTCTTGCTTACGGTCTTAGTCTTACTCGATCATCTCCCTCTCAGCTCATTTCTTACTCAGATGCCGATTGGGCTGGCTGCCCTGACACTCGTCATTCGACTTCTGGGTACTGTGTTTTCCTTGGTGACAATCTTATTTCTTGGTCTTCCAAATGTCAACCCGTTGTTTCTCGTTCTAGCCGAGGCTGAGTATCGTGGTGTTGCCAATGTCGTTGCTGAAACTGCTTGGCTTTGTAATCTTCTCCTTGAGCTTCATTGTCCTCTCTCTAAGGCTTCTATTGTTTATTGTGATAATATCAGCTCTGTGTATCTTTCTTCCAATCCTGTGCAGCATCAACGTACTAAACATGTTGAATTAGATTTACACTTTGTGCGTGAAAAGGTTACCTTAGGTGAGGTTCGTGTGCTTCACGTTCCTTCATCCCATCAGTATGCCGACATTTTTATGAAGGGTTTGCCCTCGTCCCTATTTACTGATTTTCGTTCCAGTCTCACTGTCCGAGCCTCTCCCGTTTCGACTGCGGGGGAGTGTTAGAATTAGTATTATTCTTATTGTTCTTTATTTGTTTCCTTATTAGATTAGGTTTACCTTTATTGGTTTATGTATTAGTTTCCTTTTCTTTTCCAACTCTATTGTAAACTCTATATATACCTTGGTTTATTAATGCAATCCTTAAGGGGAATTTAACGATGGGGCTTTTTTGAGTTTTTTTTTCTTTGGAAAAATTACACACAGACCCCCTCTCCTTTTGAAAATTACATGGACTCCCTCTCATGTTAATGCGTTTCCTACAATTACATCTATGTGTATTCAAAAATTCTTATAATTTTACCCCTTAGAAACCTTATTTTGTAAAGCCCTTGAGAAGTGTGTTGGTTATTTTTTAGAAAGTAGGGAGGGTTTCGGTAGTTACACAATAAGTGAGGGGTGAATGCGTACTTTTATTCTTTTTTTTAATTATTTATTAAAATTGATTCAAAAGGATTGATATTGGAGCTCCAAAAATTACTATTGGGACTTCACTTTATATTCTTCTCTCTAAGAAAATGACAAGATATCCATTTGTGGATAAAGCCAATCTTGTTAATTCATTTTTTTTCCCACCATCAAACTAATAAATTCTTTTTTTTTTCTAGTATGAATCAAAAATAAAAAAATTCTTTACTCCATCTATAAAATAATATCAAAATAATATATTTATGAATAGAACAATACTGTAAAACAATTTTTTTAAATCTTTGAAGCATAAAACATATTGTGTATGCAAGCAAAAAATTATTCATCAATACCGATTAAAGAAACAATTCTTGTTTTTTTAAAATATATTTTAGATGAAATATGAAATATTATCTATTTACATGCAAGTTGTAAAAAAAGTAGCTAAATACTTTTTAAATTATTGTTTTCGTGTTTGATAGAGGAGTGTGACTTATGTTACTTATTTATGCATAATTGTATTGATAAAATGAACTTATTGCTTAAAACATAAAATCGATTGCCAGATGTTAATATAAAGCCAATTGAAGTGATTTAATTGAAGTTGATTTAAAAAAAAAGGTTCATACAATAATTGTCATTTTCGGATTTTAAATGTAATTACTTTGTTTGTCAATGATGCTCTATGCTGAAATAAGGGTAAAATGCATTTTTGATCTCAATCTATGTCGGTCAAGGTACTTTGGTACCTAATCTATTAATTTTATATTCGAGTACCCAAACTTTGTAAGTTATGACACTTAAATCTACTGGAGGAATAATTTGATTTAGATTGTGCATTCGCTACCTATACATTGCATAATATGTGCACTTTGGTACACAATTTAAGTCATGCCTAAGGCACGTGACAAACTTTTTGGAGGGAATATTTTAAGTTATTCTCGAGTGTAAAAATTAATAGATTAGGTACCAAAATGCTCTGACCGACATAGGTTGGGGTCAAAAATGCATTTTACCCTTTAACTAATTTTTTCATTTTTGATGAATTTTAATTGACTTTGATTAAAGTATTCATAAAAAAACACCTATAACATGATAATATTTTTTAAATAGAGGTAGTTCAAGACCCAAGGAAATTCTTGTCATATTCAAATGCAAAAATTGAAATTTGAGCGCCTATAGTAATTTATGGAGTACCAATATTTTCATTACCCTTGATTCAATATGTTAATTTAAATTTTTTGTCTATTTATTTGTTGAATTTTTTTCCCACTTGCCATCTTTTCCTCTATGTAGATATTTGACCACTTGGCAAAAATTGCCAACATGGGTTTCCACATAGGAACATTAGCTGAAAAATCCAAAAATCCCTAAATTGGAGGGGCACGTACTTGGCGCGTGACTTTTTTCGGTCAAATTTGAACTAAATTCGCGAGTTTTCAAAAGATATTATCCCAAAAATGCTAGTAGCACAAAATGCAGAATGATTATGACACCCTCTTATAATTACGGGACTAAATTTGTAACTTTTCCCTTGCCAACTCCTCGTTGCCTATTTAAAGCGGGGCAAGCAGGCAACTTTGGACAATCCAAATCTCTCGAGATCAAAAAGAGATCAAGCACTTCCACGCCCTGAGCCCTGGACCCGTTGAACGCGAAGCGTACCTCTGAACCCACTGAGCGTAACCTTGAGTTGGGCATTTAAACCACGGTCCAAAATAGATATCCATTTTTATACTTGAACCTTTGGCAACCATTAAAAACAATTCATTTCTTTGCAAATTTTCCTATGGGCTTCACAATCAAACCCCCGCCCCCTTCTCATAACGCAACTTCTTCATCGCGACATGACTCAGTCCAGGATCCATCACCAGGCGTCGGGACTCTAGCGGTGGCTCCCACGGTCTCAAGAGGTGGCTCTCACGTGCGTAGCACTTTTTGCCGCTCACCGCAGCCTCAAGAGGTGGCTCCCGCAACGTATAGCACTTTGCCCCGTGTAGCACTTAGCTCTTGAAATTCTGGCCGGTGGACGGCTCTGATGCCATTTGCCACGCCTCGAGGCCCGGGCCCTCTGGAAGCAAAGCGTGCCTCCGAACGCACTGAACATAACCTTGAGTTGAGCATTTAAACCACGGTCCAAAATGGATATCCGTTGTTACATTTGAATCATTTGGAAACAATTATAAACAATTCATTTCTTTGCAAATTTTCCCATGTGGGACTAGTTACTAGCGGTGGGCTACACAAGCACACCCCAGCTCTATCCTAGAATATAATTATCACACACAAAGAAAAAAAAAAAAGTGCCGGCCTTCCCTAGTTGGACCCGCTGGCTAGCCTAGCGTCTTCTGGAACATTTGTGACGTCTGATTTTCTTTATTAATTGGTGTTCGAGGATCAACCCGTCCAAATATATTAGGATCGAACTTGATGCTGTCATTGTTGGGTTGATATTCCCAGGGATGATGATGCACAGCTGAATTTAAGATCTTTGAATCACATGCAACCCAAGAAGGTATTTTGGGTGCATAAACAATATACCACGATAGGGTGAGAAAAATACCTGATTTCCAATTATCCTCCACAGTAATCCTTTGAGAAACTGAAAGACAATCTTCTTGGCAGTCTAGTGATCATCACTAGATTCTACTGATATTTGCTACACATTCCCAGTATAAAAACAATGTCACTCCGTGTACATAGCGTTGCATACATTAGGTCACCTATTGCGGGCAGACAAAGTATGTGAGATACTTTATTCTTTCCTCTAATGTCTAAGGGGATGTAGAATTGAAAATTATGATAGTCTCATAGGTAGCTAGAAATCCTTTCTTGAATTCATCCCTACTGAATCTATTCAGCGTCCTATCTATATATTTTATAGGCTTTCTTTGAGTTGTGCTATAGATCCTCTCAGAGTTGAGAAAAGGACAAAATTCGCATACATCGGCACATATTTTGTCTGGGTTTCTGCAAGAGGCACATTTGTGAGCATCCTAGATAGGGAATTGAGCAGGAGTTCGGTTCGGTGTGTTAGGTATATTGGTGAGAATTTGGGCCCAACCGTGTACACTCGATCTTACGAGTGTATCCAAGTACATCCAGACATGGTGTTAGATTAAAGAAAATCTCATAAGGAACTTATATTACTGAGTAACTTATATATAGTTACAAAAGAGAGAATACAAGAAAACTTTAAATTATAAAGAAGGTAAAAGATAAATAAGGTAATAAGAATACTATTTTAACTAGAAAAGCAATAATAATACTAGTCTAACTAGGAAATCAATAATAATATCTAACACATGAGTGTATGTGTCGACGAGGATGTCAACAAATCAAGTGAGTGAGAATCAACTAATGTCTATCGAGCTTCATTGACTTGCAAGGAGTTGTCAGGTCGTAGGATGTTAGCGAGACATCCATGACCCGTGAGGAATTGGCGGTCTTAAGGGATGTCGAAGCACCCGTGACTTGCAAGGGGTTGGCGCGCGACAGGGACAACTCTCTGCCCATGAGCGTGAACCTAATGGGTCACAAGTAGAGACTCCTAAGCAACTTGAAGATGTTTTATATCACAACTGTCAATGTTTTGTTTATTCCAAATTATAACAATATGGTCTTCACAAATTCAGACAATATTATAATCTTGTATATTATAATGTAATCTATGTTGAGCAGGTATGCAACAGAAAATAAAAATTGAGAAGAAAGATGGGGAAATACTTGTGGGTATGTTGCACGAGACTGGATCAGATGGAATTGTAATCATGTGCCATGGTTTCCTCTGCACAAAGGTCATTCACACCTCTTTCTTTTATATTTGACTAGAATACATTCATAAGTTAACTTTTTGAGTTACATTGTGTAATGCTGGCAGAAAAATTCTACTTCAATTCATTATTGTGTACAAGGTTGTGTTTCGATAAAAGAGAAGGTTGTGTTTGAATTTTAGAATTTCATATTAGTTGAACTTATTTTGATATTTTCAAGATAAAAGTGGATTTAAAATCTATAAAGAAATTTGAAATCCTTAGCTCCAAATTATTTCATAAAATTCGAAATCTTTCAGTCCAAACACAATCTTAAAAAATTTAATATGTGTAGATTTTGGAATAAACACATGTTAACTAGTCATGAATTCTAGAGATGACCTGCATACGTTTATTCCTAATGCTAAGGTTTCATTCCTTTAATTCCCTGAAGTGTTGAAATCTTCCCTTTGTTTGTCACAAACAACTTAATACCCTGAACATATTTAAATCTTCAGGATCAACCAATTATAGTGAATCTTGCCGTGGCTTTGGAAAATGCGGGAATTAGTGTCTTTCGCTTTGATTTTACTGGCAACGGGTAAGTTTTTATGGTTGTAGGATATCAATATTAAATTTATGTTCTCATCTAGAAAACAAGAAGAAGTTTATTTGAGAATATCAATCTTAAATGATCGATTGCTTGCCATATGATAGCTTCCTATCGTTCAGTTGTCCTACAATTCTATTTACGCTGACGTTTATTCTTCATTTGATAGTTTTTCAAATAAAATGTCATCTATGCTGTTTTTCTAAAGTCAAAATGAATGAGTGACATCTATGCTATGTTTAAACATTCCATTATAGTAAGAAAAGTGAAAGTAAAAGTATCATAAAATATAGTACGAAGCCTTATCATCTTGAAGTAAAAGATACATTTTGGTAAGCGTTTCCAAAATCCAATGACCAAACATAGCCTTAGGGGGAAAACGACAGATTTTTTACCCAAAACCATCTTGTTTTACTGCTAAATGAATTAGAATATAAACCAGTATAAAAGTAAATGAGTATAGTCATTCATAGTTGCATAAATATTGCAGGAAGGGGCTATCCACTTCACTTATTTTCATTAATTTCCTCTTTCGTGAATTTTAAAGCTGAAAGGAATGGCTATGCTTTGCTCTAATTTTCATAATTTGTCATAGGGAAAGTGACGGTTCATTTCAATTTAGTAACTACTATAAAGAGGTTGAAGATATACGTGCAGTGACCGAATACTTTGGTGTACTAAACCGCAAAATCATCGCAATCCTTGGCCATAGTAAAGGTGCACCAACTTGTACATACTCATTAATATCTCATTGTGCTTCTTATTGCTTTAGCCCACTTTTGAATAAAAACACTAATGTGATGAAGCATAATTTAAAGATGTCCATTCTAATTTGGTCAATCTCAATTTGTATATTAATATAAAATCTTGTTTGAGTATATATCTTATTTATTTTCTTATTATATATTTAGACCATGTTCATGTTGACTTAGCTAAGAATCACTTCATTTTCTTCATATTGCTACCATATGTTACGTTTTTGGAAGATGATGCATAATATTATTGCAACTTTGTTATTAAATGTGCCATTTTCTTTCCCACATGACAAGGTGACATTGTATATCAGTGTGCCATATTTGTGTTTTTACTTACTAAGTCATCGTTCTCTAGTGACATTGTAGTATCAATGCGCCATATTTGCGTTTTCTCTTACTAAGTCATCATTCTCTAGTTACATAATGCACGAAAATGTATTTGCTAGGTTTCAGTTTCATTGAATTATTTAAAAAATTAAAAGAGATCAATTACTTAAAAAACACTGAAAATTTGGTTAAGTGTGGTTAAATTCATAGACTTGTGATGTGAAAACTTAGTTCAACTAATGATTTTTTTGGTAAACCTAATATTATTTCTTTGGTTCGGTTTAGCTACTTACTAATTTCAAATACTAATTAACAATTGTTGAATAGTAACATTTATTTAATTTTATTGTAATTATTTATATATTAATTATTCTATTTTCTGTCAAAAAGTAATTTTATTCAATTTAAAAATATTTTGTTATATTTTTTGATTAACTTTATTGTTTCTTATTTTATTTTATTTTTAAAACTTTTTCCCATGTCAGCATTTTAGATTTAATGGTAATTAAGGAAACTCCACCTATCTAAAATTAACCGAAAGATTGGAAGTTCCCAATTTTGATAGGTTACATACGTGGCACGTGAATAATTCCGGCCAAATAGAATAATTTTGATCAAATTTATCCTCAATATGCAAAAAAGTCAAAAGGTTATTATGCTTAAAATTCAGGTGAAAATTTTATAGGACCAATTTTGTCACCCTTAACAGCTACAGGACTAATTTTGTAATTTTTTCTCAATTTATGATTTGAACTGAAGATTCCAGTATTTAATAGTATCGGTCATTAGCTTGTGAATCTTGTGCTTTCAAATAATCTTTGAAGTTCAAGAATAAGACTTGGGATAACAAAAGTACCTTGCGTACAATTGTACAAAAAAACAAGAAAAATAAGTTTCAAGTCACCGGTCAAACGAACTTATTATCCATTGTATGAAAAAAGCATTGCACTTTTGTGTCGCCCTAAAATTAATAAATATTGTATGAACAAATACATCTATTTCAAACAGTCTGATGCTCAAGTGTATCAGACTTTTTCCGTACAAACCTGATTGACTTTTTCATGAACTTATTTAAGTATATTGCTTCTATATCATTCTTTATATTATGAACCATTAAATTTGAAAGAGACTTATGCCTTCAAGGAGAGTTACTATAAGTTACATTGTTGCAGGTGCCAGTATTGTGCTCTTATATGCATCTAAATATCATGATGTAGATGCAGTGATTAATGTTTCTGGGCCCTATCATTTGGACAGAGGCATCGAAGTGCGTCTGGGTGCAAATTTCATGGATAGAATCGAGATTAATGGATTTATAGATTTTACAAATAAAGGTGAAATTATTTATTTTTTATCAAAAATAAATAAAGGTTAAACATGGTTTGCTTAGTAATACACACTTGAAAAGTTCTCTTTTATTTTTATTTTTTGAGGCCTAAATAGAAAATAGAAGATTACCATGCTAAGTAAACTGTTGTTTGTTGTTTTATTTATACATCAAGCCTACAAGCTCTTAACACTTGTGTGTTACAAAGAAAAAGAAAAAAGAAGCAGTGGTGGAAATATGTTGGTGTTACTATACATGAGAGTGCCTTAAAAATAAAGAAAATTGCTTGGTGTAAAAGGGAAACAACAATATTCATATTTTAGAGACAGAGGAAAATTTCTTTTCATTTTGTTTAATATTTTACCAGAATTACAATGAAATGGGGAGGAACCTTCATGTTTTAACATATATCAATCACGAAATTCGTTTTCCAACTTTAATCTAATCATTTCTTTAATAACGTATTGTTAAATTACATGAGTATCTCCATTTCTAATTATTTAAGTTGCACATTTGTCTTCTTTTGTAGGAAAAGTTCATAGAGTCACCAAGGAAAGTTTGATGGAGCAGCTTAACACAAACATGCACGACATTTGCCTTTCAATTGATAAGAGATGCAGGTTTACATCTATGTTAATTTCATTTACCTAGTTAAATGCTTTTTCAAACCCCAAACATCAATAATTCGGTAAAAAAATTAACTCAACGTAGTATTTATGAAGTTCTGATATGTATGAGTACAACTATTCTCCTGCAATTACATAATATTACAATCAAGGTGATACACTAAAGCTGGCACATAATAGCGTAGACACATACAATGTATATGAACAATCAAGTTTATCTTGATTGTACCAAAAGTCTATAAAACCTCATGTTAAAGGAGTTGTAGACAACTTTGTGATGCCCAGAGCCCATGAGTCTGTGGCATGTTGGTCTCAAGAGAAACCTTCCGACCAACCAAGTGCAACCTGAAATAATGATTTGAACGACCGCCCAAAAGAAAAATCCAATTATTACATTTGTGTTATTATCATTTGCTTATAATTAAATAGTTCGTTTTTTCTTTGCTTAACTGGTATGGGAGGCATCACATATCAATTACCACAAATCTTATGGAATAAATGACAGACAAGATCCTAAATATTTCTTTTGATCAATTGAAGATCACACAAAATAGACAATTCAATTATGCCATGGTCAAAGTTGATTTGAAGGCTTTTTCCCCTATGACCCTATCTATGTCTTGATTTATATTCACAATATTGAATTCCCATATTGATTAATTTATTCAATATTACATTATCATGCAATGAATCTTTATTAACCGTTTCTGATCAGCATAACTTGTGTGTTCGTGTTTCACTAATGTGTCGCAATTTATATCAAGTGTAATAATATGTCAAAAATTTATTCGGGGTGGTGACTATCCATGGAGCTAAAGATAAAGTTGTCCAGCTGGAAGATGCACTTGAGTTCAACAATGTCCTATCAAACCATAAGCTTCAGATTATCAAAGGAGCCAATCATGGATACACTTTACATCAATCTAGATTAGCTTCAGTTGTTGTGTTTTCCATAAAAGAGTTGTTGCATCTAGGAAAAAATACCATGGTTCAGCATGGTCTCTGACTTTGTAACATATATATATATATATATATATTGTAAATAAGGACCCTTTCTTATGCATATGCGATTTGTAATATGTAATATCAAACTGAAATTTTATAGTATAATGTGTAACAGTGTAAATAGGACTCTTACATACGTATATGAGACGTTGTATAATAGGTTATCGTGTATGTAATACTATATTGTATATTTTTCCTTTCTTATAATTTTGTAAATCCATGTAATACTAGATTGTATTTTTGTAATGATATAAAACTATTAATATTTACCAGTAACTGGGGTTAAAGCATTAGGCAGGTTCCTCGAATCATTAAGTAACTGGGGTTAAATCATTAGGCAGGTTCCTCAAATCATTACGAAGGTTATTAAAGAAAACAATTATATATATATATATATATATATATATCGGGTTTTTTATCAAAAATTCCAATACCTAATCTAATTTGTGATTCACTCCCCACCTAAAAAGTTAAACTTTGGACTCCCCAATTCTAAATTAAACTTTCTCCTAACTCCCTATCCCCTGCCAAAACACGAAAATACCCTCCAATAAGTTGTGCAATCGCAAGAATCCTTTACATTTTCATCCACTTGCGGTTTCCCTCTCCTGTTAGGAATCAATGGCACCAAAGCACGAAGAATAAACAAGAAACAAGAAATTCTAAGAATAAACATGAAAATAATGACACGAGAATTTTAACATGGTTTGGCGTAACTTGCCTACATCCATGAGCCAACACCTAAAATACATCTTTATTTCTCAAGAGTGAATCAATCAATTACAAGGAAAGTTCTACTATGTATAATAATGGAGAAGTCTAAACCCTAACAAATAAGAAAAACAATCCTTAACAACTTAGGGAACAATTTCTATCAAAATAGGACTTAAATCTGCTAAAATGCACCCCAAATCTCACTAACTTGTGCCCCAAGTCTCAAATCCATGTACAGTAGCCGTGGCTAAAAACCCCGTAAACGCGGCTAAACTCGATGTTGACATTCTGGACTAGTAGCCGCGGCTAAGCTTGCTGGTAGTCGCGGCTATCACACCTGTTCGTAGTCAATCCACTTCATACAACCCTTTCGCGACTCCGGATCTCCCCGACCCATCTTGTCTTCACCTTGGCTCTATATGGATCCATTTTTTTGGCTCTCAATCCTACTTTTGATCCAACTCCACTGTATCCCAACAATCTCCCACTTGGAGACTGATCAAAAATCTCACTCAACTTGAATCATCTCTTCACTTTTTCCAAGTGAATCTTAGTCTAGTTGGCACATCCCCAAACCCAATGGAGATAAAAAAAAACACGAGATATCCTCGTATCTCGTCAACTCGTCCATCCTCTAGTGTCACCCACTTGACAGACTCTCTTTGTGAACGTCGTTCCCTCATTTGAAACCCTCGCCACTACCCTATTTTTTTGGTTATCAGCCAACTCCTAAATACCGTGGCATATCCATCTCAGTCCAACTGACCTTCGGATATAGGTTCCTCCAAAAGCCGGAACATCTCACAACCAAAACAGCCTCGGTCAACCCTTCTTCTACATCTTTACACCAAGGACTTTCCCACCTTGGTCAACCTGTCTTGCGACATCCTTACACCAAGGACTTTCCATTGACTATCTCGGATCTTCCCGTGCACATATCTGCTCCCTGCCCACTGCATGAAGTATGTATGATCCATCCACCAATAATTTGGTTTTTCAATGGCAACTCGAATCCCCCACATATCTGCTTATTGCTCCCACTGCACAAGCTATGTCTGATCCATCCGTCAACAAAACCCCAGCTCTATGAATTTGCCTACCCAGCTTCGTATCCTGCCACCATGACTTTCGGCTCCACAGTCAAGCCCTCTCGGCTCCGTTTCCTACGATCATAATTTATACCCACGTGGTCATACCTCCACAACCCTGCCCTGAGGTCTCTCGACAAACTGTCACTCTAACCTCTGGCTCGGTGGATTGTTTTTTGGCTCCGTAACTCTGCCTCCCTGGTCCCTGGCTTGTGCATTCTTCCGCCGTCTCGTCAATGCAAGTCTATCCTCTTGACCTCTGGATCTAGGGATCTGCCCCCCCTCCCTCCCGGCACCGCAACTACTCCCACTGTCTTCGTGTCTACCCACTTGGTAACACAAAAGTGCCTCTGCCATTGCGAATCTGCCTAACTACTGGCACCACGATTTTTCAAGATTTTCTCATTAACGGTAACACAAAAGTGCCTCTGCCATTGCGAATCTGCCTAACTACTGGCACCACGATTTTTCAACATTTTCTCGTTAACGTTTAACGGGATTACTCTTTTCTGGTTGGTGATCTAACTGATCCCATCCTCCTCTGTCATGTTCTTTGGCTTCACCACGACTTCAATTCGTGCTCCCTACAACAAAATTGTCGAGCTTGATTATTCTTTCATCTCTTACCATTGTTCCCATTATGAAATCCGCATTTATCCAAAAATGCTTCCGCCTAGATTTCGATTTAGGAGCTCTTCTGAATCTACAACCTATGGCTCTGATACCAATTGTTAGGAATCAATGGCACCAGAGCACGAAAAATAAACAAGAAACAAGAAATTTTAAGCCTAAACATGAAGATAATGACACGAGAATTTTAACGTGGTTCGGCATAACTTGCCTACATCCACGAGCCAACACCTAAAACACATCTTTATTTCTCAAGAGTGAATCAATCAATTACAAGGAAAGTTCTACTATGTATAATAGTGGAGAAGTCTAAACCCTAACAAATAAGAAAAACAATCCTTAACAACTTGGGAACAATTTCTATCACAATAGGAAATAAACCCAATCAAAATAGGACTTAAATCTGCTAAAATGCACCCCAAATCTCACTAACTTGTGCCCCAAGTCTCGAATCCATGTACAGTAGCCGTGGCTAAAAACCCCGTAAACGCGGCTAAACTCGATGTTGACATTCTGGACTAGTAGCCGCGGCTAAGCTTGCTGGTAGTCGCGGCTATCACACCTATTCGTAGTCAATCCACTTCATACGACCCTTTCGCGACTCCGGATCTCCCCGGCCCATCTCGTCTTCACCTTGGCTCTATTTGGCTCCATTTTTTTTGCTCTCATTCCTACTTTTGATTCGACTCCACTATATCCCAACATCTCCCCCCCCCCCCCCTCGCTCTGCGCAGCCATCCTTAATGATTTTGAGTGAATTCCAGGTTTTAAAAGTTTCAAATTATATTTTCAATGTCATGTAACCCATTCGTCAAGTTTCCACCTCTTTTGTCCACTACAACAACCTCCATTAACGGGTTCTGCTCAAAATAATTTGAGCCATCAATTTCCACCCTCAATTTTACATTTTGAGAAGATTATTGATTGTTTACCTGTTTTTCAAAAAAAATTGTACCTTTTGTTTTAGGGTTTAGTACTTATTAGGTTTATGTAGATTATATGTATTTAATGACATAATTCTAATCACCATTAACACTACATTGTCAGAGAAGATGTTGATACTAAAAATCATATGGTTTGTTTCATGTGTACGCATTTTTATAGCATTTTGTGTTGATGTACACAAAATAACCACTAAGAACTGCAATATTTAGTGCAAAAAGATAAGGTACAAACCATCAGTTCAATATTTAGTGCAAAAAGATAAGGTTCAATATTGTATTAGTAGATACATGGAATTAAACGTAGTGCAGTATTTTTATCACTCAGAATTCTATCATTGACTTAGTGTTAAGTACTTGGTCTAAGGTCCATAACAAATCTTGAGCGCTGAGTTCGTAACCTGGGATAGTCTTTTAGCGTTTGACGGACGCTTGAGACTAATCTTTATCTTTACTGTTCCTTCAAACGCTTGATCTTCAACTTCATCACTTGGTAGACTCACACAGAATTCTTCTAGTGATTTAGTATCACATTCTTAATCTAAACTCTATAAAGATAAAAATACAAGCCTAGTATAAAAATACGAGCTTTCAGGCGCTTATACATTTGTTCTACGAAAGCTTTTATACTTTACATTTCTTGGGGTCTAACATGGAATCCTAATTGTCATCATCAAAACATCTAACATAAAATTCCTAACAATTTCCCCCTTTTTGATGATGGCAATACTTACTCTTTTATAGTTCAAGAGTTAGACGGCCAAAAAATAAAGGTTAGCGTTGGTTAGTGAGTTAGTTAAAGTTAGTTGAGCTTCAACGAGGTGTTTCAGCTGAAAAATGCATTATATATATCATTGAAGGTACAGGCATTTTTACAACTGAAATAAGGAAGAGATGAAAGCAAGAAAAGCATAAGTACAATCAAGATCGTGACTTGATCTTGTATCTCTTGGTCATTTCTGCGCGGATAGCCTCAGTTATTTGATCTTCTAGTGTCATCATCACATCATGATCTTTATTGATTATATACTTGTTTTCATCTACTTGCTTTTGTTTGAAAGCAACGTAATGTTTATCCCATTCATCTGGGTCAATACCCATATACCTTAAGCAGATTCTGAAGGTTCAATTTAGATCAGACATCTTCCTTTCCGCAACTACTTTTTCTGGATTGGTAGGTTCTAGAATGGACACTCTGGAAAGAGGGATGTCAAACTGCTCAAGCAGTGCTCTGGAAGGTACTGGAAGATCTGGATAGAGCGCTCTTGGAGTTTCTCTTTTACTGGGCGCTCCAGTAGGGGCAAAAGTGGTTACCCAAGATGGATAGAGATCTTGCTCTTTATTTTGTATAGGACGAGGAGTGGGAGTATGTTGACGCTTGGGCGGCGGAGGAGGATCTTGAGCGCTTGATGTTGAAGTTTTCCTCTTCTCCCCTTTCTTCTTCTCTTCCCCCTTATTGCCATCATCAGTCGGCATAAAATGCTGAGTAAGGAGACTGATATGAGTAGCAATCTGAGCGACAGAGGCCTCAAGAGTGTTAAGACGCTGATCGAAATGTTCTTTCATGACCAGGAGTTGGGCTTGAGTAGCGTCTGTCAGAGAGGTCTCTAGAGTAGTGAAGCGGGTGATAATGTCTTCTTTCAAGGCCAGGTGACTCGCCTGAGTAGCGTCAGCCATTTGCTGAAATTTCTTAAGGCCTTCAGTCATGGTCGCTTGAGCAGAAGAGACTGCAGGTTTAACGGGAAGCTTGAAGCGAGACGTGTGTTTGAGTGATTCCATTGGGACTTGATAAGCAGGGTCAAACACGGTCCCTTGAAGCTCCGGGTCAATAATAGACTTTGTGGAAGCAGTAGAGTCAGAAGCAGATGGACTGTCAACAGGAATAGGCGCTTGAGGTTGATCTGTGGAGGCCTCAGCAATAATGGGCGCTGGAGAGACATGCAACCTTTCAACAGGCGCTTCGGCAATGGGTGACGCTGGCAGTGCATCTATCCTTTCAATTAGCGCTTCAACAATGACTGATTCGATATGGCTAAAGTCCGTAAAGTTGAAGTCCATGCCGGCAAATGGCTCATCTGCATATGGATATGTAGCACTCTGTAGAAGTTCATTCAAGTGTAGAGTAGGAAGGTAAGTACCTTGAATGAAGGTGCGGAGTGGACTATCCATGGCCCGAATGTACATTGCCCCAAGGATATCCAGTACGTGATTGGGAAAGATTCTGGAAGGCGCTCGGCTGATGGAAAAGATAGTATCGGAGCAGTAATGTTGAGAAAAGCCAATCAGCTTGTTCGTTGGAAGAGCGTTGAGTTTCTGAGATTCAGGAACATAACTTGTGTAGTATTCTTCCAAATAGGGGTAGACAGCTTGAGCAAGCGCTTGGTTTCTTTCCAGTGAAGATAAGACAAAGTCATAGTGACTATGAACTTCCTGTCGGATGGAGGGAAGGAGTGGATAGCCGGTGAAGGAGTTTATCCGCGATCCATTCCATGAGCGCAGGTTGGCTGTGAAGACTCTATCAAAGTGAGCGAGGGGAGTCATGAGCTTGATCATCAGTCGAAAGTTGTCGTCACAGTCACTTGAAGTGAAATTCAAGCAAGATGGTGAAGAACTGTCGCTGGAAGACGCTTGAGTGTCAAATCGTAGAGGAGTGTTTGCAAATCTGTGCAACGCTACGCGTAAGGACTGCTCAGTGTGTTGACGAATCAGAGGCAGCCTCAATACTGACCCAATTCTCCTTTGACGCTTCTGTAAGCAATATTGAGCAAATTTTCGCTTCTTATCATGTATACAGGCGCTGAAGAGATGAGGATCACTGACCAACTCTTCGAATTTGTATTTGCTCCCAACATACGCTTCAGCCCAATTCACTTCAGTCATGCAGTACTCAGTCCCTGCATTAAGGATAGCTCGAAATCCTTGCTGGTGAATATCTCGGATTGCCTTAAAGCGATGTTTGTCTGGTTCATAATTAGCGTTCCAAACGCTATCAAAATAAGCATCAGCTTCTGTCTGAATCATATCAAGGATAGACACTGGACGGTCTCTGACATGTACACCTTTATTCGTCCATAAACGGAGCGGATTAGCTGAAAACATATTTGCAGGACTGTTTACGAGAGTTGAGGAGTGAGAGTAGCCTTCTCTGTTTAAGAGCTTTTCAGTGGGATTGATGAGTCCATAAGCACGGTCATAGATTCGTATGTTGAAATCTCTGAGAGTAAGACCAGTTGGTTTGCTGTGCCCGTACTCGCGATAATAGGCCATATCAACATCTGCTCTTGGGGTCTTTCTTTCTTGAACCTGTCGCGGGGGCGCTGAGGTGAGCAAGGTATCTCGGGCAGTGAGATCAAACTTAATAAGTTTGACTATATCATTCTCCGCATTTATAAGACTGTCTTCATTATATCCGGTAGGAAAGAAGTCTTCTTCGGGCGCTGGGGGTAGATAGTCAACTGAGTGATCAATTGTCTTTAGAGGATCCAGCTGAAAGAAGTTTTGGTGAATGATAATTTCATCAGCGTCGCTCTGATCGTCTGAGCGTGCCTCGGTTGTAGATGGGTGAGTGAGTAGTAGTGGAACCTCTGGAACATCAGGTTCATCAAGCTCTAAGCCTGCAAATTCTGTGGCGGCTGCATGAGCGATGGCGACGACATCTGTTATATCGACATCCAGATAGACATCACTGGGCGCTTGAACAGCGGCTAGAGGAAGAGCTGTATAACAGATATCCTCTATAAGGGGAGGATCTTCTACATAAGTAGGAAAGAAACTGCTGTGGGAAGAAATAAACTTACCCTAAGAGCTAGTCTCAACAGCAATAGTAGCTTGAGCGCTTGGCTCAGTAGTCTCAGGCTCTGGAGGAGTAACAACGACTTGACGCTTGCGTAGTCCTCTGTGTCTCTTGAAGATACGCTTCACGTGCACCCCTTCAGCCGGCGGCGCTGGAGTGGGTGCAATAGTAGGTTCTTCGAAGTCTATGTGTTTAAGTACGTTTTCCAGTGTTCTTCGGGTTACGAGAGGAATCTTGTCCTCTTCATCGTCATCCGTAGCTTCATCATCCTGCGGAGGAGATGGAATAGGTTGAGCCTTGGACTTTCGAGGAGCCCTCTTTTTGATAACAGCCGAGCGTTTCACGGCTTTCTTTGGAGTGGAGCGCTTAGCTTCCTCTGGAGCTAGACGCTCAGCCTCCTCGTCTGACGCTTCACGCACAACTTGGTGCTCAGAGAGAGGTCTGGCCGACCTCCGATCTTTGGTGGGTTAAAAAGATTCTGAATGATTCTTGGCCCATAAAATTTGTGTTTGGCCACAGTAAATCCAGCTGAAGATGTACATTCTGCTCTGAATAGCAGGTCACTGAGAACTAAACCGTAAGGTTTGTTTGAAGTACACAGACAGTCCTTGAATCTGCTGAACACATAGGCGCTCTAGTTAATTTTGATGTTTAGCAGGATAGCGGTCATCATGCGAAATTGCAACGGGTTAATCTTGTCAAAAGTACCCACTCTGCATTCAATGTTTTTGCTGCAGAAATCAGCCAAGACACGATATCTGTTGACGATATCTTTCTTTTCGAAGTACTGTTTGTACGGAACATCATCATACGCTTGGATTCTGACCCATACTTCTTCAATTTGTTCGTTAGTGATGGTGTCCAAGGTTGCTCCTTCGTTCGGTAAGGTGAAGTTATGTGCGATTGTGGTGGCAGAAAGAGTGAATGACTTGGATTCTTTCTTGGAGATAGGAAATAGACAAGAGATGGAAGTCTCGTCTTCTGACAGTTTAGCATTTCTCCAGAAGTGATCGACTTCACCAGGAAAGATGTATGAATATCTGGTTAGGAACTTCTGGAGCCCAGCCTCGGCAACAGAGTCCATCATCTCCGATAGGTCAATTTGGTTATGTTCGTATAAGAACTTCCAGTCCACCACGAGACCCTCAGTTACCTTGAATACTTTGTCAGTAGAAGCAGCAGGAGATTTCTTGGGTGCCATTTTTGATAAAGAGTGATTGAGAGATTTTTGCTTTTAGAGAGAGAGAGATTTTTGCAGAGAGTTTGAGTAGAAATGGGTTCTTTTCTGCACAAAATTAGTTTTTAGCAACATAGTTTTGAATTTGTGTTTTCTCTCTTTGTTAGGATTTTGACACGTGGAAATCAATTAGATCTCAGCCTTTGAGCAAGATAACTGTGGACGTGAATTTTAAAAGGTAGGCACGGTTACATTTGGTAACTCCCACATATAATTTTTTGAAGTCCGAGTAGAGATTTGAAATAAGACGATTCAGAGTTTAAGTGTGGTACACGCGCGTGTGAAATGTTGACACGTATACCATCACAAACTGTTTGAGAGCTATCATTTTGAAGAACTATGTAAGTGCCCGCCAATTTTTGATTATTTGGAGCGTGTAGATATGATTTTGCTCTATCAGAAATTTGACGCTCGTCATACTTTATTATTTGCAAGGATGTTTTATATTGACGCTCGACAAATTTGAAATTCTTCCCAAATCCCTTTGTATGCTTGAGCGTTCAAGCACATTGTTTACAATCTTTTGACGCTTGTGTGAAATAATGAAAAGTTTAACATTTATATGTGAAGATGGAATATTTTTCTCACACTGGTTTCGATAAATGACAACATACTGTTGGTGTCAGTGTTTACTTTAGAGTATAATTTTAAAATATTCAGCGTTAGATGTACTCGCCCAGAATACATGGTGAGTGTATTTACACGTGTAAATAAGCTGAACCAACTTTTTAAAGAAACAATGAGTACCCTTGGGTTTTCTTGAACAAAAATAAGAGATGTCAAGTCAGCATTAATTGCATTGATTGACTAATCCATTAATTTTTGTTTAGTTTCGGGTAAGGTACGCTTCATTTGAAATACATTTTACTAAGCGCTTGACTGGGAATAAGCTTAAGCATTTAGTGTTTTGAAAGAACCACAGACACTAAGAAAGATTTGTGTAATAAGCGTCCGAATGATTTAAGTGTATGGTGCTAAGTGCGCATGACCGATGCAAAGGGAAACATTTTTGGTCATATTCACTTAAATATAGTTAGTTCTTTTAAGGTTCCCCCTATGTAGGTTCCCCATAAATTACATAAAATAAAGTGAATTCCCCCTAAATTTCATGCCTAACAAAAGTATGATGTTTCGAATGATTAAGCATTTAGATCAATCATACCTAGTTCACTTCTTAAAGTGAGAAAACGTTGTTCGTTGAGCGCTTTGGTGAAGATATCTGCCAGTTGCTTTTCTGTACCAATGAAGTGCATGGAGATATCTTTCTTTTGAACGTGGTCACGTAGAAAGTGATAGCGGATGTCAATGTGTTTGGTTCTAGAGTGAAGAACTGGATTTTGAGTCATCGCTAAGGCGCTTTGATTGTCACAATGGATAGGAGTTGGACTTAAGACTACTCCATAGTCTCTAAGTTGTTGCCTCATCTAAAGGATCTGTGCACAACAGCTTCCAGCGGCTACATACTCAGCTTCGGCGGTGGAAGTAGCGATGGACTGTTGCTTCTTACTTTGCCATGAAATTAGTCTATCACCTAGAAATTGACATGTACCACTAGTACTTTTTCTATCTATTTTGCATCCTGCAAAATCTGCATCTGAATAACCAATTAGTGCAAAAGGAGAATCCCTAGGATACCATAAGCCCACATTTTGTGTGCCTTTTAGGTACTTAAAGATCCTTTTAGCAGCAATTAAGTGTGATTCTCTAGGATCAGCTTGAAATCGTGCACACATGCATACCGAGAACATAATATCAGGTCTACTAGCTGTAAGATAAAGAAGTGATCCAATAATACCTCTATAGTTAGTGATATCAATTTTCTTTCCATTATCATCTCTATCTAGCTTAAGCGTTTAGCTCATTGGAATTTTGGAAGGTGATGCATTTTCCATACCAAATTTCTTGATCATATCTCTAGTATATTTAGTTTGGTTTATAAATATGCCATTAAGGAGTTGTTTAACTTGTAGTCCTAGGAAGAAAGTTAATTCACCCATCATGCTCATTTCAAATTGATCTTGCATCATTTTCGAAAATTTCTCACATAGACGCTTATTGGTAGATCCAAATATAATATCATCAACATAAATTTGAACTAGGAGAATATCTTCATTATGGGTAATTTTGAATAACGTTGTGTCAACGCTGCCTTTTGAAAAGCCTTTACCTATAAGGAAGATAGAAAGAGTGTCATACCATGCTCTTGGTGCTTGTTTAAGACCATAAAGTGCCTTGTCCAATTTGTAGACCATACTCTTCCCATGGTTGTTGATGAATCCTGGTGGTTGCTCCACATATACTTCTTCTTGGAGTTTACCATTCAGAAATGCACTCTTTACGTCCATTTGATACACTGTAAATTTGTTAAATGCTGCAAACGCTAGAAACATCCGAATAGCTTCAAGACGGGCGACAGGAGCGTATGTCTCATCGAAGTCGATGCCCTCTTCTTGACAGTATCCTTGTGCTACAAGTCTGGCTTTGTTTCTAATTACAGTACCATTCTCATCCATTTTGTTTCTATAAACCCATCTAGTCCCAATAACTCCTTGGTGAGTTGGCCTTGGTACTAGCGTCCATACCTTATTTCTTTCAAACTGATTTAGCTCTTCTTGCATGGCTTCAATCCAACTTGGATCGTTAAGCGCTTCATCCACTTTCTTTGGTTCCATTTGAGATAGGAAGCTTGCAAACATGGCCTCATTTATTGTAGCGGCTCTGGTTCTAACAGGTGCTCCAATATCTCCAATAATTAGTTCTGGTGGATGGTCTTTGAGCCATTTTCTGTCTGGTTGGAACGGGTTAAGAGATTGATCTAACGCTTGATTAAGCTGTGCAGGCGCTTGACCAATTCCTTGCGTAGGCGCTTCAGTGTTTACAGTTTGAGTTTGCTCTTGATGAACATTCCCTTCATGATCATCAGCGTTTCTTGCAATATCATCGTTGATATCTTTACGAGTAATCTTAGAATTAGGTACAATGATTTCATTATCTTCATCAATATCACTATCATCACACAGATTGATTTGTGACGTTTGTTGAGATAAATCTTCAATTCCTGCATCATTAATATTAACCTTACTCGGTTCTTGGTTAGCATCATCAAACACAACATGAATGGATTCTTCAACCTTCGATTTGATCTTATTTAAGATGCGAAAGCTCTTTCCATTTTTGGCGTATCCTAGAAAGATTCCTTCATCTGCTTTAGGATCAAATGTCTTTAGGCTTTGGGATCCATTGTTATGAATGAAACATTTTGAACCAAATACATGAAAGTATGAAACATTCGGCTTACGTCCCTTCCATAACTCATATGGAGTCTTTTCATGTTGCTTGTTGATCATACACCGGTTCTGAGTGTAGCAAGCAGTGTTGATAGCTTCGGCCCAAAACCTTTCAGGCAGCTTAGACTCGGCTAACATAGTCCTAGCGCCTTCTTTAAGCGTTCTGTTCCGTCGCTCGGCAACTCCATTTTGTTGAGGTGTTCTAGGCGCTGAATACTCATGAAGTATTCCAAAGTCTTTGCAAAATTTCTCAACAATATGGTTAGTAAATTCAGTTCCTCTATCACTTCTAATTCTTGTCACTTTTAGATCTTTTGAGTTTTGTAGTTGACGAATTAGAGAGGTGAGCTTGGCACTAGTTTCATCTTTAGATGCTAAAAATTCTACCCATGTATAGCGTGAGAAATCATCAACTATTACTAGTGAATACTTTTTACCACTAACGCTCATGATTTGAATAGGACCAAACAAATCTAAATGTAGTAATTCAAGTATTCGAGAGGTCGATAGATGAAGCTTCTTCTTAAAAGATGATTTAACTTGCTTACCCATTTGACAAGCATCACATAAGCGATCTTTATTAAAGGAACCCCTAGGTAATCCCTCTACAAGATTTAGCGATATTAATTGAGAGATTGCCTTAAAGTTGAGGTGATTCATTTTTCTATGCCATAACCAACCCAATTCATTTTGATTCTTGGCTACGAAACATGTAGGGTTGTTATCTAATGTTGAATCCCAATCTACTAAGTATACATTGTTTGTTCTTCTTCCTTTTAATTTAGTAGATCCTGTCTTAACATCGATTATCTCGCACAAGTCACTAGAAAATTTAATTTCAAAGCCTTTATCACAAAATTGACTTATGCTTAGGAGATTATGTTTAAGACCCTCAACATAGTATACATCATTGATCATGATGTTCCCCCTATGCATGATACCTATACCTTTAGTTTTACCTTTAGAATTATCACCGAATATAACTTGAGGACCATTGGTTGCACGATAGTTGATCAAGAGATCCTTTGATCCAGTCATATGTCTCGACGACCCACTATCTATGTACCAATTTGAGGTATCGGTGTTGGCTCTAGGTACCTGCATTCAAAGGGCAGTTCTAATTCTTCTTAGGTACCCATTTTGTTTTGGGTCCTTCTTTGTTAGTAACGTTAGTCTGAATTAGAATCTTCGGAACCCACATTTGCCTTGTCTTCATTTTGGGAAGATTGGCCTTTTTGGGTTTCAGTTTGTGTTGTGTGTGCTCTTTAGGTGTATGGTAATATCCTTGATAATAGCAATAATCACAATCATAATCATGGTTATCATAGTGTCGATAATATGATCTAGATCTTTGCGGATATTGACATTGGTATTTCCTTGATATTGGCTTAGGATGCACTTTTGGTGTTAGACGCTTAGCGTTTGATTTACTTGTAGAAGGTTTTTCCTTAGCCCTTCGAGCGCTTGGATATACTTTCTTTTGTAGATCATTTACTTTGGTCTTTCTTTTGACTGAGCCAGTGTTAGCTTTTTCATTTGATTTCATACCAATATTCTGAGTCTCATTCAGCGTTTGTCTGTTTGAGCTTTCTTCAACAAAGGTTACACCTTTTCCTCTGTTGGTTGATATAACCACAGACGCTTTGGTTTTGTGACCAGATTTATCACAACCTAAACCGGTCTTTTCACCAAATGCTCTGGTTACTTCAGTCACATTATCTAGCGTTCTAGAAGCTTTTGATAATGATGAGATAAGCGGCTCTGATTTAGCAAGTTTAGCGATCAATTCAGCTTCTCTCTTGACTATTATATCAATATCACCTTTTAATTGAATAATTTCACTCTCAAGCGATTAGTTCTTCTCAATGCACTGTTGCTGAATTTGCAACTCTGCTTTGAGCGTCACTTTGTCGCTCTTGAGCGCTGAGATGATGTAAAGGTGATCTTGAAATATTTTTGCGGCTTCTTGACAATCATTATAATATTCTTTTACTTTGTCAAGTAATTCATCATAAGAAAGGGGATGACATAATTCAGTGGTTACCTCAGATAGCGAATCGTCAGACTCTTCATCATCTCTTGCCATAAGACAAATGAATGCTGAGTCGCTTGAAGGCTCATCATCACTGCTTTCATCTGATGATTCCAAGTCCTCTTCAGGAGTGTAAAATGGTTCTGATTCTGCTAGCAATCCTTGTTGCCTTAGATTATTCCTGAATTGACTTCTATGTGCTTGGTCTTGCTTTGTAGGTTTAGACACATTCGGATATGGGCAATTAACTTGGAAATGCCCTGGTTTCCTGCAATTATAACAAAGATTTGTTTTCATCTTTTGTTCATTTGTTAATCTTGCAAATCGTGGTTTTGGAACCACTGGTGCTGAGAGGTCTTGCTGAGAAGATGCTTGATGATGAATTGGCGCTGGAGAGGATGGTGCAGGATAGTGAGGCGTTTGATATTGTTGTAGATTTTGAACAGGCGCTTGATATGAATTTTGTCCTGGATGTTTAGGACTGCTTTCTTTCTTCTCATATTTCAAGAACTTTCTGAATCTGTTTAGAAGCGCTAGTTCTTTTTCCTCACTTATATCTGAAGCCTTTCCTTTACTACTGGATTTTCCTTTGAGTGATGCCATTAGCGCTCCAGATTCAATTACTGGACTGCTCACTGCATCGCTGGCCGTATTCAACTCAAACTCAAATGCCTTGAGTTCTGAAAAAGCATCTTCTGGAGTTAGACTATCCAGATTGTTTGATTCTCTCATTGCAGTTGTTTTCATAAGGAATCTACTCGGGAGACTTCTGAAGATTTTGACGACCATTTCCCGATTTTGTAGTTCCATGCCCAAAGATGTTAATTCTGTGACAAGAGCTGTAAATCTCATGTCTAATTGTTCTAGTGTCTCATTGGATAACATCTTGAAGCCGTTGAATTTTTCTTTGGCAATTGATAATTTGTTTTCCATGATTTGTGCTGAGCCACCACAAATAGTAGCCAACTTATCCCAAATTTCTTTAGTTGTATTGCATGATTTGACTTTGTTGAATAAGTTGTCATTGTCACCAATGGTTGTGTATAACGCATTCCGACCGACATTGCCTAGATTGGCTCGTCGACGCTCATCGGTGGACCATTCTTGTTTGGGCTTCTCCACATAACCGTCAGGTGTTTCTTCTGTGGCTTCAGGCGCTCTGGTGATAACTTTGTATATTTTGATTGGCCCATCTGAAATGATATCACACATTTCATCATCACATGAACACAAATAAGTAAACGCTTTGACCTTCCATGAATCATAATTTGACTCGGTCAACTTGGGAACTTTAGAGAATGCCATGAAAAATTTAAAGTAATTTTAAAGCGACTATTTTTTTTTTTTTTTAAAAATGGATCTGAACAAGCAGTTACGCTTGGAAACGCTTAGGTTTCAACTTCAACTGCTCTGATACCACTTGTTGGTCCCAAGTGGTATATGTTAAGGGTCTAGAAGGGGGGAGGGGGTTGAATAGACCCTGAAGTCTTTTTTTGACTTCTAAAAATTCGTATCACTTTGAAGTATTTGAACGCTCGGAAAGCTTTGAGCGCTGGGTGCGGCGCTTGAGAGATAATGACTTAAGCGCTGGTTTCAGGCGCTTGGGAAAAGTTAACTTAGACTTGGTGATTTCAACGCTTACCAAAGTAGGGCAAAGTTTAGTCACTAAATCAGAGTTAGCACAGCGGAAGTATTTTATAGCTTAGCGTTCGATTTGTTAATTAAAAGTAGTCGCTTAGTTGTTTTAAAACTTTATCAAAGAATATGCAATATGAATAGTAAAGCAATAAAACAGTAAATAGTTAAAGCAGTAAATGGCACAAGATATTTATAAGGTTCACTGGGTGATGTAATCCCAGCTACGTCCTTCTTCTCCTTTTATCAGGGAGGTTTTCCACTATGATGATTATCGAAGAGTCACACAGAGACTTCTACAAAATAGAGGGAGATTGGATATGATCTCGGAACTCCTTGGTCACACAGATTTCAGCTCCACTAAAGACCTTCTATCCCCTTGCTTCTTTCACTCAGAAATGGTGCAAGTTACGCTTGATCTCGGAACTCCTTGGTCACACAGATTTCAGCTCCAATAGAGATCTTCTTCCACAAGCTTCTTTTACACAAAAATATTGCTTGTAAGTCAACAAGCTTTCTCACTCAGATGAAAGGTGTTGATGGTTTTGGTCACGGGTTTGTTTGTTTTTGGAAAGTTTAAACAACTTGGAGATATCTCAATAGTAGTGTAGGTTCTTCTTAAAAAGAGGTTTGAAATATGGGTGACTGTCTAGGAATGTATTTGAGAAGCTTAAAGGATTTCGGCTCTGGAATTTATAAGCTTTTTTCTCTCCAATAAATTCAGCAAAGTTTTGGACCCTTTTCTTGTTTTTACGTCCAGATGTTTTTCTATATGTATTACACTGTGTCCCTTTTGCTGAAAAGGTTATTTATAGATTGTTTTGAGATTTTGTCCGTTGGACACGGTTGGAATCTCGTTTCCCTAAACATTCCATGAGTTCTGACAATCCTAACTTTGGGTATATTTAATTGGTTAGGCATGGTCTTGGTTTCATAAATCTGACAGTCTCGGTCAAAGATATGGCTTGCCCATAAGTTGTAGTGCTTATATTTTAATAGCACTTATCCGACTTTTGATGCATCTTGTCTTATTTCCGTTTGGGAATAATTTTCGTTGATTCATGCATCTTTGATAACTTGGATTTGAATCTTCAAGTTACGCTTGGAGAACTAGGCCTTGAGCCTTTGGAGTTTAGGCTTTTTGAAAGTAGCCTTCTTTGTTAATCAGACGCTTGAGAAAGGTCACAATCTTTGCCCGATTTTTAGACGCTTGTCCTTTCACTTTATCTTTGATAGACTCACTCAGAATTCTATCATTGATTTAGTGTTAAGTACTTGGTCTAAGGTCCATAAAAAATCTTGAGCGCTGAGTTCGTAACCTGGGATAGTCTTTTAGCGTTTGACGGACGCTTGAGACTAATCTTTATCTTTACTGTTCCTTCAGACGCTTGATCTTCAACTTCATCACTTGGTAGACTCACACAGAATTCTTCTAGTGATTTAGTATCACATTCTTAGTCTAAACTCTATAAAGATAAAAATACAAGCCTAGTATAAAAACACGAGCTTTCAGGCGCTTATACATTTGTTCTACGAAAGCTTTTATACTTTATATTTCTTGGGGTCTAACATGGAATCCTAATTGTCATCATCAAAACATCTAACATGAAATTCCTAACAGCAACAAATGAACTTATTGGGTTATTCTTTTTTTATTGAATTTATAAGATTTGTAAGAAATTGCAAATCTTATAAACTTCATTCAAGATTTAAATAGAATTTGTTAATTGATCAAATTAAATAACTTATAATTGACTAATTGAGTATGATAGAAGTGGAACATTGAAATCTTATAATTTTAAATCTACAATTTGTTAATTAATAATTTGCTAATTTTATTAATTGAAATTAAAGTCTTTGTTAATTTATAAGTTACAAATTTACAAATAACAAGATTTAAATGATTTGTTAACAAATTTGTAAATTTGTAACTTATAAATTAACAAAGTCTTTAATTAAAATTAATAAAATTAACAAATTGTAAATTTAAATTTATAAGATTTCAATGTTCCACTTCTATCATACTCAATTGGTCAATTATATGTTCTAATTTGATCAATTAACGAATTTTATTTAAATCTTAAATGAAGTTTATAAGATTTGCAATTTATTACAAATCTTATAGGTTCAATAAAAAAAGAATAACCCAATAAGTTCATTTGTGATTTAATATTGTAAGGTTGTGTTTGGATGGAGTATTTGTTATAACTCATGAATTTTCATGAGGGACTATTTTGGTACCTTTTAAAGTTTAAGAGGGTACATATGACAGTAGGAATAGTTAGGGGGGGCATTTGTATTTTGCCCTATAAGATTCAATAGCTATTCTAATACAAGTATTTTCTAGTTTCATATGTTGGTACTTATTAATTTCGTTGTGCATTCTTACACAATTTTTAATAACAAAATTCACTCCCCTTTTAGGCATATTTTGAGTTACACTGGCATCAGAGCTAGGTTGCTCACTTCTAAGGGTTTAACCGCCCGAATCAAATATTGTCATGACTGCTTCCATAGTTGACGTATATGCAGAGGAAAAATCTCATTCTCGCCAACTTTTCTTCGACAACACAAATTATGCTACTGTTCTTCGACGATGACACAATTTTGTATCCGAGACTGATATTCATAAAGTGTGCAAGCTTGAGAGATCCATCTATCGACTCAAGCATATCGTAGATGGAATCAACGTTTTGATGAAGTAGTCAAGGGATATGGCTTCATCAAGAACGAAGATGAACCCTGTGTCTGTTAGGTGTATGCCCTCAATGTCAATGAGGAAGTAGATTGAGTAGGGCATTCATAAGTTATTTTGTACAAACGAATGTATTTCTATTTATAGAATAAAGGTATTTTGGTTTTGTTCATATAAATCTCACTGGCAATTAATTGTGTTGAACAAATAGTCCTTGAGATTTGAAGATAGATTTTGCACCTCTTATATGGATAGGAAAAGGCATTGGAAAAGTCAATTACTTAATCTCTTAATATTGGTTCGCGAGTTAAGGAATTTTAATTGGGAATTAAAATTTAACTCGTATGACACCTACTTTGACAAGGAGTGCCAGTCGAACACTGATTAGATGGTGGAAGCCTGTGTCATGAATACTATTAATGGAATTAACATATTTGAACTCAACTCGCTTTAATCCGATCACATGGGTATTTCCTCTTTGACGGTCACTGATTGGGATTAAGATTGCGATAGTATGTGTGGACTTTTAACCTGAGGAGTTATTTACAATGTGTTTGTAGTATTGGATATGTTACCAGAGTAATTAGACCCGTATCACCTGATAGCTGGGGTCAACCTCGAAGTATGATTCAAATGGTGCATTCGATATTGTAAGATAACTGGCAATATGGAATTCACCATCTCGATAGTAAACGAGTATGTGACCTATACGATCATAAGTAAATGAATTTATAAGTCTTTGGCCAAAGCATATAAACTAGCTAGTGATAGTCACTGAGGTTAGTTTGGTAATTCCACATTATTATGATTACAAAGTACAGTATCAAGTTCTATGAGTTTGACATACCATGGCTCTGACTTGATCGGGTCATGTCGGTGAAGAGTTTATACGCATATGGTAATCGTAATCAAGGTTTGGGAGCAGTACAACCCGAGGATGCTTGCGCATAAAAAAATACAGATTTAAAAATTAAAAACGACACCCCCAAATTGGGGCTAGGTTGACATGGTACCATCGGATTCAAAACTATCCTAAAAGATGGTTTTCTCATGTTTACCTCTCGAAGAACTAAAAGCAGCAATGTCTTTTTAAGCTACTCCCTGCTACACCTCTCCAAATTGGATTTGTCCTAGCGCCCTAAGTGTTGCGCCTCTGAGTTTATCCACACCCTATCTCGTACCCTCGATTATCTCTACCAGTGCTAGCCAAGAGAATATCAAATTTTAGCTTTTTGAGAAAAAATGGTTAGGAATTTATTAAGTGTTCTTCGTACTCAACACATGAGTTGAAAGAATTCTTGTGAAAGAAAAAGGAGGAGAGAATAAGAGACAAAGGACTTGTATTGATTTTCAATTAATCCTTCATTATTGTAAAAGAGGTAGAATATACACATATATATAGAGTCCACACTTGTGGCACTTCACGAACACTCCTCGATGGCATTCTATTTAATAGATAATCCACTGTCTCCAAGACATAGCCCCAAAAGAACGTAGGTAAATCAGTGGACATCATCATTAATCGGACCATGTCCATCAATGTGGGATTTTTTCCCTCAGATACACCATTTAATTGTGGCGTTCCAGGCAGTGTCAACTGAGAAAGAATCCCTTTCTCTTTCAAATAATCCAAGAACTCACCGGACAAGTATTTTCCTCCTCGATCAGATCGAAGATCTTTAATACTTTTACTAGTTTGTTTCTCTACTTCATTTCTGAATTCTTTGAATTTATCAAATGCTTCAGATTTATATCTAATAAGATATAAATAACCATATCTAGAATGATTGTCGGTAAAGGCTATGAAGTAAGAATAATTTCCTAATGCACTGACACTGAATGGCCCACACACATCTGTGTGAACTAACTCAAGCAAATCCTTAGTGCGTTCCATTTGGCCTCCAAATTGTGACTTGTCATTTTGCCCTTTAGACAAGATTCACAAGTTGGTAGTTCCTCTTCGTCATCAAGCTCGAGGAAACTTGACAACTTGCGAATCCTATCCTTAGACGCATGACCAAGTCTAGCATGCCAGATTTGTGCATTAGGCAGATTATCAGATTTATGCTTCCCTTTGTTTATTGGTTGAATTACAACAGAATTAGTATGCTGGTAAACATAAAGGTTGTTTTACATACATGCTCTAATGATCAATTTAGAACCCAAAAACATTAAACAAAAACCATTATTTATTTTAAAAGAAAAACATTCTTTGTCCAAAACAAAAACAGAAATCAGGTTCTTAATCAGTCCGGGAACATAATAAACATCCTTTAAAATAAACCTATTACTATGCTCCAGAACTAAATTGACGTATCCAACATCCTTCACAGCGACAGCCGCTCCATTAGCCATTCTCAGGTGCATGTCCCCGTCAGCTAGCTCTTTGCTTCTAGACAGCACCTGCAAATCATTGCAAAGGTGAGTACCATAGCCGGTGTCATACACCCAAGAAACATGGTTAATTGACAAATTAACCTCAACAATAAACACACCCTCTTTATGGCTTTTCAAGGCAGCAGGACAATCCTTGCTCAAGTGTTACATCCTATGGCAATGAGGGCAATTACCCTTTGGCGTCTTGTCTCCAAATGCTCTCTCCAACTCGTCGACGAGATCCTTGGCTAGTTTAACCTTTCCATATGTCTCAATCATGCGCTCAGACATCATAGACAATATGTAACGTCGAACATAAGCCTCATCATCGATTTGCTTTGTCCAGTACTCTAAAGTACGAGCACAAGTTGCCGGTTTGGGATAAGGTGGGACTTCTCCTTTGATTATGTAATCAAGATCCTTGACCCTGAGATACACATCTAGAGCCAAGCGCCAGTAGATATAGTTCGAGCCATCAAACTTGTTGCGTTTAAGAATCTATACACAAGTATAAACGATATCCATGATATTACTGTGTAAAATGCGATAAAGCAAAAAACGATTATTAGCATTCAATTCTAACATATATTGACATGCAATTAAGTAGTTTTAAATATACATGTATGCTCCCACTATCTTTTCGAATTCCATCACCCCAATAGATAGAAGACGGGAGATGTTACAATTTCCAATGGGCTTGAGTGTCAAATGTCCCAACCTCATTCCACGACTCGTGAGACAATGGACGGTGACATTTGATCAGGCGCGATGGCCCCCATCCACATCCAGGTGGTTCTCAAGATGTTTGCGTCACATTTTATGTACCTCCCGAGAACACGATGCAATCGTACACTAGTCTGTGTTTAAGTCCGACCTATCAAATTTTCACAGCATAATAGTAGCGAGGTGGTCCCATGACTCATGGACGACCCCTTAGCAAAACTAAGACCCATGTGCACTTCTAGTATGACCGCTTATCATATAGAAGGCCTAGTTGTGAGATTAGTACACTTAACTTGCCACCATTCCTCAACTCATGAGAGAATGATGACAAGCCGCGGTATTCCCTCTCACATCTAATGATGGAAAGCACTGGACCTAATCAAGGAGCTTCCGGGATCCCGATTTATCCATTGAGGGACTTAATATGGTTTAAAGAGGGTTTTTAAAAACAAGGTCTCACACTTGCAATTACTTATCTTCTTAGATGATTATGCAAACATGCACAACATACAAAACATAAGGAAATAAGCAATCATATATAAAGCGGTAAATTTGATCTTAGTCGAGCCATTGCCTAAACATCCAGAGCCATCAAGGTGTTGACCAATCTAATCTAAGGACCCGGACCCTATACTAAGGTCTCCAAATCTCCATGAGCTTGAACGTCTCTATCTTCGTCTTCATAAAATTACATTTAAAGAAAATATTTCCCTCTCAATTACAAGAAAAGAAAACATGGCACGCAGGCCTCAAATCATAACAACAACTAGTCTATGGCTCAACCCGGACCACCACATAATCATATAAACATGCAAACATGAATTAATATTCACGGTCTTTAATTAAGGACAATCAAATTAATTAAAGGATCCAAAGACTTTAATTTCTAAAAACCAATTTTAGAAACCTACATGAAAAAGTCATACTTTTTCAATCAATCAAAAAACAATTTCAAAAACCTAATATTATTTAATCTCGGAAATTAATAAAGTTCATATTTTATTTCAACTTCCAAAATTAAATAAAACCCTTAAATTTAAAATGTCCAGTTTTTAGAATAACTTTAAAACAATTTTAATTTCAGATTCAAAAACTTTAATTTATAAAATCACAAATTAGGGTTGCGCTTTTAATTTAAATTGCAAAAACGACTCAAGGCCTAAAACGCAATTATAACGAAAAAAATTTGGAAATTAGGGAAAATTACATTTCGACCCCAAGATCAAAACACGGGCCGCCGAATTCGATTCACACGCCGGCGTGCGTTCGCTACGGTGCGTCAGCGCGTATGCGCAACGCCCTTGCTACCTGTGCACTCGCTGCCTTGGTGCGTCGCTGTTTGCGATGGTGAACAGTTGTCGTCGTCGCGCAGCGGCGCTGTTCCGACAGCGCTGCACAGCGATGCACCCCCCCCCCTTTTTTAAATCAAAACATAAAAACGCAGCCCTTTGATTTTTAGATTAATTCCAAATCACCAGATCTAAAAATTAAACAGAAAATCCAACCAATTCCAATATGCAATAAAAATATATTTTAAAGCATATAAACACGAAAAGAATCCGAGCCATGTTAAAACCTTCGCTCTGATACCACTGTAGGGATCGGTACAACCCTGAGAATGCCAACATAGCGGAAAATATAGATTTAAAAATTAAAAGCGACATCCCCAAATTAGGGCTAAGTTGACATGGTACCATCAGATTCAAAACTATCATAGACGATGGTTTTCTCGTGTTTACCTCTCGAAGAACTAAAAGCAACAATGTTTTTTTAAACTACCCCCTGCTACACCTCTCCGAATTGGAATCGTCCTAGCGCCCCAAGTGTTGCGCCTCTGAGTTTATCCACACCCTAGCTTGTACCCTCGATTATCTTCACCAGTGCTAGCCAAGAGAATATCGAATTTTGGCTTTTTAAGGAAAAAGGGTTATGAATTTATTGTGTTCTTCGTACTCAACACATGAGTTGGAAGAATTCTTGTGAAAGAAAAAGGAGGAGAGAATCAGAGAAAAAGGGTTTGTATTGATTTTCAATCAATCCTTCATTATTTTAAAAGAGGTGGAATATACACACACACACACACATATATATATATATATATAGAGTCCACACTTGTGTAAACTCACACACAGACACATGCCACTTACCCCTTGAATTTACGGCGTGCGTGCATATGTATATATGACACGCTAAAAGCTAACGTGCTATAATAGCAAGTGCACTAGACGTGTGTAGTAATAAGTGGACAAAAAGTCCGGGTTGTCGAACCACAAGGACTTGAATTCTAGTTAATGATTTTCGATAAAAGATAAGACAATTAAAGTAAAGTGCAAGAAAAAGATTAAACAAACGAAGAACCAAAGAGAAACGTACTATAGATTTAATCTCACGTATGATAAAATGACTAAGGCACATGCTACAACCGAATCTACTCGTCAATATATATGAGCTACTCTTCGAATTATTAGACTCCTATTGCTTTGGTGGAAACTCCTAAATTAACTATTACCCGATGTCTCGGCACATAATAATCCTATGATTAATTGACGGTTCTCTAAATATGTCTATCCGAGAATCTAATCACAAATCACGCATTAACGTTCTAGAGCTTCCCCGAACGAATCCGGCTAACAACACCCGGGAATCTTTACCTATTTCTAGGGCAATCCCTCATTTGTTTCGGATGATGTGTTAATTCTCTTGCACCCTAATCTATTTTCTCTCGAACAACTAGATTAGGCAAGATAGCAAGCATATGGTGATCAAACATATGATTGGAATAAAAGCATAGAATTAATGATAAGAGGTGTTTTTACGTGTTTTTAAGACCGTAATTCTTATGATTTGGATTCACTTATTGCTTAAATCATGTCACATTTGCATTTAATAGGTGTGTTAAGTGAATACAAGTAATAAATGAGAATACATGAAGAAAAGGGAAGAAAAACGATGTACAAAACAAGTTCAAGCATGTTTTTCAACACCTAGGCGGTTTATGCATCTCCTACCACATTCGAGCGATAATTCCGTACATTTTAAGACCGACTTAGACAAAGTTTCCTTCTACAAAGTTTTAGATGTATGTCTTAGCTTCAAATGGGAACTTGAAACATCCAAATCGGAGGTCTATAGAGATAATTGTGAAGGAAATACGATTGCTGCGCCAAACAGAGAAGTACATGTGCCAGGATACGCCCCAGCGCCCTCCTAGTCATGCCTAGGCATGGATAGTCCGAATTTTACTCCTTTTTCAGCCTAAATTCCAGCCTTATATGATGGGTAAGAATCACTTTTGGCCATAATTCAGCACATGTGTTGAGGGGTTGTCATAAGTGTGTTTCTTGGTAGATTTACTTTATGGGCGCCAAATCAGAAACAACCTCCATGTGGAAACGTAATTTAGGTATACTTAGAGACCGAATTGGACAAAATGTCCTTCTGCAAAGTTGTAGATCTATGTGTCAGCTTCACCTGGGGACTTGAATCATCCAATTTGGAGATTTGTGGAGAAGTTTATGAGGAAAATACTAAGACTGCGCTGGAAAGCAAGAAAATGGCAGCATGCATGTGTTTTGTTGAAGTTTTCACATGGTTATGCTTGGTGGAATTCTTAATGGCCGAAATTTCAGCATTTTTTAGCTGGTTGGAATCTTAAAAGCCAAACTTTAAGCATCACCTTAGGTGGAATTCTCATTGGGGAACTTTAATGGGAATTCTTAATGCATACTTTAGTGGAATTTTGGCTATAAAAGGAGGGGGAACCCATACTCTTCATCATTCACTATCAATTTCAGATTCTTAGAGGAGAGGGGGGCAGCCCCTAATCTGATTTCTCCACCATTCATCACCATTCTTCATCACTCTTGGAGGGGAAAACTAGAGGAAGGAAAAGAGCTTGGGGATTGAAGGCTCAACTTCAAGATCCATCATTATTCACTTTTGAGGGAGTTTTTATAGCTTTTCATTTCAATTATGTCTATGAACATGTGTATTAATTCATTTATTTTTTTCATATTATCCATTATGAACTAAATTCATAAGACTAGGGCCATGTAAGGCCAAATTGTGATATATGCTTATAATAGATGATTGTTGAGGTTGTTCTTATATTGTTATGTGATGTGAATTTGTGTTTTTGCCTATCTTGCATATACTTGATCACTATATGTTAGAATCTTATGCCTAGGTTAATATTTCGGGAGAAAATTGACTTAGGGTGCAAGAAATTCACATCATGACCCGTAACTAATGAGGAATTGCCCTAGACATAGGTAAAGATTCCCGGGTGAAGTTGTTCCATACAAATCGAGTGAACTTTAGTACGTTAATGCATGTTTAGTGGTTAGATTTCCGGATAGGAATATTTGGGAAATCACGATCTAAGCATAGGAGTTTATACGCGAGACATCGGTTATTCTCTACCCTCGGAGTTCTCACCATAACAATATAAGCGTAATCCTTCAACTAGAATCTTTATAAGTATAATTGATCAATTTGAACCTAGCATGTGCCTTAGTCTCCCTTTATACTTTGTGTAAAATCAATTGTGTAATCTTGTTCTTATTGTATGCATTTTACCTATAATTTACTTTAATTATATTTGTTCTTTTTTTCGTTAAAATCATAAACTAAAATTCAAGTCTCCGTGGTTCGACAATCCGGACTTTTAGTCCACTTATTACTACACACGACTAGTGCACTTGCTATCATAGCACGTTGGCTTTTACCGTGTCAATTAACACACAAAGCAATAGGAGAATTAATACAAAGAGCAACTTCACATATATTGATTCATAAATTTGGCCTTCACATGGCCTTAGTTCTACAATATTAGCCTCTCATCAAAGCCTTAAGAAAATCTAATACAAACATATACATACTCATGGAAATAAACATGTAAATGCAAATAATTAAAACTCCCTCAATTGATTGATGATGGATCTTTGCTCTCTTGATCTTCAATCCTTAGTTCCTCTCTCTTTGTTCCCCTCCAAAAGTGATGAAGAAAATGGTGATGAATGATGATGAGTGAAAAGTGATGGCCAAAATTGCCTCTCTCTCTCTCCTCCTCCCCAAGATGTGCCGGTCAATTGCTCCAAAATTGCCTTAAGAAGACCACAACCAATCAGCTCCTAGTGTGTGCCCCCCCTAGTGTGTCCTCCACTACTCTTAAAGTGAGTAGTATAAAATTCCCTAAAGTAGATCTAGTAAGAAACATACTTATGACATCCCCCTCATACATGTGATGACCTCTTGGCTTTAAATGTTCTATTCCCCCATCAAATGATGATCTTTTGGCTGAAAGGAATCAAATCTCAGATGTGGCCACGCCTAGGCGCGGGAATTATGGCGCTCGGGCGCCGTCAGCAGAATGTTGGGAGTATTTGCCTCTGTCTGGCGCAGTAATTGTATTTCCTTCATAACTCTCTCCAAAAAACTCCGATTTGGATGATTCAAGTCCTCATTTTAAGCTAACACATAGTTCTACAACTTTGTAGAAGGAAACTTCATCCAATTCGGTCTCTAAATATAAGAAAATAGCGCTCAACCGTGGAAACAAATGCAGATACGGCGCCCGGGCGTGGGCAAGATGGCGCCTAGGCGTAGGGGTGCGTAGCAATTTGGCCTAAACTTGTTTTATACGTCATTTTTCATCCCGTTCTTTGATTGTATCCATTTAAGACCTGAAATCACTTAATGCACGAATTAAACGCACATGTGGCAAGAATCAAGCGATAAATGAACCTAAGACATAAACGCAAAGGGGCTTAAAAACACGTAAAAATGCCTCTTATCAATATATATAAGATCTTTCCTTTTATTTAGTTACCTTAAGCAATTAAAAGAATTTACCAAATATATTTATAAGATATTAATAAATAGGGAGTTGATATTGACACTCCAAAAATTACAAGCGGAGCTCCACTTTTTACTAATTTTAGAAAGAAATTTGTATTGAATAGTGGAGTGCCAATGACACTTTTGGAGTGCCAATATCATTTTCCTAATAAATAAATATATATATATATAAACTTGGTGAGCAAGATAAATCTTTCCGCCAAGATTCCACACACATACATATACACGCGCACACACACACACACATGTATTTATAAATACATATATATATATATATATTATTTAATTTTTTCTTTTATTAATTAATTAGTCCTTCCCAATTTAAGATTTCAATATTAAATTATAAGACCTTTAATTAATACCATGTATTAAATTCCTTTTCTTGATTAATTAAATCTAATTAATTAATCCCCCCATTAATTCACAAAGAATTAACTAACCAATAGGTACTACACTAAGTTATGTGTGTGACCCCTCAGTCTCATTAATAGGCTAGCAATAAATTCTCCCATAGGCTAGATTAATTATTCTCAATAATTCACTGGACCTTGGATTAATTTCACCAAATCAACCTAAGGCACCTATTGGTCATGGTTCGATGTCTACCAACGTCGCCACGACTTCCTAGATGTCAATGATGAAAAGCAAACCTATCCGAGTTACGATCGTTATGTGGGTAGAATTCCTTCATCAGTTTTTTGTCCATGGTCTAGGGTATGGCGACGGTCGAACCCTAATAACCTTAGAAACTATGACTGTGTTGTGACATCTAATGATCTAGTCTTCTAAGCCGGGACCGTCAATCCCTCTTAGAAGACAAATTTTTTGATCAAAGACTTTATCGACCATTTAGATTCTCGCAACATCATAGGAAATACCGGGTACTCGTGACCCTGGATGAATCCCTCGATGACTACCGCTTGTTCTGCTGTATTACTAGACTATATAGAACATACACGTCGTATGACTCTCCTAGAGTGCACGTGCATGTCAAAGTATAGTGGGCAATACCATTTCCAATGAGATCTCAAGTCGAAGGACTAATCTTACACTACGAAACCCAAGGACTCCATGTTCGACAGCACCAACTAGGAGTCCTTAGTGGGGCCGTTCAATTCCATAACCAAAGTATGAATCTTCATACATTTATTGTCATTCAAGCCATCGACAGTGGAACACGTCGACCTCTTGGGAGAGTTACATGCATGAACAAGTCTTGACGAGGCCAGTGATATCCCACATCTCACAGCCTTTATGACTTGGAACATTATTTAGGACTATGGTCTTTGAGAGCATTACATAGGTATCCCGATTGCTCCCCTAACCATATGTAATCCATGGGATCTTTATCTATACTAACACAAGTGGTAGCAATAAAGAAGCATACCATATAAAGATTCAATATATTTAAAATAAGACTGTCATAGTGTTTTAAATTTAAGATGGCATATCCCAAAATAATTGGCCCACGGGGCACCTAACACTATCAGGTTTGTGATGACGTATTCATCTCGTATTCAATTGGGCAATGATTTGATTCCACGGTGCTGGCTAAGTGGCAACCTTATCCTTTGGTATCCTATCATTGCCAATTTAATCGAGCCTAGAGAGTTGCGCTATGTGAAGAAAAGGAATTATTTTCTATGTTAAGGGTATTTTGATAAATTCACATTAGAAGTAAATGACTAGCAAAATTGGATGGCATGATTTAATTAAAGATATTTAACTAAATTAAATAAATTAATTAAATCATTAATGCATAAGTTAAATTAATTGGAATTAATTTATAAGTTGAATTAAATTAATTGGATTAAATTTAATTAGATTAAAGTAATTAATTAAAAATCAAATTGGATTTGGACTTGGACTTAATTAATTACACTTGGACTAAGATAGAACAAAGCACGAAAACCCATCCACATAGGGTGTAGCGGCCACCCCTCAATGTTAGACTAAGGATTTTATTTAAAACCCCTATAGTTGTTAGTCAGTAATAGATCTCTCCAACTCAGTCAATTCAGAATCTGACTTTGAGAAAGAAACCTAGAGTAAAAGAAAAGACAAAAATTCCCTCCCTTCTCTCCTAACTAGCCACCGCCGCCTTACCTGCTGTGGAGGAGATAAAAGCTCTCTTGGAGATATTCTTCCGCGTAATTATCTAGAGGCAGGAGTATGGGGTTGTTGCTGATTGAATATAATTTTTGTCATCAAGAGGTAATTTGATTATCCTCTAGATTTAATTTTCTTGTTGCATAATTATATCATGAAATTTCGGATCTGATTTATGGAGTGATTCGAATAAGTTTTATCCACTAGATTGAATCAAAACAGTGTCTATTAAAAGAATAGTGGGAGCTAGATTTCATTCTTAGTACTATATGTAGATGACATTCTACTTATAGGAAATGGCGTGGGAATGCTGACCACTGTCAAGAAATGGTTTTCGAGTACTTTTTCCATGAAAGACTTGGGAGAAGCTACCTACATTCTAAGAATTCGCTTACATAGAGATAGAGCGAATAGAATGATAGGTCTTTCCCAAACTCTTTACTTAGACAAGGTCCTAAAGAGATTTAGAATTGAAGACTTTAAGAAAGGGTTCCTACCTATAAGACATAGGGTACATCTCTCAAACTCTATGTGTCCTCAAAGTGAGGAAGATAGAAAAGAGATGAGTACAGTACCCTATACATCTGCAGTGGGTAGCCTGATGTATGCAATGTTGTGTACAAGACCTGACATTGCCTATAGGGTTAGCATGGTGAGTTAATTTCAGGCAAACCCAAGTAAGGAACACTGGATAGCTGTGAAGAATATCCTGAAGTACCTGAAGAGGACTATGGATATAATTCTCATATATGGAGGTGGAGAGTTGAAGGTGGACGGTTACACTGATTCAGACTTTCGGCCTGATGTAGATGACCAAAAATTCACTTCAGATTTTGTATTCACGCTTAATGGTGGAGCGGTGTCTTGGAAGAGTTCCAAACAAAGCACAACTGCTGATTCCACCACTGAAGCAGAATATGTGGTTGGCTCAGAGGTGGCCAAAGAAGTAGTTTGGCTATGGAAGTTTCTTGGATAACTTCAAGTGGTTCCTAGTGCTAAGCTCCCGTTGCCACTTTATTGTGACAACAATGGAGCAATAGCGCATGGCAAGGAACCAAGGTCTCACAACAAGTCAAAACACATTGAGAAGGGATTTCACATCATCAAAGAGATCATTGGAAGATGAGAGATAGCAGTTTAGATAAAAGCCTCAAGTGACAATGTAGCTAACCCGTTCACCAAACCACTGCCACAAGCGGTTCTCGACCGACACTTGGAAAGGATGGGTATTAGATACCACAGAGAGTGGCATTGAGTACAAGTGGGATATTGTTAGGATTATGCCCATAGATTCCGTAGAGGATAGAATATGTAGGCTATTCGATTTGTAATTGACTTATTCTTTTATAATAAAAGGCAATTTAGTTGTTTTCACATAAATCTTATTAGCATCTTTAATTAGCGTACAACGCACTGTTCATGTAATCGATGCAATCTCTCTACTTCTTATGAGATAGGAAGAAAGGCACTAGAGAGATTGATCTTGATTACTTAATATGTTCGCAAGTAACGAGGACTCTCAAATGGGAAATAAAGACTCAGTATACTTGTACAGCCTGAGCTTTGACATAGAAGTGCCAGTCAGACACTATAAGATAGTGGAAGCTATGTTGTAGACACATTAGTAGAACTGATGGGGTCAAACTCGACTCGCATCTGTTCTGTCACATAGGTTTTTACTCTGTGACTGTCAATGATAATACTGATTATTTGTGACAGGTATAAGTGAACCTGCGATCTGAAGTATCAGGCTGAAGATGCACTCGTGACATCAAGTCTGTTACTAGAGTAGTTAGACCCAATTCATCCGTTGGTGGGGTCGACCTCGAAATGCGATTTGATGGGCAAGTGGTAGTCTTAACTAATTACTAAGATGGGAATTGTTCTCTCATAAGTGAATGAGAATGTGTCCTATGTGATTATAGATAATGGAGATCAAAGTCTTTGGCCAAGGCATTAGAGTTCCTTGTGTCGGGCACAAAAGTAAACACAATGATCTCGTATTATTATAATTTATACATGTGGTCAAGTTCGGTAACTTTGACATAACCATGACTATCACTTGACTGGAACACAAGAACAAAAGGTTTATATGTATATGGTATTCACAATTTGAAAGGTTTCGGAATGATCCACTCATTCGATCTTGTTTGGGCTACGAAGTGGGCTACGTGACTTGTTAGGTGTTACCACTTCCTTTGGATTCCTCTCATTGCCAAACGAGATGAAACTAAAGAGTCGCGCTATAATTGGCAAAAATAAAATAAAAGGAATTTGTCTATTGGGCTTAGGAGTATTTAATTTATTAGATAAATTAAATATTATTAATTGATTACTCATTAGATAGGTACCAAAAGTCAATTATGCTAACATTATAGGACCCAATGATAAGTGGGTACCTATACAAAACTAGCAATTACTGTAGGAACAGCTGCAGAAACAGACTCGGAAGATCAAATGGTACTTAGACAGTGGATGTTCTCAGCATATGACTGGTGACAACTCCAAATTCATCACCATCAACGCTTATACTGGTGGTAAAGTCTCATTTGTAGACAATACCAAAGGAACCATTGTTAGTAAGGGGTCCATTAGTAAGGATGGATCCACTATTGTTGATGAAGATTTCTTGGTTGATGGTTTGCAACATAACTTGCTTGGCATCAGCCAATTTTGTGGTAAGGGTACAAAGTTCAATTCTTTCCTACTCACTATTCTATTAACAAAAATAATGAATTGATATTTAGTGTTTATCTAGATGAAAATGTTTACTGCATTAACTTTGATGATCTTACCTTTTAAATATTAAGTGTCTGATTGTTACAGATGAAGGAAGTTGGACATGGCACCGGAGACTTGGACATGATAACATGGACTTACTCTTCATATATCCAAGAAAGATCTTGTTAGAGGCATTCCTGAGATCAACGTTGTCAAGGATAGGATCTGCTATGCATGTCCAAAAGGAAAACAAATCAAGACTTTCAATAAACCTAAACAAGACATCTCCACATACAGTCCTCTGGAACTTCTTTATCTCGACCCTTTTGGTTCAATGAAGACTGCCACTATGGAAAGTAGTGCGCCTTTGTTATTGTGGATGATTATACTCATTTTACGTGGGTACTTTTCTTGTCTCATAAAAATGAAGCCTTGGATGCTTTTATTCCTCTTATGAAACCTTATCAAACTCATTCGAAGTGACCATGGTACTGAATTTGAGGAAATCTACTTTACTTCTTTTTGTGATGAAAATGACTATATTTACGTATTTTCTTCACCCAAAACTCCTGAACAAAACAAGGTAGTTAAAAGAAAATTTGAGTTTTACAAGAAATGGCTAGAACAATTCAATATGAGTTACCAAAATTCTTCTAGGGTAAAGCAGTTGACACTGCATGTTACGTTGCAAAACAGTTCTTCTTGAGACCTCTTATCAGCAAAACCCCTTATGAACTCTTGTACAATAAAGTTTCAAACATTTTTCACTTTTGCATTTTCGGATGCAAATGCTTTATTCTAAATGGCAAGTATTATATCACTAAATTTGATTCTAAGGCTGGTGAAGGAATTTTTGTGGGTTACTACAAGTGGAGTAATCTTATCTTGTCCTCAACAAAAGTAAAAAGATTATTCAAAAGTTTATTCATGTTACGTTTGATAAAACTAATCCTATTTTAGCCCATTATTCTTTGAGCTCAGAACTTGCAGGTATTTTACAATCATCAAGCAACATTCAAGAAGAACCTAAACAAAGAAACTTGGATCATCCAGATGAGAATCTCAATACCAAAAGCATTTCCAATTCCAATGAGTCAGAACCAGAAGCTCCAAACCCAAATAGTTCCCCTTTTCCCAAACACAGAAATTTTAAGCATGTGTCCAGTCATCCTACCAGTCTTATCATGGAAATCCAACAGCTGGTATCACCACTAGATCCATCTTAAAGAAGGATGTTAAACGTTTTGCTTTTGTGTCCCATGCCTAGAAATGTCCCATGCCTACCAATCTTCATTTTTAGAATTCATTATCAATTTCTTAGTTAAGTTTTTCCTCCAAATGTCAAGCTTGTTTTGTTTATTTAGTTTTTTATTCTCTGAAATTCTTAGTTGATATATTTTCAATTTTAGGAATCTTTCCATCAAAGACCACCAATCAAATACATATCCAAGCATACATTATTTTAATTTATCACAATAGTACATTGTCTCATTATTTATATTCAGTTGTCTAGAGAGTTGGGGAACTAAAAGTTGTTAGTTAAATCTCAATAAGCTGTTCGTCATATCCATCAATCTCATTTGAGTTTTTATGAAATTTTGTTTGGTCTTTCATAATATGGAGTAAAAGTTTTGTGGAAATTAAACATGTAACTACAATTACATCATTGTTTGTCTTTCATAATCTTTTCTTTAACAAAATATCAAGATGGATGAAAGTTTATTCTCATAGGTCAATTGGTGCAATCTAAATGATCGTTGGTGGAAACGAAGTGCTGATAAGATTTTATGTGATCTATTGGATAAGACATTGGAGGGTATTTGAGATGATCGAGTCAAGTGGTTTTGAGAATATAGATGGAATATTAGGACACATATCTACACACACAAAAAAAGAAAAAAAATTCTTGGCTCTTTGGGAAGGTTTGGAGACAGGATGGAGAAGACGAATACAGAAGATAGAAATCAAAGTTGATCCAAACGTCTTCTTAAAGCTCCTCAAGTATGTAACAGCTAACACTTGCCCTTTCCCGAGTGTCACTGTAGACTGAGTAAGGTTACTTAGAAGGCCGCAAATTAGTAGGATCAAACATAAGACACGAAGGTAAAGATTGTCCCTGTGCAGTTGGCAACATGGAACTAAACATGGATGACTTCAAAATATAGATTGGTTCACGTAAAGAGCAAGAAGATCCGAACGTTGGAGAGAAATAAAATAAAAAATTAATGTCCTATTGTGTAACATGAAAAAAACACTCAATTAGCACCTATTAATATGGCTTTATTTTTTCATGTTTATTAGCAAAGTTCAACATTTTATTTAATAATTTTACATCATATTAATATAATATTCTAAATTTAATCAGCTAAGATATAATTCCATAAATAAATATAAATCAAAACAATAAATTATTATCCTGACGAGAACAATACTTTTCGTCATCAAATAAGTAAACATATTCAACCTATATCTATGATAATGAAGTTTTTCATTATATGCTCAATCTGGATGAAGAGTGTGTGAAATAAGTACTACATTTTTTCAAAAAATTATGGTGTTCTTCTTTTTCTTGACTGAAGCTAATTAAACCATCATTTTTTCTTATAAAAAGTGTGTGAAATATATCCTTCACTTTCGTTCTTTTGTAAACTAATTTTTTGCATAGCTCGGGTTATACGCTAGGCATCTTGAATTCTATATATATATATATATATAAATGTGTGTGTGTGTGTGATTGTTAAATATCTATACTATTATATATATTAATATATGGTAGGGGATGTTTCAACTAAATTTTAAATTTTCAAAATTTTAACTTGATTTATCATCTAGAAAATCTCCCATTGGTTAACTTTAAAGTTTAAACTACACTATATATTTATTACTACTAATCCTAATTGACATAACTATTGGTATCAATATATTAAGCTTACCAAATATGAATTTGTTAGATTTAGAAATGATTACTCTTTGATTATTGACATAGTTAAATATGGAAAGATTGCAAGATATATGGATCATGGATGTATGAATCTATCAAGAAAAAAAGGAAAAGTTCAATTACATGCAGCTACCTATAATTCAGAAACTTCAAATCAGTGCTCTTGAATTCAAATTGTTTGAACAAAAACTATTAAAAGTACCATCCATGTCCTGCTTTCATCACTAAATAATTTTTGGAAATTATCCTCCTTGGAGAAGAAATGGGGAAGCTCCCCAAACCCCTGGCATAGTTGTATTGTCCTATATTTAATTGTGGCGTATAATTATTTTATTTTATCCTCCTACTAAAATTACAAGTTTACTTGGCAAAGTATTGGAATATTTATCTCCGAAGGTATCATATGTAGCATTTTGATCCTTCTACTAATATGGATGCATTTTAAGAAGAAAATAACAATCTAATTTCAAAGTCGCATGCCGACCACATGACTCAAATTTTACGACCAACTTCTCCGTAAAATTAAGAAAAAGCAAAAGTTAGTACACTAAATATTCAATTTTAATATTTATTGGAGGATTAACACCACACCTACAAAAAAAAAAAAAAAAAAAAAACAAACAAACAACGCTCCTACTAGCTGCATAACTGCAACTGTAGATTTATCTTAATTTTCACTGTGATGTATTAATACCCTTAAATGAAAAAGATCTTTCCAATTTACCTACTAAGTTCGTTAGTATAGGTTGATACCTTTAAGCTTTGATTATGCACTTCTTCCATTGTATTTGGTTTATACAATTTTCCACAATTTTTTTTAAATATGGACTGAAATGATGATTTAATTGACTGAGAAATTAGAAAATTATCCAAGTAAATCATGCATATCTAAACAAATATTATCATTCTTTGTAAATCAAATCTATTTATACATTTTCGTGCATAGGTCATGCTAGTACTTAATTAAGCTAAAGTATTAATTAGTACACTGATTGCGCAGATGGCATGATAGGATATCTTCTACACTTTAGAACTACTGCATTTAAGTAGACATAAGAAATCTGACGTATTTAAGAAACTTAAAAATGAAATAATATATAGATTTAGGGTGCCATTAATTAAGATGAAGCAGTATCTATCTTCCATAATTATAAATCCAAGGAAGATTGGATAAAGCATTATGGCTCAAATTAAATGAGACACTTTTCAAGAAAGGAAATAAAGTTCGATCAAAGGATGATATTATCTCCTGGCCAAAGAATTTTTACCTCTTGCCGTTTACTCTGATATGTAAGTCGTATAAAGCACTAGAAATTGTCAAACAATATTTAGGTTCATCATGAAATTATCACTATTTTTGTTTTCAATGTATTAATTAGTACAATTATACGCCGGGATTATTCATCAATTGGAGTGTATGTTCTGGTTAAAGATAGTGTGAAGTGAATAAATAGAAATTAGCGTAAACATAAATCACTTGTGAATATCGTTGATTACAAAGGCGGGCGTATGTAGAGCTACTACTTGTGGTCGTAATTTATAGAGGCATTGGGCAAACTAATTGTATCAAGACTTCAAGTCACAAAAGCTCCGACGAGTCCCTCACCAATTCTGTCAAAAGTATATTAAGGGAAACACTTGGTTAAAAGCCACTCCTGATCCATAATATGTGAGAGTTCATTGCACTAATTGATTGATTCTTCCAAAAAAAACTCTTGAAATTCAAAAGTGAGTTCGTTATCACGGTAACTCTAGATTTAAGAGATGGGCACCAAACTTATTCCTAAAGTTCTCATCAGACCCCAAACAAACAGATGAAATTAGGATCAATGTGCTTCATATCTCAACTAGATTTCGATTCTGGGTTATCATAAGAAAAGAGAATATCTTGTTGGGTACAGACATAACAAAAACATCATTGTGGCCAATATACAAATCAAGTGAACCTCTCAGCATCATAAAATATTGCTCATATACGGAAAATATTTATCACGTACACATTATATATCGCTCCAAAACTTTGCTCTTGATTTCAGCATCTCCTCATAAAAAGGGGAATGAAGCCATACGCTGCATTTACACAGCTGGAACCTTTTTCCCATCTTCAATAAAGTAAATTGCAGTCTCTGGGACCTATGACAAAAATCAAACCAAACTCATATTACAACATACATAAAACATTTCATCAAAAAAAAAAAAAACAACATACATAAAACAGGTACAACTTGCTGCAAATATATAGACGGATTAGCAAGCCACTACATGCTCAAAATATCACATATACATCTCCTTAAGTTATTGCATGAAGGGACAGAGAGTTATACAAACAAAACCAAACAAGTGTTTACAAATATCACATGTACACATATACACATACACACAGAGCACAATCCTATTAGTGATTGATAAGAACTAAAAAAAGCATGCTATGCTCATACACAAAAACTCTGCGCATACACATCAGCTACAAATTTGCAGCAGTTAAAAGACTAGTCAGTTAGAATTTAATCAACCTGGAGCAATATCACAGCAACCTGTGCAACCACTGCCCTCAGGACAACTGTTATCACTCTTTACAACTTACCCCCGCACACCCCACCCAAACACAAACACACAACCACCACCACACGCGCACACAGAAAAATAAATAAATAAATAACAGATCACATGTCGTGAACTATCTTTAGGAATCCAAGTGCATGCAAACTATTTGATTTTATTGTATAATGTCTACAAAATACTAAAACGTGCAATAATTTAATAATCTACTTTCTACAGAGCGAATAGAGCATGTATATAATTATATAATTTCATCTGCCACAAATATAAAAATGTGATGCTCTCAAGGCATACACTCTGCTATCAGTGACTAGTTTGCCCAAGATGTGAGCAATCATTGGAGGAGGATTTTCCTGAAAAAGAAACCACAATTATAAATGAGAAGAAGAAATTACATCTGGCCAGGTGTCCGTGATGAACTCCACTATGTCATAGGCAATATCTCCTTGAACATCAATTTGCTCCTTCTCGGTGGGGCCCTGGCAGGATATCAAAGGGAAGGGGCACAATTCAGTTTATGGTTTTGGATACTCTAGCGTCAGAAGAGTTTAACACCACCACTGCAACATACCTTAACAACAGAAGCTCCAGTAGCAAACTTTTTCCCTAGCTTCTTTGATGCATCATTTAGTTTGACGCCTGAAAGTTGAAATTGGTAAGAAAAACAAGATTATAACAGAAGCATGTCAGATGCGATACAAAAATAGATACAATAAATCCTTACCAAAAAGTTCTAGGCCTTTCACAGTGGTGATACATTTTCGCTTGTTACGAGTCATCTTTTCAATAATAACTTCCTGCTTCTCCTGAAAAACAAGACAGAAGTTTCAATGCCAGTGTGAATGAATTTTGACTATGCTATTACAAACTACAAGAAAACATGGTCATGTATGAAAATATTGTTCAAAAGATATTGAAGAAAGCAAATTTACAAATATTTGGTAGTGGGATGCTTTCTGTCATTACCAGCATGCTTAATGAAGGTGTCAAATTTTACACACACCTCAGAATGCAATGTAGGTGACGATTGATGGATCGGCTCTGATCTGTTATTGGTTCCACTGGATTGGATCTCAATTTTTACAGTTCAGTTTAATTTGGTAGGGATCCAACAAAGTTCTTTTATTTATATGGATCCAGAGATAAGTTCAAGATGGAATCAACAAAAATACATTTTGACTAAAGAAACAAATTTAGTCTCGTGTAATTATTACAATGAACAAAAATACCCCTTCAAATTTGATAAAACTACACGAGATAACCACATCTACTAAAACTAAGGCGAAATAGATAAGTAATGATTGTAGCATGTCATCAATAGTCCGGAATTTGGCAGATCTGTAAAACCTGTAGCCCGACTTCCATTGTCCTATCTGCCATCAAAACTCAACTTTGTGAACAACCCAATTGCATCCATACACTATAAGATGCGCCTAAACTGGTGGCTGATAGAGTAACCAACCAATGACCCACACTGTAAACACACAAGAACTCGAGGAAATCTTGTTCATCATTTTATTCTTTTGATTAAACGTCATACAGGGTAAATACAATAATTCGAATGTCAAGTTCTCATACAGCTGAGCTTTGTCAGAAGATGGCAAGTTTCGCAGAGAGAGCTCAATTTAGTGTTTCATCCAAGCTTGGAAATAACAAGGTGATGAAGCTGGTGCATACTTTCCGTATCCCAGTGTAAAAGAAGATTCATTTCTCGAGAAGGGAAAGAAAGAGAAAACAAGGGTACAGAGCCAAATAAAGTCCAATTCCTGGATAGAGCACAACTTCAAATCTGGTCCATCACAAAGTTCGGCTACTTTTATGGCACCATCCTTCAGACTGGAACTTAGACTAGCTTAAAGCAGCCAGGAATAATCTTTTAAAGTAAGATCCTGATAAAACCATATCCAAGCTGCCTACAACACCACAGGCTGAGCCACCCTAACCATCCTGATCAACTCAAGAAGAGAGCTGTACTACATGGTGCTTTCAGAGATTTGTGGGGGCAATATCAATGCCTCAAGTAAAAGGCAAGAACTTCTATTAGACTATATTGAGATGCAACTTCCCGTACAAGGCCAAAAGATTTCAGTTGATAAGGTTACAAATATTACTCGAAAATATGTATATGTAATCGATTTGGGTGGTGTCGGACACAGTTAAATTTTTTATGCACCAAAAGTCTACAATATATATGTATCATACTGTGCAGCGTCTGCCTCAACACTAAAAAAAAGTTCACTCTATATTACATCTAACTTCCCAATATTAAGTACATAAAACTATGACATGCTAAGGTTTCATAAGTAAATATTAATGAACATTCTCTTTACTGAAGTGTAAAATACATCCTCTGCAACTAGGTTTTGCAAAGAAACAAATCCCAAATTCAAGTACCATGGGAGAATTTCAACAATTATTATCGATTACGGTTCTAATTAGATGCTATTACTGGCAATTGTGGAAGAAAAAGTAAATAAAAGGTCAAACATCTAGCCCCTCTGGATGGAATCTGCACTTTGTTCACACATCCAAAACTCTTTATAATAAGATCTTAATAGAATTTTCCATATGGGAAAAGGCTTAACATTTTTAAAAAGGATATCAAACTTATCTGATGCAAAATGTAATGTTGGGACTTGGGAGGACTTTTAAATAAAGCAGAAAACAACATATTAAAGCAAAACTGGTGTCTTATTTATTCAACCCCGAGAAACATCTCAACTCCTGAAAAACAGGCTGTTGAGGATTCATTAGAAGAAGCAAGCTTCCTATTTTACAAGTAGTAGCTCAAACAATTTTCTAAAGATGAGTACAAAAGATGCTGGGAACAAAATTAATTGAAAGCCTCGACCATACCCCAAAATAGCACCCAAGGCATAGAAACATAATTACTAATGCTCATATCCTGATTTTTTCTTGGAGAAAGAAGGAAGAAAGGAGAAAGGAGCTATGAGATAAAGAGAACTTTTCCAAGAGAAACCCTACGCCCAAGATAACATGAAAAAAAATGGTAAAGGAAGCAAGGCTACATTGTGTTAAGAGGAAGGGGTTAGTTTGTGTGCATGTGCGATGCAAGCAAAATAGGGAACTTCTTCCTTTCTTTACTACTATCACATCATGAACTGTTAATAAGCTAGGTCACTTGGTAAGATTTTTGCTAAAGAACTCAACAATCAACAGATGACATGGGAGAATAGATAAAAACCACCACCACCAAAATTAGAATCTTCAAAGGCAACACACTCAGAGATTCAAGTACAAAATGCTCGTTCCTGCCTATTTTGCCTCCAACAGCACATCTAGCTCAGCCCAGAAGAACCTGGTGCGTGTCTTCAGTACAACCTATTTCTTGTTTCTACTTCTCAAGTCTATCTATGCTTGAACCTCTATTTCCTGATTCACTTTCTACATCTCCAAGCACAGTATAGCGGAAAAGGCAAAACATGGAAGATGTGAAGGCAGATAGTAGAAGAAAGTGTGGCACCACTCGACATTGAAACCAAAAACGGAAAAGTAGAGGCTACTACCCCCACCCCCACCCCCACACACACTTGATTGATCCACCAACCTCATGACTCCTGTAGTTGAAGAGTTACTCAGTACAAACTATTTAAGACACTACCAACCACTAAGCTGAACCAGGAAAAGGCCCACAAAAGAAGGGAGTAAGTTTACATGTGCTCTTTATTCTTCCATTGAAAACATACCTAAGGCAGTGTGTGCATGTGATTATTTTAGCACCCTATAGTAGTGATTAGCACCTTTTTTCATATACAGTGAACAGGGACATAAGAACCTTCCACGTAAATCATGAAAGCAGAGATATTGAGAGCCTATTGCATCCCAAGCAGCATTTGTATAGAAGCGCAGAAGTCCATGTCAGATAGACACACGCATCAAGATAAATTTGTTAATTTACAAGAATTACTAAATTACCTAAAGTCTACAACATAAAATTGACTCTAGCAGTGAGTCAGGACCTGCGGGCAGGGACTCACATGTCAATAATGCTGAGTTAATTGGAAGATGCACCGACGCGTACTCACCTAACAACCTGCTCAGTCGACAAATACAAGGGAGGGTAGCAATACTAGGTCATGCCATCGACCCCTTGGGCCCCCATGATCCTGTATTGCCATTGGTACCCTACTACTGTATCGTGTTAATGCTTACGGTTTTTATTTGAATCGTGTATTTCAAATTTTATATGTATGTCGGACAGTTTTTTTGCTTCCAATGGTTATTCTTATCCTTTGGTTATGTAGTAATTTTTAAAAAATTATGTGTGCTACTATGGCCATAATTTTAAGCCACTCTTATTCAACTTACATGTTATTATCTAAAATCTAATTCGGTACACTACACGTAATTATGCTTGATACTTAATGCAAAATATTTTATTTTATGCAACACATTGTAGAGGTCAAATATTACATTACTATAACATATTTAATATTATCCAAGTTAAGGTTAGCAAATTTGTTAATATGTTTTAAGTATATTATAGATATGCATGTAGGCATCTGTGTTTCTCTGTTATCCAATAAATTACATTTATTTTGAAATAATAAATGGATTATATATGAGGTGGATTATTTACATAAACATATATACAGGTAATATATACACACACATATATTCTTTCATTTATTATATATATAAATAATATTTATAGAACCACCTACTTGTGTATATATAGTCATATTATATATATATATACACACACACACACACACATTACTTATATAAACATATATTTATGCATATAGTCACATAAATATTTAAATTTTATAAGTGTGTGTATAAGGTTATAATACACATTATCTTAATGTTATTAAATATATACGTGTGTGAGTGTCTGTGTGTGTGTGTATCAATTACATTAATCATAAAATATATACACTTATATACATTACAATCATCCTTAAGTAATTACTATAATGACTATTTCATTCATAACTTACCTTCTTCTTGATCTTCCCACCTGGTAGGCGTTTAACTTCTTCCTTGGGTTTTGATGAACCTGCTGTAACCAAAACACAAATAGTTAACAGACAAGCCAGAGCATAATGAAGTTGGACTCTCAACTATGATCAAAGACCAGAAATAAGATGTTCATTATATCATCTGTTATGAGTGCAGCTGACTCTAGATGAAGCAACGATACGTGTTTCTAAGGTAAACGAGATCCTGACCGAAACCAAGAAACAAGACATATTTCTAAGGGACGTATTCTTCTCCAATTTTGAGTTGTACTCGCATTTTGATGAATTCAAAAACATATCAACAAAAATCTCAACATATACCAAAACCATGTCCTAATATACCAACTTGAAAGATGGTAAACAAGTCCATAATATTAAAAGCACACTGAATTTAGCAAAACCACACTTGCATATAATTTCATCAATTCGCCAAATCAATTCTACGTAAAGGAACTACCGGGAACTTGAGTTTCAGAACTATACTCTGCACCCTAAACACTCCACGTATTTCTTCATTGTTCACAACATTAGCAGATAATAATAAGTCACATAGAACGAATATAGCAGAGAAAATCAGCGGTGACACGCATCAGAATACGAAAAATCGAAAGGAAAAAAAAAAGACTGATACATATGTATATTTTACCATCGGAAGAGATAGAAGTGGACTGGAGCTGATCAGATACATTATCAGCGTCTCTCGCACCAGCCTCTGAAAAATCAGCACAAAACAGAATATCCAAAAAATTAAGAAGATTTGAAATCAGTGCTTGTCACAAAAATAGCGTCTTCATGATTAGGGTTTTGCGGGGGAAGACCTTTAAGAAGATCCGGATAGAGATCGGGCGCGTTTCGGATCAACCATGGCTTGCATTTGCCGAAGTCGGGTCCGAATTCGCAGTACTCGGCGGGTAACCCGCATACTCCGCAGTACAAAACGTGAACTGGTTGGGGTTTCTCCGCCATTACTGATCAACACACCGCGTGCAAGCTGTTATGAAGTTTCTTTTGAGTGCAGAATGTCCGACGACAGCGTTTAGTGGGTATGGAATAAAGGACGAGGAAAAGAGGATAAATTAATTTTTTTTTTGGTAATAAAAAGAGGATAAATTAATAGGCCTTGAAAAATGTAACTATAGTTATATTGAGGTGGGCGTTCGGTTCGGGTTGTCGGGTTTGGGGATATAAATATGACTACTCGAAACCAAATCCATGTATTCGGGTTAATCAGGTTTGGGTGTAATTCGGGTTTGGGTTCGGATTTTATGCAATTTTTATTAAATTGGGGCTAGTTTTTTCTCTAATAAATACTATAGCTTTTAATTCTTATTCTATTTGTAATTCCCCCCAAGAAAACAATCCCTAAAATCTGATGTTGTAAATTTTGTTTCTAAATGTTTTTATGAAGTTAAATGTTTAGATTGAGAAAAAAATGAACCTGAGGGTGACTGATTAGAAGTGCCTGTGCACCGTCGGAGAGTGAGAGTGACAGAAAAAGAGAGAGAATTTTGAGTGAAGTTAGCTTTTGAGGGTTTGAAAACGAGAAGCAGAGATAATTTGAGCTTTGAGGGTTTGAGATTTCACTTTGACCCATTTGAGCATTTGACTCATTGTTATTTTTTATTCTTCGGGTATATCGGGTATCCGAATTACCCGAATAAGTGAAAAATCTATACCCAAATCCAAACCCGAATAGTGGTGTTCTGGTTAAAAAAAAAACGAACCCGATTTTTACCCGAATCCGATTAGACTGAACCCGATCGGTATTTCGGATACCCGAAAAACTCGAAACGAATGCCCACCTCCCTTACACTACTTTTTTCTCGACGATCAAATGGGTGTTTATTCGTTGGTGTTTTTAGGTTAATTTCCTAATCAATAATTCAATTTTGTGTTCAGTGTCCACCTTTATTTTTAAGCTTTGCACTTCCCAGTTCATAATAACTCTTTCTCTTAATTCCCTAATCCATGTAAAAAGACAACAATGCTCCAACTAACAAGAAAAATTACATAATGTCATTTTATTTTATTTTCTATTTTTCTCTTCAAATAAATAAATAAACCACCCCACCCCCTCCCATCAACCCACCCACCCCCAACTGTCGGCGTCGACGGGCACCGCCGGCAACACTGTTAGAAATATAGGGTTGATTTTCGAATTATGGTTTGGTTGTGGGTTATTAAGGAAATGAATAGAATTAGAATCAGGAAACATCTTCTGGACTCGCGTCGTCAAAGGGAGGAAGGACACAGACAGAAGAGGACTGGACTCCGAAGGTGACGAAAGGAGTGCCGGTGGCAGCAATAGGGAAAGTGGTGCATCAATGGAGGAGAGATATTGCAATTTGTGAGTGAGTGATGAGTATTGACGACGTGAGGATATGAGATTGTGAAGGATTTTCATGGCTGTGGGAAGAGAGGGGTTCGTCGTGAGAATCGGCGACAAAATGTTGGAGAGAATGTTGGCGGCCAGCCTCGGTAATGATGCAGCAGCGGACAGCGAGGGAGAGAATCGTGTTACTTGATATGTCCACCTAAAATAATAACTAGTTTTATTTTTGTGAAATTTAATAAAAAAATAATGGTCAATTTTATCCCAAAAGGAAAAACATTTATCCTAATTGGTTCTTAATAAATAAATAAAAGTTGTAGTCATATTTGTGAATCCTTTTTTTAAAAAAAACTTATTATTTACAATAGTTATCCATCACTTTAAATTTTAAAATTATGAACTATCGAATTTCGAATACTTATTCTACATTTGGTTAGAAAAGTGGTATAAAACTAGTTTGTTCAAGAAAATAATAAGAATTACATTTTATAAACTAAAGGATATTTTTGTCCATGTGGTGAAACTTGAATAAAAATGGAGTGCCTTTATCAATTCTCTAATTTAATTTGTCCACAAAATAAATTATATAAAAATGTTTAAGTATTTAATATTAAAAAATAAAATCCTTATTATACGATTTATCAATTTAAAAAATTTAAAAGAAAAATAATCTTTATTCTTAAAAGTTGTTAATCCTAAGTTTTGAATTTTTCGGAATGAAAAGTTTGTAAAATGAATTTTTGAGATTGGATAAAAAAAATTATTTTAGTGGGGGTTTTAGTAATTATTCCTTCTTTACAAATTACAACCCCGGTTCACCAGTCCATCACACTCAGCCATGGCTGCTCCCAGAATCCTTCTCAGCGGCGATGCCCTCGGCCGCCTCAACCAACTCTTCAAACGCGTTTCCGCTGTACACTCTCTACACATTTTTTAATTGAATTACACACATCACATATATATATGTTTACGATTCAATCATTTTCAGGTGAACAAATCGGCGGGGCCATTTGACGCGCTGCTGTGCGTGGGCCAGTTCTTCCCGGACTCTCCGGAGCAGCTCGAAGAGTTCAACGACTACATCGAAGGCCGCTCCAAAGTTCCCATTCCGACGTACTTCATCGGCGATTATGGCGTTGCGGCTCCGAAAATATTGTCCGCGGCGGCGAAGGAATCGGCAAACCTAGGGTTTAAGATGGACGGTTTGAAAGTCTGTGACAATTTGTACTGGTTGAGAGGCAGCGGAAAGTTCCTGCTCCACGGTATTCAATTACTTACTTGCCAGAGTTTGTTTACATTGTTTTTTGTTATTTTTTTAATTGCAGTAGTGAGGATGTGTTCTGAAGACTGTTTATATGCTTGAAATGTCTATTTGCGCATATTTGTCGTTCCGCAGTGGACGTTTTAGTTGGAGATGCTAAAACATGTAAAATATGTGGCTTGATGAATGACCTGGTTTATTTTTGTTGATTAATCTAGTTCTCCATTAGGAATTAGCATTGCTTAAGAGTAGGCTGCCCATAGTTGTTTATTTAGACATGACACCATTTATACTCACCTTTGCTCTAGTTTGTATTTTTAAAAGACTTGCACATACGGAATTGCACCTTTGAGTGGAGACAAAATGTGGAACCTTTTGGGGGGGGGGGGGGGGGGGTCTTCATTTTGTTCTTTCTCCTGATTCCTTGGTGGTTTAGCGATTGGCCATACTTGGCTTGCCCAAGAAATGGAATGATAGAGATAGTAAATAATTGGATGCTATACAGATTTAAGAACAACCTAAAGTTGATAGGTCTGTGGTTTTGCTACAAGATTTGGCTTGTTTCCCATGGGTCCATTACAATTATATTTACATTAGTGAATAAGTGAGCAAATTATTCTCAACTTTTGAAATTTAATATAATTTGCTTTGTTTTCAGTTTCTAAATATAGTCTATGTAATGAGCCACTGCAGAGGGTGCCACTCCCGGGAATTTTATGTCATAATCTGGCATTGAGGTTGACTTAATACCTGCTTACCTGATAGGCACTATAAAGTGCATCAGTCAGCTACATGCTTATATGGACATGCAATAGAAATATTCATTTAATTTGTTGGGTTTCTAGTGATCTTTCATTGAACAGAATTTGGCCCACCTGAATTTACTTATAGTTTATTTTTTTAAGGAAATTTAGGAAAAGAAATTAACATTTGAAATGTGCCTTGTGCCCGTATTCTACCTTGCCCTGTAACCCGTCGCCTTCTACTTCACACCTCTCCATTTACCTCCCCTGCCTCCACAATCACCTACCCACTTACCAAACCTTCATCCTGACTCCTTGCTGCCATTCCCCTTCTTCCGATCTCTTCCTCTTGCATCTATTTATGGAATAGAGAGAGTTTTGAGGGCTAAAATATCTTTACTGGACACATTTCTCAAACTGTTATGCTTTGGACATTCAGCATGCTTGTGATATATTATAACTGTTTTCCTAAGCTTGGACAGAATAGGGATGTGTTAGTGACCAAGCGAAACAAACCCTTTCGTTCATTTCGGTAAGACATTATGCATCTTCTAGATATCTGTATGAGACATCCCAGTAAACATCTTGTAAGGGTAAGACTATAGGCATAGTTTGATGATTTTGTACTTTCTCGAAATCAAATGAATAGTGAATTCTTGTTCCGAAGAAAATGATTACAATACCAAAAATGATGACACCACGGTTGAGGATGATGGTTGGTAGGTTCACCCAGTTTTTCCCATACACAGTAATACACTTTGGACCATAAATCAACAACTTGAATTGAGGAGGTAAGTTCCATATGAAGTCCTTCTTTTCCCCCAGCTTTTAAAACCCTAGAAGTGCACATGAAATGAAGTTAATGCCCGAAAATTAACAAAATTTAGAAGTATCCAAGGATACGTCATACAATGTAGAACCATAACAATATCAATGTAAAGCTCCTATAAAACACTCACCGAAATGTTGTGGCCACCATTACTTCAACCTTTTACTGATGTAATACAATTGTAATGCAGTTCATATGGACATGCATCCCCCACATGATAATAAACATTTTAGGAAGGTGTAATTTGTACTTCAAATTGTAGAGCTGATAGATAAGACTTTGTGTTGTAAGGGAGTTTTAGGTTGCAGCTAAGGAGCTTTGTTTTCTGATGTATACCCTTTTAAAAACTACTGAGAGTGGAGTTTATGGACGATGGTTGGTTCAATGGCAAGTATTTTTGCAGGTCCTGTGAATGTTTTTATATGCCATTCCTATGTATTGGAGGCAGACTGATAGATCATGGCTGATCATTCGTAGGAAAGAATCACCTTAGCGTAATTACTGATTGGTAAAATTATTCCATTATTTCATTGCAACTAATACGCAAACTGGACAAGCGGGTTGTTGAAGAAGTGCATAGTATTGACAATGCTTATATATAATAATACCTCTGCAACTTTCCAAACAAAATTGCATTAGTAGGACATGGATATGCTAATTATGGTGTGGAAGGAGCTACTTATTAAAATGTTTAAAGATCTAAGATAGTATAGAGAACATTTGTATGCACTAAAACTCTACATCCCTACAATATTCATTGCGTCTTTATCACCTCCATCTTATGTTGAAGCATGATTATTTACCATTATCTAGGTGGTAGTTGAAATTGCTGATGTTTTGGATTAGTGGGACTAAAATAGAATTGGTAAATAACGGGTTTTCAAAGGTATTTAATGTGATCCTTAACATGTTTACCTGTAAGAATCTCATCTTAGAGCTTAAGAGAAGTCAGAATCGTGGAGGCACCAAAACGTTTGTACCAGAGCTTCTAAACTTAGTATCTGACCTTCAAATGGTTCCTTGTTTTTCCAAAGTTCTGTTATGATGCTCTATAGAGCTAGATATTGTGCTTTTCTTATGGAATGAACTATCCCAAACCCATCAAGCTTCCAACGAAGCCTTCACCTTTTTGGTTACCAGATAATCTATACTATATATAAAGGGAGGAGGCCTTAGAGTAATTACCTTTGGTCAGCCAGTTTTTTGGTATTTTTTGGTATGACATCTTGCACCCTCTAAAAACTTTGACAAGTGTCAAAAGTAGTATTTTTCACGTCTCTCTCTACTCCTCATTTCTTCTTGTATTTCTCTCAAATATCTCTTTTCCTTTTTCTGTTATTTGTTTTCTCTCTCTTTTCTTTTGCACTAAATTCTAATTACTTATAATATTGACATAAAACCATAGGTAAAATTTATGCTCGCATAATGTCAAGCAACATTATGATATTGAAATCTTTTCATATAACAAAATAATAAATGAATTAATTATTCTAATTTTATGATTTAAAAAAATTACGCACACGCATCGAGTGTGCCACCGCGATTAGTGTAATAATGGCATCCATCAGTTCAATGAACTGGGCAGCCGCTTGAGAATTGCAGAAATGTCTCTCCTATTGATTTACCATTTCCTGTTATACCTTGTTTTCTTTTCTACGCATGCATATTTGCTCAAAGTGAAACATGAAAACTCGTGAAAAAGGAAATTCTTTTATTTAATCTGAATCTCGTTTTGCACTTCCTAATTGTTCAAAATAAGAAGTAGTGACCCCAGCATTTAATTCTATTCTCCACATGGTTAGAAATTTTGTTTCTTGGATCTATAATATAATCGTTTTCTCCTTCTCATCCCTTACCTCGCTATTTGCAAGCACTAGCAATATTCTAACTTATAGAACAGACAGCGAATCTGCTATTCTGCCCTTCTAGGTGCTAAAACATTTCCATCATCAGCTCGATTGATTATTGAATATTGAGGCACCAGAGAAACGGTATGGTGGGATTCGTTATGGCCTAAGGTCATTATAATACCATTGGATTAATTGGTAGAGGATAAACTTTGACTGAGGTTTATGATGTAAGATAATAGTCATTGAGTTTGAAATGTAAAGTGTATGAAAACGGGTTACATTATACTTTTCTGTTCATTATATCTAATTTCCATCTATTGATATTTGCATATGTATTCTGTGATTACTGATTATTTGGCCCGACATTCATGTCAAATCTTCCCTTTATTGAGAAATCTAACTATAACAAGTATCAATAAGTATTGAGACAACACTTTGTCGACCTAGAAAAATATGAGACCACACTTCTGTTAGCATCATTGGACGTAATTTTAGTATCTTACTTTACTCCTTATTCACATAATGATGTCACATACCTGATGTCTATTACTGATTTGTTTAAAAAACAATAAGCAAGTTATTAGTATTATGCAGGAATTGCATAGTGGTTTCAGTTTTAGCGGGGAAATTTAACTTCATAAAACCTCTAGGACATCTCCTTTAGAGGAAAGAAAGTTTTTGGCACCTCATTTCAAGTTCCTGCTATTTTATTACTTATAGGTTTCTTATGTATGTTACTACTGCATATGTTCCTAAGTTACATCTTCTGTGTTTTTTTTAGAGCTTTTTAACCATTTATGTTTTTAACTTGTGTGCGTTAAGAAGATGATCCCTGCATATCTTCCAAATATCCTTATGCTGATGGGAAGTACTCATATATAGGCCTCAGTGTGGCATACTTATCTGGTAGGCAGTCTGCAAGTGGCCAACAATTTGGGGCATACAGTCAAGATGATGTTGATTCATTGAGAGCGTTGTCCGAGGAGCCAGGAATTGTTGATATATTCTTGACATATCCTTGTTGTAAATTTGAAGCTCTCGTGAATTTCTTCATTTCTTTTCATTTTTTCTCCTCCACCCCGAGACCCTTTCTACCTTGGTTATTCAATTAACTTAGTTGTTTCCTTGACTGGATTTCACTAATCAATGGCCCCTTGGAGTCACAAATAGAGCTGCTGCATCTGGTCTTCCTTCTGGAATGTGCACTCCATCCACCGGTGATTCCACGATATCAGAACTAGTAGCAGAGATCAAGCCACGGTAAGATTTCTTAATCAACTTGTGTGGCACTTTTTGTTCCTTCAGATTGTGTATAACTATAAATAAGGTTTCAGTTCGCCTTCAATACAAATGAAAGTGAAGTTAGAACAAAGTTTGAGTCACCAAAAGCAAAGTGAAAATAATGTCCATGCAAATCCAAATGAGATAATATCAAAAAAGGTTGATACCAACAAATAAGTTCTACTTTGAGAAAAGAAGGATAGTATTTCCCACATATCATAATTGTTCCAATTCCAGCAGAAAAGGCATAATAACTTGTATCACTAAAAATTGCTGTGAAAGAACGAGTGGGACATGTTAGCTTATTTCTAAGAAAGTGAAAATAATGTTCAAGCGTTCAGATTTAAATACTGGATTGTTGCATGCAAATCGAAATGAGATAAGATAAAAATAGGGTGATACCAACAAATAAGTTCTACTTTGAGGAAAGAAGGTCCATGTCTTCCACGAATCTACATTCTCTCCAAGTCCACCAGAGAAAAGGCATAAAACTTGCATTGCTAAAAATTACTGTGAAAGAATGAGTGGAACATGTTGCTCATTTCTAAGAAAGCCAAAAATAATAATCAAGCATTCAGATTTAAATATTGGATTGTTGCATGCGAATTTCATTGTCTGTATATGGATCTAGTGACAACCAATTCTGACCAAAATTAATCAATTAAAAATGTGAAGAATACTGTGTAAACGCATTGCTGATTCTATAAGAATCTGGGGTCTGCCATTAGACATGGCAGTTCTACTTCCAGCATATTCCATTTTGTGGATTTGCATATATCTATAGTTATTTTCTTGTTGGTTTTCTATTTGTCCTTTCTTTTGTCTTGACAACAGAAAGAGATAATTATTTGATTTTTGATGAAAAAGAATTTTGCAAAATTAAAATTAAGGTGAAATTTTACGGATACAAGTATGGGGCAGAAACATTACAAATAGTCATTCTAGTAATTAAAAATTTAAGTATCCCTAATTCCTGTATGTCAAATTTATTGTGTACTTTCCAATTTGAAGACATTCCTCAACCTGCTAGCATGGTGTTCCCAAAAGTACGTACATGGATGATACAACTCTTAGATTTGTTAAATCTCATCAGTTTGATTTATCAGGCTAGATCCTATCCATCTAGGAGTTTCAGAAGCGAATGAAGAACTGCAAATGGAATTAATTGTCACCAAATTACAAGATTTGGTACTGTTGTTTGTTTATGTGATTATATACTACTTCAAGTCTTTGTGCTGAAATCATATGGTAACATATGATGTTGTATCTTTGCTCCATAAGCTAGTCTTGTTATCGTTGGAGTTATTTCTCTGAAGTTCCAAAATCGTCAAAGAAATCATATGGTAACATATGATGTTGTATCTTTGCTCCATAAGCTAGTTTCGTTATCGTTGGAGTTATTTCTCTTAAGTTCCAAAATCGAGCTCTAAAAGTTCTGATTCTACTAATATATTTCAAGATTTTGATTTATTATAAAATCCTCAATTATGACTCAAGGACCAAACCATGCAAATCTGGAGAGTTACATTAATACCCCGACCTTAAAAGTACCGGAGAAAACAGAGTTCTGAAACTATGATAGACTCTTAAGACAGACCCATCAGGGGGTCATTCTAGTTACAGCATATATTTTACAGGGACTTCCTTGAAGCTGAAAGATATCAATGTTTCCCCAGAAATTTGAAAATTTAATTGAATATGGTACATTTTTCTTGCGGGCTGACCAGAAAATAGAGAAAATTAACTGATAATCATAGCTTTTATATATTCTTTTCTTTTTCCAGCCTGTTGAGTTGTTGCATGATGAATCTAATTACTAATGAGGTCGCTCCTATGATAGCTACCATATTGCAGGCACTATGGGTGTCTACTATGATCGCGAACCTTATGTTAATGTTGATGCTGTCCATGTGACTCGTTTTATAGCTCTTGCTCATGTTGGAAATAAAGACAAACAGGTTTTTTTCCTTTTTGTAATTTTATTTTACATTATTTATTAAAGTGTGAGTTTCTGCTTTGTACATCACGTATTTCCTTACGTGCTGCACTAAAATGGATTCTAGATTTTGCATGCATAAAAGAAATGTCATTTTATTCAGTACGTATAAACTCTTTTGCATATTTATTTCTTCTTCTAAACTCTATTCAGTTCATGTCATAGCTCATCATATCTAACTTGGATTCCAGAAATTCATTCATGCACTTTCTCCTACTCCAGCATCCACAATGTCCACTGTGGAGATCAGCGCTAAACCGCCAAATGCTACTTTATCCCCTTATTCATTTACAGAGGAAGCTGTATCTGGCAACGGAGCCATAAAAAGATCCGGTGACACTGTTTCTGATTCACAGCATTGGCGGTATGACGTTTCTCAGAAAAGGCAGAAACATGGAGATGGTGGGGGTGATAGGTTGTGCTTTAAATTCGTATCTTCTGGATCTTGTCCAAGAGGCGAGAATTGCCATTTCCGGCATGATGCAGATGCGAGGGAACAATCGATTAGGGGTGTGTGTTTTGAATTTTTAAACAAAGGACAATGTGAAAGAGGCCCAGATTGCAAGTTTAAGCATAGTTTACAGGAAGAAGGTCAAGGAGTTTCGAACAGGGAATCTGGACCAAGCACTGGAAGCTCGATCAGGTCAAAGATGCATTAACTACTCATTGTATTGATGATATTGGATATGATTTTAGGCTTGAACTTCTGTAGACCTTTCAAATTAAAGTTCATTTGACGATTTAAATAAGGATTATGTGTTTCAGGTCCAAGGAATGCTGGTTTTGTTTGTCAAGCCCCAGTGTGGAGTCACATCTAATCACCAGCGTAGGGGAGTACTGCTATTGTGCACTAGCTAAAGGACCATTAGTCGAAGATCATGTGCTGTTAATACCCATTGAACATTTTCCGAACACTCTGTCTCTACCACCAGAATGTGAAAAAGACTTATCTAGACTGCAGAGCAGCCTTCGAGCTTATTTCAAGAGGGACGGGAAGGAAGTTATTTTTTTTGAGTGGGTTTCTAAACGTGGAACTCATGCCAATCTTCAGGTAAGAAAACTAATTCTTTGTCCCTAAGCATGCACTGACATTTGATTGCACTTCTAATTTGGTTTATCCTTGTCTATGTGAAGTGGATACTGCGATTACTTTCAATTGTTTTTGCCTGTTTTTTCGTTTTATGTTCCTTTCTCAAGGTGTGCATATTATTACTCTTGATGATAAATGGAAATGAACTTTTGTTCAAGATAGTAATGCAATGTTACAATATAATGTGAGTAGTGCCACTTGCAGCTTCTAGCAATTAACTCGACGTGGAATATTTGGATCCAAATTCTTCTTTTTTACATATTTCTTCTGTTTCCTATACAGTTTGTTTGATTGCGGAAGCTTTATCAACCTATCTTTTCTCAGGCTGTTCCTATTCCATCATCCAGAGCATCTTCTGTTGAAAATATTTTCAATTTAGCTGCCAAGAAGTTGGGTTTCACATTTGCAACAGATAAAAGTAAGTTTTTCTATTTTCCAATACATGTATTTACATGTTTATACAGTTGATGGATTTCAGCTAGCCTAGATTGCGTAGACATTGAATCCTTGCGACTCGCTGGCCATTAGCTTAATCTGTAGAGGGGGTGAAAATTTGAAACACGCAAGACCATATAAGCACTTGAATGTGAGAGCATCATGTGTGTTTTTGATTAGATAAAAACCTAAAAATGAAATAAACTATGAATTGATTTAAATATAAATGGAAGGTTGTCAGACATCACACATCGTAGACTGTTGCAGAGACCACATAAGAAATGCAACTAAATTAGGTGTCTAATTGGTTGTGAAGTCAATGCTTTAGATCCATGACAGAAACTCACATGAATGCAACTTTTAAATGGAGAAAATTTCATCCTTGAATGACCTACACACTCGTAATATTATATCCCAAAACTCAAAGGATTATATAATTACACTGATTCCCTTTGACAGTCAAGTGCATTGAAGATTCCCACTCTAACTATTTGCAGCCACGATTGTGCTGTTGGCATAAAGAAGAAAGCACAACTTTTGAGATCACTAATTCCGTATTGCAAAAGAGTAACATTAGAAAATCCTATTCAAGTTAATAACACATAGATTATGAGATAAAGAGGAATTCTCTGTGTGAATCAGAAAACACCAAAGAGCTATTCTTCAATGTACTTTATGAACCTCCCAAAGGTATGATATTACTACACTGATTCCCCTTGACAGTCTTTTGCACCAAATATTCGACCCCTTTACTATTTCCAGGCCAGATTGTTCTGTTGTTCATAAAGAAAAAACTGAGGCTATGTTTGGTTATGTTTTGGGATGGTATTTTGGTGAGAATTATTGGTGAGAAATTTATGGGGACACGTGCGTGTTTGATGAGATTGTATTTGGTTTTATTTTGGGAGTTGGTTTTTGAGTGTGTTTTTTTGGTGAGATAATGTTTGGTTTTGTTTCCAAAGGGAACAAAAGTTATTGTAGCAGTCAAATCATGAAGCTTTTGTCTGTTAGAGAGGAGAGAGAAGAGAGAGAGCACATAGAGAGGAGTGTAGGGACAAAGTAGGTGTAGAAAGATGAAAAATAATTATCATGTTTTTTTTGGACCAAGAAAGTAGTGTATTTTTTACCAAATATTTTGTGAACCAAACATGGTTTGGTGAGAATTTTGGACCAAATATGGTATGAAAACATAACCAAACATTGCCTGAATCTCTGATATCACTATTTCTGTATTGCGAGAGCGTAACATTATAAGAATCCTAAACTTATCCATTTCTGTATGGCAAATGGATAAGTTTATAGGGGGAAATCAGCTAGCTTTGTTTAATCACTCTGTCAAGGGATGGGTCAATTTTGTCTTTGACCTGGATTTGGATTGTTTGGGGCGAGGTAATTGGTTGGTAGCAGCTTGGTCGTTTCGGTTCATAATCACTAATCACTTTCCGTGCGGAGTTTTCCTTTCTTCTTTTTCTCTTTACTGTCAAAGTTTTGGAAGTGCTTTGAACGTGGGACTTATTTGCTTTTGGACATTGGGTTTGAGTTGAAGGCTATGTGACTGCTCTGAATCGTTGTTTATGAGTTTTAAATTAATATTTCTCACATAGTATTCTTCAGTCTTTAAACAAATATTTTGAAATTTCTTAACATTGTATAAAAATCTTTTGCTGCTTTGTGGCCTCCTGAGTCCTTTATTTGTGTTATCTTATAAAATACTTCTTAAGATATGGATTGGGAGAATTCAAATTCATTTTGCAGCAAACACAGGATGCCAAGTTTTTCCAACTCCTTGAGTATGGTTAACTGAATTATGTCTGTCTTAATGTTGTGCATTTAATCTATAATCTTCACATATATTTTTACTCATTAATAAGATATGTATAATGATCAGTGGATAACAATCTCTGTAAAGTTAGAGATGTTATTTTAAACTATGACCAAACCTCGATAAGAATGCACATCCCTTACCATAATTGGTGCTGCCAATATTTTCTTGTCTATGTTCATCTCAGTATCATTGTTTTGAGTTTCTGATAATTGCAGATGATAATACTTTGGAAGGACGGAAATTGTTGGGAAAGCATCTGGATAGAAATCAGAGTTTATTTTATGTGGAAGTTCCTGGGGGAACAATCCTGTCACACGTCGTTGAGGAGAATGAAAAATTTCCGTTTCAATTCGGCCGTGAGGTAAGAATATGATACTGATATAATGTCATGGTTTTTAGCTCTTCCCCATAGGAATTTTCTTTAAAAAAGTCCTACAAATAAATCCATATTTCATTTTGACCCTAACCAAATACCTACACTATTTAGTTGACACACCACGTTTATGCGTATGTTGTTCAAAACGTCTAATGTTATACGTTCCCTTGCTGGCTCCCTTGAATCTAATTCATTTTTTGGCTTCAAATATTGTTTTTCACCTTTTTTGTGAGAGAACTGCAATTGTGATTGTAGGTTCTGGCTGGGTTGTTGAATATGGCTGACAAGGCTGATTGGAGGAACTGCCAGCTGAGTAAAGACGAAGAAACAAAAATGGCAGAGAGTTTTAAGAGTCGATTTCAGGAGTATGATCCAAATAGCTGATACTTAATAAGAGTAAAGAGACGTATCCTGTTTGGTTATCGAGATGCATTAATTTCTGGGTGGCATTGAGACGACTTTGTCAGATCTTTCAGCAGATGAGAGGAATGAATTCACGAGTTCTATGCTACGAAGATATCTCAAAGAGTAAGTGCTTTTTGTTGTGCAAAATGCTTTAATTTTTTCCTCGTTCTGAAATCTTTGGTTGGAATAACCAGATACTCACTTTGGCCTTGTTTAGTGTCTTACCTCTAAAACTTTAAAGTGTCTGTAATCTGTATAACCAAAGATCGATAGCATAGATATTAAGATCTCTATTTCTTGTTACGGTAGGAAATGTTTGAAAAAGGTTTCTACTAGTCTTAAACATTATACCAACTCATGGAATGGCTGATTTCAGAGCTATCAAAAGTTTGGGTGAATCCAATCTCACTCTCACATTGTACTTTCAATTGCATTGTTCTTTTAACATCCATGCACTCTTAAGGGTGAGTTTGACTCTTTTTTTTTTTTGATCGGGGAGTTTGACTCGAATTTTTCATCATTGATTATAGGATAATTGATTCTCGCAAAAACTATGGCAATGTTTGGTTATGTTTCCATACCATGTTTGGTCCAAAATTCTCATCAAACCATGTTTTGTTCACAAAATATTTGGCAAAAAATATAATACGTTTTTGGTAAAAAAAAATATAATAATTATTTTCTATCTTTCTACACTTACTTTGTTGTCCCTACACTCCTTTCTATGTGCTCTCTCTCTTCTCTCTCCTCTCTAACAGACAAAAGTTTCATGATTTGACTGCTACAGTAACTTTTGTTCCCTTTGGAAACAAAACCAAACATTATCTCACCAAAAAAACACACCCAAAAACCAAATCCCAAAATAAAACAAACATAATCTCATCAAAAATGCACGTGTCCCCATAAATTTCTCACCAATAATTCTCACCAAAATATCATCCCAAAACATAACCAAACATTGCCTATATATTCCAGCTTTGGCAAAACGTGATTTTGTAACTCAAAAATGTCTAATGAGATCATAAAAAAAGGGAATAAACAATCAAGAAAATAGCATTTAGCTTTTCAATCGCTGGGTCGAACACATCTTAAAAATGCTTTGAGTCTAATCCTTCAAGAATCTCATCCGAAATTTCCGAAATCGCCCTTAACTTTAAAAAATCGAAGGAGCCATACACAAAATGAGAGGAGAGCTTGTGAGATTGTAGATGCATGCCATTTTTTATCCCAGTTATGTGATGTAAGAATAATCGAAACTTCTGTGCTGTGATTGAGAAATAAATAGTTAATAACAAGTTGCCAAAAAAAAAAACATGTTGGGAAGAGATGAGGGAGGTTTTGGGATGTTTGATAGATTGGATTAGGGGTGTACGCGGTCGGGTTCGGGTTGTTTTATGGAAAAAATTCAACCCGACCCGATATATGCGGGTTCACAAAATAACAAATCGAAACCGCATAATTATTTTTTCAAACCAAGCGGTTCAGGTCGGTCGGGTTTAATGTATTTTGCGGGTGGTTTGGCGGGTTATCGAATTAAAATTATGTTACTTTTTGTTTCAACTAATAAGTAGGAAACTAAATAACATACTTGTACATTTAATTAAAAAAATTGAGTTGGTGAGAAATACAAAAATAAGTGGTATTATTAAATAAAAATCATATTTATCATGAATTGTAAACTCTAAAATATTAATAACATTAAATTATTTTATAAGTTTAGCATAAAAATATACATCTACATTTTCGTTCAAATCAATTAAAAACAAATGTTTTTGTTTAGTCAAATTAAAAATAAAGTGTTTTACATAAATATGAATAAAACTACTCTTATTAGAGTTTATATATATGCATATATAGTTTTAAGAGTTTAGGGTTTCTTTAAAAATATATATATATATATATACACACACTTATGACATATACAATTAGCGGTCGGGTGGCGGGTTACAATTATTAAACCCACCACCCGACCTGAAAGTTGCGGGTTGCAATTTTTTCAACCCACAACAATTTTTTAATAATTTCAAACCGGCGGTTTTCTGGCGGTTCGGGTCGGTTTGAGCGGGTCGGGCGGTTCGGGTCGGTTTGAGCTGGTCGGGCGGTTCGGGCGTGTTTATGTACACCCGTAGATTGGATAATTAGGCCATTGATGCAATTGAATCTCTCTTGTTATTTCTGGTGCGCAACACATTAGGATATCCATGACAATTATGTCTAGATAATGTAATAAATTTGTGATTTACGCTAAAACGAGTATGTGAATGTCTTCATCAGTATTTTCGCTGTCCAAACAGAAAAAGTGTTTTCACAAACATATAATTAGCTAACTAAATTATAATGACATAAAACATCACTATAGATTGGAAAATTGATTCTATCGATTGAGGAGATACCAGAGTAGATATCTTTTGTTTTTGTAATAACATGTAAGAGTGAATATCGGATACTCACAAAAAAAAAAAAAAAAAACCATAATTTATCTTTTGACATATTTTTTTTTAAAAATAGTTTATTGAACTGATCATTACGCACTTAGAACAACTCCGATGTATCTTTGTTTAGCATTATATTTGAGTACTAATTAAATAAAGTTATTGAAGTATCGTTATTCAGCTAGTTAATAGCAATCACTGAACATTGTGTAATAAGTAAATAAATTATCATGATGACTAACTAAAATGTATTTAAATATTATTGAAGTATCATTATTTAGCTAGTTAATAGCAATCACTGAAAATTGTGTAATAAGTAAATAAATTAGCATGATGACTAACTAAAATGTATTTAAATATTATTGAAGTATCATTATTTAGCTAGTTAATAGCAATCACTAAACATTGTGTAATAAGTAAATAAATTAGCATGATGACTAACTATAATGTATTTAAATATTATTGAAGTATCATTATTTAGCTAGTTAATAGCAATCACTGAAAATTGTGTAATAAGTAAATAAATTAGCATGATGACTAACTAAAATGTATTTAAATATTATTGAAGTATCATTATTTAGCTAGTTAATAGCAATCACTGAAAATTGTGTAATAAGTAAATAAATTAGCATGATGACTAACTAAAATGTATTTAAATATTATTGAAGTATCATTATTTAGCTAGTTAATAGCAATCACTAAACATTGTGTAATAAGTAATTTTTTTTTTTAGTTGCCTATCACAGTATCCCGGACATTGTTGGACTAATTTGTTGATCGACCTGGGTCGCACACCTGGCCTGGTGGGTGAATCTCCCAACGGGGTAACTGCGTACACAAGAAATCGAACCCGAGACTTTGCTTAAGCGAAACCAAACTGCTTACCACTTGGACTAACTCTCGTTGGTATTGTGTAATAAGTAAATAAATTAGCATGATGACTAACTAAAATGCTGGTATTGGGTCCATGAGCGCATCCTATCTCATTTGAATTATTTTGAAGGACACTGTGCAAAAGTTAGTTGAGGAATCATACAAAACCACAAATGTACGATAATTGTTCATCATCATCTGGCTACAAATATCTGAATCAAGATTTGTGGGTCCAAAAATAGATATTTTGGCATATTATACCTGGGTAATTCTATGTCAGATTGAGTTCAATGATTCGAATGTAAATTATGTGTCTATCTCTATCACACAATTGTGTATGGAGACCGCACACAATATAACTTATTGTGTGAGAGATATAGACATTAGGGCCATTGAATTCGATCTAGCATAGATACCTTTATACTAAATTGGATTGATATTATTATTTTTCTTGCACTTATATGTTCTAAACAAAATTCACTAGGATATAAAATTTAATAAAGTATAACATTCGAGAGTAATGGAAAATCTTAGGAAACGACGAAGAATTAGCCGGTAATACTTAGGCTATGTATGGTTGTGTATTTAGGAAATATTTTCACTTTTTGGATCACCAAAAAATGAAAATACACAGTCCAAGTCAAATTCAACAGAAAATGGTCAAATTTTAAATACACTACACATTCCCCTATATAACAATTAATCATTTCAATCTTTTCACAATATTTTATCATTAATTATACTATCTCACTATCCAACTAATTAAATTTCTTACTTTTTCATAGTTTATATAATAAAAATTCCTATTCACTTTTTCAAATATTTCAATTATTATTATTAAATAATATTTAATAATATATAATTTGAAAAAAAAAAATTTTGTGATTTAATATTTAATATTTCATATATATTTAATAATATGTGTACTTGAATTGAGACTTAATTAGTCATGCTTTTACCAAAAGTATATACAATATTGTGTGATTTATAATTTCATTTTAATAATTTCGTTTGCTGTTTATGGAATTTTAAATTATACTTTTTTTTGCTTCTCAATATTCAAATAAATACTGACTGAATCTCGATTATTTCATTTTGGTACTAACGTGGTATTTAATAGGGTTGCCCACGAGCCGAGCTCGAGCCGAGTCTCACCAAATTTATCGACTTGAGCTCGAACAAAGATTTTTTGTAACATCATAGTATCTCATTATAAAAAAATGGAAATAAATTTGCCTCAATCAAATTGGAAATAAAATATTATATGTAAATGAAAAAAGAAATATAGAACTACTTATGCTCCAATCATATTTACACATTTGATAAAATATTGCATATATGGACCACATTCTATTTTTATATTTGTCCAATGCGAACCGTATAATTACACCAACTATTATAACTATAGACGAACAAGATTCAATTTTCTTGAACTTTTAAAATATAAAATTGAAAAGAAAATACGAAATGGAAAAAGGATAAAAATTTAAAACTAAAAAGAAATGAACAGGTGACAAAAAAACACTAAAAATGAAGGGCCCCCCACGCCCCAAACCCATACCCGCCCCCCACCCCAACCCATGAACGCCCTCCACTGTCTGGCTGCCTCTTTTTTATTTTTTTTTGGTCTTTTCATTCTATTTGTATAATATATATTAGAGCTATTAACGCTAATCATCCCCCATGTCACGCAAAAATATCACTTTAGCCCCTCTTGTGAAAAAATTATCACATTCATCCCTCATGTCCATAATTTGTACCCAGATGGTCCTTTTTTTGAAATTCCGACCAGATTTTCCGGCTTCCCACGCGAAAATAGGGCTATCCACGCATATATCATGCGCGTTTTCACGAGAAAATTCATAACTCATTGTAGAAAGCTCAGATTCATGAACCGTTTTTTCCCCATGAAACTAGACACAAAGGGCTATCCATGCATATATCGTGCATGATCAGGAGACATCTAGAACAAAACAGTTTTGTATTAAAAAAATTAGCTAAAAATCTGTCGGAAATGATGCTTAGCTAATTTTTTAATACAAAACTGTTTTGTTCTAGACGTCTCCTGATTATGTGCAATATATGAGTGGATAGACCTATGTGTCTACTTTCATGTGAAGAAAACGGTTCATGAATTCGAGCTTTCTACAATGAGTTATGAATTTTCTCGTGAAGACGCGCACAACTGTCTGCACAGCCGACAGATTTTTAGCTAATTTTTTAATACAAAACTACTTTGTTATAGATGTCTCCTGATTAGTTCGATATATGCATGTATAGCCCTATGTGTCTAATTTCATGGGAAGAAAAAGGTTCATAAATCCGAGCTTTCTACAATGAGTTCTGAATTTTCTCGTGAAGACGCGCACAGCTGTCTGCACAGCAGACAGATTTTTAGCTAATTTTTTAATACAAAACTGATTTGTTCTAGACATTTCCTAATTATGTGTGATATATGTGGATAGCCCTATGTGTCTAGTTTCATGGGAAGAAAACGGTTCATGAATCCGAGCTTTTTACAATGAGTTATAAATTTTTTTCGTGAAGACGCGCATGATATATGCGTGAATAACCCTATTTTCGCGTGGGAAGCCGGAAAATCTGGTCGGAATGTCGAAAAAAGGACCATCTGGATACAAATTATGGACATGAGGAATGAAAGTGATAATTTTTTCACAAGAGCGACTAAAGTGACACTTTTACGTGACATGGGGGATGATTAGCGGTAATAGCTCTATATATTATATTATGTGTGTGTATATGTATATATATATACACACGCATATATACATATTCCTTTATTACCAACTCATAATATTATTAAAAAAAATATTATTTTAATATCTTTTCCCCCATCATCATCACATTCATAACCAACTCAATCATTTCATATATCAAATCTTAATAAAAATCAATTTTATATCACATCTACACTACTTTCAATCAAATTCTAAAAATACATCCAAACAAACAAATTAAGTCAACATTTTCACACGAATTTCTGTAATACACATTTCCCAAAAAATACTCAGAATTCATTTCCGAAAACACAACCATACGGAGCCTTAACATTTGTGTTAAGGATAGTCAATATCCAATTTTCTTGAATATTTTGACTGATGCTTAATATACATTGATATGGCACTAGTTTTAGCTAGAAAATAAATTAAATTTCATGATCAAAATTCAAATCCATCTTATATATGTAAGCCCCTCCTGACATTATAGAGTGATTCGCGTAAGAATATGACTCTAATTTTTTAGTTGATTAATATTATGTATATTAAGCTAAGCTTTTGTAAATTCTTTTCGGAAATGATTCAAAATCTCAAGAGAATACTTTTTTGAAGGTCTTATTTATGTTGATTGTTCTATACTCAAAAAAGTAAACGTTTTACAAAAGCATGGATTATAAGAGTGCTTTTGGCTGAAAGATTTAAGAGCTAACAATTTTAGATTAATAACAAATTTTTATTGTATTGGATAAATAATCTTCGATCTAGCTAGTATGGATTTTGAAACCATTTCAAGGATTTCTTTAAACCCTAATCAAGTCCATTTCGTCGCTAACAGCAATCTTGTTGAATTGTATTAGCATCTTAATAATTAGTGAGAGTGAGAGCGAGAGCGAGAGTGAGAGGCTGTGTTTAGCCATATTTTCAAGTTTATTTTTAAGATTTTATTTTGAGAATGTGAATTATCGATATTTGTGTGAGAATGTTGAATTTTGTAGTATGTCTAGTTGTATTTTTCAAATATAGTTGGAAGTAATGTGATTTGATACAAATATGATATTTTATTGAGATTTGATGTAGACGCGATCAAGTTATTTATTAAGTAAGAGAGAGAATACGTTTGATAGTGCGGATAAATTAATTAATGATGAGAGATAGTATAATATGATTGAAACGTGTAATGATGGATTTTTGTATAAAAAAATGTATAATAAAAAATGAGAATGAGTATTTTTTTGGAGAAAATGAGTTTGGGTGTGGATATATGGCCAAACTGAGCCCGAGTGTTTCATTTTCCACCTCTAAGTTCCAAATTTTAGATAAATAAAATTTAAAAAGTCCGAATCCTCCTACCAAACAACTGGAAAACATGACATAATTTATCAAAAAGGAAAAACAACCAGTGTAACATTATCAAAACGTTTCAAACCAAGAAACGTAATTCTATATGCACATAAACATTCAAATTATTAAAATATTAGTTCCGAAATGTTTGAAAAAATATAAAATTACGAAGTTCATAAGATTTTAGTAATGATGGTATTTTAAATAAGATGGTCAAAAGAAATATGATAAGATTTTAATTGAGTTAGAATTGTTAGAGAATATAATATCTTTTCATATATTTATAATATTTATGTTAATTTAGGTTTTTTTATGTTTCTTTGCAGTTATCTTTTTCTTATTTATAGTTAGATTTTCTTGTTTACCAAATACATGTATCTTTATAAATATGTTACTCAGTAATACAAGTTTCCTACAGGGTTTTCTCTAATCTAACAAGAATATCCTAATTTATTCTCGGATATATGAAGACCATTTAAAGTGACACAAAAATAACATTAAGGGGTCTTAGAAAAATGAAACTATATGAAACCATTATACTACTGAGATTTATATCTTGAGGTCTTTGAAGCTCAAACTCAATTAATTAAAATTCATTTATTAACAATATTAAGTTCCATTAGTACTTAATCTAGCTAGCACTAATTTGAATGAATTGTCACATTAATTTGTGCACACTTTTATTGACTAATTGCATGGCCATTCGCCACAAAACAATAACGTAGGCAGCCAAACAATTACAAAATGCTTGTGGATTTGGTTTTATCCGACTCATCCATTTGCCACTCCAGGGAAGAGTTATTTTTCTTTTTTTTTTTCTACAAATGCCCCTTGTCCTGGGAGAGGAACCCATGTGAATCAGAATTTGAATACACTCACAATCATTTAATAAAATCTATATAAGGTTCACAATATTATATCAAGCTTGAAGTCCGTGACTCTACAAATCACTCATCTCATCTACCAATTGCATCTTCTCTTTATATTATTGTTTTCTCTAATTCTATCTACCAAGGTGTCAAGGGCCTAATTCCTTCTCCAACCTCTTTGCGCACCATGCAACCCTGTTGTCACGCGAGATGAGTCACCATACCCCCGACATGTGTCGTCTCATGGTCCCATAGTCACCTAATCGCATCTCATGATTTAGGGGACTTTAATAAATGCACATATAAAAATAAAGAAATGTCTTTTATTAATGACAATGTTCCAATAAAGATTGTATACAAGTGTAAGTAAAATGCTCAATTACAATTTTCTGGCCGGACACTAATCCTAACATCTGGATTAGGGGTGGGCATTCGGTTCGGGTAATTCGGATCCCGAACCGATCCGATCGGGTTCGGGTAATTCGGTTCGGGTAATTCGGTTACAAATTGGGTTCGGGTATAAACCGAACCCGAATACCACTGTTCGGGTTCGGTATCGGGTAGGGGTTTAATTTTGATCGGGTAATTCGGGTACCCGAATTACCCGATTTAATTTTTTAAAAATTAAATAATAAAAAAATATTAATATACAATTCTATTCGGTTGGAATTGGTAGTAGGACAAGAGCAAGAGTCAAATGTGGTGGCTGGTGGGTTATGACTCAACTAAACACTAATACAAATTAATATTATACAATAAAAATATATATTATATTTTGTAAAGTTAAAAACCCTTGCTACAACTTTACACATGAATGGAAATTGGAATTGCCTGCCTTTGCCTCTGCCTCACCCTCACACTCACAGGCTCACAGTCTCACCTCACGCACGCCTCCAACTCCAAGTTCCATTGTCGCCGGTCGCCGCCATTTTTACCCACTTCCGTTCGCCACCATCATCATCGGCTGTCGGCTCTATAGTTTATACATATTTCTTTTAAGGTAAAAAAATAAAATTACCCATTTTGATTTTAGAGAAAAAAGTTAATTATTATGACATGTTGATGATTTGTTTAAGTAGTGGTGTAACATTGTATGATTTTAGTCCTGATTAATGATGTTCTTGGTTTATTGCACTTGTGCAATCCATTTATTGAAATGATATTAAAGATTGTATTTTAAACTTCTTTTTTTTTTTTTTTTTGCTACACAAGAAGAGTGTTACCCTAGATTGCTAGTCCGACAAACCCGGACTAATAGTTGTAACCCTCGACCATTTAGTGCCGATAAGGTCTTGCTCGTAAAGTTGGTATAATTGACCCCCCGGGTCAAGAATCTGCTCCATGGGACCGTATAATCCAGTCTTGGCGAGATTGTCCGCCACTTGATTCGCCTCTCGAGGAATATGATGAACCTTCACTTGCCATTCTTTATTAAGCCATTCTCTAATTTGAGTAATAATTCCAAAGTATTGGTGTGAAAAATTTGTATCTTCTAGGCACTGCCACGCCTCCATGCAATCCGTCTCAAGCTCTAGCTTACTAATCTTCAAATTCCAAGCCATCTTCAGCCCTTCCAAAATGCCACGAAGCTCAGCTCCTAGTGGGGAACTCTCCTGGACGTGACCTCTAAATGCATATTTCCAACGTCCAAGGCTGTCCTGAATGACACCTCCGACTCCAGTCATGGTTCCGCCTTGGTTAGAAGTATAGAAAGTCGCGTCTACATTCAGCTTCATAGTCCCGCGCTCAGGTTTACGCCAACCAACCAGCCTTCTTGACTCTATTGTCTCCATGTTATTCTTCATCGCATTAATGCTTTCCATCACTCGGGCCTGGACCGCCTCTATTGCAAGATTCGGTATGGTTATCTCCTTTTTGTGGATTGAAGTATTCCTTTCCTGCCAAATTAAATTCACAGTTTCAATAAAAGCCAACGCCCAATTATCACACCATACATACCTGCTCGCCGATTTTTGTAAGTTCCAATCAACCCAATCATGAACGTTTAGCGAGAAGAACAAGTCATGATATCTCGGTGCGACCAACTTCTGCCAAGTATCTTTACTCCATGTACAATCTCGGATTGCATGGAGGTTCGTTTCACGTGAGTGACCACAAAGCATACAATCCGCATTCAAAGTTATATTCCGAGCATGAAGATGAGACTTGGTGAGCAGCCGGTTATGCCTCAAAAGCCACACCACAAATTTTCTCCGGTATGTCCCCTTGGTTCTCCAAATGCGCTGCCAATCTGGCTCCGTACCCATGTCACTTTGATTTCGAGTAAGCATCTCATATGCGCTTTTGCAAGAGTATGACCCCTTCGTCGTATATTGCCATACAATGGTATCCTCATGGGCTGTCCCTTCATCTAAGTCCATATTTCTCAACTCTTCTTTGACGTCATCTGGAAGATGCCGAAACTCTGCCCATTTCCAGCCCGTCGTGCGTGTCCAATAGCTAGAAACCGTACGCTCTAGGTCGGGATTGATTCCGTGAGATGCTACGAGGTTAATTAGTTCAGTGTTGTCTAGCCACAAATCGGACCAGAACTTAACAACATTTCCATTAGCAACTTTCCACCTCATACCCTTTTTAAGCATAGGTAGCGCCGATTGAATACTACGCCATGTATGCGATGTGAACCTTCTTGCCCTCGCTCTATTTCTCAGAATATATTTGTGTCTGATCACTTGAACCCAAAGCTTCGTGTCGTCTTTGATTGTTTGCCACCCCAACTTTCCCAACAAAGATAGATTGACCTCCCTCATTCGCTTAAGGCCCAAGCCACCGTACTCTTTACCCCTACAAACTTTTTCCCAAGAAACCGGGTGAACTTTGTTTTTAATATCAGTGTCGCCCCATAGGAAGAGTCTATTTTCTCGATCAATAGCATCACAAATTGCCACCGGGATTTTTGAAGTTTGCATCAGATAGCTCGATATAGTGGATGTAACCGCCCGCACTAAAGTAGTACGGCCTGCTAACGAAAGAAATTTTCTCTTCCAACCCTTCAATCGATTTTTAACTCGGTCCACTAAGAATTGATAGTCTTTTTTACGAACCCGAGTGTGGTGTAATGGTGCGCCCAGGTATTTTCCCAAATCCTTTGTAACATTGAGTTGGGCGCGAAGACCAAGGGTACGGGCCAGGGGTCCCGAGACGTTTGTTGAGAAATGGATTCTAGAATTGCTCCGGTTGACTCTTTGTCCCGACATATTGCAATATTTTTCCAAGACTTTGCTAACAACCTGAACTTGCGAGTCAGACGCTTCTCCAAAAATAATAAAATCATCCGCGAACATTAGGTGAGAGACCCGGGGCCCGTGGGTCGATGTAGGGAACGGTCTCCATAAGCCCGTTCGTACCACCTTGTTCACTAACGATCCCAATTTTTCAATACAGAAAACAAAGAGGCAGGGGGAGAGTGGGTCTCCTTGTCTTAAACCTCGTTTTGGTGTGAACCACTCTGTCGCTTCCCCATACCAAAGAAGGGAGAGACGAGCCGTCGTGGTGCACTCCATAATAAGGTTAATCCAAGTTGAGGGGAATCCCATTTCACTCAATACATTCTCCAAAAAGTTCCAATTAATTTTATCGTACGCTTTTTCAAAGTCAATTTTAGCGATAAAATATCCCTTTTTACCTTTCGCCAAACTCATACTATGCAAAACCTCTTGTGTGATAATAATATTGTCTGTGGTTTGACGTCCGCTAATAAAGCTACTTTGAGTTTGAGGAATCAATACACTCATCAAGCTTCTTAGGCGATTAGCCATGGTCTTAGTAATTATTTTTAAAATAACATTCGATAAACTAATTGGACGAAATTTGGAGAGATGAGTCGAGTTTACCTCTTTGGGAATTAAAACTATTAACGATTCATTAATATTAGGATCAATAATACCTGTGCGGAGAGCCCGGCTCACCGTACTTACCACCGCGTCACTGACCGTATCCCAGCATCTATGAAAAAAACTCAGTTGTAGACCATCCGGACCAGGAGCCTTGGATGGATGCATGTCCCAGAGAACCTTTCTCACCTCATCCTTAGTAACCGGCTGCTGAATGTTGTCTAACTGATGATCATCAAGCCTTGGGAAATTCTCGGTAAGTTCATAGGGGATGACTGAAGGCCCCGTCCCATATAGATCCTTATAAAAATTAATCGCCATACTTTTTAACCAACTCGGTTCTTGTTCCCAGCTCCCATCGTCTCTCATCAGGGCTTTCACCTTCGGTCTGTGTTGTTTAATCTTCGCAGCCATGTGAAAGAATTTGGTGTTGAGATCCCCTGCAGATAACCATTGAACCCTCGATTTCTGTTTCCAAAGCAACTCTTCTTGGCTAATTGTGTCCAGATAGTTTCCCACGAGTTTTGCTTCCAATTTTTGCAAGTAGCGACTGAAGTGAAGACTCTGGGCTCGTTGGATACCCTCAATTCTCGCTTTCAACTCTCTTTTACGTTTGAAAATATTACCAAAAACGTCCTTGTTCCATTTATGTAAGCTAGCACGAATGTTCATAATTTGTTCGTATATACCCTTATCTTTTGTAATCTTCCATTTGCTGTCTACAAACCTTTTGAATCTAGGATCTAAGTACCAAGCTGTTTGGAGGCGAAAGTGATTACCCCCATTTCTGTGTTCGTCCATTTCCTTTAAACTGATTAGTAAGGGCGAGTGGTCTGAGATAAGCCGAGGTAGATGTTTCACCAAAGCTTTCGCATAGAGACTCCTCCATTCACTATTGCAAATGGCTCTATCAAGACGTTCCAGAAGATTGGAATTCCCTCCTTTCGCCCACGTATATGGGATACCATTGAATCTCATATCCACTAAACTACACGTGTTCATGCAGTCGACGAACCTACGACTGTTGTTTGGATTAAAAGGAGCTCCACCGAACTTCTCGGACTCGTTGATCACCACATTCATATCACCCGCTAACATCCAAGGTCCCCTAATATTCTGAGACACCTTTTCGATATATTCCCACAAAAAGTCTCGCGGTTTTTGTTGTGGGCTTGCATAGATGCTCGAAAGAATCTAATCTGGTTCCCCCTTCTGTCTAATAATACTGGTTATGCATTGGTCGTTGGCGTCGATTATGTCAACTTGAACTTCCGTTGAAACCCAAAAAAGCCAGATACCTCTAGCAAAGTTATGGGTCTCTACTTTTTCCACTTTGTCCATATGACTCCTATTAACAATTTCCATAGCCTTATCCCCAGGTACCCGGGTCTCCATAAGAACTAGAATCGAAGGCTTGTGCTCTCTAAGAATATTCAAGAGCTCGGTAGTAAGTTGGGGTTTGCCCGCACCCCTACAATTCCAAAAGAGTAAATTCATTAAACACATAAAGATGGAAATGTCAAAGAGACATGAATCTAACCTTGAGGGGGGTAACGCCCCCTGAGTTCAGTGGAAGCATGTATGACAACATCTTCCATGCGCTTCGCCTCGTCCTCAATAGGGTTTATCAACGATGTGGTAGAATGAGTATCCTCCATCATGTCTCTTTCGTGTGCCTCATGGTTCCAACCTGTGTCGTCTGGTGGTTCCTGACTCATATCATAATCTTTCCCTTCCATGTGTTCTATGCCATGAATATTATGTATACTCGCGTCCCTAGAGTGTATGGTCTTGAGTTGTCCAGAATTATTAAGCATGTCCACTTTAGTATTAGGTATCTGGCCTGAATTTGAGTTTAACTTTAAGGCCCCAGTAGTATTAATTATTTGGGGCTGTGTTTTTGTTTGGGCCGACTTTGAAGAATTTTTTGAGTTAGAGTAACTAGGCCCAGCTTTGTCTAAAGGATTCGGGCTGATACTATTATTTAGAATAGGGTATGTATTTCCAACCTGAATTGTGGGTAATGGGCCCTTGAATAGATGATTTTCACTTGGGCCCACTCGTCCCTTGGGCTGTGAGGTATTTCCTGCTGCTTGGGCCAATTGTGGAGGGCCTGATGATACATTATTATGGTGGCCTATTTCATCATGTCCATGAGTTAGATCCTGATCATGAGAATCCACAAATTGTTCAAGGATTGAGAACCGTGACCCCATGTCCGGGTTACCCCTTTTTCGTCCCTGTTGAGTTGTTGTCTTCCCTTTTTTAGTATCTCCTCTTTTATTCGGGCCAATCTTAGCTCCAGAATTATTCCCATTTTCCTTTCTTCCAAGATCTCCTTGTCCCCCTGCCTTAAAAATCATGTTAGTGACCCTTGCCTCGTTTTTCGAATTGCCCCGATTTCCTTCCTTCTGTGGCTTGTCTGCATTGACGGTCGGAGTTCGTTGATGCCGGCGGGTCCGATTCTGAACGATCATCCAAGGTCCGTATCCATCAGGGGCGAAATCGCCGGTTTCTGGGTTATGTTGTTTTGGGCCTGTGTTCTGTTGCGCTTGATCATGCTCTTGGCCCGATTGTTTGCCACAAGTTTCATGGCGATGACCGTAGGAGCCACACGAGAAGCATATGAGGTTTAAGCCCTCATATTCCACTTTCAGGGGATGACCGTTGATCTTAACGAATGGAATAAGGGGTTTTGTAAGATCAATTTCCACACAAATCCTTGCGAATCGACCTCGCAATGATTCCTTCGTATGTTTGTCGACTTTGACTACTCGCCCAATTGCCTTCCCCATATCAGTTAAAATTTCATAATCAAAGATCTCCATGGGAATATTTGGAAATCGAATCCAAACGAGGGTGCTATTAATTTTGGCCGTAGCCGCCTCGAATTCCGGTTTCCACCGCTGGACAGTGAGGTAATGGCCGAGGATTACCCACGGTCCACCGTTCAAAACCCGATCATAGTCATCTTTTGAGTAAAACCTCACCATGTAATATCCGTTCCCCAAATCCACCGGTTCAACTTCTGCGCTAAGCTGCCATAACACTCGCATTCTTTGTTTCAATGTCTTAAAACCAGTACTTTTTCCAAGAACCTTAACAATAAGAGCCCGTCGGTATTTTTCGAAAACCTTTGCCCATTTGTCAATGTGAACCTGGATAGCCGGCCATGGTGTACCGTCGTCCGGAATTGGCACCCATGCCGACTTCACCATCTCTTCAATTTCCCAATCTGCCGTGGGTTCCCCTTTTCCGGTATAGAACTCCTTTACGGTGATCGGAGAATTAAGATTTTGGGTCAGATTACCTGATTTCCACACATTTGTATGGACATGCAGATCTGGGTTCATTTCTTGTCCAGTTTCCATGGGAGATTCAGATCCGCCCTCATCTTGATGTTGATCAACTTCAGTTGTTTCACTCACTCGGGTCCGTTTATGTTTCTTGATGAAGCGTTCCGCCACCGTTTCCGGCGGCGGTGGTTGACCGGAGTCAACCTCGTTCATTCACAGTGATGGAGGATTTAATTTTAGAGAGAGAAAAAAATATCCGTTGAAATGTCTAATACTCTAATTTATGTAAGAAAGAGTTGGGCCTTCTTTTTGGAGGCCCAAATACCTCACTCCAGTCCAAAATTTAAAGTCAAAAAATCAAAAGTTTATTTTTTGAATGAAAATCAGAATTGGGCCTACGTTTTGAGGCCCAAAAAGCTGTGTCTAATTTTTTTAATTATGAGGAAACCCGAATCCGAACCCGATCGGGTAACCGAACCCGAAATACCCGAATTGTTGGGTACCCAAGTATATCGGTTCGGTTTCGGGTGGTAAGATTATATAACCGAAACCCGAAAAACCCGAACCCGAAAAACCTGAACCGAATGCCCACCCCTAATCTGGATCTCCTTAAATTCTCTATAAAGACGCTACCATTCACAATAGTGAACTGCACATGATTTACACTCTACATTATACATACTCTTTCTACACTTCTTATTTAGTTTAAGTCAATAATTTTTCTCTCCTAAAAGCAAATATATAATGAGAGTTGCATGATGAATTCGAACTACATTATGGCCAAGTAAGTAACTTGATTCCCCAGAGTCTAGTCTATCGTAGTTTGTGACATGTGTAGATCAAAGTCACTCATTGAGAAACTCATCGACAAATTTACATTGAAGGTCCTTCGAAAGAAGCTGCCATTAGCATCTAGGTGACAAAGGGAGTGAAGAAATTTTGGTAGCATCACACATGAACAAGCGAAATCAAACGCTCCCATGGATTTTTTTTTATATATATATATATATATATATATATGGATATGGTGTTAAATAAATTCATAATTCATATATTGATATGTTATATCAACATATCAATATATGAATTCATCATTTTTTATGTGATGTAATCCAAACTATTTGATAATCGAACGCGAATACATTCAAGAATTTTATGATTATTGGTGCCAACTTGTTGGAACAATATTTCTCATATTAAGTTGATATTCAACTTTTTTAGTACTTTGTCAATTTCCTACTAAATAATGGTAATTCATAATTGAATTAGTTGACTTCTCAAATTTATTTATCCATATATGTCTAGTCTGCAACTATATGTGGTGGTAGGGGACCATGACTTAAGTTAGTAAAACTGGTTTCTATTAATATTCAAAGTAGGAATGGTGAGTTGTCAAATTCCCGTCGACACGTGCAAGTATCAATATCTTAAATCCAGTTAGTGGTAAATGGGGGGTCAAGCAACCCTTATTATCCAATTATATTATTATAAATTAATAAGTACTCTTTCCTTTTGCCAATTTAAAAGAACTACTTAAAAGACTAAAGTGGTTGCTTTTTCCAATTAAACTAGTCATTATTTTTCTAATAGAAAAGTTTCATCTTTTTCTCATAATACATGATATTTCATTTCGGGTTTTTATATTAATTTATAGAGCAATATCATTCTCCATTTTATTTTATAGTATGTTTTCAAGACCCATATGTTACAAAATTCATGCCTAAATTACACTGAATTAAGACATTCCGAATCCAAAATGAAATATCCAACTTTAATTTTTGCACTCAAATATGAGATGAATATTTTTGGATCCTTCAATTAGCCTTAAGCAATCTAAACAAACAACTATCATGTTAAAGATTTTTTTTGTTCACTTTTTTAAATGAAAGTTAAAATTAAATAAAACATAAATCAGCAAAACAAAAACAATTAATTAAAATGTAGAGCAAGTCAAGGCAACGTCGTAGTATGTAAAATTCGAGAGTGACAATTACAATATTACCCACAAAAAAAAAAAATCAACTTCAATTAAAGTGCTTCACTTTGACTCTATATATGTTAGCACCTAGTAATCAATTTTATATTTTTGTTCGAACAATTGGTCAACATAGTTATGCATAAAGAAGTAATATAAATCATTATCTGCCCCTATCAAACAAGGAAATAACAATTCTAAAAATAGGTCACGACTTTTTAAATAACATGCATGTAAGTAGATAATATTTAACATTTGAATACACAAAAGATTTTAAAAAAAACAATTCTATTCTTTAATGAGCTTGCAAAAAAATCATTCTATAATATTGTTCTATTTATAAGTATATTATTTTGACATGATTATCGAGATGAAATAAAATGAACTATTTTTTATTCATACCAAGCATAAGATGATTAGTAGTATCATGGTGCGGAAAAAGTAAGAAATAAAAAGAGTGACTTTTATTTATAAATAAGTATTCTTGTCATTCTTGTCCTACAGTAATTTTTGAAGCTACAGAATCAATTTTGCATTAAAATTGCTATGGATTTGCATTTGAAACATATTTTCAAAATTTGATATGATTTTATTCTCATTATTCATGCAACAATGCGTAGAACGTATTTTCTTCGTTATGGAATAACTGCAGTGCATAATGTTTCTCTATCTTATTCATATGTCTTTTGTTGGAAATTACATATTTACATAGATGAATACATTTATCTATACCTAATATATATGTTGAAGAGAATCTCTTTGGTGCTTTAGATCTTGCATGTGTGAACTTTTCTTTCATCCAAATATCTTGTTACACAACTATATAACACTTTGTATTATACATAATGTCTGTATAATGTATACACATGCAGAAACATTATAAAATTGTATTACCATAAATCGAAAAAATATTTTAAAATAAAAAATAAATTATAAAAAGAAAAAAAAATTCTTTAAAAAAAAAGCAAAGAAAACATGGCGGAGAAGCTTGGTGAGTCTGATGGTGGTATTGGCGGTGGCGACAACATCAGGTTTGTGGTAGTATTGTTGATGGTGGGGTAGTTGGGCAAGGGTTGGTGGTGGTCTGGTGATGGCTGACCGAAGTGGCTATGGCGATGGGGCATAGCATATTTGCAATGTGGATGGCAATTGGTCAGTGGAGTGTATGGAAGGGCCGGAAGGGGCGGTGGACGACTGCGTTTGGTGGCAGGTGGTGGTGTCGGATTGTCGTGTTGGTCCGTGTTTAGTGGCGGAAAGGCGAGAGCGACAATGGCGAGGCAGGTTGTACACCGGCAGTGGGTACCAGATAGAATTGATGGGGAAGACGAAGGAGAGGAGGGAAAGAGAAGAGAAAAATGAAAAAAAAAAAGGGATTTGGGTTGGGATAATCCAAATCCAACATATTCCTTCTAAATATAATTACTTTATTTATTTTAAATTTAAATTGAAGGGATAAAAAATCGTTTTATATGTCTAATGAGTATAAAAACTATTTAGCCTCGGCTTGGGCCTGTGTATGCCACTCTTTGTTAGTTTCTGAAGGAGAGGAACTTTTGCACAGAGTTTTCCCGATCACAAGGTAGTATTATGCAATAAAATTAACATTAATGAGTTTTCCGTCAATTTTGTATTTTACAGGGGTCAAATGGAATTTACCGTAAATATATTTGGAGAAACCAAAATTACTAAAAGACAAACAGACAAATTAAATAGAATTTGAACCCATTATAATCAATCCAATTAATTGCCATGATTCTTGAGAGATATGTTCTCCCTGATTCACTTAACCCCGAAATAATATCATTTGTTTTACACTCCAAAATATAATTCCAAAATAGGAAAAAGGTTAAGAAATAAGCCAAGAGAGGGAAAAAAACAAAACATAAGCTGTCTGTCAATTAGTAATTACTAGATAATAATATTACAACTCATTAGCGAAAAGAAATTGTTTGTTTTCCATATTTTAAGGCATAAAAAAGTAATCTTTTAATACCCACACACACACACACCAGCGCTTAATAGCTCACATGTCAGTCAGTAGAAACGGTTGTATGTATATGTATGTATGTATGTATTTATGTTGTCCTAATAAGCACAGCAAAACACTATGCCATTGCCATTGCCAATCTCTCACTCCAAAAACTCACACAAAATTATATATATGTTTTTCTCTTATTATTCTCACTCTCACAAGCAAAAAAGACTGAATTTTTATCTTGCTTTTGCACATGGTTTTGGGCTTCTCAAATTGTCTCTTTTTTTCCTGTATTGCTTGCCTCTCACTCTTTCTGCTCGTGGGTCTACATCTTTAATCTAACCCCTTTTGTTATTGCTTCAAGCCATCCATCTTTTTTCAATTTCTTTCACTAATTAATTCTTAATTCGCTCTAAACAAGGCAAAAAAAATTGATCCCTTTTTATATATGTTTGTTCTTGTTCTGATTCTGTTGTAATTTATATGTGTCATCACTGAGATTGAGTTGAGGATGGGGGTGCTGATATTGCGAGTTCTTGGATTGGTGCTTAAAGTTTGTATCTTTGTTGCTGCTTTGGTGATTCAAGGATCTGTTGGTAATTCTTTTATTTGTTTTGTTTTGATTTTTTGTTCTTAGATGTGATAATTCTGTTAGTTTTCCAGATAAATCAGTTGCTAATTCCAATTTCTATAAGTGGGATGTTAAATGTTCTATTTTTGGCTAATGTTAATAAATCCCTCATATTGGAAATTATTGGTTGATAGAGTGCTAATGTTCTGATCAAGTAATGCAACAGTTAATAGTAATTATTGTTGTTCCTTCTAATTTCTCTTAATTGTACACAAGAACACCATGGATTACTTACGAGTTACGACCGATCTGTTATATGGAATCGTACAATTATGTAATCCTGCTTAAGTTTCATTTTAGAAATGTCCAATGTAGAAGATCCATACAAATAGTTAAGACTCAATTGTAGTAACTAATGCCTTTAAATTTGTAAGGACTTATGTTTCATCTAATTCAATTAGCTTAAGCAATATTTGACAAATGAACGATTCTGCTGACTGCATTGTTCGAGGGCGTCTTGAATGTTTGTTTATAGCTGTTTATTCTATCTTGTCCAGGGTATGGAACAAGATTTATAATACTCCATAATACATATGTTTGTGTTATCAACTAAATAAGAGGCATTCAGTGAACTGATTATTTATTCTCCAACGATAGTTGTTTGTTATTATATGTAATTGTGTTTTTTTCCAAAGTGTTTTGATTTTTAATAATTTACCAATTTTGAGGGGACAGCTTATCTCCATCGCCATCTGCTTTTTCTGCAGTGCAAGTTAATGCAAATGCATTCATTAGTATAGCACCTGCACCAGTACCTCAACCAAATGGTAGTGTTCCGTAATTAATCGAAATAAAATCATATTTTAATTTGTCGCTGGTGTCAACCGGTTAATAATTTATCATTTCAGGGACGGGTGTGCTGCCTCCACTTGTACAGCCCCCTGTCAAGTCTGCACAGGCGCCTGAAACCGCAAACAGTCTCCCGTCTTCCCCACGGACCAGTCCTCCTTCAACATCACCGTCAGATCTTTTTGTTCCACCACCAACATCTAGTCAGGACTCTTTCCCGCCTATGCCACCTATTCCTTCTTCGGACAAGCCTCAGCAGCCAGCACACCCTCCGTTTACAGTACAAGCTCCAGGTAGCTACTTTTAACTTTTAATTACTCCTTCACTCCCAAAAATAGAGCTCCCATTTGACCTAGCACAGAGTTTTAAATAAGAGTTGAATAAGTGAAACTGTTGTACATTTTCACATTATTATTCTTCTTTTTAAGCATTGGTCGAGAGTTACCAATGTCACGTTACTTCTTTAGGTGAGAGTATTTCGGGGAACAAAATTCTCAAATTAGGAAATCGAGTCTTATTTCTGGGAGTGATAATTTTGGGACAATGGAGTTTATGTTATCTATTCACATATAATGGTTCAAATTGATTTAGATTTTCAGTACGCAGCACCTGTCACATCACCTTCAAGAAATTCATCACCAAACAAGCAAAATCCATCAGTGCCAGATTCGATGCCTCCAACTTCTCATCAAACTAAAGCACCTATCAGTAATGATTCTATATCTCCAATTGCGCCAGGTAGTTCAAAACATAGAACTTTTTCCCTTTACTTGCTGTTTTTTTCCCCTTATGTGAGTTTTATCTCTAAAGTAAAACAATTGAAAATGCAGTAGCAAATGCTCCGCCTCCTAGAGAAATGCCGGAATCTCCACCGCCCACTAGCTCAGTTTTGCCAGAAGAACCACCATCGCTTCCTCCTGGTTTGTCTTTTCACTTGTATTTGCATTCAAATTTCTTTTGAATAAATTTTCAAGCAACATATAAATGAACACTTCAATAAGTTGGTTTATGTCTTGCCAGATATGTCTAAACGTCCAACATCGCCCGAAAGTTTGCCACCTGTCAAACCAGTTTTTCCTGAAGATCCTCTGTCCAGTCCTCCAGGTGATACTTAAAAACAAATTTCTGCTTGATTTAGGCAAACGATAGTGATGTTTTAGAAATGTCATGCTTGATTACGGATAAAACTAGTGATCTTGAGAGGATTTATGCTTTATTTTTATTTAGAATAGTAGCAATTTTTTCTTCTGTTGGCTGCGTTCCGTTGCTCGTCATATACCATCTGAGATAAAGATGTCGATCTTTCTCTGGCAATTTTTCTGGAAAAAAGTTGAAAACCCTTCTTTCGATTAATGAGCATGATGAGACAAAGCTGAACTTCTTTCCAGGTGACAATCTACAAGTTTATCAGTTAAAGTGCATCTCTTAATTCTGGGAATGTTGGATAGAAAATCTTGATAAATGAACATTTTTTATAAGGGAAGTGAGATTGGCATGTAAAGGATGAAGCTTTCCATTTCCATCTCTGTATTATGATAAAAAATTACTAAACATTATGCTTATGGATGGATATTATCTATGTTATTATTCATTTGTTTTCAAATGGATAGCTGATAGTTCAACTTGTATCCTGGTATTTTCTTGTAGAGCAAAATGCCTCTCATCTATTAGCACCTCCTCCAAGCATCACTCACAAAACAGCCGTTACGCCAGTTGCAGCACCTGAAAATAAAACTGCCCATCATTATGCACCTTTACGTCACTCCCCGACCAAAGGTTTGTCGAAAATTCGTGTTAATAATTACACCTTAATAAAATAATGGAGATGTAAGTAAAATTATTGCACTTCTTCTGGTTCAGCTCCTTCCACGAGCAACCCTCTAGGGCGTTCTAACAGTGCTCCCCCTCCTCATCCATTCCCCGAGTCACCTCCAGAGTTTCATTCCCCAATAAAGCATCATAGTCCAAAGGTTTATAAGAATACTCCTGCGCCGCTGTCACATGTGCTTCCTCCTCCGACTTCAGGTTTTATCTTTCACTAGAAATTTCATTTACTTAATTATTTCATATTACTGCATGAATAATCGCATTCTTCTGCTCTACTTTTGGTGAAGAAAAGAAAATACCAGAGAAAGGAAAAATAAATCAAAGAAATCCAAATTTGAAAATTTGTTTGGTTGTCTAGAGAAAATTTATGGGAAACTCCAGGGAAAATGGCAACAAAAAAAAGATATAACTATGAAACTAAACTATTAATTTGATTTCAAATGTTTCCTAAAACAATATTATGTGACTGTCACTAAAAGAATAACAAAACAAAAATAAATTGCATTGAGAAAGATAAAAGTTGGATATGTGGAGTGAGAAGACTTCTTCGTCTTCCACCATTTTCCTCAAATTAGTATTAAATTTTCTCTTACATTCTCTTTCCCTTTCAATTTTCTCTAGTAACCAAACAAGGGAAACTGATTTTCCTTGTGTTTTCTTTTCCTTTCCCCAGACATTTTCTTGAACCAAACAAAGTGGTAATGTTTATTCTTTCATGTCATACAAATATAAAAAAAAATTACTCAGCTGATACAGTTTACTATAATGTTTATATTTTTCTTTCAAATTTTCAGATAATCATTATTCTTCTGTACCAGCTCCATCTAGGCAAGCAAAAAGTGAGCATCTCTTTGATCTCCCTTCCGGAGAAAGTGAAAGTAGAGAAGTATCTTTAATTTTTATTCTTCATTTTAGTTCTTTGTACTTAAACATGTATATTCTTTGTATTGCAAGTTCCCTTTGTCTCCCCTAAGAAGTTTCCATTTGCGCTATCACCAAAAAGTCCCATAATGCCGCTACCAGCACCTTTGCAAGCGCTACCACCACCACCTCCTCAGAAAGGTGGATATACTTGTTTCTCCACTATATATATCTATATATTTTTTTAAAAAATAATAGGGTACAGCACAGATTCCCCCAATGTATTAGGGGTTTTGCACTTTGCCCATTATCCTGGAAAAGTTCGCACTGGACACCCCCAGCCTTTGATGCTTGTTGCTAAATACCAATGATTCCGTTCCCGGCGGAGTATTCCACGAATATTCGAGGGATATTCTGCCGGGAACGGAATCAGGTGTATCCTGCTACAAAAATCAAAGGTTGGGGTGTCGTGTACGAACTTTTTTAGGATAGGGAGCAAATTGCTCAGAGGCCTATAGGTTGGGGGGGAATCTGTGTTTTACCCCATATTATTATGATTTATATATATATATATATATATATATATATATATATAATATGGTCACTGAAAATCACTTTTTTATGTTATATTACAGATTGTGCACCCCTAACATGCACCGAGCCATTAACATATGGTCCACCTGAATCTCCATGTGTCTGCGTATTACCAATACAAGTGGGGCTCCGCCTTGACGTAGCCTTGTATACCTTCTTTCCTTTGGTTTCAGAACTAGCGGTTGAGATTGCTGGTGGAGTATTTATGAAGCAAAGCCAAGTTCGTATCATGGGAGCTAATGCAGCTGGAGATAATCCAGAGAAGACCATTGTCCTTATTGATTTGTTACCCCTTGGCGAAAAATTTGATGATACTACAGCATATTTTACATTTCAAAGATTTTGGCACAAAAAAGTGGTTATAAAAACTTCATTCTTTGGTAATTACGATATACTATATGTTCGATATCCAGGTAATTACGCTAGACTCGTTTAGCTCAAACACTTTTTTGTATAGGGATAATTACAGAACCTCCCTTGAGGTTTTTTGTATATATATGTACACTCCCTCAGGGTTGGATAATTACAAGTACCCCGAACACCGAAGGGGAAATTCTGTCTTTTGATTTTTTAGACGTTCTGACTTTCTTTTTTATTTTTTTTAAGGTTTCATAGATGGGTATATAAGTAATTTCAGGTTTCTGTTAGGCGTAAGATGTAATTATCCAACCTAATGGGGCGCGTACTAATACTTACATCAAACCTTAAGGGTGGGTGTTGTAATTATCCCTTTTGTATATAGCTTGACTTGGCTACTTGAATTTTGAAATATTGCAAATAATAGGTCTTCCCCCGTCTCCACCTTTGCCTCCATCGACCATTGGCATCATACCAAGTAAACCATATCCTGGTCGTGACAATAATGGAAGGACTATACAGCCCCTCGGGGTTGACATAAGAAGGGAGCAGCACAAACAAGGGCTAAATGGAGGCATCTTAGCGACAATAATCGTCTCTGCTTTTGTAGCTGTTATCTTAGTGTGTGCTTTCGCATGGGTTTTGCTCTTCAGATATAGACAACCCTATCCTACTCCACCAACTACGATTCATTCTCATGCAAAGTCATCAGGTAAAATCTTCTTTTTACTGAAAAATTAAGAGTATTTTATAGTTTTACATCGAGTGTCAATTTAAGACCTTTTTTCTTATGGAATCACGGGCTTGTTTATTTACGTTTTCAAACAACATTTTCTGGATCACCATTTTCTGAAAATCACCACTACAAACCATTTTCAACTTCGCTTTCACATTCCTCTATTTAACTATCTTTCAATCAGTACATTCATTACTTCACACTATCTGTCACCAATAATTTCCTACTCCAACTATTCGTTCTTTTCTCTTTCTTACTTTACTATTTTCTAATCACAATATCATTACCAAAATAACTAATCAATCATTTTATACATTATACATCAACCAAGCATTTTTTATTTGAAATTTTTCCTATTTCCAACCATGTTCTAAAAACATAAACAAACACAATACACATCGCATCATTTGCACACGAAAACCTATAATACACATTCCACGAAAAAAATTCAGAATATTGACTCAAAAACATAAACAAAGCCTAAGATTTGACTTAAATGCTTCTACACATCAAATATCAAATACTCCTAATATTCGAAAAACTTTGCTCAATCATACATAACGATATAGGTGTAGCACTGTCTATGGTTGGAAGTGGGCCCAGTTCTCCTTCGTTCTCCTTAGGTTCAAGCATTGCAGCTTATACCGGCTCTGCAAAGACATTCAGTTTAAGTGATGTACAAAGAGCAACAGATTACTTCAACGAAACAAGGATACTTGGTGAAGGTGGTTTTGGAGTTGTTTACCGTGGTGTGCTTGAAGACGGGACAAAAGTTGCTATGAAGATACTCAAAAGATGTGATCAACAGGGCGGTCGTGAGTTCTTGGCTGAAGTTGAGATGCTCAGTCGGCTTCATCATAGAAACTTGGTCAAGCTCATTGGTATATGTGCAGAGGATCGCACTCGCTGTTTAGTTTATGAACTAATACCAAATGGAAGCGTCGACTCTCATTTACATGGTATGAAATTTGGAACTTTTCTCTCCTCTTTGAGTTTGCTCCCTTGCGCTCTGTTTGGTTTAAGGAAATTGCTAAGGAAAGGAACATAAAACACAAGGAAAATTATTCCGTTGTTTGGTTACTAGAGAAATGAAAAGGAACTGAAAATATGAAAGAAAATCTGATACTAGTTTGAGAACATTCCTTTTCCTCACCATTTGGCGAGGAAAATGGTGGAAAACATTCTCACTCCACACATCCAACTTCTATCTTTCTCAATGTGATTTATTATTATTTTTTAATGACATTTGCAAATTTTTTTTTTTTTGGGAACATTTGAAATCAAATTAATAGTTCGTTTCCATAGTTATTTCTTTCTTTAGTTGTCATTTCCTTGGAGTTTTCCATAAATTTTCTCTTGACAACCAAACAAACTTTAAAAATTTGGATTTTGTTGAATTTCATTTTCTTTTCCCTATCAGTTCTTTTCTTCGTCAAAATCCTTGAACTAATCTGAGTGTAACGCTCTGTTTGGTTCAAGAAAATTGTTAGGGAAAGGAAAAGAAAACCAATTTCCTTGAACCAAACAAAGTGTAAGTGAATTTTTGACTCGATCTCAGTGTACCTTTTTTTTTTTTTAAGATATATTCTTTGTGCAATGGTCGTTTTCAGGTGTTGACAAAGAAACTTCTCCACTTGACTGGAGTAACCGGCTAAAGATTGCGCTTGGAGCCGGTCGAGCTCTAGCCTATCTGCATGAAGATTCAAGCCCACGTGTCATTCACAGGGACTTTAAGGCCAGCAACATCTTACTGGAAGATGATTTTACACCAAAAGTGTCTGATTTTGGTTTAGCACGTGCTGCATTGGATGGGGATAACAGACACATATCCACCCGTGTCATGGGAACCTTCGGGTACACCTCTTTCTTCTGTATTTGCGTTGTTACTTCATCTTCCTTAGTTGTTTTACTTTTTGAAATGGATAATTACATGCACGTCCCCTCATTTATCAAGTAAGTACCAGGAGTCCCTTGAACTTGTACAAATTACCAAGACACTTCCTGTCAGATTCCGACAACTTGGAAAACGGAGGGTCAATTTGTAATCTGTTCTTTTTACTGCTCGGGGGTGAAATTGTGATGCTTTTAACACTGAGGAAGTTATTGTAATTTCTCAAACCTTGGGGCATTTTTCGTAATTAGGGTCTCACCCAGGGGTGTCTATGTAATTTACTCTTTTCTAAATACTAATTTTATAGGAATCTTTCATATTCTCATCTTTTTTGTCATCATATATCATACAGGTATGTGGCTCCAGAGTATGCAATGACGGGTCATCTTCTTGTGAAAAGCGATGTTTACAGCTATGGTGTAGTCCTTCTGGAACTCCTAACCGGAAGGAAACCGGTGGACATGTCTCAGCCACCGGGTCAAGAAAATTTAGTTTCTTGGGCACGCCCGCTCTTAACAAGTAGAGAAGGTTTGGAATTGATTGTAGACCAATCCTTGGGGCCCGATTTCCCTTTTGATAGTATAGCAAAAGTAGCTGCTATTGCATCAATGTGTGTTCAACCAGAAGTATCTCATAGACCCTTTATGGGCGAAGTTATTCAGGCCTTAAAACTGGTGTGGGACGAAATGAAAGATTTGCGATCGAGAAATTGTAGCCACGAGGATTTATCCGTATTTATGGACGGTAGGAACAGTACTAACTCGGAGCGGGTCACACCTCCTTTGCTTACTCAATCACCGGTCTCGGATTATGATTACCTACTCGATGTTGAGAGTGATCTTTCTATGTCGGAGCTATTGAGTTCCTCTGCAAAATTTGGAGAAGAAGAATCCGAGTCTTTTAGGAGGCATTCTAGCTCAGGACCGTTGAGGACGGGTAAAACGAAGCAGGTGTGGAAAAAGATGAGGCGATTGTCTGGGGGAAGCGTGAGCGAGCATGGAGTACTATTTAAACTGTGGCCGGGATCTCAATAGTGGAAAATTACCATGCTACCCTTTTGAGTCAAACGGGATCTTCTATTGCAATTTTCCTATTGTATCTCCTATTGTAAGAGACGCATAAGTGACGTATCTGTAAATTTGATTTTGCAGCCAACTTTTAGGAGAGATCAGACACGGGTTACTCATCCATACTTTATAATAGGAGATGCAATAGAAGATTCGAGCAGTTTTTTCGAACGTTTTGCAAGAAAGCAGTCAGCTATTGTAAACAGGGACGATCTTCATCTCGGTAGAATTGGGAAATAGCGGTATCGCCTTCTGCTGATAAAAGGATGAGAATTAATAGGGAAGCTGAGTAAAATGCTGAGAGATGTTCGAAAGGTCGATTATTCGAACCTGCTTGCAGTAGAAACTATGTTTGTGTATCCTAGGATCTAAATTCGGGACAATGTGATGATTAATTGTATTTTTTTTTTTGGAGTCTTGATAATATATTGTACAGAAAATGTTGTACCAATAGTCCAGTAATGAGGAGGATATTGTTATTCAAAAACGTTTTCCTCTGTATATAAATTTAATCGAAATTTGGCCAAAAATCCGCAATTCATGTTCAAGATCTTAAATCAGTCACCACTCGTGTTCATGTACTCTCCACACCCCAATACAAATAATAACCTATGATCCCCTCTCTAATCCATATAAAAAGACAAGAATATCCCCACAAACATAACTAATTACATAATACCATTTCCTTTTCTTTACTATTTTTCTTTTCAAATAAATAAAAAAACAACCCCACCCCCAACTGCCGCCGCCACTTGTCGGGACTGTCGGTGCTGGAGACACCTCCGGTGACCACCAATGCACCAATGTCGGTGCCACCAGCGAACCATCGGCGACGACACCGGCGCACCACTGCCGCATCGACGCCTCCATCTTAAAGAACAATTGATGTACGAATACAGTGAAGATGAAGTATGGGTAAAACGAACATGAAGTATGATTACAATGAAACTGTTGACAAATTTCAGCTTATGTTTGAAGACAAATCTATTTCATACCGTATATTCCTTGATAATGTGTCATGCATTTTCGTAAAGACTTATGTGTCTACTTAGAAAGAGAAAGAAAACACGGTTTATGATTCCGAAAATCCTACAGTGCGTAATGGACATTCTCGTGAAGTCGCACAAAATTATCGACAAATTTAGCTTACGTTTGAAGAAAATATTGTTTCATACTAGACGTTTTTGGATAATGTGTCATACATTTTCAGAAATTCGTATGTGTCCATTTTGAAAAGAAAAAAGCCGTTTATACTTCCGAGCATCATATAGTACGTTATGGATTTTCTTGTGAAGCTGTGCAAAACTGTTGATAAATTTTAGCTTACGCTTGAAAATAAAACTGCTTTATACTAGACGTTTTTTGATAATGTGTTATACATTTTCAGAATGAACTATGTGTCTACTTTGAAAGAAAAAAAAATGGTTTATGATCCCGAATATCGTACAGTGTGTTATGGACTTTCTCCTGAAATTGCTGAAAACTATCGATAGATTTTAGCTTATGTTTGAATACAAAACTAATTCATACTAGATTTTTCTTGATAATGTATCATACAATTTTTGAAAGCTCTATATGTATACTTTGAAAAAAAAAATGGTTTGTTGTGAAGTCACGCAAAACTATTGATAAATTTTAGCATACGTTTGAAGAAAAATTTATTTCATACTAGATATTTCTTGATAATGTGTCATATGTTTTCATAAAGCCCTTTGCGTATCATTTAAAAGGAATTTTTTTTTTTGATTTCGCGCATCGTACAATGTATTATGGACTTTCTAGTGAAGTCGTGCAAAACTGTTGACAAAGTTTAGCTTAACCTTGAAGAAAAATATGCTTCAAACTATAAATTTCTTCATAATGTGTCATACATTTTCAGAAATTTTTATATGTGTTCTTTGAAAATAAAAAATGGTTTATGATTCCGAGCATCCTACAGTGCGTTATGGACTTTCTCGTGAAGTTGCGCAAAATATCGATAAATTTTAGCGTACATTTGAACAAAAAATTGTTTCATACTAGATGTTTCTTGATAATGTGTTATACTTTTTGGAATGCCTATGTGTTTACTTTGAAAGAAAAACAATTGGTTTATGATTCCGAGCATCTTACAGTGCGTTATGGACTTCATGTTCAAATTACCCATTCTCCTTTTTACCGTGGTCATACTTCCTCGTCTATGTAAGCATACAACAATATTCATTGTAACCATACTACCTATTCATAGTACAATATTTCCACTTCATTGTCTCCATACTACCTATTCAGAGTACCCATACGTCCAATCCACAGTACCCGTACTACATATTCAGAGTAGTCATACTTCCAATCCATTGCAACTTTCAATCTCACATATTGCATCTTTTAATCTCGTATACTGCTTATGTTAACCTAACATACTGCATCTTTCAATCTCACATATGACAACTTTCAGTCTCACATACTACATCTTTCAATCTCACATATAGCAACTTTCCATCTCACTTGTTGCATCATTTAATCTTGCATGTTGCTCATGTTATCCTAACATACTGCATCTTTCACTCTAACATACGACATCTATAACATACTGCATCCTTCACTCTCACATACGACAACTTTCAGTTGTTAGGTTTCATAAAAAATATGCAGCGGAATAAAAATTTTCTCACAGTATCATCTTGATTTGCATATATGAATCAGAAAACTCGCTAAAACTTACCCGTTGTAGCGAAGTGGTTGGAGAATTCGGCTCTTCTTCAAAATTTGAATTTGATGCAGAGTTGATATCTTCGATCCTCGCCTAATCCAGTCTTCTTGAAATCTTTGGAGTTTTCTTGAAGTCTGATCCGAACAACGAACTTACATTGTCTCTAAATTATCACACGGATTGATGAAGAAAAATTTGTCCTCCTTTTCCTTCTTGACCTGACGGCTAGAGTATGAAGAGAGAGGGAGGAGTTTTTTCTTTTTCTTTCGAGGAGAGTTGTGAATTCAATAATTTTCTTCTAGGTCAAAAGTCTTTTAAGTGATGTATTTAATATCACTTGACTTGTTGACCAAGACAAGACTCTAGAGCCCATGTTGGTCATCCAAGTGGACGCCCAACACGCCCATAATAGGCTTTACTTGGCTCGGCTCGTCTTGTATTTTAATTAATTCTCTATTATTTAATCATCTATTTATTATATCCAATAAATAAATAAATAAATTAAATAACCAAATTAATTAGATAAATTAATTCATTAATTTATTTCCTCAAGAAATTAATTAATAATTAATCTTATCCATTTAATTAATTATCTCATCTAATTAGCAATTAATTAATCCCATTTAATTTATCTCATAAATTAAATCTCCTAGTTACAAAATAGAAAAATCCTTTTATTTTTCTTTATCAATCATTTAGCGCGACTTATTAGGTTCGTTTCGTTTGGTGATGAGAGGAATCCAAACGAAGTGGGTAACATCTAACCAGTCACGTGGCCCACTTCGTAGCCCAAATGAAATCGAATGAATGGATCATTCCACAACCTTCCAGTTGTAAATACTGTATATGTATAAACCCTTTGTTCATATGTCTCAGTCAAATGAGAGTCACGGTAATGTCAAACTCACTGAACTTGACTATATGTATTAATTATAATAACACGAGATCATTGAGTTTGATTTTATGCCTCGCACAATCGACTCTATTGCTTTGGCCAAAGACTTTGCTCTCTATTATCTATAATCACATAGGACACTTTCTCATTCACTTATGATAGAACAAATCTCATATTAGTTATCAGCTAAGACTACCACTTATCCATCAAGTCACATTTCGAGGTCGACCCCACCAACGGATGAATTGGATCTAACTATCCTAGTGACAGACTTGACGTCACAAGTGCATCTTCAGCCTGATAGTCCAGGTCATAGGTTCACTTAGGTCTATTACGAATAATCAGTTCTGTCATTGACAACATAGAGTGAAAACCCATGTGACAGAACCGATGCGAGTTGTGTTCGAGCATATCAGTTCCACTGATGTGCCTACAATCTTAAGCTCCCACCATCACATGGTGTTCGACTGAAACTCCCATATCAAAGCTCAGGTTGTAAAAGTATTTCAAGTCTTTATTGTCCATTAAAGACTTTATTTCACATGCGAACTAATTAAGTAATCAAGATCAATCTCTCTAGTGCTAATCTTCCTATCTCATAGGAAGTAGAGAGATTGTACTGAAAACATGGACAAACGTTTTACACTACTTACAGATGCACATAAGAGTGATGTAAAAACAAAACAAGGCCTTTTATTATAAAATAAGAATAAATCATTTACAAGTGAGATGCCCTATTCATTCTATCCTCTATGGCATCTGAGGGCATAATTCTAACAATCACCCACTTGCACTCAATGCCACTCTCTGTGTTATCTTATACCCATCCTTTTCAGGTGTCGGTCCTAAACAGCCCGTGGTAGTGGTTTGGTGAACGGGTCATCTACATTGTCAGCTAAGGCTATTTTCTGCACTACTATCTCTTCTCTGCCAACGATTTCCCTGATGATGTGAAATCTTCTCTCAATGTGTTTAGACTGTGAGACCTTGGTTCCTTGGCTTACGCTATCGCTCCATTGTTATCATAATAAAGTGGTAATGGGAGCTCTGCAATAGGAACCACTTGAAGTTCTCCTAGAAACTTCCTCATCCAAACAGCTCAGAGGCAGCCACATATTCTTCATCGGTGGTGGAATCATCGGTTGTGCTTTGCTTGGAACTCTTCCAAGACACCGCCCCACCATTAAGCGTGAATACAAACCCTGAAGTGGATTTTCAGTCATCCACATCAGACTGAAAGTCTGAATCAGTATAACTATCCATTTTCAGATCTTCACCTCCTAGATGAGAATCATATCCATAGTTTTTTTAAGATATTTTGGATATTCTTCACAGCTTTCTAATGTTTCTTTCCTGGGTTTGCCTAAAATCGACGCATCACGCTTACTGCATAAGCAATGTCGGTCTTGTACATAACATTGCATACATCAGGCTATCTACTACAGATGCATAGGGTACATTACTCATCCCCTTTCTATCTTTCTCAGTTTGAGGACACATAAACTTAGATAGATGTACTCCATATCTCATGGGAAGGAATCCTTTCTTAGAGTTATCCATCCTAATTCTCTTTAGGACCTTCTCTAAGTAAAGGGCTTGGGAAAGACCGATCATTCTATTCGTTCTATCCCTATAGATACGAATTCCTAGAAAATAGGTTACTTTTTCCAAGTCTTTCATGGAAAACGTACTCGAAAGCCATTGTTTGACAGTGATGAGCATTCGCACATCATTTCCTATAAGTAGAATATCATCTACATATAGAACTAAGAACGAGATCTTGCTCCTACCAGTCTTCTTGTAGACACAGGGTTCATCTTCGTTCCTGATAAAGCCATATCCCTTGACTACTTCATCAAAATGAAGATTCCAGCTTCTAGATGCTTGCTTGATACCATATATGGACCTCTCAAGTTTACATACCTTATGGATATTGGTCTCGGATACAAAACCTTTTGGTTGTTACATATAGATGTCCTCCTCTAGGAATCCATTTAGGAAAACAGTTTTGACATCCATCTGCCATATCTCATAATTCAAATATGCAGTTATGGATAATAGGATTCAGATGGATTTTATCATGGTGAAAAGGTCTCTTGATAGTCAATTCCTTCTCTTTGACTATAGCCTTTCGCTACGAGCCTGGCTTTATATATGTGAACCCTGCCATCGGTACCAATCTTTCTTTTGTAGATTCATTTGTATTCTATAGGTACAATACCTTCAGGACGATCTACCAAGGTCTAGACTTGGTTCGATTGCATAGAATCCATCTGTTTCCATTGCTTCTCGCCATCTTGAAGCATCGACGTCCACCATCGCTTGATCATAGGTGGAGGGATCATTTCCATAATTTTCCTCCACTACAGCGTGGAGTCCCAGCTCCCTCTGCAGTAGATACCCATACCTCTCAGGTTAATGAGGTATTCTATCAGATCTATGTGGTGGTTGTGCTACTATTGGGTCAGCTGTTGGTTCTTGGATAGATGTCTCAGTGAGAGTTTCATTTTGTTCTTTTAGAACAATTTTTCTACCTTTATCACCTTTAGAGATGAATTCATCTTCGAGGAAGTGAGCCTGAAGGACCACAATGATCCTTTGATCATCATGTAGGTAAAAAAAGCCCGGATTCAATTCATGCCTTTGATATTTTTATGAACACAAAAATCGAAATTAACAAGAAAAAATGTAATCCATTTACCTTTTGACGAAATCTTTAAGCCTATCTTTGAGAAGAAACAAATTGTTCCTTCCTCTAGATTGACACGCAAAAGATGATCTTCCTTTCTTGAAGGTCGACCTCCTCTACCTTAGACGGGGTTGGACGGCTAGGGTTTATGTGGAGGGAGAAAGGATTTTGTGTTTTACTTTTTTTCACTCTCTAAGATGAAAATTATGAGTTAGGTTAGATTTTTAATTAAGCTCCTAGTCTTTAAATAAAAATCACTCCTTTGCCTAAAGAGGGGGGACGGCGGCCGAATGAGCCTTATGGGATGGGGTCACTGACTTCATCCAATTCCAAGCCCAGTGTCAAGTATTTTAATTATTAATCCAAGTCCAGTCCAATTGGCAATTAATTAAATACTAAACTCTTTTAATTAATAGTACTTTATTAATTTTAAATTAATAATACTATCAACATTGAGTGAATAAATATATTTAATTTCAATAATTAAATATATATATATATATATATATTATAGTCAATATATCCCATTATAATTTTCACTCTAAGTGAAGTTACCAAAATACCCTTTATGAAGTAAAACTCCTTTATTTTATCATCTTTATATAGCGCAACTCTCTAGGCTCGTCTTGATTGGGATTGGGAGGATTCCAAGGATATAGTTATCACCAAGCCATTCCCGTGAAGCTATACCGAAACCCAATCAAGTACGAGATGAATACGTCATCACGAACCTTTAAGTTACAATTACCATATGCATATAAGCTCTTCACTAACGCAACCCGATCAAGTAAGAGTCATGGAATGTCAACCTTATACAACTTGATACAGTACTATATAATCATATTGATGTGAAATTACCAAACTGCCCTTTGTATCCAATACAAGTCAATTGTAATTGCTTTGGCCAAAGACTTTAATTTCACAACAACTATGACGTACAGGTTGCTTCTACTTTCGAGATAATGAATCCCTTATTGGCAGTCCACTTTCCATTATCGAACGTATCAATTGAATCATACTTCGAGGTCTACTCCACTAACGGGTGATTGGGTCTAACTACTCTAGTAACTTATTCAATGGTACGAGCACAATATAAAGGAATCCTCAGGTCTAAAGCTCACTCTTAATATCGTAACAGGTTATCCTTATTATTGACTGTCACCGAGTAAAAACCCATGTGATAGGATCATAGCGAGTCGTGTTCGAATATGTCAACTCCGTTAATCATATTCATGACACTAGCTCCCACTATCTAATCAGTGTAAGACTAGCACTTCCTCGTCAAAGCAAGTGTCATACGAGTTGAATCTTAACGCCCAATTAAGATTCTTTAACTCGCGAACCATGTTTGTAAGATCAAGCACTTAACTCTACCAGTGCTTCTACTTATCAAAAAAGTAGTGGTGAGTACACCTTGATCTTAAGGACCTATTTGTTCAATACATTCAATACCACAATTAGATTTATAAGAACAAAGTTAATGCCTTTTTTTAAAGATAAAATGTTTATACAATATAAATAAAATGCCCTATTAAATCTAATTTCTCAATGGCATAGAGGGCATAACACCTAACAATAGACCCCTTGAGTTTTACCCTTACCCTTTTGAATGCCCCCTTTAGCTCCTAACTCGCCACTCTGCTTTTTGTATGCCTTCTTCTTCTTAGGCTTAGATTTTTTAGGTCCAGAAAGATGAATAAGGCAATTTCCTTTCCCTTGGGCTTCATTTGAGATTGTGCAGTAACCAACTTGTTCATTAGCCCTGTTAAATTGCACTCTATCTCATTGCAGTTGAAGTTTACCACGAATTGGGATAAGGAATTAGGAAGAGACTGCAAGATCAGGTCAGTTTGAAGAGTGGCGTTCATGGTGAAGTCACGAGCTTCCAATCTCTCAATCCTCGAAATCATTTTGAGGACATGATCGCTAACCTTCGCACTTTCCTTCATCTTGGCTCTGAAGAGCTCTTTCGATATCTCATATTGAGCAGTTCGACTGTGCTCACAATAGAGCTCAACCAGGTGTGCCGGGATAGCTCTTGCAGTGGGCATCTTATCATGTGACCTTTTAAGTTCTTTGGTCATAGATCCCAGTTGTTCCCCTAACCCAAACGTCGTCTTTAACCTATTTTTCATGGGCTTGGAGTTCTTCCTATAAAACACGTGTCCTAGTTGGCGCCGCCAGGAGATCAGCGTCCAAGATGTATCTCAGAGACTCCATATTGAGGAATATCCTCAAATTTCTAAGCCAGTCCATATAATTTGGTCCATTTAGGGTATTCTTTTCGAGTAGAATTGAAAGTCAGTTTGTCATTTTTGAGAGAGATAAACAAGAAAATAACTGCAGAAATAAATCAGATTTAATTAGCTTACTTGTAATTGACTTAGCCAAGAAAAATTAAGGATTTAAATTCATCTTGGCACCCACTGTATTTTTCGAATCCTACACTCCCATATAGAAATCGGGAGTCATCATTAGAATCCACTCCAAAGTGGGTATTGAGTTCTTCAAATAATTAAATGGGTTGTAACCTAACCAATTTATAGTCCATTAATTATTTGAAGTGATGTCTTACATTAATTTATCTAATAAATATTTCAATACCTTTCCCCATAGTTCACCAAGCCGCAACCTAACCGATTTCTAAGCTCGTGAACTACCCGAGTTTATTCCTACTAACTCCTTTAATCTAACATTTGTATTTCACCTTGCAACCTAGCCGATTTCTGGGGTGAAATATGCTTCGACTAAGGCATCACATGCACTTAGTAAAATTTCAAATTATTTCCAAGTGCATAACCCCCATAACTGGGTCGTATTATACATTTGTTGTAATTTTAATTTTATTAAGCTTAGTGGAGGGCAAGGATGTCCCACGTCCTTTACTAACTCGGTATTAATTATTTGGGAGAATTGAGATTGTCAAATATTTGGTGTCACTTTGCACATTAGTGAATTTACATAGCGCAATTATCACATTGAACATGCATAATTTATACTACTAATAAATATGTCTATCAATATATAAATGGAATTAAATAAATAAAACTACCACACTCGATCATGGACTTTCACTAGAGGGCCCAAGCCAACAGGCCATCATCAAAAGGTAAAAACGAAAACCCAGCTAATCGTCATGGGCTCCAAGTCTCCACCAGTCTTGAAAACTATTCTATTATAATGCTTTAAAACAACCTATACATTATTTCTGAGAAAGCAATAAATAGCCTCAATTCCGACTTTACAACCCATATAAAGAAAGATACATCGAATTAAACCTAAGTCTATGATCGATGTCAACATCACATAAGACATGCTCGCATTATTAAAACACTTATGTTGATTATTTAAAATTATAGTCCAACTAAAAAGTCCTTTATAAAATTCTCTATTTTATATATTCTATATTTCAATTAAAATCAATCTAGTCCTACTAGATGACTTAGATATACAAAATTATAAATTAAGCATATCTAACTTTAATTAAAATAATATTATTCCAACTAAAAGAAATACATAAAATACCGAATCTTATTTTATTATGATTTAAAGCCACTAAAATTTGAAAAAAAACTTATATTTGATTAAAGAATTAATTATTTATCACCCAAGAAAATAATTTATATTCCTTATTCAAATATCTATGTATTTTTCAAGTTGAGAAAAAATTAATATTTAATCCAAAATTAATTATTATTCTCCAAGAAAATAATTATTTATACCAATTAAATATATTTATTCCAATTAATCTTATTTGGGCTCGATTTCATCAAATTCGTGTCAACATCCTTTTGGTCCACTCAGATTTAGCTTAATTGGGCATAAAATTAATTAATTAGAATATAATTTATGCGCTATTAATTTCTACTAGGCTATTTTTAACTTAAATCCAAATCACCAACTAATTCGTCCATTTGGAAAAAATTAAATTAAGCCCAAACCAATTAATAAGTCAAAATTTAAGTAATTCTCCAATTGGGCTTAATTTGAATTATTCCGGGTCATCATCCTTTTGACCCACCCGGATAATTAAATTTACCCAAAATCCGAATACTAAATTTGACCCAATACACACCTCGAATTTTAGATCCGGGTCCATGACCTGTTTCAGCGGGCTGTGCTGTGCGCTCGATGGACTCGGGGCCTTCGGGCCCCCTTTTTTCTCATTTCTCGATTTTCTTTATATCATGAAAAATCCCAAATTTACAATAAACATAAAAAAAACAATTTCTAGGCTAAAAACCATAAAAACGCAGATTTAAGAACGAACGCTTCAAAAACACATAATATGCATATCAAAAATCATATAACGAAGATCAAATATGCAGATCTGAGATTGGCTCTGATACCATTATTGGGTTTTGTAAAAAAATATGCAGTGGAATAAAATCTTTCCCACAATATCATCTTGATTTGCATATATGAATCAGAAAACTCGCTAAAACTTACCTGTTGTAGCGAAGTGGTTGGAGAATCCAGCTCTTCTTCAAAATCCGAATTTGATGCAGAGTAATATCTCTAATTAGGGATGGGCGTTCGGTTTGGATTGTCGGGTTCGGGTTGTAAATATTGCTACCCGAAACTGAATCGATTTACTCAATTTAATCTGGTCCGGGGGTCCTAATTAAGGGTTTTGACTAGGGTTGTTGAGTGTTAACTTAATATTTTGATTAATTCTTTTTTTTAAAAAAAATATTCGAAATTCGGGTTGTTCGGGGCCCGAATTACCCGAACAAAATAAAAACTCAAACCCGAACTGATTTGTGGAGTTCGAGTTCGGTATAAACCCAAACCCGAAATTTACCCGAAAAACCCGACCCGATTAAGCCAAACCTGATAGGGTAGGTTCAGGGTCCGAACAACCAGAACCGAATGCCCACCCCTATCTCCAATCCTTGTATAATCCAGTCTTCTTGAAATCTCTAAAATTTTCTTGAAGTCTGATCCCATACCTTTACTTGGCTCGGCTCGTCTTGTATTTTAATTAATTCTCTATTATTTAATCAATTATTTATTATATCCAATAAATAAATAATTAATTAAATAACCAAATTAATTAGATAAATTAATTCATTAATTTATTTTCTCAAGAAATTAATTAATAATTAATCTTATCCATTTTATTAAATATCTAATCTAATGAGCAATTAATTAATCACATTTAATTTATTCCATAAATTAAATCTCCTAGTTCCAAAATAGAAAAATCCTTTTATTTTTCTTTATCAATCCTTTAGCGCGACTCTTTAGGTTCGTTTCGTTTGGCAATGAGAGAAATCCAAAGGAAGTGGGTAACACCTAGCCAGACACGTGACCCACTTCGTAGCCCAAACGAAATCGAATGAATGGATCATTCCATAACCTTCTAATCGTAAATACCGTATACGTATAAATCCTTTGTTCAAGTCTCCCACTCAAGTGAGAGTCACGGTAAAGTCAAACTCACTGAACTTGACCATATGTATTAATTATAATAACAAGAGATCATTGAGTTTGATTTTGTGCCTGTCACAATAGACTCTATTGCTTTGGTCAAAAACTTTGATCTCTATTATCTATAATCACATAGAACACTTTCTCATTCACTTGAAAGAGAACAAATCCCATATTAGAATTATCAGCTAAGACTACCACTTGACCATCAAGTTGCATTTCGAGGTCGACCCCACCAATGGGTGAATTGGATCTTACTACTCTAATGACAGACTTAACATCACAAGTGTATCTTATACCTATTATGAATAATCAGTTCTATCATTGTCAGTCACAGAGTGAAAACTCATATGACAGAACCGATGCGAGTCGTATTCGAGCATATCAGTTCTACTGATGTGCCTACAATCTTAAGCTCCCACCATCACATGGTGTTCGATTGACACTCCCATGTCAAAGTTCAGATTGTACAAGTATTTCAAGTCTCTATTGTCCATTAAAGACTTTATTTCACTTGCGAACTAATTAAGTAATCAAGATCTATCTCTCTAGTGCCGATCTTCCTATCTCATAGGAAGTAGAGAGATTGCACTGAAAACATTGACAAACGTTTTACACTACTTACAGATGAAGATAAGATTTATGTGGAAACAAAACAATGCATTTTATTATAAAATAAGAATAAGTCATTTACAAGTGAGATGCCCTATTTATTCTATCATCTATGACATCTGAGGACATATCTTAACATCAATCTCACATAGTGCATCTTTAAATCTCACATACCACATCTTTCACTCTCACATACGATAACTTTCAATCTCACATAGTGCATCTTTAAATCTCACATACCACATCTTTCACTCTTACATACGATAACTTTCAATCTCACATACTGCATCTTTCAATCTCACATATTGCATTACTATACGTGGAGATTTAACAACCACCCTTTGTACTCTAGTGTTGTTCACCAAGTGATGATGCATTATTATGCAACTAAGAATCATAATGTCACGGTGTAATGTCATCTAAACGGTCAAAAACAACAAAATTGAACACTCATTCGAAATTTACCGCAATTGTGATCTATGTGTATCACGATAACAAAGGATTGGCACGTTATATCTGAGTAATATATACCACACGCAGTGTAAACATCTACCTGGTTTGTGAAAGAAATGTACCTTATCTTACTTAGTGCAAAATTTGGGAAATATATGTTATTTAATGCAACTTCATAACATTATAAGTGTATAAAGTTAGATTTATAATGTTCCTAAACATACACGTGCGTGTCAATGTCTCAAAACTACTAATTCTCACACACAGAGTAAATTAATGACTACTAGTAGTATAGGCGAGCATTGAGTTCTGGGAACACTTTGTGCTCAAGTGTTGTCAACCAAGTGATGAAGCATTATTATACAACTAAGAATCACACCAACTCATAAAAACCACCGAGTTTTCAAACATTTGGTTTTAGGGTAATGTAGTGTTTAGGGTTTTGGAACATTGAGTTTCAGGGTTTATACCACACAATCTTAACAATTCATAAAATCACGATCTAATTCTTAAAGATACAATGAGTAATTTTAAAATTTAAATTCATGAAGTATGGGTACAGTGCACATGAAGTATGTGTTAAACGATACTTCGTCTTAGTTGCAGTAATACTTCCGATTACATGTAGACATACTACATATTCTATTAATACATACTTCCGGTACACTGTACCCATACTTCAAGAATTTAGTTTTTGAAATACTTCGTCTTAGTTGTGGTAATACTTCCAGTTACATGACGATATACTACATATTCTATTAACTCATACTTCTCGTACAATATACCCTTGCTTCAATATTGTAAGTTTTAATAGTACTTCGTTTCACTTGTAGTAATACTTCCTATTACATGTAGACATACTACATATTCCATTAGTCCACACTTCTCTTACATTGTATCCTTATGATGTCTACATTGTACGAGATGTATGCGTTAATAGAATATGTAGTATGTCTATTTGTAATCAAAAGTATTACTATGGAGTCTGAGTATATTGTACAAGAAGTATGAGTTAATAAAATATGTAACATGTCTACATTTGATTGAAATTATTACTACAACTAAAACAAAGTATTTTAAAACTTAGATTCTTGAAGTATGAGTAGATTATGAGGGAAGACGCATCACAATAAGTTCGTCCCATTGGTAATTACTTTGCACACATTCTCATATAACGAAAATGATTAATTTAAGTAGCTAGAAAAGTTTAAGTCTCTTAATTCTATCCAATCAAGATAGGATATCATCATACGTGTTGCTATTGTAATATATCACCGTCGTCCTAATGTGCAGAGGGATGACAAATATTCCAATTTAGAGTTGTGTTCTTATTTTTCTAGATTTGAAAATCGATGTTATTAAAAGTCTATAGAAAGAAGAATATCGAAATATATATATATATATATATATATTTTATTATTTTTTAAATTATTTTCATTTTTTGGTTACATTATATATATATAAAATGAGAAAACAACAAGACACTGGAAATGAGGTCTCACTGCAGGCCCACAACTCTCACCGAATCTCTCCTCCGTGTCTTCTTTTTGTCATTTATTTCAAGAAACCATTTACTCTTTCTCACCTGCAAAAACAACACTAAAATAGAAGCAATCAAATGCTAACTCACAGTCACCGGTCAGAAACCACATATACACGTCCATTTCCTTACGTTACACTACAGTGAAAACATATATATATATATATAGATATAGACAAACAAGAGACGAGTCAGAGTGAGAGAGGCAGCCACGATAAGAATTGAGAAGAAGTAATTTTGTGATTGTGCATTCAATTCTTGAAGAAATCTGCTTTCCTCAGTTCTGAAAAATCACTACATATAAGGTAATTAATACATCTCAAACTTGATGCAAAAAGAAACTAAATCCCTAGTTTTGGATTTTCCACTCTTGATTTTGCATCAAAGAAACAATTTTCTGCCCAAATGGCTTTATTATCCACTTTAAAGTGTTAGGCTTGAATTTTGAGCTGTATGTGACCATTTTATTTGAAAATTTACATTGTTTACGTAAAAAGGGTATTCGAAATTATTGGCTGTTTGGCCAGGCATTTAGTATTGGATTATGAAATTGTTGGATAGTATATGTGGCTTTCATCTGAACAAGTTTGAATGATTTCCCAGGGATGGAATTAACTAGGGTTCGTTAGATTTTGGAGTAATATTTGCAATGGTGTAGTGAGTGTTTTTCAGTGTTTATAAAATGGTTTTAATGGGGGAGGCTTCCAGATTGTTAAGAAGTAGTTCTTTCCATGATCATGATAATTTTCACTGGCAAGCAATTTTGGGGGGTAGTGGATCTAGGCATACTAGCCCTCTTGGTCGAATGGGGTCGAGGAATATAAGCCCGTCTAAGCAGAAGGTGATTAAGACCAAACCACGCGGTTTAGATGAAGAAACTGTGGCTACATTTAGTAAATATGTTCAACCGGATATTCAGATGGAGGATAGTATATGGGCTATGCTTCCAGAGGATCTGTTGAATGAAATTCTAGCTAGAATTCCACCGTTCATGATATTTAGGCTCCGCTCCGTTTGCAAAAGGTGGAATTCAATTTTGCAAGACAATAGCTTTTTGAAGTTCCATTCACAACTTCCCTCTCACGGGCCTTGCCTTCTAACGTATTGGAAAAATTCACAAACCCCTCAATGTTCGGTTTTTAGCATGCCATTAAAGCAGTGGTTTAGAATCCCATTTACATTTCTACCACAATGGGCTTTTTGGTTGGTTGGTTCTTCAGGGGGGCTCGTATGTTTCTCGGGTCTCGATGGATTAACTTTCAAAGCATTAGTCTGTAATCCACTAACGCAAACTTGGAGGATTTTGCCAAGTTTGTACTATAATCAGCAGAGACAGTTAATTATGGTGGTTGATCGTAAAGATCGTTCTTTTAAAGTTATAGCCACTAGTGATATTTATGGCGACAAATCTTTACCCACAGAAGTATATGACTCGAAGGTTGACAAATGGTCACTTCACCAAACTATGCCCGCTTTTAACATTTGCTCCTCGAAGATGGCATTTTGTGACTCGAGGTTATATTTGGAAACTCTCTCACCACTTGGTTTAATGATGTATAGAATGGATATAGGGCAATGGGAACATATACCGGCAAAGTTCCCACGATCTTTATTGGATGGATATTTGGTAGCGGGAACTCAAAAACGGTTATTTCTAGTTGGAAGAATTGGACTTTATAGTACCCTTCAAAGTATGAGGATTTGGGAGCTTGATCATGCGAAATTTGTTTGGGTTGAAGTAAGTAGGATGCCACCAAGGTATTTTCGAGCCCTTTTGAGATTATCAGCCGAAAGGTTCGAATGCTTTGGACAGGACAATTTGATATGCTTCACATCATGGAACCAAGGGAAAGGTCTTCTATATGATGTGGATAAGAAGGTGTGGTCTTGGATCGTGGGATGTGCTCTCCAATCATATAGCAGCCAGGTCTGTTTCTATGAGCCAAGATTTGATTCTATGATCTACTGACACTGATGGTTCGTTTGTATATTATATCACCTTATGAGAACAGCTGATCCTCTTTCTTATATATTTCCATGATGGGCCATTTTTTGTAGTTATGCCATAACTTGTGTTGATATACTGTTGTTGTGCTGCTTACCTGATTTCTTTGTGCATAAACCATGGATCAAATGGTGGAGGCATTAAAAAAGACCATCTGTAATTAAAGCTACTAGTTATTCAACGTTTAATTACTCTGCATCCGCCTTATCTTTCTCATACACAAAATTGTAACTACAATTGTGGACACTTAAGTCAGCTTTAAAGGTTTTGTATGATTAATAGTTTACATTCATCCTTCGATCACTCTGTATTCAGGAAGTGTCGGGTGTGCACAAAACCCATTGTTTTTTTACAAACTTTGTTGGATATAATGTTTTTGAATTTTTAATGAATGTGTGTTTCATTTGGAGTTCTGGAGTGATGCTTTTTATCCTCACCATATGACTAGTCTTGAATGTAAGTTTGTCGCTCCAGTCAGTTGCTTAGATGCAATTCAGGTGATAGTGATCATAAAAGCTGTACTGAGATTTAGTATCGTGTTTTTATTGCGTTTTTATTGGCTTGTAGTATTGTGTTCGGTGTAGAAGATCGATTCATTTATTTTTGTACGGAAGGCAAACCACGTTGGTATTATCTATGGTATTCAAATCTCAGAGCAAGAGATAAACAGTTAATAAATCGTAGTTTAGTTGTTCGGAAATTTTTTATGTATTGGTGATTCCTATTCCATGTCAGTTGTATGGTAGGATGAGATGAGAGTCATGGCTCTATGGAGTCTGGAATAGGGGAAACATATGTGGATGGAGATAAATGTTTTTGTGCTTTCAGTGACATTATTATTTGAATTATTGGCTTCTGCTTGCATAAAACTCTGAACATTTTAGAGAAAATTACATGTACCCTCCTCATTTTAGTATTAATTACCGAAAACCCCTTGATTTTTTCGAAATTATATAAAGTCTTCCTCATATTAAGGTATTCTTGCAATTACCTTCCTGTGTATTTAAATATTCTTACAATTTCACTTCTCTTAAACTTTACAAATAGACCCTTTGAGTGGGTCTCGTTGTAATTTACCAAAAATCAAGTTTTTTTGTTTGTTTGTGATTAGCACTAAAGTGAGAGGGTGTGCATGTAATTCACCCAACATTTTACTCATTCCTGTTTGATAGTCCATTGTTTGGAATTTTATGGATTCTCCTTGCTTATCTGAATTCACTGCATCTACTTTATTCTTTGTGGCTAGGTGTGGAGAAAGTGGAAGGCATTTGTAGGTGTTTACTTATTATTGGTAAATTTGTATTTTCCTTACGTCTTTATAAATCTCTACATGTTTGAAAAAAAATCAATTACTTATCAACAATAAGTCAATAACGAATGCAAAATAAAAATATAAACATCCAAAAATTATAAAATAATTACAAATACAATCAAAGTATCACATGCTCAATAATTAGAATTAGGATTTTTGAAGTTTTTCTATTTACAATTGGAACCCCACACTTTTTAATGTCTTAAAAAAATTGCCAACCGTGTCGTGTTCGGTCCGACACGGTGTCCGAATTGCTTTTTTAATTTTTTTTAACAATGGACACATATTAGCTGTGTCCGACACATGAAGGAGTTATGTCGTGACCGACACGCATCCGACACCTCCAACACTATAATTACTTTCCGCAGCTACAAACATCTTTCTTCTCCATACAAAAAATTGTAAAGATAAACTCGAGGCGTAAAAATAGAATAAACAACTCAGATTATTCCAAATAAATAAATAAAAAAGAATTCACAATTTAGTAATCGAAAATAATTCCCCAAGAGAGATTACTGAGAGATGATGACTGAGTGTGTCGGCGTAAGTCATGTATATATATGAGATCATAGATATAGTTTCTTTTTTTTTTCCTTAGGAAATAAATATACTCTCTTCAAAAGAGTAATGTGGCATCCGTGTATTAATTGATAGTTAACATCCATATGAAATTGTTTAGGATCCTATTTGTTTGACTTGATCCTACGTCAAGATTATGGATTCCAATGCAAAATTTATATATAACTTTGGCCCATTTCACTCAATGTAACGTGATGACAAAGTCAAAATTTACCGCCATAATGACATTATTACACTTCTTTTCCTAAAGGACATCTACTTTTAATCAAAATGAACTTTATCAATGGTCTTAACATAACCACAAGGCAATGACGCGTACACAAGTGAGAACCATTTATGTTTCGTGATGTGTATGAATCAGCTATCATGTAGAAAGTTCCATAATTGGTTGAATGTACTTATTTCATGTGACTAATCAAAATCTAATTTTGAATGACACACTACCGAAAATTTTAGCCCAAATTCGGTGTTGGTCAGACCTTATCAATCATATGAAAAGTATAATATATTATTTTAATCATTTTATTTGGAGTTTACACCAATCACATGACAAATGTATAATTCATTTGTCTTGTGAATGCATTAAATCGGGACAAGCCAAATCAGGAGCTGAATTTTCCGACACACTAGTTGCTCCAAGTGACATAGAGAGAATGAGACATACCTTTAACTCGAACACGATAATCGATTAATATTGAAACCCTAACTATGTTTCTTGGAATAAGACCAAAAAATTAAAAACTCTCTTTCTATTCTATAGAATAGAAAAGGCAATCCCATCATTCATCAGTAGAGAGCTTTTCTTTTTTGAAAAATTAGCAATTCTTAGTTGAAATTGTCCCGGCTTTGACCCTTTTCCACATGGATCTAAAGCCTTTATCCCATGGATCGCAATTTGCAACCAGAGTCCACGCTCATCCATCATGATCAATTTTGCGGGTGCTTATATGTAATATTCCCGTTTGTTTTTACTGCTAATTTTGGTTTCTGCAATTTCTCAGTCATTTGGTGATCGTACTTTTACTTTTGTTTAAATTATGCAAATATGCAATGCTTACTTTTTATTCTTGATGGGCTTGATAAGAAGTATAATGTGATTATATGACGAATAACAATGAGATGGACGCTTGAAAAACTGATATTGAAGAACGAATGTGGCGAAAAGAAATCTCTTCTTGTTATTTATTTGGGATAAATACTGATGGGATAAAGTGTGGAGACAAATCAAATGGATCAAAAGAAGAAGAAGACGGTGGAAACGGGCTGATTTCGGATTCTGGAAAAGCATGCCGCGGCACAGTGCCGCGGCATCAGATCATGCCGCGGCACAGGACCGCGGCATCAATGGAGTGCCGCGGCGCCGTGCCGCGGCATCAAAACTTGGACCGCGGCAGTGTGCCGCGGCACAAAACGGCAGAATGGCCTGGACGCGTTTTCGACACCTATGCACGCGTCTTTGATGACTCAACGCGTTATGGACGCGTTTTGGACTTCTTCTTTGCCTATATATATCTCCCATGTTGCTATGTAATTAGTGTGTGAGAGAGGTGTACAAAAGAATTGATATATACGCTCTCTACCCCTTGTAATTGCATCTCATACAAAGAAATAAATCTCTCTAGTGCAGGTCCGTGGACGTAGGCATTATTGGCCGAACCACGTAAATCGTTGTCTCGTCGTTTTTCTCGCTTTGATTCTTGCTTTAAATTTCGTTTATGCGCGTTGATTCCTAACAACTGGTATCAGAGCACGGGTTACAGCGATCCGTGGGCGAATCAATGGCGTATGAAGATGGCAAAGTAAGAATTGACAAGTTCGATGGAAAGGATTTCGGATTCTAGCGGATGCAAATCGAAGATTATCTGTACCATAAGAAACTCCATGAACCATTGTCAGGGGGAAAGCCTGAAAAGATGACGGAGGCAGACTGGGAGTTGTTGGATAGGCAAGCTCTTGGGGTTATTCGGCTGGCGTTGGCGAGAAACGTAGCGTTTAACATCATGGAAGAGAAAACCACGGCGGGTTTGATGAAGGCGCTGTCCAACATGTATGAGAAGCCATCCGCGTCGAATAAAGTCTACTTGATGAGATGTTTATTCAATCTGAGGATGCCGGATGGAGGATCGGTGGCCAATCATATCAACGAGTTCAACGTGATCATCACTCAGTTGAGCTCGGTTGATATCAATTTCGAGGACGAGGTAAGGGCCTTAATTTTATTGTCTTCTTTGCCAGAAAGTTGGAGTGCGACGGTAACTGCTGTGAGTAGTTCGTCTGGCCAAAGCAAGTTGAAACTTCAGGAGATTCGGGATCTGATTCTGAGCGAGGATATTCGCCGGAGGGAATCAGGAGAATTCACATCTGCTGCATTGAATGCGAAAAGCAGAGGGAGAGGTTTTCAACGAGGTGGTCAGAGAGGCAGTGGTCGATCCAAATCAAAGGGGCAAGGGCAGTCAAAACCGGGCAAAGATGCTGGATGCTGGGGCTGCGGTAAGGAAGGTCATTACAAGAGGGACTGTCCAGAAAGGTGGGTCACAGTCATAACCGGGAACATCAAGCAAACGCAGCGGCTGACGATGACGAAGATGCGCTGGTTTGTTGTGTTGATAGTCCAGTTGACCAATGGGTACTGGATTCAGGTGTGTCGGTTCATCTTACTTCGTGTAAGAATTATCTAACAAATTATACTTGTGGAAAATTTGGAAAGGTATTTCTTGCAGATGACGAACCCTTGAAAATTGTTGGTATGGGTGAGGTCATGATAACGACGGCACAGGGAATGCAGTTGAAACTAAAGGATGTCAGACATGTCCCGGGGTTGACAAGGAATTTGATCTCGTTGGGTCAAATTGATAGTGATGGTTTTACCACAGTGTTTGGTGGTGGTGCATGGCAGATCACCAAAGGAAATCTGTTGGTGGCTCGTGGAAAAAAGTTGGGGACTTTGTTTACTACGAGGGAAATCGTGGTGTCAGATGCAGAGGCTGAGACGCAACAGCTAAAGCAGGTTTATGTTGCCGGGTTAGGTAGACATGAAGCCAGTGGGAGCAGTTGCAGTGCCAGGGGCAGAACCGTATAGCCGGAGGTCAAAGGGGCAGACTCGTGTTGCCAAGAGGGCGGAAGAACGAGCAAGCCAGAGACCGGAGAGGCGGAGTTACGGAGGCATGACCACTTGGATAAACCATGAAGGCAGAAAATAGGGCCGAGAGAGGTTGACCGTGGAGCCGGAAGTCATGGGGGCAAGATGCGAAGCCGGGTTAGGCAGATTCGCTGAGTCGGGGCAGAACGCGAAGCCGGGTTAGGCAGATTCGTGGAGCCGGGGTTTTGTTGGAGGATGGATCGGACATAGCTAGTGCAGTGGGAGCATTATGCAGATATGTGGGGGATCCGAGTTGCCATTGGAAACCAAAAGTATTGGCGTGAGGATCAGACATAGCTCAAGCAGTTGGCAGGGAGCAAATATGTTGGAAGAATCCGAGATAGTCAATGGAAAGTCCTTGGTGTAAAGGTGTCAAGAGACAGGATAACCAAGGTGGAAAGTCTTTGGTGTAAGGATGTCGTGAGACAGGTTGACCAAAGCGGGAAAATCCTTGGTGTAAGGATGTCGAGAGACAGGTTGACCAAGGTGGTTATCCTCTTGTGAGGAGGATGGCAACGAAAGTTGCGGGGTTGTGAGACATGTTCCGGGTCTTGGGAGTAACCTATATCCCAGGTCAGTTGGACCGAGATGGATAAGTCACGCTTTTCAGGAGTTGGCTGATCACCAAAACAATAAAGTAGTGGCGGAGGTTCAAAGAAGAGGAACATCGTTCACAATGTGAGTCGGTCAAGTGGGAGCACTAGGGACGGATTTGATCTCCAATGGGATTTGGGATGTGACGACTAGATTGAGGTTCACTTGGGAAAAGTGAAGGAACGAATGGAAGATATATTGAATGATCGGGATGAAGGGATTGTGTTTTCAACTTTGAGTTTGGTCCCCAAGTGGGAGATTGATGGGATAAAGTGTGGAGAGAAATCAAATGGATCAAAAGAAGAAGAAGACGGTGGAAACGGGCTGATTTCGGATTCTGGAAAAGCATGCCGCGGCACAGTGCCGCGACATCAGATCATGCCGCGGCACAGGACCGCGGCATCAGTGGAGTGCCGCGGCACAAAACGGCAGAATGGCCTGGACGCATTTTCGACACCTATGCACGCGTCTTTGATGACTCGACGCGTTATGGACGCGTTTTGGACTTCTTCTTTGCCTATATATATCTCCCATGTTGCTATGTAATTAGTGTGTGAGAGAGGTATACAAAAGAATTGATATATACGCTCCCTACCCCTTGTAATTGCATCTCATACAAAGAAATAAATCTCTCTAGTGCAGGTCCGTGGACGTAGGCATTATTGGCCGAACCACGTAAATCGTTGTCTCGTCGTTTTTCTCGCTTTGATTCTTGCTTTAAATTTCGTTTATGCGCGTTGATTCCTAACAAAATACATATATCTTCTCTGTGATATTTCGAATTAGACACTGACCTCCCTGTGAAAAAAAAATGTATCATAAACCCCCCTAAGAAAAATAATAAAGAAGCAACTTAGCCCCTTACACACCTCACTCACGCGTCGTGTGAGTGAGTATAATTTTTTTTGACTCTTTTGTAACGCCGCAGGAATGGGATCATTTCGATACCGGATGAAGAAAATGATAAAGCAACAAAGCATCATTTGAGCAGTTTTCTTGTAAAAATAATGAATTTTTTTTATTTCCGGCTCATTTTCCTCCCTATTCTGTGCATTTTTTGGCTTCGGCTTTAACACAAATATTGTAGATTGTCTTATGAACTTTGTAACCTCATAAGAATGAGATCATTTCGATGCCCGGATGAAGAAATAAAGCAAAACAAAAAAGCATCCTTTAAGAAGTTTTTTAGAAAGCAAAGGATGCTTTTTTGCTTTGTCGTTTTTCTTCATCCGAGCATCGAAATGATCCCATTCTTGCGAGATTACAAAGTTCATAAGACAATCTACAATTTTTATATCAATTGAAGCCCAAAATGCACAGAATAGGGAGGAAAATGAACCGGGAACAAGGAAAAAGTTATTAATTTTTTTTAAAAAAACCTGCTCAAAGATGCTTTTTTTGCTATGTTGTTTTTCCTCATCCGAGTATCGAAATGATCCCATTCTTGTGGGGTTAGAAAGTTCATAAGACAATCTACAATTTTTGTGTTAAATTCGAAGCCCAAATGCACAGAATAGGGAGGCAAATGGGCTGAAAACAAGAAAAAAGTAATTCTTTTTTTTAAAAAAATTGCTCAAATGATGCTTTTTGCTTTGTCATTTTTCTTCATCCGGTATCGAAATGATCCCATTCTTGCAGCATTACAAAGCTCATAAGACAATCTACAATTTTTGTATTAAAGTAGAAGCTCAAAAATGCACAGGAAAATGAGCTGAGAATAAGGAAAAAATTATTAATTTTTTAAAAGAAATGTTCAAAGATGCATTTTTGCTTTGTTGTTTTTCCTCATCTAAGTATCGAAATGATCTCATTCTTGTGTAGTTACAAAGTTTATAAGACAATCTACGATTTTTGTGTTAAAGTCAAAGCCAAAAAATTAACAGAATAGAAAGGTAAATGGTCGGAAATAAGGAAAAAGTAATTCTTTTTTTTAAAAAAACTGCTCAAAGGATGCTTTTTTGCTTTGTCGTTTTTCTTCATCCGGTATGAAAATGATCCCATTCTTGCGGCGTTACAAAAGCTCATAAGACAATCTACAATTTTTATATTAAAGTAGAAGCCCAAAAATGCACAGAATATGGAGGAAAATGAACCGAAAACAAGAAAAAAGCCACAAATGGTAAAGCGACTTTCACCAAATAAAAAAAGTAAAATTGATTGAGAAATGCTATTGGTAAGAGCGTTTCTCATAGAAACGCCATTACCATATATTAAAATTTGTATTATTTTTTCAATTTTCCCAGATAAAAAGGGATCCAAGACTTGTGAAACAGACAATTGGAGTCAACTTTCCTAAAAGTCTCATGCTAATAAATTCTAGTCCCACTAACTTGAGATAAACGCAAAACTAATGGTCTACCCGTGTGAATGCTATATTGGAAACTTGGAAATAAATTCCACTGATTATTTAAATTTATGGTTTATTCCCTGGCAAAAATTCTAAGTTATGTAGTCCCTAGTTCAAAACAAAAGTTATGATTTACTCTTTACCCACTTGAAAAGATGAAAATGTCCCCAATTTTTTTTTTTTTAATCATCTTCTTCCTCACATCCAATTTTATTAATCATAGAAACGCTATTGGTTATGATATTTATAAATCTATGCATAAGTAAAAATTTGATTACGTTAAATTTTGCAATTCAATATAATCTATATCTATTATAAAAGTGTGAATGTTAGGAGATGATTTACATTTCTTAAATTTTTTGTATAGACTAAAATATCCTTATGTGAATATTATGCTAGGAAAAAGAATGAGGTTCATTAGGTCAATAACTTAATAATAATATATTAAAAAATAACTTAATCTAGACCTTATTACAAGAAGAATTAATGTTGTTCAATGTATATACCACTCTAATCATAGGTAGTATCTAATTTACTTTTATTGGATATTTTATTTAGTATTTTTGTGAAAATGATAAATATTTTGTACATGGTAGTAAGTAATTTTTTAAATTAACACACACTTTTCCTAGAATAAATAATTTCTATTGTTTTAATTAGAAATATTAGTGAACTCTAAATGAATTATATGACTTGTTTTAGATTATGCAAATCCATAATATAAGAAAATTCAAAAAATAAAATTCGAAGAAGAAAAATATTGGATTGTTGGTCCACTTACTTATTCTAATTCATTGATTTTTAAATTCCATTAAAAATTTAGTCATCAAATGACGAATTTCATTTAGTATAAGGTTGTAGAGATATATAAGAGCACAAAAGAATAAATAGTTTAATTAAAGGATATCTCAAAATTATGAGAGTTCACAACTAATACATAATTGAAATAGAGAAGAAAATAAATGAACAGAATTGTTTTAGCTCCATATGCCTCTTGCGAAAACAAACAAACCGGAATTTATATATTTAAAGGTACTATGTATCTTTTCAATACTATGTATCTAATTTATTTTTATTTGATATTTTATTTAATATTTTTATAAAAATGATAAATATTTTTTACATGGTAGTAAGCAAATTTATAAATTACCACATATTTTTTCTACAATAAATAATTTTTATTTATTTAATTAGAAATATTAGATTCTTAAGTGAACCGGAAATGAATTATATGACATGTTATAGATTTTGATGCTAACTCCATAACTTAAGAAAATTTAAAAATAAAATTTGATGAAATAAAATATTGGATTGTGGGCCCACTTTATTATTTTATTTTTTATTTTTTATTCTTTGATTTTTAAATTTTTATTAAAAAAATTTAGGAAGGAAATGACGAAGTTCATTTAGTATAGGACAGCTAAGAGAAGACCACAAAATAATAAGTATTTAAATTATAAGACATATCAAAATTATAAGAGTTTATAGTTAACACGTAATTGAAATCAAGAAGAAAGCATGAAGAGAAATAATTTAGATCCACATGTCTCTTGCAAAAATGTATAAAGAGGAATTTCAATTAGAATAAAAGAAGAATTATCATTGTTCGTTATATATAGTACTCTAATAAGTGAGTAACTTTTTCCTCGTATATATTCATTAGTAATATGTATCTAAATTTCTTTGCTGGGTATTTTAAAGTATTTTTGTGAAAATGATAAATATAACTTTACATAGTAGTAAGTATTTTTCTATATTTCATTACACATTTTTAAAAAATAAAAAAAATTATATTTTTTTAAATAGCAACATTAGACTCTTAAATGAATCATAAATGAGTTATATGACCTATTATAGATTTCGATGTGTATTCCACATCAATTCCATAACATAAGAAAATATAAAATTAAAATATGAAGGAAAAAATAGTGGGTTGTTAGTCCGGGATAGTAAGTATTTTTCTATATTTCATCACACATTTTTAAAAATAAATAAATTGTATTTCTTTAATTAGCAACATTAGACTCTTAAATGAATCATAAATGAGTTATATGACCTATTATAGATTTTGATGTGTATTCCACATCAATTCCATAACATAAGAAAATAAAAAATTAAAATATATATGAAGGAAGAGATAGTGGGTTGTTAGTCCGGGATATGTTTTTTTTTTCTTAGTTCATTGATTTCAGGTTTCAATTGAAAATTGTAGTTAAAAAATGGCTAATTTCATTCGTTACATAATCATGGTAGTAGATAAGAGTGTAAATAATAAGTATTAGAAAAGTATTTCAAAACTATGAGAGTTCACTACAAACACATGACTGAGAAAGTGAAAAAGAATTATATGAATACAGAGAAACTTTTCACACTGTATACCTCTTGCAAAATAATAAAAAGACATTTTATTCTGAACTTATCTGCATTTTTTTCTTAGTTTAACAATAAGGGGTCATAAAATTAACATTTACATTTACATTTTGGTTGAAAATTTAGCGCTTTGATACCCTTTGCAAATATATATTAAAAAAGATAGTGGTAAAAAAAAAGAGTCAAAATCTAAAAGTTCACAATAGTGCACAAGGATAAACTCTAAATGGTTTTAGTCGATGCCCAATTATCTTTTCTTATAGCAATGCTCATAATTCATGAAATGTTAGCATAATGAGAATAAATGGTACATTACATGCACGCGCATTAGATTTTAGTGTACCTTCTCAACATTTTTGCAATAATAAAAATTACATTATCTACCAAATATAGTAACTCCTATTTGTTAGATAGTATTAAGGAAGTTTAAATAACGAAAGATACTAAATTATTTAATTCATATGGACTATTTGTGAAATTATAGACCACTAAATAAGTTTTTTTATTTTTGTTTTATTCCTACCAAATTAAAGCACCTATGTTACATATCCACATATATAAGAAAAATATACACGCGAAAAAAACCCTAAACCCCTAACATTTGTATAGAGTATGAATAAATTATAATATTTTGTAGTTCTTAAATTTTTTTTAAGATTAAACATTAGTCCTATTCAAACTAAATGACAATAAGCAATAAGTGATTCATCGATGATTAATTAGTAGCAGTAGACTCTTAACTTAACTCTAGATGAAAGAATAAGTAGTTAATAACTTTCACATTTATTCCACTTGAATTTCATTAATATATTTTCTACAAATTTTAACAGGCTGGAAACTCAAATTTTGTGTTGCTATTCAGTTATTGTTTCATGCATGAATGAATTTGAAGTTGTGAACTTTTTTAAATGTTCACGTTGGGAGATCAAGTAATAGATGACAACGACAATGTCATTTTTTTATTTTTTATTTTACCTTTTGAAATAACAATAGTAACATTATCATTCATTTGTAGAATTAATATATATGATGTTTAGTAGTTTCATATTAACTTGTACAAGAACCAATATTTAATTTATTAATTAAACATAAATGAGCTAAGCAATTTAATCGATTTATGATATATTTGTAGAACTATAGACGAATAGAAAAATTTGCTCACAAATTAGAAGGACCAAATACCTCATGTGGATATAAGAAAAATACATACCAAAGAAAAAAGTAAACCCCATAATTCTAAAATAATATGACACAATCCAATTGACAGAACCAGAATTCCACCGAATATTAAAGTAATGAGACGAAGAAAAAAAAAGTAGTAGGGTAAGAGAGAAAAGGTAAAGCTTACAAGGAGTCAATAATACAATTAAATACTCTACCTGGTATCCAATATAGTTTATTTGCATAATTTGGATGAAGATCAATATTTGACAAATATGTTAGATATAAAAGTGCAAGTAGTTGTTACACGGATAAACAAATTGATAAACTAATTGTTTCTTTTTACAGCTTTGCCCTTTTATCACATATGACAAATAACTAAACTGCAAAATGCATTGATGCAAAATATTAACAGTTAAGAATTAATAGTTGTAGGTAATTTGATTGAACTATGTGATTTTGTCGAATCAAATGAGATATGGATCATATATTATTAGTCACTCGATCTTAAGTTTGTATAATTTGATAATGTGTATAAAGTTAATTGTCCTACAATAATAAGATTAATATAAAACCTAACTATCTATGTTATTAAATAGATTAAGTTAAAATAAAATAAAAATACTAACCTGATAATATTAAATTAAGAATGTAAATTAGAATAATGTCGGCTTAGCATTTTAAATTTTGTTACGGATTTGTGTATTTTTAGAATTATCTTTATATTATAAATAAATTATACTAAAAATTAAAATAAACATAATAATTCACGCGCAAAGCGCGTGGCTTTTACTAGTAAAATAAAAGAGGTGATGTTAATTTCAATTAATTTCAAAATTCACTATTTTTTGCTGCCAAAATCCACCCAAAAGCATTGTCTCTCTTATCTTTTATGTAACCCAAGCAACCCACGTTATTCACTAATCAATAATAATGATTCAAGGGTAACAATAAAAATATTTTAATTATCTAACCTACATAAACTTAAAAAAGACATAATTTGAATTATTGAAATGTCAATATATAAATCAAGAAGTTCGTACGTAACAGTATTTTGGTAAAAAATATTCCATTTTATTCAACCAAAATAAAGATTTGATGGTAATTTGTACGATTTTGGAGAGAAGTGCACATACCTGAAAATATCAAAGAATCTCCAACGGAATATACTTTTGGAATCATCGAAGATAGGCAAAGGGGGTTAAGTGCGACAATTATCAAAAGTGAGGGTGTTGGGTGTACATTTTCATAGATCGAGGGGTAAAGTGCTCAACACACTATAGGTTAGGGGCTGTTTGCTTTTATCCTAGATATATAGGCTATGTTTGGTTATGTTTTGGGATGGTATTTTGGTGAGAAATTTATGGGGACACGTGCGTGTTTGATGAGATTGCGTTTGATTTTATTTTGGGAGTTGGTTTTTGAGTGTTTTTTTTGGTGAGATAATGTTTGGTTTTGTTTCCAGAGGGAACAAAAGTTGCTGTAGCAGTCAAATCATGAAGTTTTTGTCTGTTAGAGAGGAGAGAGAAGAGAGAGAACACATAGAGATGAGTGAAGGGACAAAGTAGGTGTAGAAAGATGAAAAATAATTATTATGTTTTTTTTGGACAAAAAAAGTAGTGTATTTTTGACCAAATATTTTGTGAACCAAACGTGATTTGGTGAGAATTTTGGACCAAACATGGTATGAAAACATAACCAAACATTGCCATAGTGATCCAAGACTTGTGAAACAGACAATTGGAGTCAACTTTCCTAAAAGTCTGCTGCTAATAAATTCTAGTCCACTAACTTGAGATAAACGCAAAACTAATGGTCTACCCGTGTGATTGACATATATATGCCTATAATAATTCTGTTTTTGTGTATCATTCTGAAAATAATTAATCAAAATGTGTGTGATGTTGGTGGTGTTTATTTTCTTTAGTATTTTGTTCTTTCCATTGCTTGGAACTGCAGTAGATGATTGCATGCCCACCAGATGCAGAAAACACGGCCCGAAAATTCAGGCTCCTTTCAGGCATATACATCGACACCCTGAATATTGTGGTGGGTATAATCCAGGTTTCGATGTATATTGCAATGACCAAAAGGAGACTGTGCTTGTATTGCCTTTCTCAGTGAAGGTTATAGTAAAGAAAATCGATTATTTAAATCAAAAAGTTCACATTTATGATCCACAAAAATGTCTTCCTCTAAAGTTACTAAGCCTAAACTTATCTGTCTCCCCGTTTCATTTCCTCATCAGCGAAAACTCATATTTGGTTGACCTTGTTGTGCTTAATTGTTCTGTTTCAAATAACTTGGATTCATGTCCTGGTGGTTCCAGCTACAAATTACGTTCCGTTCAATCTGATATTAACGTCTCTATTTTTTATCCTGAAGTGATGTCTTGTCCCAAGATTCATGAAATTTCATCTGTTCCATGGGAACTTGCTGATACAAGTGATCTCCATTTGAATTGGTCTGAACCAGCATGCGGCGGCTGTGAAGCTCAAGGAAAACTATGCAGCTTAAAGAACTACACTAAAGGACATCAAATTCAGTGTATTGAAAAACCGAGGACAAATCAAGGTAGGTATATTTATCAAGCCCTTAAAGCACAATTAGTGTTTTAGATAGAAAAAGGAGATAATATTTCTGCTTCTGTTGGTTACTTACAGGAGCATCAAAGAGGCCACTAATTGCAGGTGATCACCATTTCCCTATTGATATTTTTCTCTCTTACTTTCTTTCAAATATCTTTGACCTCTCTTTCTGTCATGCAGGTTTGACCTTAGGCTCTTTTCTGGTCCTGATGGCTCTTGCATTGTTATATAGCTCATATAAAACACGCACAGAAAATCAAGTGAAGATTGAAAAGTTCTTGGAAGATTACAGAGCTCTTAAGCCCACTAGATTCTCTTACTCCGATATAAAGAGGATCACTAATCATTTTGGTGAGAAATTGGGTGAAGGAGGTTATGGAATTGTTTACAAAGGAAAGTTATCCACTGAAATTCAAGTGGCGGTTAAGGTACTCAACAGTTCCAATGGAAACGGAGAGGAGTTCATTAATGAAGTCGGTACAATTGGGACGATACACCATGTTAACGTGGTCCGTTTGGTTGGATTTTGTGCTGAAGGATTTAGAAGAGCTCTCCTTTACGAGTTTCTACCAAATGAATCACTAGAAAAGTTCATTTTCCAAACGGGTCCTAAGCGAAATTCTCTTGGTTGGGCCAAACTCCAAGATATTGCTCTAGGCATAGCTAATGGCATCGAATACCTTCACCAAGGTTGTGATCAACAAATCCTCCATTTCGACATCAAGCCTCATAACATCTTATTAGACCACAACTTAAACCCGAAGATATGTGATTTTGGTCTAGCCAAGTTGTGTTCCAAAGAAAAAAGTGCAGTGTCGATGACAGCTGCTAGAGGCACAATGGGCTACATTGCGCCCGAGGTGTTATCAAGGACTTTTGGGAGGGTATCATATAAGTCTGACGTTTATAGTTTTGGAATGTTGTTGCTTGAAATGGTTGGAGGTAGAAAAAATTTAGATGCTCATGTAAATACTAGCCAGATATACTTTCCACAATGGATTTATAATCAGGTAAATATAGGTGAAGATCTTTGCAGACATTTTGAGGAAGGTGAAGATGGAAATATAGCAATGAAACTTACTATTGTTGGGTTATGGTGTATCCAGTGGTATCCGACGGATCGTCCATCCATGAAAGCAGTGGTTCAAATGTTGGAAGGAGATGGAGATAATCTCACGACGCCTCCAAATCCGTTTCCAGCTACAAATGCAACAAATTTTATTGCGAGAATACCAGAAAGACGTTATCAAACAGAATTGGCATTGATAGTAGAATCAGAGTGAATTAGTAGTTTTATTGAAACCTGCTACACTCTTAGTAGGTTGACATGGTTTAGTATATGTTCTGTCGGTTGAACCGATGAAATGGCTAAGAAGCTTGCCTAGCATAACTCAGATTTCTGTTGAATTGAAATTGTTAGGCTTTGTTTGTTTATGTATTTGAGTTTAATTTCAGAAAATTTCTTGAGGAATACGTATTGTGGGTATTCTTGTGAATTTGATGTTATGTGTTGGTGTGTTTGTTAATGTTTTTAAAATATAGTTAGAATTTATAAAATATATCAAATCAATAGATGTATGATGAGTTAAATAATTGAGTCAGTTATTTTTGAAATGATTTTGTGAATAAATAAATAAATGAATACTCTCCCGAGATCTTCATGAGTACCCAACTAAATTAATTATCGTCACTCCCATGATCAAAAACTAATTTAGATGAATCCATTAAGTTCTATGAATATTGTTTAACTAGTCTCATGCAAAATTACCAATATCCCTATTAAGCAATTTACACATGTCTATTAAATCTGAACCGATAAACTAATTCACCTCCCGGTACTTCTTAATTTATCTTAAATCATGCAATTGGTGATCAAGCAATTACAAGCATTAAACACTCATTAATAGATAAACAAAACAAGAATCAAATTCATAAATCATCAATAATCCAATTTAATACGCAAGACTACATCTTAAACCCTAAAAAATAATCTAGCTATGCATAATTAAAGAAAAGTAAGAAATAAATTGCATAAACATAAAAATACTCATGTTCAACAATAGAGGATTAGAAAAATACAACTTGAGAAGATGAAAAGCTTCCAACTCCAAGAAATCTTCTTCAAGCCTTCCTTTCTTTCTCTCCAAGTCTTCTTACTCAATAATATGACTCTGTAACCTATACTATAGCCTAAAAAACGTTTTTCCCTCTTTCCTTAACTTAAAAGGAGTCTTAGATACATAAAATAGGCCCAACCAAGTCATAAAATCGGCTCATGAAAATTATGAAAATCCGCAGCTGCACAACTGTGCAGTCTGCCTGTGCAGAATTTTTTCTCTTAATAATTCTTCAACGAAACTTTCTCGTGGCCTCTCTGATGCATTTCTTCACTTCCTCTTAGTTAGCCTTCATTATTCTCGTAAGAAACACTCCTTCCATTCATCAAAACCATCACTTTTATGCCTACAAAAGCATTGAAACGACTTAGAAATCAAAATATGTAAATTAGGCTAAAAATAAAAGAAAAGACTAACTACAAGGTATAAAATAAAGATAAATGTGAGGTAAATCATAATGAAAATGTGTAAAATATGCAACCTAACACACCCCCACCCCCAACTACCACGGCCACACGCGACACCTCCAAGAATTGTTTTATGATTTCACGATTTTGTCTAGTTTTAATTTTTATGAGCATTTTCCAAGAACTTTCATTTATATATAGGCTAGTATTTTTGTGTTTATTTAATTATATAGAAAATAAAGTTAAAAAGAAAAAAAAATGCATAACTAGTAGTAGCTAGCCTAGCTAGCCTCATTTCTTAGCCTGACTTTGGCAGTTAATATAGTGTGTGTTTTGCCGGTAATAAAATGAGGATTTGAACTTAAAACAAGTTGGATAAAGTTATAGGGGACATTTATGCAATTTCAATATAAATCACTATTTTAATCAAGTGAACCAAACATGACTATAAACAATCTGAAAAACTAATCAATGGGTGCGAAATTGCCAACCAAACAAAAATAATTACTGGAGTCTTGATTATTAGTCAAGTTGGACTATTATCAACCTCAATCCTATCAAGTCAACCAAACAAGGCCCTCAGTTATTATTTAGTCACATAGTTGTTTTAGTGGCAGTACTGTTAGTTTGACATTTTCTTTGTTTTTCACAACTTAGGGCCTGTTTGGTTGGGAGATTGGGTTTAGGGGGTTTAGTTAATCCATAAGTTTAAAACCCAAGCTTATGGAAACCAACCCAAAGAAAAGTTCTTTGGTTTGTTATTTTGGTCCAACCAAAGAATTGAGTCATAAGCATTCTTCCTTGTTTGGTTGGCCTGTTTGGGTGGGTTAGGTTATTGTTAAAGTACTAAAACATCCTCACTTTTTATATTATAGATTTTATTTGTCCTTTAAGTAAAAATAATGTCGTTGCCATTGCCATTGCCACTTTACTGTGACAATAATGGAGCCATTACGCAAGCAAAGGAACCAAGGTCTCACAACAAGTCTAAACATATAGAGAGGAGATATCATATCATCAGATAAATCATTGGAAGAGGCGAGACCCATTGACCACAAGAATTTGACACGGGCAATGTTGGAACGCCATCTTGAGAATATGGGTATTAGATACCACAGAGATTGACATTGAGTTCAAGTGGGAGATTGCTAAAAATATGCCCTCAAATGCCATAAGAAGATAGAATAGAATAGGGCATTTTGATTATGTAACTGTTATTCTTTTAGTTAAAAAAAGGTGCATTAGTTGTTTTACTTAATTATTGGCATTCGTAGATAATAATTAACTATAAGGTCATGTACACAAGAATGGACTTTTTATTCCTTATAGGATAAGGAAATAGGCACCAGAAGAGTTCAATACTTGTCCACTCAATTAGTTCGCAAGTCAAAGATTCCCAATTGGGCATTGGAAATCATGAAGACTTGTATAGTATGAGCTTAGACACGAGAAGTGCATGTCAATCATTAAGAAGTAGTCGGAGCTCGTATCCTGGGTGCACTGATGGAGGTTAGTGCACTCGACATGACTCGCATTAATTTTGCCCCATGAGTTTCACTTGTTGACAGTCAATGACAGAATTGATTAGTTGTAATAGGTGTTTCTGAACTTTTGACCTAAAGAATCGAGTTGGAGATGTGCTTGTGACGTTAGGTTTGTCATTAGAGTAGTTAGACCTAATTCACCCATTGTTGGGATCGGCCTGGAACTCCAACCTGACCTGCAAGTATTAGTCTCAACCGATATCCAAGAGAGAATTCGTTCCCACGTAAGTGAACGAGTAATTATCCTATACGTTTATAAGTAAGTAAGATATAAAGTCTTTTCCCAAAGCATATAAGCTTTTGAGTTGGACTTAAAAAGGAAAGCTCAATGATATTGACTTATTATAAATATAGCATAGAGTCAAGTGTATGAGTTTTGACCTTAACCATGACTCTTACTTGACCGGGATATGAAAACGAAGAGTTTATATTCATATGGAATTTACAACGGGAAAGGTTTAAAGAATGATCTTGTAGTTGTAGATGACATATTGTTAATGGGGAATGACATAGGCTCGTTGACATCAGTTAAAGCATGGCTTTCAAGCACATTCTCCACGAAAGACTTAGGAAAAACAACCTACATTCTTGGAATTCGCATCTACTGGGATGGAGCGAATAGGATGTTAGGTCTCTCCCAAGAACTATACCTAGAGAAAGTCCTTAAGAGGTATAAAATGAGGAACTCTAAGGGAGGACTTCTGCCCATGGGACATGGAATACATCTCTCTACGTCTATGAGTCCAAAATTGGATGAGAAAAGACTAACAATGAGTAAAATCCCATATGCATCGGTAGTGGGAAGTCTCATGTATACAATGTTATGCACAAGGCCTGACAAAGCCTACGCTGTGACTGTAGTTAATCGGTTTCAAGCTAACCCGGGTGAGTAGCATTGGATGGCTGTGAAGACTAACCTTAAGTATCTTAGAAGAACACGGCATATGATTCTCATATATGGAAATGAAGAAATGAGAGTAGATGGATATTCTGACTCAGACTTTCAGTTTGATGTGGATGATCAAAAATCTACGTCTGGGTTTATATTCACTTTTAAATGGTGGAGCAGTGTTTTGGAAAAATTCCAAGCAAAACACAAATGCGAACTCTACATGTGAAGCTGAATACATAGCTGCCTTAGCGAAACTATTTGAATACGGAAGTTCATGGCTGAACTTCAAGTGGTTCCTAGTATGGAAATTCCATTGCCACTGTGGTGTGACAACAATGGAGCAATAGCACTGGTGAAAGAACCAAAGTCTCACAACAAATCTAAACACATAGAGAGAAGGTATCACATAATTCGGGAAATCATTGGAAGGGGTGACATCGCCGTGCAGAAAGTAGCCTCAGCGAAAAACATAGCTGACCCACTCACTAGGCCTCTATCATCGGCAGTGCTAGAGAAATATCTTGAGAAGATAGGACTCAAATACAATAGCAATTGGCATTAAGTCCAAGTGGGCGATTGTTAGGTGTTATGCTCTCTATGCCATTGAGGAATTAGATTTAGGAGGGCATTTTATTTATACTAGTATAAAGCACGTGCGTTGCACGTGGACTCCCGTTTATAATTTTTAATTATTTATAACTTGGTGTATTGACGTAGTTTGGTTATCTTGTTATTTTGGATTATATAATAAACTTTTTCGATTGGTTGTGGTCCCTTGACCTACATATACTGTATTTAAATTATTCTTTGGCTTGGTTGAATACATTATTTGAAATCCCATATCGACAATAATTACAGCTCTTGGGCCAGTTTGAGGACCGTAATAATTGAATATTTTAGTAAGAGAACAGTAATTAAGAATAACTATAATACTCATTATATATAACTATGTAGATAATGAAAAATGATATTATCACTCCAAATATGTTATTGGAGTTCTAATATTATATAATACTAAAATTAATATATTTTATGTATACTTATAACTTAATATTTAATGTTTATATTATTGGTAGAGCTAACTTATATGAGGATATTATTCTTTCAATATCTGTGGCATATAATATATTTTTGATATCAATCTATGTAGAAAAAAAATTGTGAAAAGAACTTACTTATAAAAATTTTAAGTATATTCAGAAGTAAAAATGTTTACATAAGCATATTCATATAATTATAAATTTGAGTTCCTTTCATGCTTTTGTGAAATTTGGAGCACTAAAAGATGCTCAAAAGAATATAGAATATACCAAAAGCTCTAGAGGGAATTAAACAAATATAAATGCATTGTTATCTTCTCTGGTAATTATTATATAGTAATTAAGCATATGACCATTCCCACGAAAAAAATTGGATCACGGTAAAGTCATCGAATCACATTTTAGGATTTCGATCTCATGTAAATAAATTATGAATTTGAAAAATTAGCTGACAAACATGCTAGGAACAAGTAAAATGAATATTTATCTCAAAGATTAAGGATCCCAATCATCTCTCACCAACTATTTTCGTGCAAACCACTCATTTAATAATAATATAAATTTACAGCAAAGAACTAACTCATTGTTTGGCATGGAGCATTCTCTCGTCCAGCCAATATAATTCCAAAGAGAACGATCTTTGAATTTCAGCAAGTGCGATCAAGTTGTTCAGAATGGTATCCATTCACACTAAAACATCATATTAGCATTTAGAAAAGTCTAGCAGCCAATATAATTCCAAATGAAAGACTTTCTTTGAAAAAAATATCTGCACTAAACTTCTAGCAGCTAGCTAAGTTGTAAACAATTTCTTAGTTGCAACTTAGATGCTATAGTGAAAAGGAGCAAATAGAAACATGATGTGATCTAAAAAAATATTCAAGAGATGCTTATCACCATGATGGGATGAAAATTTTCTATTACCTTCTCCAATATGGCTATGGTACTGTGGTGCAGGAATACATATACATATTTTATAGCCATGCACATGGACTTTTGGAGTAGCCATAATCAATGTTTTGAAACCCGGACCGTTCATCGAACCGGAAAATTGATCGGGTCAAGGGTCACCGGTTCAACCAGTGGGTCAACCGTGGTCGAACCGGTGATGTCATAAATATGTAATAAATAATAATTAATATACTATTAAATATTATAAAATATAAAAATATGAATAAAAAAGTATTTCCTATTCTTTTTAAGCATTTTGGGCTTGTCCATTAAGATCACAAATAAAGTCCAGCTACGTTCATGAACCAAGCCCATGTTCAAGCCCATCCAACTTGCAATTTTTAGGGTCATCATGTGTTTGACCAATATTTCAAGGGCTGGTTTGCAACATATATATATATATATATATATATATATATATATATTATACACACACATTTCCAGCAAGGCCCAAATTCAATATACTACTCAGATTCAACTTTCTCCCTCTACAAAATACAAATCAACATTTTTTCTCTCAAAAATGCTGCAGCTAATTCTTCTCTTTTTGAGAATTCTTGTTTGATAATTTCTTCAGAAGTTTTTGCTTCATGTTTAATCCTTGGTATCCTAACAGTGGTTAGGAAGATAGTTTCTCTTTATTCTTTGATCTTGTTTTTTAAATTTTATTTGTAAGATATTGGTAAGATTTTATAATCTTTTTTAATAAAATGTTTAATTTCATTTTTTATCAGTTTTATTTAGAAGATGGGTCTTGAACTCAACTATTATGGTGGATATGAAATTTGAAGATGGGAGGGTTTAGGGAAGAAAAGAGAAGTGGAGAACAACTAAAAATTAGGATTTGGAAGAGAGCTTCATGACCCGGCCGATTTAGATGACCCACCACTGGGTCGAACTGTTCAGCGGTTGAACCGCTGGGTCGAGCGGTTTTAACTGGTTTTCAGCCCCAAGCGGTTTTGGAGGTTACTCGGTCCCGTTTTAGGACCGGTTCCCAGTTCTACCGGTCCGATCGGCTGGTCCGGGTTGGGTTTCAAAACACTGGCCATAATAATTGAAATGATCATATATTTTCTTTAGTCCGCTTTTTTTTTTTTCCAGAAATTACATGTATTGATTACATAGAACTCTAATTAAACTGCAATTAAGTTCTAAGAAGTGGAGAAGATTATGTTTGAATAGGGTACATTTGAAAAGGCCATTTTTTTTCTTCATCATGGGAGAGCCTTTCTCTCTCTCCTTATTGTCACAATTATTATTTTCTAATAATACTTATGAGTGAATAATATTTATTTAATGCAAAGATTAATTACATATATAGACAGACCCATTGGATGATCTTCTAGGCTTCAAGCCACAACATTTTTAGAAATTTGGGATAGTTCAATTGGAATAGGGTGAACGGAAAACAGACTTTATTAACATTAATCATAATAATTAATTATTAATGAATGATAATATTAGTAGCATCTTTTCCACTTCTTTTAGAAATTTGGGATTTGGGACCGTTCATATGAGTAGGGTGAACGGACAGGAGGCTTAAAGCACATTAATCATATTTATTATTTATTAATTAATGGATAATAATAATGATAGTATTAGTAGTAATAGTATAATTGCTAAAATTATTTATGCAAGGGTAATAATGTCTTTTTACAATTGGAACAAACAACATACAATATCCACACTTTTAGTATAGTATAGATATAGATATAGATTGTATGAACATTATTAATAGTTAATAAAGGTATTGAGTTTGTTCTTATAAATCTAATTGTGGCATTGAATGTATTGAACAAATAGGTCCTTAAGATCAAGGTGTACTCACCACTACTTATTTGATAACTAGGAGCACTGGTGGAGTTAAGTGCTCGATCTTATAAACATAGTTCGCGAGTTTAAAAATCTAAATTGGGTGTTTAGGTTCAACTCGTACGACACTTGCTTTGACAAGAAAAGTGCTAGTCTTACACTGATTGGATAGCAAGAGCTGGTGTCATGAATATGATTATAACAAAATTGACATATTCGAACACGACTCGTTGTAATCATATCACATGGATTTACTCGATGACAGTCAATGATAATGATTACCGGTTATGATAGTATGAGTGAACTTTAGACCTGAGGAGTCCTTTACATTGTGCTCGTACCATTGAATAAGTTATTAGAGTAGTTCGGCCCAATCACCCGTTGGTGTGGTCGACCTCGAAGTACGATTCAATTGGTGCGTTCAACAATGAAAAGTGGACTGCCAATAAGGAATTCACTGTCTCGAAAGTAAACGAGAAGCAACCTGTACGTCATAGGTATTGTGAAATTAAAGTCTTTGGCCAAAGCATTAATGACTGACTTGTATTGGATACAAAGGGCAGTTTGGTAATTTCACATCAGTATGATTGTAGTACAGTATGAAGTTATATGAGGTTGACGTTCCATGACTCCTACTAGATCGGGTTGTGTCAGTGAAGAGTTTATACTCATATGGTAATTATAACATAAATGTTTGTGATGAAATATTCATCTCGTACTTGATTGAGTTTCTGTATAGCTTCACGGGAAAGGCTAGGTGATAACTATATCATTGGAATCCTCTCAATGCCGATTAAAACGAGCCTAGAGAGTCGCGCTATGTAAAGATGATAAAATGAAGGAGTTTTACTTTAGGAAGGGTATTTTGGTAATTTCACTTAGAGTGAAAATTATCAAAGGGATGTGTATTGATTATTAGAAATATATTTAACTATTGTAATTAAATAATTTTATTCAATCAATATTAATAGTATTATTAATATAGAATTAATAAAGCACTATTAATAAAAGGAGCCTAGTATTTAATTAATTACCAATTGAATTGGACTGAGAATATTATTTAAATACTTAACACTGAGCTTGAAATTGGATGAAGCCCAATAGACCCATCCCCTAAGTTAGTTCGGCTGCCTCCCTCTCTCCTTAGTCAAGGAGTAACTTTTTATTTCAACACATGGTGTTTAACTTAAAAAAAAAACTTTATGTGATTTTTCATTTTAGAGAGTGAAAAAGAGTAAATCACAAAAAATCATTTCTCCCTCCCCCTAAACGCTAGTCGTCCAACGCAGTCTTAGCTAGGTAGAGGATGTCGAGTTTCAAGAATTGAAGATCATCTTACGCGTGATAATTTAAAGGAAGGAACGATCTGTTGCTTCTCAAAACCTTGACTATAGAATTCATCGAAAAAAGTAATTGTATTACATCTTCTTCTTGGTTTTCGAATTTATGTATAAATAAAATTATCAAAACATGAATTGAATCCGGGCTTTGTGAATCGAGAAATTTTTTTATCCACTGGTTCGATTCACAACAGCTATAACTAACGACGTATCGTAACAACTAATACAGCTTATTGTTACGACTAAAAAGATGTATTGTTACATAGAATACGATATATTGTTACACTTAAGATAAAGTATGCTTAAAGTATACTTGATGTATAAATCATGCCAGAAAAGACTATATAATTGAATTTGTGGTGAAAGATAAAAAGAATAAAGAGGGGAGATGTGAAGAAGAAGATGATTAAAAAATAAATAAAATTGGGGGCATTTTTATCTTTTCAAATGGATAGGGAGTAAATCATAACTTATGTTTTGAACTAGGGGGTGCATGACTAAGAATTTTTACCAAGGTTAAATAATCTCTGGGATTTATTTCCAAGTTTCTAATATATCATTCACGCCGGTAGACCATTAGTTTGTGTTTATCTCAAGTTTGTGTGGACTAGAATTTATTTATTTATGTTTTGATGGAGACTAGAATTTATTAGGAGGAGACTTTTATGAAAGTTGACTCCAATTGTCTGTTTTTGAGAAAAACTTGTACAGGTCTTTGGATCCATTTATATCGTTCTATCCATGATTAATTCTCATCTATCACTCATTTGGCAAAAATCATGAAGTGTTTCTCTTGCTTAATCCTACCACTCCTCATCGTCCATTTTTTCCTTCAAACATCGTACGGACAGCAGAATCCCCATAATTGTGCACCTTCTGCCTGTGGCAATATTCGCAACATTAGCCACCCTTTCAGATTGAAATATGATCCACAACACTGTTTCCGCAGATTGAAATAATATAGTGAAAGTAAGATCGTCTCCACAGGGAAGGTTATCAATTACCAAACGAAGTTTATCCTATTATTTAGACTATCGATTATCAAAGATGTGATTTTTAAACTAATTAAAAGGAAAAACTAATAAAAGCAGAATTAATTAGAAATAATTAAAACAGAGATAATTAACATGAATAATCAATTAACGAAAAGCCTAGGGATTAAGATTTTATCAAGGTATTTCTATGGATTATTGACTTTCAATGGATTATCATTCTTGCTTAAATTAAAGACCCAATTTCCTTAAATACATGAATACTCTCCCGAGATCTTCATGAGTACCCAACTAAATTAATTATCGTCACTCCCATGATCAAAAACTAATTTAGATGAATCCATTAAGTTCTATGAATCTTGTTTAACTAGTCTCATGCAAAATTACCAATATCCCTATTAAGCAATTTACACATGTCTATTAAATCTGAACCGATAAACTAATTCACCTCCCGGTACTTCTTAATTTATCTTAAATCATGCAATTGGTGATTAAGCAATTACAAGCATTAAACACTCATTAATAGATAAATAAAACAAGAATCGAATTCATAAATCATCAATAATCCAATTTAATACGCAAGACTACATCTTAAACCTTAGAAAATAATCTAGCTATGCATAATTAAAGAAAAGCAAGAAATAAATTACATAAACATAAAAATATTCATGTTCAACAATGGAGGATTAGAAAAATACAACTTGAGAAGATGAAAAGCTTCCAACTCCAAGAAATCTTTTTCAAGCCTTCCTTTCTTTCTCTCCAAGTCTTCTTACTCAATAATATGACTCTCTAACCTATACTATAGCCTAAAAAACGTTTTTCCCTCTTTCCTTAACTTAAAAGGAGTTTTAGATACATAAAATAGGCCCAACCAAGTCATAAAATCGGCCCATGAAAATTATGAAAATCCGCAGCTGCACAACTGTGCAGAATTTTTTCTCTTAATAATTCTTCAACGAAACTTTCTCGTGGCCTCTCTGATGCATTTCTTCACTTCCTCTTAGTTAGCCTTCATTATTCTCGTAAGAAACACTCCTTCCATTCATCAAAACCATCGCTTTTATGCCTACAAAAGCATTGAAACGACTTAGAAATCAAAATATGTAAATTAGGCTAAAAATAAAGGAAAAGACTAACTACAAGGTATAAAATAAAGATAAATGTGAGGTAAATCATGATGAAAATGTGTAAAATATGCAACCTAACACACCCCCGCCCCCAACTACCACGGCCACACCCGACACCTCCAAGAATTGTTTTATGATTTCACGATTTTGTCTAGTTTTAATTTTTATGAGCATTTTCCAAGAACTTTCATTTATATATAGGCTAGTATTTTTGTGTTTATTTAATTATATAGAAAATAAAGTTAAAAAGAAAAAGAAAAAAAATGCATAACTAGTAGTAGCTAGCCTCATTTCTTAGCCTGACTTTGGCAGTTAATATAGTGTGTGTTTTGCCGGTAATAAAATGAGGATTTGAACTTAAAACAAGTTGGATAAAGTTATAGGGGACATTTATGCAATTTCAATATAAATCACTATTTTAATCAAGTGAACCAAACATGACTATAAACAATCTGAAAAACTAATCAATGGGTGCGAAATTGCCAACCAAACAAAAATAATTACTGGAGTCTTGATTATTAGTCAAGTTGGACTATTATCAACCTCAATCCTATCAAGTCAACCAAACAAGGCCCTCAGTTATTATTTAGTCACATAGTTGTTTTAGTGGCAGTACTGTTAGTTTGACATTTTCTTTGTTTTTCACAACTTAGGGCCTGTTTGGTTGGGAGATTGGGTTTAGGGGGTTTAGTTAATCCATAAGTTTAAAACCCAAGCTTATGGAAACCAACCCAAAGAAAAGTTCTTTGGTTTGTTATTTTGGTCCAACCAAAGAATTGAGTCATAAGCCTTCTTCCTTGTTTGGTTGGCCTGTTTGGGTGGGTTAGGTTATTGTTAAAGTACTAAAACATCCTCACTTTTTATATTATAGATTTTATTTGTCCTTTAAGTAAAAATAATGTCATTGCCATTGCCATTGCCATTGCCACTTTACTGTGACAATAATGGAGCCATTACGCAAGCAAAGGAACCAAGGTCTCACAACAAGTCTAAACATATAGAGAGGAGATATCATATCATCAGATAAATCATTGGAAGAGGCGAGACCCATTGACCACAAGAATTTGACACGGGCAATGTTGGAACGCCATCTTGAGAATATGGGTATTAGATACCACAGAGATTGACATTGAGTTCAAGTGGGAGATTGCTAAAAATATGCCCTCAAATGCCATAAGAAGATAGAATAGAATAGGGCATTTTGATTATGTAACTGTTATTCTTTTAGTTAAAAAAGGTGCATTAGTTGTTTTACTTAATTATTGGCATTCGTAGATAATAATTAACTATAAGGTCATGTACACAAGAATGGACTTTCTATTCCTTATAGGATAAGGAAATAGGCACCAGAAGAGTTCAATACTTGTCCACTCAATTAGTTCGCAAGTCAAAGATTCCCAATTGGGCATTGGAAATCATGAAGACTTGTATAGTATGAGCTTAGACACGAGAAGTGCATGTCAATCATTAAGAAGTAGTCGGAGCTCGTATCCTGGGTGCACTGATGGAGGTTAGTGCACTCGACATGACTCGCATCAATTTTGCCCCATGAGTTTCACTTGTTGACAGTCAATGACAGAATTGATTAGTTGTAATAGGTGTTTCTGAACTTTTGACCTAAAGAATCGAGTTGGAGATGTGCTTGTGACGTTAGGTTTGTCATTAGAGTAGTTAGACCTAATTCACCCGTTGTTGGGATCGGCCTGGAACTCCAATCTGACCCGCAAGTATTAGTCTCAACCGATATCCAAGAGAGAATTCGTTCCCACGTAAGTGAACGAGTAATTATCCTATACGTTTATAAGTAAGTAAGATATAAAGTCTTTTCCCAAAGCATATAAGCTTTTGAGTTGGACTTAAAAAGGAAAGCTCAATGATATTGACTTATTATAAATATAGCATAGAGTCAAGTGTATGAGTTTTGACCTTAACCATGACTCTTACTTGACCGGGATATGAAAACGAAGAGTTTATATTCATATGGAATTTACGACGGGAAAGGTTTAAAGAATGATCTTGTAGTTGTAGATGACATATTGTTAATGGGGAATGACATAGGCTCGTTGACATCAGTTAAGGCATGGCTTTCAAGCACATTCTCCACGAAAGACTTAGGAAAAACAACCTACATTCTTGGAATTCGCATCTACCGGGATAGAGCGAATAGGATGTTAGGTCTCTCCCAAGAACTATACCTAGAGAAAGTCCTTAAGAGATATAAAATGAGGAACTCTAAGGGAGGACTTCTGCCCATGGGACATGGAATACATCTCTCTACGTCTATGAGTCCAAAATTGGATGAGAAAAGACTAACAATGAGTAAAATCCAATATGCATCAGTAGTGGGAAGTCTCATGTATACAATGTTATGCACAAGGCCTGACATAGCCTACGCTGTGTGTGTAGTTAATCGGTTTCAAGCTAACCCGGGTGAGCAGCATTGGATGGCTGTGAAGACTAACCTTAAGTATCTTAGAAGAACACGGCATATGATTCTCATATATGGAAATGAAGAAATGAGAGTAGATGGATATTCTGACTCAGACTTTCAGTTTGATGTGGATGATCAAAAATCTACGTCTGAGTTTATATTCACTTTTAAATGGTGGAGCAGTGTTTTGGAAAAATTCCAAGCAAAACACAAATGCGAACTCTACATGTGAAGCTGAATACATAGCTGCCTCTAAGGCAGCTAACGAAGCTGTTTGGATACGGAAGTTCATGGCTGAACTTCAAGTGGTTACTAGTATGAAAATTCCATTGCCACTGTGGTGTGACAACAATGGAGCAATAGCACTGGTGAAAGAACCAAAGTCTCACAACAAATATAATCACATAGAGAGAAGGTATCACATAATTCGGGAAATCATTGGAAGGGGCGACATCGCCGTGCAGAAAGTAGCCTCAGCGAAAAACATAGCTGACCCACTCACTACGCCTCTATCATCGGCAGTGCTAGAGAAATATCTTGAGAAGATAGGACTCAAATACAATAGCAATTGGCATTAAGTGCAAGTGGGAGATTGTTAGGTGTTATGCTCTCTATGCCATTGAGGAATTAGATTTAGGAGGGCATTTTATTTATACTAGTATAAAGCACGTGCATTGCACGTGGACTCCCGTTTATAATTTTTAATTATTTATAACTTGGTGTATTGACGTAGTTTGGTTATCTTGTTATTTTGGATTATATAATAAACTTTTTCGATTGGTTGTGGTCCCTTGACCTACATATACTGTATTTAAATTATTCTTTGGCTTGGTTGAATACATTATTTGAAATCCCATATCGACAATAATTACAGCTCTTGGGCCAGTTTGAGGACCGTAATAATTGAATATTTTAGTAAGAGAACAGTAATTAAGAATAACTATAATACTCATTATATATAACTATGTAGATAATGAAAAATGATATTATCACTCCAAATATGTTATTGGAGTTCTAATATTATATAATACTAAAATTAATATATTTTATGTATACTTATAACTTAATATTTAATGTTTATATTATTGGTAGAGCTAACTTATATGAGGATATTATTCTTTCAATATCTGTGGCATATAATATATTTTTGATGTCAATCTATGTAGAAAAAAAATTGTGAAAAGAACTTACTTAAAAAAAATTTAAGTATATTCAGAAGTAAAAATGTTTACATAAGCATATTCATATAATTATAAATTTGAGTTCCTTTCATGCTTTTGTGAAATTTGGAGCACTAAAAGATGCTCAAAAGAATATAGAATATACCAAAAGCTCTAGAGGGAATTAAACAAATATAAATGCATTGTTATCTTCTCTGGTAATTTTTATATAGTAATTATGCATATGACCATTTCCACGAAAAAAAATTGGATCACGATAAAGTCATCGAATCACATTTTAGGATTTCGATCTCATGTAAATAAATTATGAATTTGAAAAATTAGCTGACAAACATGCTAGGAACAAGTAAAATGAATATTTATATCAAAGATTAAGGATCCCAATCATCTCTCACCAACTATTTTCGTGCAAACCACTCATCTAATAATAATATAAATTTACAGCAAAGAACTAACTCATTGTTTGGCATGGAGCATTCTCTCGTCCAGCCAATATAATTCCAAAGCGAACGATCTTTGAATTTCAGCAAGTGCGATCAAGTTGTTCAGAATGGTATCCATTCACTAAAACATCATATTAGCATTTAGAAAAGTCTAGCAGCCAATATAATTCCAAATGAAAGACTTTCTTCGAAAAAAATATCTGCACCAAACTTCTAACAGCTAGCTAAGTTGTAAACAATTTCTTAGTTGCAACTTAGATGCTATAGTGAAAAGGAGCAAATAGAAACATGATGTGATCTAAAAAAATATTCAAGAGATGCTTATCACCATGATGGGATGAAATTTTTCTGTTACCTTCTCCAATATGGCTATGGTACTGTGGTGCAGGAATACACATACATATTTTATAGCCATGCACATGGACTTTTGGAGTAGCCATAATCAATGTTTTGAAACTCGGACCGTTCATCGAACCGAAAAATTGATCGGGTCAAGGGTCATCGGTTCAACCAGTGGGTCAACCGTGGTCGAACCGGTGATGTCATAAATATATAATAAATAATAATTAATATACTATTAAATATTATAAAATATAAAAATATGAATAAAAAAGTATTTCCTATTCTTTTTAAGCATTTTGGGCTTGTCCATCAAGATCACAAATAAAGTCCAGCTACGTTCATGAACCAAGCCCATGTTCAATCCCATCCAACTTGCAATTTTTAGGGTCATCATGTGTTTGACCAATATTTCAAGGGCTGGTTTGCAACATATATATATATATATATATATATATATATATATATATATTATACAAACACATTTCCAGCAAGGCCCAAATTCAATATACTACTCAGATTCAACTTTCTCTCTCTACAAAATACAAATCAACATTTTTTCTCTCAAAAACGCTGCAGCTTATTCTTCTCTCTTTGAGAATTCTTGTTTGATAATTTCTTCACAAGTTTTTGCTTCATGTTTAATCCTTGGTATCCTAACAGTGGTTAGGAAGATAGTTTCTCTTTATTCTTTAATCTTGTTTTTTAAATTTTATTTGTAAGATATTTGTAAGATTTTATAATCTTTTTTAATAAAATGTTTAATTTCATTTTTTATCAGTTTTATTTAGAAGATGGGTCTTGAACTCAACTATTATGGTGGATATGAAATTTGAAGATGGGAGGGTTTAGGGAAGAAAAGAGAAGTGGAGAACAACTGAAAATTTGGATTTGGAAGAGAGCTTCATGACCCGGCCGGTTTAGATGACCCACCACTGGGTCGAACTGTTCAGCGGTTGAACCGCTGGGTCGAGCGGTTTTAACTGGTTTTCAGCCCCAAGCGGTTTTGGAGGTTACCCGGTCCGGTTTTAGGACCGGTTCCCAGTTCTACCGGTCCGACCGCCTGGTCCGGGTTGGGTTTCAAAACACTGGCCATAATAATTGAAATGATCATATATTTTCTTTAGTTTGTTTATTTTTTTTCCAGAAATTACTTGTATTGATTACATAGAACTCTAATTAAACTGCAATTAAGTTCTAAGAAGTGGAGAAGATTATGTTTGAATAGGGTACATTTGAAAAGGCCATTTTTTTTCTTCATCATGGGAGAGCCTTTCTCTCTCCTTATTGTCACAATTATTATTTCCTAATAATACTTATGAGTGAATAATATTTATTTAATGCAAAGATTAATTACATAAATAGACAGACCCATTGGATGATCTTCTAGGCTTCAAGCCACAACATTTTTAGAAATTTGGGATAGTTCAATTGGAATAGGGTGAACGGAAAGCAGACTTTATTAACATTAATCATAATTAATTATTAATGAATGATAATATTAGTAGCATCTTTTCCACTTCTTTTAGAAATTTGGGATTTGGGACCGTTCATATGAGTAGGGTGAACGGACAGGAGGCTTTAAGCACATTAATCATATTTATTATTTATTAATTAATGGATAATAATAATGAGAGTATTAGTAGTAATAGTATAATTGCTAAAATTATTTATGCAAGGGTAATAATGTCTTTTTACAATTGGAACAAACAACATACAATATCCACACTTTTAGTATAGTATATAGATATAGATATAGATTGTATGAACATTATTAATAGTTAATAAAGGTATTGAGTTTGTTCTTATAAATCTAATTGTGGCATTGAATGTATTGAACAAATAGGTCCTTAAGATCAAGGTGTACTCACCACTACTTATTTGATAACTAGGAGCACTGGTGGAGTTAAGTGCTCGATCTTATAAACATAGTTCGCGAGTTAAAAAATCTAAATTGGGTGTTTAGGTTCAACTCGTACGACACTTGCTTTGACAAGAAAAGTGCTAGTCTTATACTGATTGGATAGCAAGAGCTGGTGTCATGAATATGATTATAACGAAATTGACATATTCGAACACGACTTGTTGTAATCATATCACATGGATTTACTCGGTGACAGTCAATGATAATGATTACCGGTTATGATAGTATGAGTGAACTTTAGACCTGAGGAGTCCCTTACATTGTGCTCCTACCATTGAATAAGTTATTAGAGTAGTTCGGCCCAATCACACGTTGGTGTGGTCGACCTCGAAGTACGATTCAATTGGTGCGTTCAACAATGAAAAGTGGACTGCCAATAAGGAATTCACTGTCTCGAAAGTAAACGAGAAGCAACCTGTACGTCATAGGTATTGTGAAATTAAAGTCTTTGGCCAAAGCATTTATTTAAAAAAAAAAAAAAAATGGACCCTAAGCGGTTCCGGCTGACCGCTGCCATAGGGTGTATATTTATTTTTTTTTAATTTTATTTTACTTGTATTGGATACAAAGGGCAGTTTGAACAAAACGGTATCTTGCGCTCTCGTGATTTCACATCAGTATGATTGTAGTACAGTATTAAGTTATATCACGAGAGCGCAAGAGTCTTGCGGTTGACGTTCCATGACTTGTGAATTCCTACTCAACCGAGATCGGGTTGTGTCAGTGAAGAGTTTATACTCATATGATAATTATAACATAAATGTTTGTGATGAAATATTCATCTCGTACTTGATTGAGTTTCTGTATAGCTTCACGGGAAAGGCTAGGTGATAACTATATCCTTGGAATCCTCTCAATGCCGATTAAAACGAGCCTAGAGAGTCGCGCTATGTAAAGATGATAAAATGAAGGAGTTTTACTTTATGAAGGGTATTTTGGTAATTTCACTTAGAGTGAAAATTATCAAAGGTATGTGTATTGATTATTAGAAATATATTTAACTATTGTAATTAAATAATTTTATTCAATCAATATTAATAGTATTATTAATATAGAATTAATAAAGCACTATTAATAAAAGGAGCCTAGTATTTAATTAATTACCAATTGGATTGGACTGAGAATATTATTTAAATACTTAACACTGAGCTTGAAATTGGATGAAGCCCAATAGACCCATCCCCTAAGTTAGTTCGGCCGCCTCCCTCTCTCCTTAGTCAAGGAGTAACTTTTTATTTAAACACATGGTGTTTAACTAAAAAAAAAAAATTTTATGTGATTTTTCATTTTAGAGAGTGAAAAAGAGTAAATCACAAAAAATCATTTCTCCCTCCCCCTAAACGCTAGTCGTCCAACGCAGTCTTAGGTAGAGGAGGTCGAGTTTCAAGAATTGAAGATCATCTTACGCGTGATAATTTAAAGGAAGGAACGATATGTTGCTTCTCAAAACCTTGACTATAGAATTCATCGAAAAAAGTAATTGTATTACATCTTCTTCTTGGTTTTCGAATTTATGTATAAATAAAATTATCAAAACATGAATTGAATCCGGGCTTTGTGAATCGATAATTTTTTTTTATCCACTGGTTCGATTCACAACAGCTATAACTAACGACGTATCGTAACAACTAATACAGCTTATTGTTAGTTTTGGTCCCTAATGTTGACTAAAACTTTTGGGACTTTTCGTCCTTGTATTGTCAAAATTGACATAGAATACGATATCAACCCAATTGTGCCTTGTCAAATCTTCCGCCACACTTAAGATAAAGTATGCTTAAAATATACTTGATGTATAAATCATGCCAGAAAAGACTATATAATCGAATTTGTGGTGAAAGATAAAAAGAATAAAGAGGGGAGATGTGTAATTAATATTTAATATTTCATCATAAGAATATAAAAATCTTAAATATTATTCTATAATTTTCTTAAGAAGATGATTAAAAAATAAATAAAATTGGGGGTATTTTTATCTTTTCAAGTGGATAGAGAGTAAATCATAACTTATGTTTTGAACTAGGGGGTGCATGACTAAGAATTTTTACCAAGGTTAAATAATCTCTGGGATTTATTTCCAAGTTTCTAATATATCATTTACGCGGGTAGACCATTAGTTTTGTGTTTATCTCAAGTTTGTGTGGACTAGAATTTATTTATTTATTTTTTGATGGTGACTAGAATTTATTAGCAGGAGACTTTTATGAAAGTCGACTCCAATTGTCTGTTTTTGAGAAAAACTTGCACAGGTCTTTGGATCCATTTATATCGTTCTATCCATGATTAATTCTCATCTATCACTCATTTGGCAAAATCATGAAGTGTTTCTCTTGCTTAATCCTACCTCTCCTCATCGTCCATTTTTTCCTTCAAACATCGTACGGACAGCAGAGTCCCCATAACTGTGCACCTTCCGCCTGTGGCAATATTCGCAACATTAGCCACCCTTTCAGATTGAAAGATGATCCAAAACACTGTGGCAATCCAATTTACGAACTTTCATGCGAAAATGAGACCACCACCATATATTTTGATTCTCATAAATACCTCGTTCGAGCAATCAATTATCAAAACTACACTATCCGCCTTTCTGATGCTTCCATTAACGACGACATTTGCTCTTTCCCGGAGCACTTTCTGAGCGACTACTATCCTTATAGCATGTATACTCAGAAGGATTTGAGCGATATATCATGGCCTATAACTTTCATGAGCTGCCCACATATGGTGAACAACAGTTCTCGCTTTGTGGAAACCGATCAGTGTGTAAATGGAAGTAGAAGACGACACACATACATAAAGTTTGGGTACTTGAATTTCTCAGATGTACCAGATACATGTCAAATCGATTCCGTAGTGTTGAGTTCATCGACACTGCTAAAGCATAATGAATACAATAATGCTTCTCTTTTGGAAATCCATAGCTCTCTGCTATATGGATTTGAATTTTCATGGTTCAGTGCACTTTGTGGTGGCCATTGCTATTGTTTCTTAGATGAGAAGGGAGAAGCTAAGTGCGATGAAGTTAATTTGTCAGGTGAGATCTTTTATTGGAAATAGTATTGCATCTTGTATTGCATTTTAATATTATACATACATGACAAGTCCATATAATCCAGATATTACACTTAAATTCAACAAAATATTTTATGCACATGACCTTCATATGTGAAGTGTAATAGGAGATCCAAGTTGATATTTTGTGCCCCTCCAACATGTGGCTGATTTAATGTTGTAAGGGTGAAAGAAGTATTGATGATAAATGTGAAGTTGGGAAATTATATCCAGGACCCACTTAACCAAACCCAATTGATCAATCACAAACCAAACCCATTATTTGATCAATCACAAGGTAGATGAATTATCTAGTCATGTGATTGGTGTAAACGCAAAAGAGAGTGACCAATCAAGATGCAAATAGACTACACTTGTCAGTAATTGGTGGGTTCGGCCAAATTAGGACTGGAATTTTCAGTGAAGTTAAACCTAGATTTTTGAAAAGGATGAATGATAATAACATAAAACGCATTTTTTCTATTACTCCCTCCGTTCCAAAAAGAAAATACATTAAAAGATTGTCTCATACTTTAAAAGAAGTCACTTATTGATCAAGAGTCAATTTTGCATTTGATATTATATTTTAAGGCGTTAAGACGCATTCCTTTTTTATACCCAATAATCTTAATTTGGAATGAGAGCAGGCAATTCGAAATTATTTTATTGTGTAAGCCAATTACAGAATTTTCTTTATTTTCCAATGAATATATATTTCGTAAAATCTTCTTTTGAGTTTATGATATATTATCTCCAATTAAATTTAGGATTTTATTTTATATTATCTTAAATTATTCATTTCATTGTGCATTGTTAATTAAATAGAATGCTTGGTTGTAAAATTTAAGCAATAAATATTTTATTTTATTTTATTTTTAAAGAGAAAGGCAATTTAGGAATGCAGAGTTGGAATGTTAGGATTTTTCTCTTGCATGTGAAAAGTGATAATAAATATTCTTTTTTTTTTCTATTTGAAAACGGGGAGATCAAAGTATATAAGAGTGGCTATTGAAAAATCAAACAAGGAAAAGAGAACAGTAAATTTAACTATTAAGGAAAAGAAAAGGTCCTGATTATAGTTGTAACTTGCACTTTGTATTTGAATTTTTTGAACCTCTCAATTCTAATTATGGTTCTTAATATCCAGATAATGCAGGGCCATTTGATCTATTCCTCTATGAGATGATCTGTATTATCTGGTCCGTACGAATGTTTTTTTCAATCAGGGCAAGAAATAGTTTATCCATGTGTGGTCGGAATGCAGGGTTTCGTGTTCTGCAAGTCAGTGGTGAGTTCTTATCTTTTTCGATCATATTTCCGATGAAAGTTCGTATAATCCTATTTTATCGAAATAATATTTATTTTCAAACTCAGATGAAGTATTTCCATTTCATCATCTGTCTATTGGTATATACGATTGGTGGGTCAATAATAAATAAATTTTATGTTTTACCAATCTGATTCAATAATATGAACTTTAATTACACTTACATAATTATATTACAAAAAATCATCCATCGGGGTTTGCGGATTTAAGAAGCTGGTTAGAGTTCATAATTTGGTAACTTCACGGTTAACTTAAAAATCTATCCTTTATAAAATGTGAGAATATTCATATGGTCTTTTCATTGTTATAAATTTTTATACTCTTAATTAAATTTAAAATCATTTTAGTAATGAAAAACTATCTAATTAATTATTAATTAAAAAAACTCCCACCATTTAAAATAAGAAAAAAAAAGACATCTACATTTTATGTGGAAAACTTTAGTAATAACCAACAAAAATTACCAGGAACAAACTACTGCACAAAACCATTTGCAAGAAAAAGGAATTACTTTTACCCACAACCAAGAATAAGGAAGAAGAAAATTTTCAAACTTGCGAATGTTTCAACTTAAACATAAAAAAGAAAATCTCATATCTTAATAATCCCAAATTGTCCAAAAACGAATTAGTACATAGTAGTGTCAATTATTATTAATGCATGATCATTACTCTAAGGTAATAGATTTTCAAAGAAAACAACCACTTTAAGAAATCAAACCTTGTTTTGGCATGTCTAGAAAAGAAAAAAAGAATAACTGTTAGACATACGAGTACTATATTTTGTATTAAAAATAAAATGTATACTCTGAAAATACTGATGAATCGTTATCTTATATTGAGGTATCTAATCAAACTATAACGTATAGAAATCGATTATCATCCTATATATAGATGTTCATATGTACTTGAAGTTATTAGAATAATAAAACATGTGCTTGTACAAATATTCATACAAATAATTTTAGTGAGCGACTGATGTTTATATTGTTTTTATTTAGTTAGAAAATCGATTCATAGCCAAGATAATTCTTATGTAATATGATGTTTACAGTTATTTTACCATTAAAATGTCATAATAATGAAGATATATAGTATGTATTGTTGGTCCCATGTGACATATGAAAACGGTCTGGGGGGAGGGGGCTTGAATAGATCCTGATATTTCTTTGAACTTAAAAAATTTTCGCATTTAATAAATATTTTGATCGCTTAAGGTAGACTCGACGCTTGACGAGCGTCGACTGAAGACTATTCTATAAAGTTAACTTGTACATGAGGTTTGAACGCTTAACCAAGTAGGGTTAAAGCTTTCAGCACTTATATCAGGGTTAGTACAGTGGATATTATTTTAGTCTTCTTTGAGGAAAGAATGAGCGTTCCAATTTCACTTAGTTGCTTTGCTTGGATTGCAAGTTAAAGTGTTATATATATGCTTTTGTTAATGATAAGCGTTAAGATAACAAAAATAAACAATAAAGTGAATAACACAATATTTTATAAGGTTCGTTGAGTTTGTGCAATCCTAACTACGTCCTTCTCCTCATGTTTTCACTTGGATGAATTCATTAATTGATTTTTGAAGTCTCACACGAATAACTTCTACAAAACAATGAATATAACAAAGGAAGTATACACACAAGCTCCTTTATCAGGTAGATTTGATCTCCTTAACTCCTTCGACTATCTCTTCTTTAACCCAGAAATAATGAAATCTTGAACTTCACCTTTCACATAGATTTGTGAGGTTGGATGTTTGGTTGCCAAAAGGTTTGTTTGATAAAATCAAACTTTGGAATATCTCCATAATAGAGTAGGTTCTTCTAAGGAAGATGTTTGAGATATTTTTTACTGTCTTAAGAATGGATGAAAAGTTTAAGGAATGCTGGCTATTAATTTTGAGCTTTTCTGAAAATTTAAGGTATAAGACTTGAATGCAACAGAGGTTCGGCTTATAAGCATATGAGTTCTCGATTTGGCTTGTTGTTGAATTCCTATTTATAGACAATCTTGGAAAAAGTTTCCTTTGACACAGTGCAAGCGCGTGCCTTTCACTTTGGCGAGTGAAACAACTTTCTGTCCTATGTCCCTGAAATTCTGCTGCAAACGTTAGTGCGGCAGATTCTGAAATCTAACCGTCCAATCACGAAGGTTTATTCATAGGTTCGGGAGTCCTTGTCTTATTTAATGACATTATTAGCATTTAATACATTTGAATTAAATGTACTTATGATCTTAATGCTCTTACATTAATTGTATTTCACTCCATGTGGACTTAGGAATAAAATCAAGTGAATTATATATTGATGCTCATTCAACCTTGAATAATCTTCAGCTCTTGACTTTGGCTTGGCGGTCAAATTGCCCGACCTTCAATCAATGCTTCGCAGATCATCATCTTCTAAAGACTTCAGTAGCTTGATCTTTAGACTTGACTTGATAGGCTCACTCAAAATTCTCTCAACGCTCAAGCGTTTAGATGCTTAACCTAGAAATCTGAAGTAATGATTTTCCATATAAAATCTAACTTCAAAGCCTATACAAATCTTCTAATAAAATTACATAATTTTGGGGTTTAACACAAAACCTATATTGTCATCATCAAAACTTCTAACATGAAATTTCCTAATAATTTCTCCATTTTTGATGACGTCAAGACCATAACTCTTTTATAAGTCAAGAGTTAGACAAGCGACCAAAATTTATATATGTTAGCTTTGAAAAGTTAGTAAAGTTAGCGAAGTTAGATAAGCTTCAACAGATATTTAAGCATAAAACTCACTTTCTTCATTTAGCATTTAAGGTACAAGAATTTTACAAAGATGTAGAGGAAAAGATACAAAGGTATAGGAAGCAATAAATATTAGCACTTAGGCGACGACTTCTTCTTTGGATCCTTGGTTCTGATGGAATCTCCTTTCTTTTCTCTTAGCGCTTGCTCAACATCTAATATTCCCTTGCAATATTAGAAAGCATTCTGTCAATGGGAATCATCCATGAATGAGCTTCATCAATAAAATCTTCATTCTTTTGTTTGGATTCTTCTACATAGGTTAAGAGCCTTTCTTGCTAATCTTGAGGTCTAACACTCATTGTTCATAGAAGATCCTCACAGATGTATCTTCGTTTGCTATCACTTGGTTTCATTTTTAATGGATGGAGAATAGGACCAGTCAGAGGAAAACCCAATAATTCATGTATGTCCACATCAAGTTCAGGCAGAAGGTGACCTTTGTAATAACGTAGACCTCTTTTTTTGGATGTCTGCTTTTCAGACATGAGAGAGTCATGAAGAGTTATCTCCAACACTTGTCTTTAGTCTTCGAATTATCCTTCATTTTCCCCTTCTTGGCATCAACACCTAGCCTTTCCAGACGATCTGAGTGGCCATTCATGATCTTCAATTCTTCAACCAAGGAGGCAATTTGAGTATCCATTGTACAAATAGTAGTGTTAGTAAGCGAACATGTCTTTCAGCATCAGCACTGGCATTCGTTGCAAGAGATGCAACAAGAGTAGTATTGAGTTTCTCAAGGGCAATAATGACATCCTTCGCTACATGGCAAGCACCTCTATTGGCAGCATTGGTTATGTCTCTTCCTCGAGCATCACCAAACATACTATAAGTTTCCTTGTAGATTGTCTCCTTCCTTGAGCAAGATCCTTGAGTCTCAAGCAGGGAATTTTTGAAGATCTTTCGAAAGTCAGCATCATTAGTATCAGATTCACATTCATAAGAAATTGATGATTTTCCATGAGAGTTAGGTATTGGTGCAATCTTAGAAGACTATTGAAGAACACCTTTACCCTTGCGAGCTTCATGGACTAGTGGTTTGTTGACCTGGGCTAAGTTGGTCTCCATAAAAGTAGCAACTTCCTCAACTGTGTTTTCAGATATGGGCATTGTAGCAGGAGCTTCAGCCATGATAGCATCAGCTTCATTTGCAGTTTCAGTGATTTCATTAGAGGCGCTAGAAGTTGGCTCAAGTTCTACTTGATCATAGACTACGGTCTCCATTTCATCATCATATGACAAGTCAGTGGTAACTTTTTCTATGTGCCTTGGAGAGGAGAAATAGACATCTCTTGTCAACAACAGAGTTATGCCATAGAAATCGTGAAGAAAGTCTAAAAAAGCAGAGTTGTTGCTGTAGAAGGTAAGCGTCTGAATGGGTAGAGAGTATTAGTAAGCGTCACCACTTCTCCCTATTGGATTCTTGGCTGAAAGATATGTCAATAAAGTTTTTGATAGGATTGTCAAGAGCTGAAACCCACATTGGACCAATAATGCTCACCACATAAACAAGAATAATCATCGGGCTGGATTCCAAACTAAGAAAGACCGCCTTGTCGCATTCTTCTTTTCGTCCACTGAGGCTTAGTCAATGATACAGCTGCTCCGCCTAACTCTTAGTGAATATAATAAGTTCTTGCCTAGTCTTAGTCCAAGAAACTTGACCTTGTCCAACATTTGGACACCAATACCCACTGAATCAGAGCAAAATAGATCACTCAACAATACCATAAGGTTTGTTAGAAACATCCAAATAATCCTTAAATATGCTGAAGATGTAAGCACTCTAGTTTACCTTGTGTTCATAATGATAGCAACCATCATTTGGTACTGGATAGGAGTCACTCTGTTGAACGTGCCTACTCTGCACTCAACAATCTTGGCACAAAAATATGCTAATCACTACTACAAAAAATACCTATTACAGCGGTTTTTTTGGACCTATTACAGCTGTTCGAACCGCTGTAATAGGGTTTCGACCTATTACAGCGGTTTTGAACCGCTGTAATAGGCACCCTATTACAGGGTTTTTTTTAGAACCGCTATAATAGGGCACCCTATTACAGCGATTCCCATGGAAACCGCTGTAATAGGGTGCCCTATTACAGTGGTTCTATGTGAACCGCTGTAATAGGGTACTTTTTTTTTAATTAATTTCACTTTTTCGTTTATAATTTTACCGTGTCGAAATGACACGAAATTCGCAAATACACAAATATATATACATAAACTCACACATACACAAATATACATACACCCACATATACTTACATAAACCCACATATACATACATAAACCCACATATACACAAATATACATACACTCACATATACACAAATATAAATACACACCCACATATTCGTGTACGAAACTCCACATGTACACAAATATACATACACCCACATATACATACATAAACCCACATATACACAAATATACATACACCCACATATACTTACATAAACCCACATATACACAAATATACATACACCCACATATACACAAATATACATACACCCACATATACACAAATATACATAAACCCACACATACACAAATATAAATACACCCACACATACGGTGGTGGTGGAAGCGGCGGTGGTGCTATATGGTGGTGGCGGCGGCGGTGGTGACGGTGGTGGTGGTGCTAGAGAGAGAGAGAGGGAGAAAGAGAGTGTAGATAGAGAGAGTAGAGAGAAAAAGACTAAGAGAGATAAAGAGAAGCGGGAAGATCTAAATTTAAGGGATTAAAATTTTTGGTTTCGACCTATTACAGCGGTTCTTATGTGAACCGCTGTAATAGGCATCTTGGTTTTGACCTATTACAGCGGTTCCTAACGAACCGCTGTAATAGGTCCCTCGACCACCTATTACAGCGGTTCCCTCGGAACCGCTGTAATAGGTTAAGACCAAGATACCCTATTACAGCGGTTCGTTGGCAACCGCTGTAATAGGTGCGCTGTAATTGGGTATTTTTGTAGTAGTGAATAGTAGAGAAATATTTTTCTTCTTCTCAAAGTTAGGCTTGTAACTCTTTGTTTATTCAACCCTAACTCTAGTCCATGCCATATTGATAAGTTTCGATGGGAGTTGAACCTTCATTTTGGCACTTAAAGTTTTTGGCAATGGTTATGGCAGAGAGTTGAAAGACTCTGTCGTTCTTAGAAAATCTAATTTTGCAGGCAATGGAATTCTTATCAGTTGAGAGTTTGGCATTTTTCCAAAACTCAGAAACTTCTATGGGGAAGTAGTAGGAGTGTCTAGTTAGAAAGCTCTTTAGACCAGATTTCTCAACATAGTCCAACATATCTTGCATTGGAACGTCTATAAGTTCATAGAGAAACTTCTAATCGACAACAAGACCCTCAGTAATCTTGTGGTCTTCTCGGCTAACAGATGAGTTTTTCTTTGTTGCCATTTGAGAAATTTTGTGATTCAAAAGAGTTTTTTCTAAGAGAGAGAGAGAGATTGCAAATAGTTTTGAGTGAAAGTGAAAAAGTAATTTTTGCAATTTTGGTTTTAAATAAAAGAGATGGAAATTGTAACTTCTCTCATCAATATGATTTGGACACGTGTAAAATAATTAAATCTTAGTCGAGTTTGCTTTAACTGTGGATGTGAAATTTTAAAAAATAGGTGAAATTACATTTGGTAACTCCCCTTTATAATATTTTCACGTCCGCGATTAAGTTTCAAAAATGTTTGGCATTTTCAGCATATGGCGCATGCGCTTGTAACTTGACATGTATACAAGCGTGTACTAACAGTGAACCATCATTTTGAAAAGTTATGATTACCCGCCAGTTTGAATTGATAGGAGCACGTGGATAGCAGTCAAACTGGAATCTTTAAGCTTATCCAACACGTCACAGTAGCATTAAAATACATGTATTTAAAATACTTAACTAAGCGTTAAAGGGAATAAGTTTAATGCTCAGTTAGATAGACTTTGAAAAGTTGTTGAACACTAGAATAAAATAACACTTGTTATAAGTGTTCAACTTATCATGCATAAAATAAGCAAGTGTTGATGATCTATGCAAGGTTTTGAAAATAGTGTTTAAAATTATTGACGCTCTTTCTGTCTTATATAGGTACAATTTTAAAGTTCCCCCTATATTTGATAACTTGTTACCACTTTTCAAAATATTTTGACATAAAATTAAAAGTGGATTCCCCCCAAATTATATGCCTAGTAAATTATGATGTTTTATGATCAAGCGTTTAAATCAATCATAACTAATTCATTTCTTAAAGTGAGAGAGTGTTGTTTGTTAAGAGCTTTGTTGAAGATATCTTCCAATTATTTGTCAGTTCCAATGAAGTGCATGGAGATATCTTTCTTTTGAACATGGTCACACAAGAAATGGTATCTAATGTCTATATGTTTGGTTCTAGAATGAAGAACTGGGTTTTGGGTCATGACTAGAGCATTTCGATTAAAAACATAGATGGGGATTGGAGCTAGGATTACACCATAATCTCTAAGTTGTTTCTGTTAGGATTATGTCCTCAGATGCCATAGAGGATAGAATGATAGGGCATCTATCTTCTAATTAACTTATTTCGATATTATTAATAAAGGCGTTATTTAGTTTTCACTTAAATCTTATCTGCTTCTATAAGTAGTGTAAAATGTTTTGTCCGTGTTTTCAGTGCGATCCCTCTACTTCCTATAGGATAGGAAGAGTGGCACTAGAGAGATCGATCTTGATTACTAAAAATAAGTTCGCAAGTAAAGTGAAGTCTTTAATGGACAAATAAAGACTTAGAACACTTGTACAATCTTATCTCTGACATGGGAGTGCCTGTCTAGTACCATGGGATGGTAGGAGACTAAGATTGTAGTCACATCAGTAGAACTGATATGCTCGAACACGACTCGCATCGGTTCTGTCACATGGGGTTTCACTCTGTGACTGTCAATGACAGAACTGATTATGCGTAATAGGTATAAGTGAACCTTTGACCTGAAACATCATGCTGAAGATGCATTTGTGACGTCAAGTATTTCATTAGAGTAGTTAAACCCAATTCACCAGTTGGTGGGATTGAACTCGAAATGCGGCTTGATGGGCAAATGGTAGTCTTAGCTGATATCTAAATGGGATTTGTTCTCTCATAAGTGAGTGGGAAAGTACCCTATGTGATTATAGATAAATAGAGATCAAAGTCTTTGGCCAAAGCAAAAAGAGACGATTGTGCTAGGCACTAAATCGATCTCAATAATCTCGTATTATTATAATTAATACATATGGTCAAGTCCAGTGAGTTTGACATAACCATGACTCTCACTTGACTGGGGTACACGAACAAAGGGTTTATACTTACACGACATTTACGATTGGAAGGTTGCAGAATGATCCTATCATTCGTTTTTGTTTGGGTTACGAAGTGGGCCACGTGACTGGCTAGGTGTTACCCACTTCCTTTGGTTTTCTTTCATTGCCAAACGAAACGAACCTAAAGAGTCGCGCTAAAGGATTGATAAAGAAAAATGAAAAAGGAGTTTCTATTTTTCTTCTAGGAGTTTTAATTTATTGGATAAATTAAATAATTAATTATTCATTAGATGAAATAATTAACTATAAGGGTAAGATTAAATAATAATTAATTTTCTAGGGAAACATATTAATGAATTAATTTATCTAATTAATTTAGTCATTTAATTAATTAATTTATTTATTGGATATAATAAATTATTAATTGAATAAGAAATGAATTAAAGCAAAAGGAATCCCGGGGCTAAAAGAAGCGTCCAAGAGGATGCCTATTAAGGCCTCAATGGGCGTCCAAGTGATGCCCAATTTTACTAGGGCTCTTTTGTTTTGACTTGTTCAATAAGTCATGAGGTATATAAGGACTCTTTGACTTAGAACAAGCACACAACTTTCATAACTCTCCTAGAAAGAAAGAAGAAAAACACTCCTCCCTTCTCGAATACACTAGCCGTTGCCACTTAGAGAAATTGGTGGGAATTTTTCGTTTGCCGATCCGTGCGTGACAATTTAGAGACGACGTACTTTCGTTGTTCGGATCAAGTTCAAGATTTGAAGATTACACAAAGGATTGAAGATTTAAAAGCTTCAAATTTTTTACTTTTGGAGGAAGAAGAAAAGTCTCCAACAACTTCGTTGTAACAGGTAAGTGATTATTCGTTAAGTGTATTAATCAATTTGAATATGCGATCATTGAATTCAACTTTGGGTTTTAAAATAAAATTTTTTGAAATCCTTCCGCTGCATTTATGTTATTTTTCGCGAAACCCAATAGTTTCCTCATCTAAAGGATTTGAGCACAATAACTTCCAGCGGCAACATACCATGCTTCAGCTATAGAGGTGTTGGGTTGAGTAATTCCCGAGGCAAAAAAATTTAATAAACTATCCCGAAACAGGATTACATGGTCGGTTTAATCGAGCTAATAAAAATGAAAAAACTATATTACTCAAAATACCTTTCTTGCTTTTTCTCTCGTACAAGTTTTTGATCTTATCAACCCGAACAAATACTCCCTTGACTTATTCGTCAAAAAACCATAGGCCCCCTTTGAAACAATTGAGCTCCGATTTGTTTCGTTTATCTTCAAGCGATCCAATTGTCTCGCCTCTAAGATGTATCCACACTTTCATATGATTCCCAATAAATATATATATGGTGCTAGCCTATATATTTATTTTAGATCTAATCTAATCTTATATATGAAGGTAGGAATATATGTGATAGGTTAATCTCAACACATGAGCAAAACCTTGTGAAGAAATATAGGGTAAGGGGCGAGTTTTCCCTGAGAAAGTAGAAGATAAATTTTTCTCTTTTTCTCTCTTGATGGACGAAAATCTTCACTCAAAAATAGTGTGTGTGTGTGTGTGTTTCTTAACACATATATTTATAGAGAGACTCGTAGGTTTAGTTTAATTGGAAGTCAAGATGAAATCAAATCTCCAAGATTTGACTTTCATCTAATCCCAAGCAAACTCTATTAAGGAGTTTCCTAAAAACAAGGAACTTAGCTTGTAAGCTAACTTGTTCCTTTTTCTCTCTCCTAAATATTTTCTTGATTCCAACTTGATCAAGATTTGGAGAGAAGTTAAATTCCCTCTCTCTCTTTCGTCCACCTACATGCCTCCCTCTTACCTTTGGAGTCCAAAATTTTTATCCAACTTGATTTAATTTTTGACTCCTTATTTCATTAAATAGTCCAACCATTTAATTAAATATTCCATAATAATTAAAGTCTGTTGGGTCCCATGGGGAAGTCTTTTTGGCGACTTCAAAAGTATTTCGTATAAAAAGGTTCTTTTGGACGCTTGAAATATGTAAGCGCTTGACAAGACGCTTACAAGTGTAGGTGCTTGGCTAAGCTTCTACTTGTAGACTGTTTTAATAAAGTTAACTTAGACTTAGTGATTTCAATGATTACCAAAGTAGGGTAATGTTTCAATCGCTTAAGCAGGGTTAGCACAGCAGAATGATTTTATATTTTTCTCTTTGAAAATGTTTAGCGTCACAAAGTTTTTCCTTAGTTGCTTTTCTTATAAAACGTTTTGAACGCTTAAAGTGCTTAGCGCTTGGTCAAGCGCTTAAGCCTGTTTTGAAAGCTTAGCGTTCTCTTTTTCCAAAACAGTCGCTTAACTATTTTTAATGCCTTTTTAAGATATAATATGCAAATGTAAAGCAAAGCAATAAATCAGTAAGTGACACAAGATATTTGTAAGGTTCACTGGGTGGTGTAATCCCAGCTACGTCCTTCTTCTCCTTGAACACTTGGAAGAATTCCACTAGATTGATTATCAAAGAGTCACATAGAGACTTCTACAAAATAGGGACAAAGGAAGAGATGAATATGGATGACTTGAGCTCCTTGGTCACATAGATTTCTGCTACAATCCACTTCAATCCTCTGCTTCTGGAAAGACGATCTCGAGCTCCTTGATCACACAGATTTTAGCTCCAATAAAGATCTTCTCCAAGATGGCCTTGAGCTCCTTGATCACATAGACTTCAGCTCCAATAAAGACATTTCTTCAACAAGCTTCTCTTACTAAAAAAAACTGCTTGTGGAAGTCAAAAAACTTTCTCACTCAGATGAAAGATGTTGAGGGTTTATTGTAACAGGTTTGTTTGATGTTGGGAAGTTCAAACAACTTGGGATATCTCAATAATAGTGTGGGGTTCTTCTTTGAAGTTGTTTGAGATATCGGGGACTATCTTTGGAATGTATTTGAGAAGCTTGAAGGATTTTGGCTATGTAGTTTCTAAGGTTATGTATGGTTGGGCATTTCGGAAAAATTTTTATTTTTTGGATCACCAAAAAATGAAAATACACAGTCGAAGCCAAATTCAACAGAAAATGGTCAAATTTTAAATACACTACACATTCCCCTCTATAACAACCAATCATTTCAATCTTTTCACAATATTTTATCATTAATTACACTATCCCACTATCCAACTAATTATCTTTCTTACTTTTTTATATTTTATATAATAAAAATTCCTATTCAATTTTTCAAATATTTCAATTATTATTATTAAATAATATTTAATAATATATAATTTGAAAAAAACAAATATTGTGTGATTTAATATTTAATATTTCATATATATTTAATAATATGTGTACTTGAATTGAGACTTAATTGGCCATGCTTTTACCAAAAGTATATACAATATTGTGTGATTTATAATTTCATTTTAATAATTTCGTTTGCTGTTTATTGGATTTTAAATTATACTTTTTTAGCTTCTCAATATTCAAATAAATACTGACTGAATCTCGATTATTTCATTTTGGTACTAACGTGGTATTTAATAGGGTTGCCCATGAGCCAAGCTCGAGCCGAGTCTCACCAAATTTCTCGGCTCGAGCTCGAACAAAGATTTTTTGTAACATCATAGTATCTCATTATAAGAAGATGGAAAGAAATTTGCCTCAATCAAATTGGAAATAAAAATATTATATGTAAATGGAAAAAGAAATATAGAACTATTTATGCACCAATCATATTTACACATTTGATAAAATATTGCACATATGGACCACATTCTATTTTTATATTTGTCCAATGCGAACCGTATAATTACACTAACTATTATAAATATAGACGAGCAAGATTCAATTTTTTTGAACTTTTAAAATATAAAATTGAAAAGAAAACACGAAATGGAAAAAATGATAAAAATCTAAAGCTAAAAAGAAATGAACAGGTGACCAAAAAAAAACTCAAAATGAAGGGCCCTCCACCCCCCAAACCCATACCCACCCCCCCACCCCACCCCAACCCATGAACGCCCCCCACTGTCTGGCTGCCTCTTTTTTTTTTTTTTTTTGTCTTTTCATTCTATGTGTATAATATATATTAGAGCTATTAACGCTAATCATCCCCCATGTCACGCAAAAGTGTCACTTTAGCCCCTCTTGTGAAAAAATTATCACTTTCATCCCTCATGTCCATAATTTGTACCCAGATGGTCCTTTTTTTGAAATTCCGACCAGATTTTCCGGGTTCCCACGCGAAAATAGGGCTATCCACGCATATATCACGCGCATCTTCACGTGAAAATTCATAACTCATAGTAGAAAGTTCGGATTCATGAATCGTTTTCTTTCCATGAAACTAGACACATAGGGATATCCACGCATATATCGTACATAATCAGGAGACGTCTGGAACAAAGCAGTTTTGTATTAAAAAATTAGCTAAAAATCTGTCGGAAATGATGCTTAGCTAATTGTTTAATACAAAACTGCTTTGTTCTAGATGTCTCCTGATTATGCACGATATATGCTATGTGTCTACTTTCATATGAAGAAAACGGTTCATGAATCCGAGCTTTCTATAATGAGTTATGAAGTTTCTCGTGAAGACGCGCACAGCTGTCTGCACAGCCGATAGATTTTTGGCTAATTTCTTAATACAAAACTGCTTTGTTATAGATGTCTCCTGATTACGTTCGATATATGCATGGATAGCCCTATGTGTCTAGTTTTATGGGAAGAAAACGGTTCATAAATCTGAGTTTTCTACAATGAGTTATGAATTTTCTCGTGAAGACGCGCACAGCTGTCTGCACAGTCGACAGATTTTTAGCTAATATTTTAATACAAAACTGGTTTGTTCTAGACATCTCCTGATTATGTGTGATATATGCATGGATATCCCTATGTGTCTAGTTTCATGGGAAGAAACCGGTTCATGAATTCGAGCTTTCTACAATGAGTTATAAATTTTCTCGTGAAGACGCGCATGATATATGCGTGAATAGCCCTATTTTCGCGTGGGAAGCCGGAAAATCTGGTCGGAATGTCAAAAAAAGGAGCATCTGGGTACAAATTATGGACATGAGGGATGAAAGTGATAATTTTTTCACAAAAGGGACTAAAGTGACACTTTCGCGTGACATGGGGGATGATTAGGGTTATAGTTCTATATATTATATTATGTGTGTGTATATGTATATTATATATACCCACATATATACATATTCCTTTATTACCAACTCATAAGATTATTAAAAAATATATTGTTTTATTATCTTTTCCCCATCATCATCATATTCATAACCAACTCAATCATTTCATATATCAAATCCTAATAAAAATCAACTTTATATCACATCTACACTACTTTCAATCAAATTCTAAAAATACATCCAAACAAACAAATTAAGTCAACATTTTCACAAGAATTTCTGTAATACACATTCCCCAAAAAAAACTCAGAATTCATTTCCGAAAACACAACCATACGGAGCCTAAGCTTTTTCTCTCAAATAATTTAGCAAAGTTTGGACCTTTTTCTTGTGTATATTCGTGTATAATCTTGGTCTCTTCTTTTTCACACACGCACTCTTTTGCCGAGGGGAACTATTTATAGAGAACCTTGGGATTTGTCCGTTGGACACATGCAGGTGCGTATCTCTCACGCAGAGCGTCAAATAGTCCATTTTCTGACATTCCTGAAATTCTACTGGTTCCGATTAGACAGGATCAGACTTTGAACAATGACAGTCTAGTCATAGGTTGGCTTGTCTGCAAGTCAGAATGCCTTGTCACATTTAATGCACTTTGATTTTATTTCTCGTTGGAAATAAATGTCCGTTGATGATTGCATGACTTGAGGATATATTTCAGGTGAATCTGATCTTGAATCGCTTGAGTGATTTGAGCGCTTGTTTCAACACTCCTGGAACAGTCCTTTAGCGTTAGCTAGGCGCTAAGAACATTATCTGAACGCTTGATTCAAAAGTCCTGAAATAGTCTTTAAGCGTTTGACAGACGCTTAAGACAAATCTTCATCTTCACTTGACTTCAGACGCTGATCTTCAACTTCATCTCTAATAGACTCACCTAGAATTCTATTAGCGACTCGGTATCTAATACTTAGTCTAAAATCTACAAAGATAAAAATTACAAGCCTAACAAACTAATAAACTTTCAAACGCTTAAACAAGTATTCTATGAAAGTATAAACTTATATTCTTTTGGGGTCTAACATGAAATCCTATCTTGTCATCATCAAAACATCTAACATGAAATTCCTAGCAAAGTCCAACCTTAATTATTATTATCCAATTAACTTTTTAATTTAATTTAATTTAATTTAATTTTTAACTTTCTCAACTAATTAAATAAAACACTTGGACTTTACTTAGTCTATTAATTAATTAATCTTACTTGATTAATTAAATAGTCTAATTAATTGATCTCCCACGAATTAATTAATATTCCTCTAGGTAAGTTGATTAATCATATCTTTTAAGCAGGAACCTTAGGAGTAAGTGTGTGACCCCTTAGGGTCGTTTATGTTCTAATAGTAAGTACATTTTCCAAAAGTGTCATTGTACCTTTCTATATTTAGAAAGTACTAGATTAAATCTTCCTTGATTTAATCCGATCATGAATTATCACCAATAATAACATGGTACCTACAAATTGAGGTTACCGTCTTGCAACGGGCCTCGAAGACCTAGACACAAACGATGTCAAGATACTCAACCTATCATAACCACGATCCTCGCATAAGTAAGATCCCTCCTTCAAATTTCCCGGATTGGTGTCTCGAGTAATAGCTTAATCGAAATACTTACGACCCAATCACTATGTCTCCTTCATTGCATGATATCGATTCATGCAATCCAAACAAGGAAACACTCCGCCTATTTGGATTGCCATACATTGGCCAAAGATTCGTTGAATGAATTCAATAAGCAAAACATAGGAAATGTCTGATTTGCTAAATCAATGATGGATCCCATCTTGGTCGCTCATATACCTCAACGCATAATCATACTATACCCAAGATATCTCATATGATGATTCTCGAAGAAATCATGAGATAAGTCAAAGTATAATCAATTATGCTCAAAGTAACAATGGAACCTCAGGTCCATAAGGATTACTATTATACCTACGTGATTATAAGATTTTCTATATTCGATCAGGATAACCATTTTAGGAATTTCCTGGCGGGGTTGTGCAGTTCACTCATTATCCCAAATGAGAATCCTCGAGTACATCTATGCCTATGGAACGAGGCACGTTCTCCAAGAACTATGTACATAAGCAAGTCTTTTTGTCTAAGTCAATATCCCTCATCTTGACAGACCAATTAACGACTTGGAACCTTTTAAGAATCACGACCTTAGAGCCATATTCCATCATCATCATTCCCGATGTCCGATGATGTCCCGTAGTCATGTGTAATTCAAGGGACTTCGTTCTAAGCATATAATAACAATTTAAGAATGCCATAATAAAATTAACTTTATTCATAAAAAAAGATTGTCTCATAGAGTTTATTACACAGAAAGTGGCGCCCAAAATTGGCACGTCGGGCATCTACTCTAACAATCTCCCACTGGCCCTAGAGCCAATTGCCCACGTCTTTGAGGCCCATCTTTTCTAAATTTCCATCAAACACCTTTTGACTAAGGGTTTTAGTGAGTGGGTCTGCTACATTATCTGCCGAGTCTACACGCTCCACTCGAACGTCACCTCTCCCAATGATCTTCCTGATCAAATGGTATCGCCTTTGTATGTGTTTGGATTTCTGATGAGACCTTGGCTCCTTTGCTTGCGCAATAGCCCCATTGTTATCACAGTACACCGGTACCAAGTTAACAATAGATGGAATGACACCCAATTAATGGATGACGTTCCTCATCTAAACAGATTCTTTTGATGCCTCTGAGGCAGCAATATATTCTGTTTCGATGGTTGAATCAGCAGTAGTCGGTTGCCTGGAACTTTTCCAACTCACTGCTCCACCATTAAGTAGAAAAATGAAACTAGAAACCGATTTTGAGTCACCAATATCAGTTTGCAAACTAGAGTCTATGTAGCACTTTAATTCCAATTCTCCTCCACCCTATACCAAAAACAACTCCTTAGTTCTCTTAATATACTTGAGGATTGTTTTAACGGCGGTCCACTGCTCTTCACTGATATTCGCCTGATAGCGACTGCACACGCTAAGTGCATAAGCTACAACATCAGGACTCGTACATATCATTGCATACATAATGCTTCCAATAGCGGATGCATAAGTTATGTGAGACATCCTCTCTCTTTCCTTCTTAGTCTTAGCGCACATAGACTTGGAAAAAGTCTCATAGGTAAGAATCCTCTTTTGGATTCTTCCATGCTAAATCTCTTTAGCACTCGATACTGGGAAAAGTAGACAAAAAACGCAGCGAAAATGGTGTAATAAATTTTTTTGGATTTTCCCATAACAGGATCAATCCCGGGGTTTTATCACGCGTATGTACGATAGGGATATTGAAACTTTACCCGTTGCAGCGAAGTGGTTGGAGAAACTCGCAAATTCTTCTTCTTCAACTCTTTCATGAAATAGTCCGGCTGATTGCTTGATAATCCGAGCAGTTCAAAAATATTGCCTCTAAATTGCCTCGTCAGAAAAAACTCGATCAGAAAAATTCCTTCTTCTTTGGCATAGTGATCAACGGCTAGAGTAAGAGAGGAGGGGAGGAATTTATTTCTTGTGGCTCAAGTGTACAATTAATGTTATGACCTAGGTATTAACTAAAGTGATATATTTATATCACTTAAGTTATAACTTTGGGCTTAAAAAGCCCAAGTTGGATGCCCTTAGCCGCCCCAACTCGGTCATGGTGTGCCTTTTGGTGCACCAATTTGAGCTCGGTCCAATCCTTTATTTAATTAATTAACTTAATCCAATTAATTAATCTAATTAAATAATAGATAGGATATTTAATTCATTTTATTTCACCAACGAATAATTAAAGTATAAATGAATTAACTTATTTTCTCTAAATAATTAATTCTATATAATTAATTTTAAGTATCCAATACTTAAAATATTGCCACAAGAAATATACCATATTTTCTTTCGATTTTTCTCTTTTGAGCGTGACTCTTTAGGTTCATCTATATTTGGCAATGGGAGGATTCCATTGAATGTGGGTTGCACCTAGCCAGTCAAGTGATCCACATTGTATCCCAAATAAGATGAAATTATTGGATCATTTTACTTTTTTCATAAATACCGTGTGAATACAAACTCTTCTTTTTCTTATCCCGGTCTAGTGAGAGTCATGGTTTTAGGTCAAACTCACAAACTTGACTCTCTGCTATATTCATCATAAGTCTAGATCATTAAATGCTTTGGCCAAAGTCTTTAATATCTAACTTACTTATAAATGCATAGGACAATTCCTCGTTCACTTTCAAGGGAACGAATCCCATCTTGGATATCAGTTAAGACTACTACTTGCCCATTAGGTTGTAGTTCGAGGTTAACCCCACCAAAGGGTGAATTGGGTCTAACTACTCTAATGACAAACTTAGTGTCACAAGTATATCTTCAACTCGATTCCTCAAGTCTAAAGTTCAGACACACCTATTACAATTTAATCAATTTTGTCATTGACTGTCAAAGAGTGAAAACCTATGTGACAGAATCGATGTAAGTCAGGTCTGAGTGCCACTATCTCTCCATCAGTGCACCTATGATATGAGTTCTGCACTACTTCCTAGTGATTGACGTGCACCTTTCTCATCAAAACTCAAATCATACAAGTCTTGATGATTTCCAATACCCAATTGGGAATCATTGACTTGCAGACTATTTTAGTACACAAGTATTTAAACTCCTCTAGTGCCTTAGAGAGTTAAATCTTGTGTTCATGGACTTATAGATGATTACAATATATAAATGCCAATATAATAGTAAATAACTAAATACCTTTTAAAAGAATAAGAAACAATTACAATTTACTAATGTCCTTACCTCTAGTGGAATTTGAGGACATTAAACTAACAATCTCCCACTTATACTCAATTCCAATCACTATGGTATCTAATACCTATCTTCTCAAGATGTCGATCCAGCACTGCCTGTGTCAAAGGCTTGGTCAATGGGTCAGCGACATTGTTTGCTGAATTTACTCTCTGAACAGCTATATATCTCACCTCTGCCAATGGTTTCTCTTATTATGTGAAGTGCTTAGATTTGTTGTGAGACCTTGGTTCTTTTGCTTATATAATAGCCCCGTTATTGTCACAATAAAGTGGCAATAGCAGCTCTACACTAGGGACCACTTAAAGTTCTCCAAGAAACTTCCTAATCCACATATCCTCTTCAGCAACCTTAGACGCTGCTATGTATTCTGCCTCAGTGGTGGAATCAGCGGTTGTACTTTGCTTGGCACTTTCCAAGTTACCGCTCCACCATTGAGTGTGAATATAAACCCTGAAGTGGATTTTCGATCATCTACATCAGATTGGAAATCTGAGTCAGTATATCCATCCTCTTTTAAATCTCCATGTCCATATGTTAGGACCATATCCTTTGTTCTCTTCAGATACTTGAGGATATTTATTAAAGCGGCCCAGTGTTCTCTTCCCGGGTTAGCTTGAAAATGACTTACCACGCTCACTGTGTAGGCTATGTCGGCTTTGTGCATAACATGGCGTACATTAGACTACCCACTGCAGACGCATAGGGAACCATACTCATTTCTTTCCTATCTTCCTTACTTTGAGGAGACATAGACTTTGAAAGGTGCACCCCATGTTTCATGGGAAAGAAACCTTTCTTAGAGTCTTCCACCTAAATATTTTTAGGACCTTCTCTAAGTAAATGACTTGGGAAAGTCCTATCATTCTATTTGTTCTATCTCTGTAGATACGAATTCCTAGAATATAGGCCGCTACTCCCAAGTATTTCATGGAGAATGTATTTGAAAGCCACGTTTTGACTAATATGAGCATTCCTACATCATTTCCTATGAGTAGAATTTCATCCACATATAAGACCAGGAAATTGATTTTGTTCCCACTAACCTTCTTGTAAACACATGGTTCATCTTTGTTCTTGACAAAGTCAAATCCTTTGACAGCTTTATCAAAATGAAGATTCCAACTCCTGGAGGCTTGCTTAAGTCCATAAATGGATCTATTAAGTTTACACACCTTATGAATACCAGACCAAGATGTGAGCCTTTAGGCCGAACCATATAGATATCCTCTTCGAGGAATCCATTCAGAAAAGTCGTCTTCACATCCATCTGCCATATCTCATAATCCAAGTGTGTAGCTATTGTGAGCAGAATTCTAATGGACTTGATCATTGCCACAGGTGAAAAGGTCTCTTGATAGTCAGTTTCTTCCTTTGGACTATAACCTTTTGCTACAAGCCTTGCCTTGTATGTGTCAACTTTTTTGTCCAGGCCTATTTTTCTCTTGTAGATCCACTTGTACCCTATCGGTGCAATGCCCTCGGGACGATCTACTAGAGTCCAGACCTGGTTGGAATGCATCGAGTCTATCTCTGCTTGCATAGCTTCTTGCCAATTTGCAGAGTCGATATCCATCATTGCTTGATCATAAGTAGAAGGGTCGTCCCCATGAACTCCCACTGCTATAGTATGGACACATAGTTTCTCTTGTAACGGGTACCTATAGTACCTATCAGGTTGATGTGATACTCTACCAGATCTTTGCAACGTCGGTTGTATTTCAACAGGTTCAGTATGTGTTTTTTGAATAGTTGTTTCCCTGGGTGTTTCATCTTGTTCATCAAGAATAATCTTTCTACCTTCACCACCTCAGGAAAACCGACAAAATGTCCTTTAAGGTACCTGGCTTCCAATTTCTATGCTTTTGTCTTCTTGATATAGGCAGGGCATCCTCAAACCCTGATGTATTTAAGGTTTGGTTTCCTACCTCCATATCGCATATGGGGTCTTAGGAACATATTTGGAAGAACATCTATTCAAGATATGAATAGCTGTAAGGAGTGCATGTCCCCAAAAGAAAATGGGTAAATCAGTGTAGCTGAGCATAGATTGAACCATGTCCAAAAGCGTTTGATTTATGCGCTCTGCTACCCCATTTAGTTGTGGAGTTGCTGGTAGTGTGAGTTGCAATATTATCCCATGTTCCTTCAGGAACTCATCAAACTCATCACTCATAGATTCATCTCCACGATCCGATTGAAGTGTTTTTATATGATGTCCAGTTTCATTTTCCACTAAAGCCTTAAATTCTTTGAACTTTTCAAATGATTCAGACTCGTATTTCATTAAATACACAAGACCATACCTTGAATGGTCATCAGTGAAAGTAATGAAATAGTGAAAATCTTCACCAGCCATTTCTCCAAATAGTCCGCAAACATCGGCGTGCACAAGTCCTAATAGTTCGGTGGCTCTTTCAAAAGTCCTGGTGAAGGGAGATCTAACCATTTTGCCTTTGAGATAAGATTCACAAGTTGAATAGGGATCCGATCGCAATGGGTCAATTAAGCCATTTTTCTCCATCTTATGTGTCTTTTGCTTGCCTGCATGGCCTAGTCTAAGATGCCACTTCAATCTTAGGTTAGGTCCTTGCCTACCACGCTTCTTCGAGATAATAATTACAAGACATTCATTTTGCATGTTTAAATAATAGGGGCCATTGACTAAAGTAGCAGTGCCAACAATCTTATCATTAAATAAAATGCTGCAAGTACTGTCAATGAAATTAAAAATATAATTATTCCTAATCAACATAGGAATTGAAATAATGTTCTTAAGTCTGTTGGGCAAAACTAAAACATCCTCTAAAATTAAAACATGTTCAGATGACAAACATAAAGTTGTTGTTCCAATGTGAGAAGCCGCGACACTCTGCCCGCTGCCAACACTGATTAGCACTTCTCCATGCTCCAGCTTCCTACTTCACTCTAGATCCCGATTCATTACACAAACGTGAGTACTAGCTCCAGAATCAAGTATCCACGAAGTGGAAAATACAGTTATAGAACCATTGGTTTCTAAAACAAAAAGTTACATGCCTGTTCACCTTTGCCAAAATTAGGACACTCCCTCCTCCAGTGGCCCAGCTCACCGCAGTGAAGGCACCTATCTATTTCTTTTGGCCCTTTGCTCTACATCACTTTCAGAGCTTTACTCTTTTCTTTGTTTATCTTACCATGTGGACCTAGAGTGCTATAGTAGGCTTCTTCTTCTTCTTCTTCTTCTTCTTCTTCTTGTTTTTAAGCTTAGAAGTGATGACTAAAGTTACCTCTTTTCCCTTTGGCTTCATTTGAGATTGTGTAGTTGTTAGCTTGTTCATCAACCCAGCTAACTTGCACTTTATCTCATTGCAGTTGAAGTTCATTACAAATTGGCAAAAGGGGTCTGGACCTGACTGCAAGATGAGGTCAGTTTGTAGTTGCGGGTCTATGTTGAAGTCGAGGGCCCCTAACCTCTTAATTTTTGAAATCATTTTCAGTACATGATCCCCAACTTTTTCACCTTCTTTCATCTTGGCTCCAAAGAGCTGTTTCGATATCTCATATCGAGCAATACGACTATGCTCACCATAGAGCTCTACCAAATGTGCCAAAATAGCCCTCGTCGAGACCATTTTGTCGTGAGATCTCTGCAACTCATTTGTCATTGAGCCCAGCATGTACCCACGAAACTGGACGTCGTCTTTGACCTATTTTTCATGAGCCGTGACTTTCTCCTCATTAGCACGCATCTTTGCAGGCGCAGCTGGGATAGTAGTATCCATTACATACCTAGTGACTCCATGTTGAGGACTATCCTCAGATTTCGGAGTTAGTCAACATAGTTTGGACCAGTCAAAGTGTTCTTTTCAAGTAGTACAGATAACGGGTTCATAGTCATTGTGAGAGAGATAATAAGCAAATAACTGCAGAAAAGTAAAAAGACTCATTAGATTTTATTATAATTGTTGTTCCAAGTTTAAATTAAACACTTTCAAAATAAACATGGCTCCCACTACATTTTTCGAAAATCCACACTTTCACTGTGGAATTCGGAAGTCATCGTTGGAAGACTTCATAGTGGTGATTGATTTCTTTAACTAGATTAATAGGTTGCAATATTTTGCTGGTATGTGGCCTAATTAATCTATTAAAGTGATGTCCAACATCAACCCATCTAATGGATGATCAATCCCTTTGTCCATTATTCATCAAATTTCAACCTTTTAATGATCTTATTTATTTATGAATAATTTAAGCTTAACACACTGATTATATATTAGTCTAGCAATTGAATTTTACCTTGCAACCTTTTGTTGGTATGTGGGGTGAAATTTGTTTCGACCAATGGCATTTCATACACTTAAAAAAATCCGAAATATATTTTAATATATAACCCCATTGCTTTGGGACGATATTATATATTAAATATCATTTTAATTTCTTCTAAGTTCAGTGGAAGACAGGATACCTAGTACCCTTTACCAACTTAATATTTTTCAAAGTGGGAGAATTTAAATTATTTAATAGGTCTCACTCTGCACATTAATCCATTTTATACTAAGCATACAAACATGGATTAAATATAATTGAAAGTAATCCTAGAAAGCTAACGACACACGATTCATGGACCTTAATCCTAAATTGAGACAAGCCAATGTCTCAATAGCTAATAAAAAGAAATTACACTAAAGCTCCCAAAGCTCCTTCTTGTATCTCCTTGGCTCGACTTGGATTTCTCCTTTGGGCTATTTCTATTTCTAACTATTACATTTTAATATAAACAACCTATACAAAAAAAATTTAGAAAGAAAATAAAAATAGGCTCAAAATGGTCTTTACAACCCATCGAAAAGAAATACAAATATAAAACGAGCCTAGGTCCATGAATCATGTCCGCATCACATAACATGTCAAACATGATATATCACATAAAACTCGAAAAACATATATCTTAATTTCTAATTAAATTCCAAATATAATTATTGTTTTTCATATTCTCGAGGAAATTGAATTTATTTTATTCTATTAGAAAGTTCAATTTTAATGAACTCTAATTAGTTTTATATTAAAATCTAATTTTAATAAAAATTAATCTCCAAGTTTATTAAAACTAATTTCACAATAGAAAAATCCAATTTAATTCAAAGTCCAACTTTAATTAAATTAGATAAGATGAAAAATAAAAACTCAATTTTTTTTAAATAAACAATTTTATTTAATTTTGCATTAAAATCCAATTTTAACCAAAAATAAAATAATATTTTTATTTTAAAAATCAGCCCGGGTCCCCCATGGGTTGACCCGGGTCGGGTTGGGTCGGCTTGACCCATGTGTTTATTAACACACGGGCGGGCTTGCCGTGCGGCCCAATTGCACGGCAGACCAGCGGCCGAGCAATTGGGCTCTCAATTTCCAGCAAGTGCGGCCCATCCATCTTGACAGCCCGACTGTAGAGACGGCGCGAGCCCATCTCTCCTGCTGTGCGGGCACACGGTCCAGCATGTGCGGGCACAGCAGTGCCTATCGCCGGTGGCTTTGCCGCCTTGTCCCGTCGCCACCACGGCGACTGGTTAGGTGCTGAAATCGGGAATTTTATTTTCATCACATTAAAATTACATAAAATCCAATTCTTATTAATTTCTAACGAACGAAAAATAAATAAAATCCTCAAGAGCACAAAAATTGCGAAATTCACATATTTAATCATGCATCGCGAAAAAACTGTAAATCATGCATCTAATCACATATTTACATGTAAATTACATACGTCGAACCCCGCGATTTGGCTCTGATACCACTATTGGAAAAATTAGACAAAAACGCAGTGGAAACGTGTAAATTTTTTTTTTGGATTTTCGCATAACAGGATCAATCCCGGGGTTTTATCTCGCTTATGTACGATAGGGATATTAAAACTTTACCCGTTGTAGCGAAGTGGTTGGAGAAACTCGCAAATTCGTGTTGTTCAACTCTTTCGCAAAATAGTCCGGCTGATTGCTTGATAATCCGAGCAGTCCAAAAGTGTTGTCTCTAAATCACCTCACGGGAAAAAACACAATCAGAAAAACTCCTTCTTCTTTGGAACAGTGACCGACGACTAGAGTAAGAGAGGAGGGGAGGAATTTCTTTCTTGTGGCTCAAGTGTACAATTAATGTTATGATCTAGATATTAACTAAAGTGATATATTATATCACTTAAGTTATAACTTTAGGCTTAAAAAGATCAAGTTGGACGTCTCTTAGCCGCCCCAACTCGGTCATGGTGTGCCTTTTGGTGTACCAATTTGAGCTCGGTCCAATCCTTTATTTAATTAATTAATTCAATCCAATTAATTAATCTAATTAACTATCCTATTAAATAATAGATAGGATATTTAATTAATTTTATTTTACCAAGAAATAATATATTAATTAAACTATTAATGAATTAACTTATTTTCTCCAAATAATTAATTCCATTTAATTAATTTTAAGTATCCAATACTTAAAATATTGCCACAAGAAATATACCATATTTTGTTTCAATTTTTTCTTTTTAAGCGTGACTTTTTAGGTTCATATATATTTGGCAATGGGAGGATTCCATTGAATGTGGGTTGCGCCTGGCCAGTCAAGTGATCCACATCGTATCCCAAATAAGATGAAATGATTAGATCATTTTACCTTTCCTTTGGTAAATACCGTGTGAACACAAACTCTTCGTTTCCTTATCCCAGTCAAGTCAGAGTGATGGTTTTAGGTCAAACTCACAAACTTGACTCGATTTTATATTTATAATAAGTCTAGATCGTTGAATGCTTTGGCCAAAGACTTTAAGATCTAACTTATTTATAAATGCATAGGATAATTCCTCGTTCACTTTCGAGGGAACGAATCCCATCTTTGATATCAGTTAAGACTACTACTTGCCTATTAGGTTGCAGTTCGAGATTGACACCACCAAAGGGTGAATTGGGTCTAACTACTCTAATGATAAACCTAATGTCACAAGTATATCTTCAATTCGATTCCTCAAGTATAAAGTTCAGACACACCTATTACAATTTAATAAATTCTACCATTGACTGTGAAAGTGTGAACAACCATGTAACACAATCGATGCGAGTCATGTCTGAGTGCCATATCTCCATCAGTGAGTTCTTCACTAGTTCCTAGTGATTGATGGGTACCTTTCTTGTCAAAACTCACATCATACAAGTCTTGATGATTTTCAATGCCCAATTGGGAATCATTGACTTGCAGACTATTTTAGTACACAAGTATTAAACTCCTCTAGTGCCTTAGATAGTTAACTCTTGTGTTCATGGACTTATAGATGATTAAAATATATAAATGTCAATATAATAGTAAACAACTAAATGCCTTTTAAAAGAATAAGAAACAACTACAATTTACTAATGTCCTTACATTCTCTAATCCTCTAGTGGCATTTGAGGACATTAACCTAACACTCGATCTATGTACAAGGATTGGGAGAGTCCCAGCATCCTACTTGATCTCTCTCGATATATCTTTATACCGAGTACGTAGGAAGCTTCTCTCATATCCTTCATGGAGAATTGATTTGACAACCATACTTTTGTTGACTGCATCATCCCAATATCATTTCCGATTTATAGGATATCATCAACGTAAAGTACTAGAATGGTAACCGTGCTCCCACTAGCCTTCTTGTACACATACGCTTCGTCAACATTTTGAATATATCCATACTCTCGTATGACATTATCAAATTGTTTGTTCCAGCTTCGGGAAGCTTGTTTTAGTCCATATATAGACCTCTGGAGTCTACACACCTTGTGTTCACTCTCCTTGGATGTAAAACCCTCTGGCTGCTGCATATATATTTCCTCCTCAATTTCTCCATTTAGGAATGCAGTTTTAACATCCATCTGCCAAATTTCAAAATTGAAATGTGCAGATATGGCTAGAAGTATCCTTATGGATTTCAGCATCGCCAGCCTCATAGTCAATACCTTGTCTTTAAGTAAACTCTTTCTCCACCAGGCGCGCCTTATAGGCCGCTACATCTCCATCAGCTCCAAGCTTTCGCTTGTAAACACACTTGCAGCCTATGGGTTTGATCCCATCTGGAGGGGATACCAATGTCCAAACCTTGTTGGAGTGCATGGAGTCCATCTCGAATTTCATAGCTTCTAGTCATCTTTCCGAATCGATGTCCAACATCGCTTCCCTGTAACTCTTTGGATCTAAGTCCTAAAGGGAATCCTTTGACTTGTTTTCTTGCAAATGGCTGACCCATCTCTCTCGGGTGCCCTTGGAATCCTTTCCAATCTCCTCAGAGGTTGTGTACTTTTGGCTTGTTCTTTATGAATCGCTTCTTGTGTGGTATCAGGCGAGCTCGTTTGCGGTTCTTGAGGTATCTCAGTGCCTTGAGTCTCCTCCAGTTCTACAATCTCGTTATTCCCATCTAATGGGAAATCCTTCTCCAAGAAGTTCGCATTCCTTGAAACAATCAGGGTTTGTTCCAAGGGATTGTAGAAGTAGTATCCAAAAGAGTCTTTCGGATACCCCACAAACTATACAATGTGTATCTCGGATCCTGTTTGTCTCCCACTTGCTGCTTGACATAAGCAGCACACCCCCACACCCTTAGGTGTTTATATGAAGGTGTCTTACTATACCACATTTCACCTTCTCGATCTGATCTGATCTGATCAAAGAGTCTTGATACTTCTACCAATTTGTTTCTCTACTTCATGTCTAAACTCCTTGAATTTCTCAAAGGATTCAGACTTGTACTTCATAAGGTACACATAACCATACCACGAGAAGTCGTCGGTAAATGTTATGAAGTAACTAAAGCCACCTCTAGCATTTATTCTATGTGGCCCACATACATCAGTATGGGCCAAGTCCAAAACTCCATTTGTACCCGCCATTGACCCAGTAAATGGCCTCTTGGTCATCTTTCCCTTAAGACATGATTCGCAAGTTGGCATCTCATCTAGATCTCCGAGATCAAGTTGATTTGCCAATATACGTATCCTTTCTTTAGAGATATGCCTAGCCTAGCTTGCCAAGTTGATGTACTTATGGAATCATCTGATTTTCATTTATTACTTTGTTGAATATTGAGAGTAGGATAAGTTGGAAAAATTGTATAATGACAATCTTGCAATTTTGACTCTATAACAAGATTAGATTCATATAACAAAGAGCAACTATTATTATGAATCTCAAAATGATATCATTCTCCATCCAAAACCGGAATGGATATGATATTTCTTATTATCTCAGATACAAAATTGACAGAATTTAAAATCAAAATCCTACTCCCTAAAGCTAAGTGGACTGTCCCTATTGCCTTGGCAGCAACTAATGCTCCATTTCCCATCCTTAGGGTCATCTCTCCTTTACTTAGCGCCTTGCTTCTTACCATCCCCTGCAAATCATTGCAAAGGTGAATACCACACCCAATGCAAGTAACCAAGAAGCAGTGTTAATACTAATGTTAACTTCAACAAAGAAAATACCTTGAGTCTTTGGTGGCTCCTTGCAGTCCTTCTTCCAGTGCCCAGGCTTCCCACAGTTGAAGCAATCATTTGACTTAGCTTTATTACCTCTCCTTGTCTCCTTCACACCACCAATACCTTTAAGCTCCTTGGTCTTGTTCTTCCTCTTCTTTCCTTTCTTGGATTCAGATGAATAACTCACAAGTAGCATAGGCTTTTCTTTCTTGATGGTAGTTTCAGCAGTTATCAACATGTTCAACAACTCATTGAGTGAGGCATTCAAGTTGTTCATGTTGAAATTGATGACAAATTGGTCATAGGACCTAGGAAGAGATTGTAGCACCAGATCGATACACAGGTCACCATCGAGTTCCACGTTCAAGTCACTCATCTTATTGATCAAACGGATCATCTTGAGGACATGGTCCCCGACGGCTGACCCCTCAGTCATCTTTGCCCCAAAAAACTCTTTGGAGAAATCATGTCTCTCCTTCCTAGTCCTAGTTCCATACAGCTCTTCTAGGTGAGTAACAATATCCTTTGCGAGTATCATCTTTTCATATTGCTTTTGTAATTCGTTAGACATTGAAGTCATAACTAGACATCGCACTTGGATATTTTCATCAGACCACAGCTTAAGCGCACTCCCTATCTTCATCAGTGCTCTTGGGAGTTATTCCCGGCTGTTCAGCCGTCAGGATGTACTCATTCTTATCATATTGAAGAACAATTTTCAAGTTTCTCAGCCAATCGGCATAATTAGGCCCGGTTAACTTGTTGGTTTCAAGAATAGCATATAGTGGATTCTTAGTCATTTTACTGAATGATCTACAAAGGTTTCGAGGCAGATATATTAGCATTCATTCTAAAATAAATTCCTTATACAATTTAGTCTTTAATTGTACAAGCCTCCCACTATTTTTCTAAATTCCACCACCCTCTAGATAGAATTCGAGGAAAAATCCTTAGTGGGCTTGAGATCTATTTACATTAATCAAGTCACCCTAATTTTATGAGTGTGATTCATCCATTTAGACAGTAGCCCCCCCCCCCGGCCTTCCACCTCGTTGGATGGTTCTCAAGATTGTTTTACCTCGTCTTTCACATATGACCCAATTATATGAGTGTCCAATATGCTACCTCAACGTTAGGCCAAACCCATCAAATATTCCATGGTCAATCCTCTCAGTTCATTACCCCAATTATACGAGTGTACAATGAGTGATTCAATCCCACAGAGCATCTCTATACTTAGTGACAATCACAGCATATCTCGACTAAGTTAATCCCCAATTATATGAGTGATTCACCTAACCTCAACGGCATTTCACATGTTGCCACTTATGATGGAAGGCATGGAATAGAAATTCAGTTCAATTCCATATATGCCTAATATTTTCTCGGGAGGGCATTGCATAAAATATTGGTCTCATCAGATTAAATTTATCTTGTTTAGTTTTCTATCCTATGCATGCATTCCAAACACATCACATATATATAGAAAAATAAACTATCCACAAAGCAGTAAATTAGAATGAACCACCTCGAGCCCTAACCTAATCAACCCACTGAGCTAAAGTGGGCTGGACTTCTAGGAAATAAAAATAAACTAACTATTACAATGGACCACTGCATACAAGTCTTCAATTGGCCTTCGTCTTCTTTCTTCGACTTCAATTACATAGACTATAATCTAATTACATTCTACTAATCTAAAGATAGAAAAAATAAAAGCCAAACCGGCTATTTTACCAACCCATCGAAATTACATACAACAAAAATCAAAGACTAGACTAGGCTCGTGGTTCATTTAATCACATAAAATCATGCCAAGCCACATAATAAACGATATCAAAATTTACCTACGTCTTGTTCAAAATAAAATGCAATTTATTTGGGATAATTTGGATTTTTCACAAAAATTATTTTCCAAGGAAAAATAATAATTTCCAAATTATAAATTTTCTTTTATTTCCAAAAATCTAATTTTCAGAAATATTAAGATTTAATCTTAATGACGACAAAAAACAAGGTAAGGCTTGGGCGGCCCGACCTGCGGGCCGGTTTCGTCGTGTTTCGTCCAGCTATTCGGGCTGAATAGTGGGTCTTTTCCGAATTTTACTAACCCACCTCGGGCCAGGTTGTTACTCCACTTTCAAACCTTTCGGTTCGTCCATTTTGCTACTTCCCACCATCGGTGCTTTTCAAATCCTAAAAACTCACCATCAACCTAAATCACCCAATATTGTAGTTTTTCGCGAAACCAAATTTGTCATAAAAATTCCGAATTCCCAAACTAAATTCAATTTATAATAACTCTAGGCATCTTGATTTAAACATGCTTCCAATTTATTCATACGAAAAAAAATAAAGCATAATAAATCACATAAATTAGTTCGATTAAACTAACCAGGCTCTGATACCACTATTGGGTTGGGTAATACCCGGGGTAGGTTAGCACAGCAGAATTTAAAAATTTAATAAACTACCCTGAAATAGGATTACATGGTCGGTTTAATGAAGATAATAAAAATAAGAAAAACTATATTACAAGAAATACCTTTCGCACTTTTTCCCTCGTACAAGTTTATGATCTTATCAACACGAACAAATACTCCCTTGACTCAATTCTTCAAAAAATCGTCGGCCCCCTTGGAAAAATCGAGCTCTGTTTGTTCCGTGTATCTTCAAGCGATTCAATTGTCTCACCTCTAAGATGTATCCACACCCCCGTATAATTCTCAATAAATATTGATGTGCACCAAAAATGTCTAAGGGCATCACTGTAATTAAACGTGCCACCGGCCAAGATCCGGGTCACCTCCCGTGGGTTAAAAGTCTGCGGGCAACACACTAGTCAAGCCCAAAATGGGTTGACGACCCACTAAGAATGATTGGGCTATCTTATTAGTCCAAAAGCCAATAAATAGGTTAATCATTAATCCTGATAGGCTACTGATAGAATTAGGCTCATGGCCCATAGCCCACTACCCGCTCCCTATAAATACCTTATAGGAGCTGGGAAAGGCTCATTATCTACTCTCTCCAGAAAAATCCACTGGCAAGAACTGAGAGCAAAACCAATACAAAACTACGAACTGACTTAATCCCACATACATCGGGTACGTAGGTAGCTCACTACATTCGAGGGAAGTCTATACATTAACCAACCTCCAACCTAGTTTGTTGTGCGTTAGATCGGTTCCACTACCCCACGTGGTCAACACATGACATTCAACGACTGACGATTTTTACCATCATCAGATTGGCTCTGTCTGTGGGAACCTTCGGTCCAACCACTGAGCATGCAGACTAGAGATCGAGCACGTAACAACAGTGATCAGAATACTAGTACCAATATGCTACGGGTAGTTCACAAACGTGAGCGGCAGGCCCCTCAGAGGACACCAATAGTGATTCCACCCCTTACTAAAAGGGTGTATGAGATCACTCGTAAGATGCCACTTGCGATGGCCACCGACTCAAGTAAACATAGCATTCACATAAAGCCTGAGACACAAAGCATTACGCTCGGAGCTCGAGATTTGGAAAGCCGAATCCCCTCTAAAAATGAAGTTTTAGTGATTTCAGCCACCATCGCACATTCCTGAGTAGATAAAGTTCTCGTTTATAGTGGGAGCTCTGCAGACATTATCTTCTTTGACACCTTCACCTGGCTGTCTAGTGATGGAGCCGAAGTCCAAGAGGTAAAAACCCAACTCGTTGGCTTCACAGGCTAATCAGTAGACGCACAGGAAGAGGCGACGCTGCCGTTATCTTTGGGTACGCTCCCTAAAGGTGTGACCAGGGAGGTGAAATTTCTAGTGGTTAAAGGCCCCTCCGAGTATAATGTTATACTGGGGAGGTCGAGCTTGAACCTTTTTCGAGCCGTTATCTCTACTTTCTATTTGAAAGTTAAGTTCCCAACTCCCAATGTAACAGGAGAAGTCGTAGGAGACAAACGACTGACTAGAGAGTATTGTTCCAATGCCCTCGCCACACTCAAAAGAAAGCGGAGTGACTCGGGGCCAGACACTGGATATGAGTTAATAGAAATTGACATGGTGGCCCAGGTGGAAGGCAAGCAAAGTAAGACCGTGGAAGCCACCCTGTGTTCTGCACTTGAAGGTGACTTGGTACATTACCTTCAAGGTAATACAGACGTGTTCTCTTGGAGCATGGGAGACATGGAGGGGATTGACCCCGAGGTCATGAATCATCATCTGAAAACCTCCCCAGATGCCTGCCCTGAGAAACAGCGCAAGCGGACTATAGGAAGGGAAAGAAGTATGGTTGCTGAGGAAGAAGTAGAGAACTTGCTGGCCGCCGGGTACATAAGGGTCGTGCACTACCCAGAGCGGCTGGCCAACGTGGTGTTGCTGGCAAAATCTAATGGCAAGTGGAGGATGTGCATAGACTTCACATATCTTAATAAGGCATGCCCTAAAGATTCCTACCCTCTCCCCCGGATCGATGACTTGATCCATTCCACAGCTGGTTGTGAACTGCTAATCTTCCTAGATGCGAGGCAAGGGTATAACCAAATTCCACTAGAGCTCGAGGACCAGGAGAAAACTTTTTCATCATCAATCAGGGAACCTTTTGCTACAACGTGATGCCTTTCGGGCTAAAAAATGCGGGTACCACTTATCAGAGGCTGGTCAATAAAATGTTCGAGGCACACCTGGGAAGGAACATGGGAGCATATATAGATGACATGTTGGTCAAGAGCAAACGAGGAAAAGACCATGTGCACGACCTGCAAGAATGCTTCGAAGTGCTCAGGCGCTGCAAGTTAAAGCTTAACCCCGTCAAGTGTACTTTTGGGGTACGTGGTGGAAAGCTTTTAGGCTTCATGGTGAGTGAGCGAGGGATAGAAGCAAACCCCAAGAAAATCAGAGCCACCTTAGACTTAGTTGCCCCTAGGTCCAAAAAGAAGGTGCAAGAATTGATGGGGCGAGCAGCAGCCCTCAATAGATTTATTTTGCGATCAGCCGATAAGGGGCTACCATTTTTCAAAGGAATAAGGAAGGCTAAAAGTTTCGAGTGGGATGCTTCATGTCAAGTGGCGTTTGAGAAATTGAAATAATACTTGGTTTCCCCGCCACTACTCACTAAACCCCTTGATAGAGAAACGTTTTTCCTATATCTGGCAGTGACCCATGAAGCGGTCAGTGTTGTGCTGGTTTGAGACAATCATGGGGATCATAAACACATCTATTATATTAGCTGCCTACTCCAGGCAGACGAGCCAAGATACCCTCTCATCGAGAAGTTGGCCCTCGCTTTGGTAGTGGCAGCAAGAAAACTAAGGCCCTATTTTCAGTCACACCCCATGGTGGTGCTCACTAACCACCCCTTAAAATGAATATTATCAAGCCCTGACATATCGGGAAGAATGGTTAAGTGGGAAGTGGAGCTTAGTGATCACGGTATAGAATATCATAGAAGACCAACCATCAAGGCACAAGTGTAAGCCGACTTTGTCACCGAGATGATGGAGAATGACGCCAGCTGCTCCCTGCCAGCATGGACACTATTTGTAGATGGTTCTTCCACCAGCACAGGTAGCAGAGCTGGAGTGATAGTCGAAAGTCCACAAGAAGATAAATTTGAATATGCCATAAGGTTCGAATTTGATGCCTCAAATAATGAGGCCGAATATGAGGCACTATTTGTTGGGAAAAATTGCATAAAATCAAAAATGCAGCGGAAGAATAAGAGTTAAATCCCAGTGGCCCATCTCTATTTCTCGTATTGAAATTGGGTTTTACGAAATTAATTACCGTTCTCGCGTATGTTGAAATCTGAACCAGCTTTGCAATCCTTTCTTGAACAGCAAATCCGTCGCTGTCTCTAAATTGCCACGCCGGAGTCAAAAATGAAAATCTCCTTCTTGTTCACCTTGATGGACAGCTAGAGTGAGAGAGAAAGGGAGGAGAGTTTGACTTGGAGAGAAAGTTTTTGAGTTGATTCTCTTGGCCTAGTTATTTTTCACTAAGTAATATATATATATATATATATATACTACTATATGAAACAATAACCTAGGCACCAATAACCCCATATGTGGACGCCCACTTGAGGGCTTTTAAGCCCCCGGGCTTTGGTCCAACTTTGGTTATTTAATTATTAAATAATTAATATTATTTATCCAATAAATAAATTAATTAAATAATCAATTAAATTCATGTTAATATTATAATTAAATTCCCATGAGGAATTAATTAATTCATTAACTTAATTAATTAATAAAATCATCTAATGATTAATTAATTAATTTCGATATCCAATACCGAAAATTCTCTCAAGTATTTTTTCCCATGATTTTCTTTTTGTACTTCCTTTAAGCGCGACTCTTTAGGTTCGTCTCAAAAGGCAATTGGGAGGAAACCAAAAGGATGTGAGTAACACCTAGCCAATCACGTGGCTCACATCGTATCCCAATTGAGAACAATACGCTGTGAATACCGTACATGTATAAACCTTTCATTCTTATATCCCAGTCAAGTGAGAGTCATGGTTTCAGTTAAACTCACATGACTTGACCATATGCTTAGCTCATAATGAGTCGAGGTCACTTTATGCTTTGACCAAAGACTTTTAACCTCACTCATTCATGACTGCATAGGATATTTAGCTCATTCACTTATGAGAGAATAAATCCCATTTTTGCTAATCAGGTAACAATGCTACTTGCCCATCAAGTCGCACTTCGAGGTCGATCCCACCAAAGGGTGAATTGAATCTAACTACTCTAATGACAGACTTGATGACACAAGTACATCTTCAACTCGATTCCTTAGGTCTAAGGTTCACGCTTACCTATCACAACTTATCAGTTTCATCATTGACTGTCAGTGAGTGAATACCCATGTGATGAAACTGATGCAAGCCATGTTCGAACATATTAGTCTAACTTATATGTCCATGACATAAGTTCCCACTATCATTCCTATAGTGTTCGACTGACACTTTCTCTGTCGAAACTTATATCATACAAGTCCTTGTTCTGTATTGATGTCCAGTCAAATACTTTCTTAGACTTGCGAACCCTATTTAGAGAATAAGGATCAAACCTTTCTAGTGCCATTCTTCCTATCCCATAGGAAGTAGAAGGTTTGCCTTATATTCAAGGATTTTACGTTGTTTATTAATACCTTACAAATGCCTATAAGAAAACAACAAGTAGTTACAAGTTAATGCCCTATAAATCTATCCTCTTTATGGCATTTGAGGGCATACACTCTAACACTATTGGTACGGGCCAAACTAGCCTTCGCAGTTGGAGCAAAGAAATTGATAGTCTACAGTGATTCACAGCTAGTGGTGAACCAGGTTAATGAAGTATACGATGCCAAGGGGGTGAAAATGACTCAATACCTAGCCCTCGTTCAGGAGATGAGGGATCATTTTGAAGAATTTGACCTTAGGCAGGCCCCAAGTGCTGAAAATGAAGTTGTTGACCAGTTGGCCAAGCTGGCGAGCTGTATAGCATCCATCAAGAATAGGAAGATAGCCTTCGTCACCTCCGACGAACCGGAGGTGGAAAGAGGAGGCCTAGAGGTTTTGTGTGGGGACGCGGAGGAGCCTAGCTGGAAAGATATGATAGCTGACTATTTAGTGGCCAGAAGTCTACCCAATGACTCCAAGCTAGCCAGGAGAGAATGAGGACCTCAAGATTTCTCATGATAGATGGTGAGTTGTACAAGCGAGGGTTTTCACAACCCTACTTGAAATGTTTAACCCCTGCCACAGCAGACTATGTGTTGCGCAAAATACATGAAGGGTGTTGTGGAAATCATCTGGGGGCAAGGCGCTCGCGACTAAGACATTGCGACAAAGATACTTCTGGCCGATGATGCTTAAAGATGCCCAAAACTTAGTGCAAAAATGCAGAATCTGCCAGGAGCACTCCAACATAAGTCACCTCCCAGGGACCAAAATGCGATCGCTAGAAAGTACGTGCCCCTTCGACATGTGGGGGCTAGATATAGTTGGACCCTTTCCTTTGGCCAATGTCAAAGGAAGTTTTTGCTGGTAGCCATTGACTATTTCACCAAGTGGGTGGAAGCTGATCCACTGGCTAAGATATCCGAGAAAGAGGTGATTAAGTTCTTATGGAAGAATATAATCACTCGATTTGGGATCCCAAGATCTCTGGTTTCAGACAACGGTACCCAATTTCAAGGCGCAAAATTAAGGGAGTGGTGCTAAGAGCTGAGTATAAAACAGGACTTCACCTCCGTTAGCAACCCTCAAGCTAATGGTCTGACAGAGGTCACCAACCGCACTATCTTACAGCACCTAAAGACTAAGCTCGGAGAGGCAAAAGAGAGTTGGGTGAATGAAATTCCAGCAGTATTGTGGGTGTATCTCACCACTCCCAGAGTTAGCACCGGGGAGACCCCCTTCAACCTCGGTAGAAATTGGAGCAAAAAGCTTGAGGATAAGTGAATACGACCTCGCCAAAAATGAGCGGCGTCAAAGAAACTTGGATTTTATTGTTGAAGTAAGAGATGACGCCTCTGCCAGGATTGCTAAGTAAAAGGCAAGGATGGCACGAGCTTACAGCCGCCGGGTACGCCCCCAAGGATTCCAGGTGGGAGATTTAGTGCTTAGAAAAAAGGAAGCCACAGGCCCTGTTGGAAAGCTGGAGGCCAAATGGGAAGGTCAGTACCAAGTAAGAGAGATAATCAACCGCGGTACCTACAAGTTAATGATCGTAAGTGGTAAAGAGATACCACGCACTTAGGGCATATCCAACTTCAAAAGGTATTTTACTTAGTTTATTTTTGCTACTGGACATATTATATTGATAACTGCTGTTAATATTTAGTGATATAGGCCATTGGCTAAACATATACTGAGTGCTTATAGCACCCTTGTTATGTTATCATGTTGTCAAGGACCTTAAAATGGAACGAGATTATACAAAAATAAATAAATAAGAGGCAACCAAACCTCCATTAAAAAGTGACCGCTAGTACCACGAACCATGTCACTCATTCAAACAAAATAAACATAGTGCAAATATACCTTGCTATTCCAAGTGTTTGTCACAACCAACACCAAGGACTGGGGGGCAGGAGGTGGAGATGGCAAAAAAGGTGGCTAGCCCACCCAAAAACTATGCCAAAATTGTTGGGTTGGTTCTATTCCCCGGGTGGCTCGTGGCAGCGAAAATAAAAATTTAAACGTACAACTATCCATAATAGGAATAATGGCTCGATTATGCTATAAAGAAGGTTACGAGAATTTTTACCTTTCGATTAAATTCTCGCAGCAACAATTCGGATCTTTTTAACCCTGTGGTGCAAGTCCACACAATTTCTTGGAGGAAATCGCCCTTCAATCGTATCCCCGGTGTTAGTGCTCCAAACGTCGCACCTCTAAGATGTATCCACACCTCGTTCAAGTTGCCACCTACTTCGTTATTGGTGCTAGCCAACAAAACAGATCTAAGTCTAAAACCTAGGCTTGATTATGTGAAGGGATGGAATATGTGAATCGTTGAGTTCAACACATGAACAAAACGATGTCGTATTGGAACAAGGTAGGGGGAGATTTTGCTCAAGGATGACAAGAAAAAAAATTCTCTTCTTTTTCCAGCTAGGGTTCAAATTTTACAATCATCGGAGGCTTAGGGTTTTAGTCTTGCATTCACATATATATAGAATATGAGTCCTAGAATCCTAATCCAACTGCAAGACTTGGAGAAGAAGAAAACCCTTTTCTTCTTTGCCAAGAATTCGAACCCCTCTCATGTTTTTGGCTAAAAAAATCGGCCATCATCCTTTAATTGGAATCCATGAATTAATTCTTGACTCCATATTTAATTATGGGCTAAACCCATCAATTAAATATTCCCATATAATTAAAACTCATTTAATTATACATATTACTTATTTCAATTGGCTTATTTATTTAACTTGGGCCAAGCCCAACTAAATAAAATACTTGGACTCTACTAGGTCCATTAATTTAATTAATTTTACAAGATTAATTAAAATAGTCGAATTAATTGAATCGCCTCAATTAATTCATATTCCTTATTAGGAAAGGTAGACTTTCCTAATTTCCTCAATTTTCTCAAATTGATTAATCACATCATTTAAGCAGTGACTTTCACGAGTTAAGTGTGTGAACCCTTAGGCTCGTCTACTCTCTAGTAGTATGTACACTTTCCCAAAGTGCTGGTGTGCTTTCCTAAAATAGAAAGTACTAGATTAAATCATTCATTTGATTTAATCAAGCCTCGAATTAATCACCATATTAATTCTTGGCACTTACAAATCATGGTTAATGTCTAGCAACGGGCCACAAAGACCTTGATAAAGACGAATATAAAGATACGCCTTTCGTGATCTTGATCCTTGTATAAATAAGATCCCTCCATCTAATCTCCCGATTGAATCTAGAGCAGTGGCTAAGCTCGAAACTCTATTAATTCAATAACTATGTTTCCCAAATACGGTGAGATCGACTTTCGACTATCTAAACGAGGAAACCCTACGCCTCTTTAGATATCATACTTCGGCCGAAGATTCCTAAAGTCGATTCACTATGTAAACATAGGAGATTCACTGACAAGACTAATGTCAGAGATAGATCCCATCTTGATTCTCACGTGCCTTCATACACAATCAGCCCATGTCTGATTTTGCCCATTTGTGATCATCTAAGTAATCATGTAACAAACCAAGACATGTTCGATTGTGTATAAAACATCCAATGGAACCTCAGGTTCTAAGGATTACTCTTATACTACAAGACCACTGGAAGTTCCAGAATCGACTGGGATTCCATTTAATGGAACTTCCATGGGGCTGTTCAGTATGCCTATTCCCACAATAGGAACCCTCATACATGCATAGGCTTTCACCGTGCCAATATCTATAGAACGAGATACATTCTATCAAAAGTATGCATCATATAAGCAAGTCTTTTGGGTCTCATCGATATCCCTTCATCTTGTCGAGCCCATTCACGACTTGGAATATATGTTTAAGGATCACAGCCTTGGAGACATATTCCTTCATTGCCATTCCCGATGTGCAATGATGTCCCATAGCTATGTGTGATACTTCGGGACTTTATTCTAAGTTAAGACCAAGCTATATACATGAATAAAGAATGTCAAAAGATTAACTTTATTTATATGAAAAAGATCGTTCAGCTAGAGTTATTATTACATAGCATGGCGCTCAAAATTGGTGAGCCGGGCATAAACTCTAACAAAAATCTTCACCCACTAAATCATTTTCAATATGGCAAAGATGCAATTTCACTTCATGCACCAAATGCATAAAACTAGTAGCTATCTACACCCCCAAAACAAATGTCAATGCAAAATATTTAACTATTGATAAGGCACCACAATCCAAATGTTTAGTTTCTACTTGGTCACTTACTCCCCAATATGATTCACATGTTCGGGAATAGGGGGTAAGTAGTAGCAAGTAAGATAGTAGTAGCGAGCTAATAGCTGACTATTAAAGAAGCAACTAGTAGCGAGCTAATAGTTGTCTACTAAAGAAGCAACTAGCTAATAGCCGGTTACTAAGTACTTAGCCAAAATATTATTCAACCCCCCCTCCCCCAGATCAAACATGGGGGTAGAAAACACAAACAAGAGATAAGCAATGATAAGACAAAAGCAGCAAGCAAATAGTCTTACAAAGCTCAAAGTACTTAAGAGTTAGTCTTACAAAGTACAAATAAATGAGTCGTAGAGGTTAACTAAAAAAGTCAAGACAATTTGAAAATCTAACTGCACTACATATAAAAACTAGCTATCATGAGGAGGGTCACCGCCATGTCCACATCCCCTGGTGGGAGGTACGCCTTACTTGTCACTGTCATCACCGACCCCCTCATACACCTATAGAAAATCATCATGGGGATAGCGACCGCTCTCTCAAAGAGCACGATGGCACTGCCAAACCGTGTTCTCCATGAAACCAAGGGCGATATCATATGCCTTCCTATTACACTTATTGAGAAACTCGGTGCTCGCCCTAAACTCATTCACCGCTGACTCCTCGACATCAGCCAAAGTTTGTATACCGACCGAGGAACCAAGAAAACTTTGGCCACGTGAGGTCTCCTCATCAAAGTCCTTAACGGTAGCCTTATACTTCGCCTCCCACTCTGCGGCTGCTGCCTCAACCTTGGAGGATTTTGAAAGAAGTTTCTTGTTCTTCTTTAAACAACCTTTCAATTTTCCCGCGAAGTGCTCATACCGCTGACGGAGGTGATGAGATAACTGGATCAACTGAAAAGAAAAAGCAAGAAAGCTTTGTAAAGAGGAACACTTGTGGAAAATTATAAAGCGGTAATGCAATAATAGAACTAAGCTCACCCGGCCTTCGCCAGCGGAAATCTCCTCATCAATCTGATCTGCTGGCAGCATATGCAAGCACTGGGAGTTATAATCATTCACTGCGGGCCTCGATATTGTCCAAGGGGTGACCACATCACCTGTATCCTAGAAAGAATGAACATAGGGTCGCAGTTTGGCCCAAAAGTGAACAACCCCTTGCCATGACCAAGGGTACCCAAGCTCACGGGAGAAATACCCTGGCTGCGATTCGGGAGAGGAGGAGCTCTAATATAAATAAGCTCTGCGGAGCGGCCTAGCGCCCCCACTGTGCCTCCTTCCTCCACCAGTGCCTTCCCGTTGAGATCCTGTGAGGAAGCCCCAACAGTGGAATCACGATGACCCCTAGCGGTCAACCCTGACATCATAGAATCGAAATCCAAGGGAGCAAGTGCTACGGCAGATGGTGATAAATCTGGCACCCCTTGGTCTGGGCCTTTGCCCTTCGGAGGAGGACGAGCAGGCTCGGCACGTCTGACTGGTTGCCCTCCCTCGGGGGCGGTGGTAGTAGCTAGCGTCTCCTTGCTCCCGAAATAAAGTATCCCATCAAATAAATTGGTGAAACTAGAACATACTCGCCACTAAAAAAATATATATAATAATCATCTAAGACGATGTCGAGGTAAAATAAAATAAAGTTCCTCTGCGGTATATCATTTGAATATCATAGTGAGTCTCAAACAGCCCCGCCCCCATGAAATCTAACCTGGTGGTGAGTGTCAGCAATCCTCTGAGAGGCGAGTTTCTCTCACCACTGCCTAGGCGTAAGAACGGGTAAGCTCTGAATGGGGAAGTAGAAAAACTTGTTCTTTCAATTTCCGTCGGAGCAAATTTTCCCCTCCAAAAATCGATATGGGGAGATCGGGGAGAAATGCACATACGGCCCTCCCTGGCTCATCCAGATGTCAAAAAGAGCCTGGAAGTCCTCACGGCTCACGTCTAGCCTGAGATCCCGAAAGCGCCTGGTGAAGCCCTCAAATTGGGCAAAACTATTGGGTGACAATTGACTGATACACACTTGGTAGTGGGTCAAGATCATCCCCAACAAGGGGTCACACGATAGAGCAAAACCCATGCAAAAATTCTCTAAGTAGAGGGTCGCATAAACCCTCGGGGAACTCCGGATCCGGTCATTAGGTTTAGGTTTCACCACCCTAAGGTCCGGCGGGAAATGCTCAAAAAGTGTCCGTACTCGCTGTTGGTAATAGTGGAAGAGCATGTGGCGAGATCCGTCTTACGGTCCCGAGCCGACCTCCCACTTTGAAATCATCCTTCCATTCCCCCAATTCCCTATAGTCGCTTTCCAGAGACACTAAGTCCTCGCTCCTCGAGCTACCGTCGCTAGACAACGATGAAGAATTCACAACACCTGAAAAGAAAGGATTGTGAGTTCCACGATAGAAATAAAAATATACGATACGGACAAAGTCTAAAAATGACGAGTGTTGACCGCGAGGTGCCGAGTTCCTCGCTGCTACAGCGAGGCCCCGAGTGCCTCGCGAAAGGTCGCGGGGCTTATGTGACCCAGAGGCATCGGGGGACCAACCCCCAGGGCCAAAAGGGTTCGATTGATTCGCCATCCGCATATACGAAACCCCACTATACGACAAGTCGAGAAAGAATCAAATATTCAAGTGCAAGTATAAAATGAAGAGCTAGAGAAAGATGTTTACTTTTCCTAAGGTTAACTCTAGCCATGGTGAAACAATGAGAGCCTCCTATAGAGAGTTTTCCACTAGTTAAAAGTTTTCAATAGATAAAGTTGTGAATGAGAGGTGAAAGTGAAAAGTTCACACCTACCTCTATTTAAATAAAGGTAGGTGGAGAAGCTTTGAAGGCTTCCGCCCTAGTCCAAGCTGGACAATCTAGCTTCACGTGCGTAGTGTAATTCCAACTCCCGGATTCAACGTCCGATAAAACCCGGGAGTGGGGGGCATTATGATGCGCGCCAAAAATGTCTACGAGCATTGCTGTAATTAAACGCGCAACCGGCCAGGATCTGGGATGCCGCCCATAGGTTAAAAGTTCAGGGTTAACACACTAGTCAAGCCCAAAAAGGCCTGACAACCCATTAAGAATAATTGGGCTATCTTATTAGTCCAAAAGCCAATAAAAAGGTTAATCATTAAGCTTGATGGGCTACTGATAGAATTAGGACCACGGGCCATAGCCCACTACCAACTCCCAATAAATACCTCTGAGGACCTGGAAAAGGCTCATTATCTACTCTCTCCAAAAAAATCCACTGGCAAGAACTGAGAGTAAAACCAATACAAAACTACGAACTGACTTGATCCCATATATATCGGGTACCTAGGCAGCTAGCTACAATCGAGTGCAGTCTATACATTAACCAAGCCCCAACCTAGTTTGTCGTGCGTTGGATCAGTTCCACTACCCCATGTGGTCAACACGTGAGATTCAACAACTGACGATTTTTACCATCATCAAATATATATATGGTTCTAGCCTATATATTTATTTTAGATATTATCTAAGTTTATATATGAAGGTAGAAATATATGTGAAACGTTAATCTGAACGCATGAGCAAAACCTTGTCAAGAAATATGGGGTGAGGGGCGAGTTTTACTTGAGAAAATGGAAGACAAATTCATTTCTCTTTTTCTCTCTTAATGGACGAAAAATTTCACTCAAAAATAGTGTGTGTGTGTCTTTGTATTTTTCTTAATACACATATTTATAGAGAGACTCCTAGGTTTAGTTGACTTGGAAGTCAAGATGAAATCAAATCTCCAAGATTTGACTTTCATCTAATCCTAGGCAAACTCTATTAAGGAATTTCCTAAAAACAAGGAACTTCGCTTGTAAGCTAACTTGTCCCTTTTTCTCTCTCCTAAATATTTCCTTGACTCCAACTTGATCAAGACTTGGAGAGGAATTAAATTCCCTCTCTCTCTTTCGCCCGCCTACACGCCCCCCTCTTACCTTTGGAGTCCAAATTTTTTATCCAATTTGATTTAATTTTTGACTCCTTATTTAATTAAATAGTCTAACCATTTAATTAAATATTTCATTATAATTAAAGTCCAATCTTCATTATTATTACCCAATTATTTCTTTAATTTTATTTAATTTTTGACTTTCTCTACTAATTAAATAAAACCCTTGGACTTTACTTAGTCCATTAATTAATTAATCTTACTTGATTAATTAAATAGTCTAATTAATTGATCTCCCACCAATTAATAGACTTGGAGAGGAATTAAATTCCCTCTCTCTCTTTCGTCCGCCTACACGCCCCCCTCTTACCTTTGGAGTCCAAAAATTTTATCCAATTTGATTTAATTTTTGACTCCTTATTTAATTAAATAGTCCAACCATTTAATTAAATATTTCATTATAATTAAAGTCCAATCTTCATTATTATTACCCAATTATTTCTTTAATTTTATTTAATTTTTGACTTTCTCTACTAATTAAATAAAACCCTTGGACTTTACTTAGTCCATTAATTAATTAATCTTACTTGATTAATTAAATAGTCTAATTAATTTATCTCCCACCAATTAATTAATATTCTTCTTTAGGTAAGTGCTAGACTTTCATAAGTTCACCTCAACTTCCAAAGTTGATTAGTCGTATCTTTTAAGGAGGAACCTTTGGAGTAAGTGTGTGACCCCTTCGGCTCATTTATGTTCTAGTAGTAAGTAAACTTTCCAAAAGTGCCATTGTATCTTTTTATGTTTAGAAATTACTAGATTAGATCTTCCTTGATTTAATCCGACCATGAATTATCACCAATAATAACATGGTACCTACAAATTGAGGTTACTGTCTAGCAATAGGCCTCGAAGACCTAGACACAAATGATGTCAAGATACTCAACCTATTATAATCACGATCCTCGTATAAGTAAGATCCCTCCATCAAATTTCCCGGATTGGTGTCTCGAGTAATGGCTTAGTCGAAACTCTTACGACCCAACCAATATGTCTCCTTCATTGCATGATATCGATTTATGCAATCCAAACGAGGAAATACTCAGCCTCTTTGGATTGCCATACTTTGGCCAAAGATTCCTTGAATCGATTCAATAAGAAAAACATAGGAAATGTCTGATTTGCTAAATCAGTGATGGATCTCATCTTGGTCTCTCATGTACCTCAACGCATAATCACACTATACCCAAGATATCCCATATGACGATTCGCGAAGGAATCATGAGATAAGACAAATAATCGACTATGCTCAAAGTAACAATGGAACCTCAGGTCCTTACTCTTATGCCTAAGTGATTATAGGAAATTCCATATTCGATCAGGATAACTATTTTAGGAATTTCCTAGCGGGGTTGTTCAGTTCACTCATTATCCCAAATGAGAGCCCTCGTGTACATCTATGCCTATGGAACGAGGCACGTTCTCCAAGAACTATGTACACAAGCAAGTCTTTAGGGTCTTAGTCAATAGCCCTCATCCTGATAGACCCGTTAAATACTTGAAACCTTTTAAGAATCACGAACTTAGAGACATATTCCATCATCGTCATTTCCGATGCCCGATGATGTCCCGTAGTCAAGTGTAATTCAAGGGATTTCGTTCTAAGCATATAATAAGAATTTAAGAACAAAGAATGCCATAATCAAATTGACTTTATTCATAAGAAAAGATTGTCTCATAAAGTTTATTACACAGAAAGTGGCGCCCAAAATTAGCGCGCCGGGTATCTAGTCTAACAAGAGGCTGTTATGGATTGTTATTTCTTACTATGCTATGAAACCAATTTATCACAAAGAAATTGACATGTACCACTTGTACTTGTATGGCCAATTTTGCATCCAGCAAAATCTGCGTCTAAATAAATAATTAGTTCAAGTTTGAATCTCTTAGATACCATAAGCCCATATTTTTGTGTGCCTTAGAGGTATTTAAGGATTCTCTTTGTAGCAATGTAATGTGATTCCTTAGAATCAGCTTGAAAATGTGCACATATACATATTGCAAACATTAAATCAAGTCTACTAGTTGTAAGATAAAGAAGAAATCTAATTATGCCTCTATAATTAGTTATATCAACCTTCTTTTCATTTTTACCTTTATCTAGTTTAAGCGTTTGGCTCATAGGAATTTTCGAGACCGATGTATATTTCATACCAAATTTCTTAATCATATCATATGTATATTTAGCTTGGTTAATGAATATGTCATTAGGTAGCTGTTTAACTTGTAAACCAATAATGTTAACTCACACGTCATACTCATTTAAAATTGGTCTTGCATCATTTTTGAAATTTTCTCACACAGACGCTTATTAATAGAACCAAATTTAATATCGTCAACATAAATTTGAAATAAGAGAATATCTTCGTCAGTGGTAATTTTGTCTTTTGAAAAGCCTTTACCAACAAGGAAAATAGAGAGAGTGTCAATCCAGACTCTGGGCGCTTGCTTAAGGCCATAAACTACCTTATCTAGATTGTAAACCATACCTTTATAATGATCGTTGAAAAATCCTGGAGACTGCTCTACAGAGACTTCTTCTTGGAGTTTACTATCCAGGGAAGCACTCTTTACGTCCATTTGATAAATTTTAAACTTGTTGAATGTCGCATATATATGCTAGAAACATGTGGATCGCTTAAAGACGGGAAATTGGAGCATAAGTCTCGTCAAAGTCAATAACCTCTTCTTGGCAATACCCATCTAGTTCCAATAACTCCTTGATGAGTTGGTCTTAGTACTAGCGCTCAAACCTTACTTCTTTCAAATTTGTTGAGCTCTTCTTGCATTGCTTCAACCCAACTAGGATTACTTAGCGCTTCATCCATTTTAATTGGTTCCATTTGAGATAAAAAGAACTTGCAAACATTGCCTCATTGAATGTGTCTACTCTGATTCTCACTGGATTACCAACATCTCCAATAATAAGATTTGGTTGATGATTGCGAAGCCATTTTAGGTCTGGTTTGAATGGGTCGAGTTCTTGATGAGGCTTTGATCATTCAACGCTTGGCCTTCATCACCTTCTTGCATAGGTGCTTCAAATTCAACCATTTCAAACTACCTATGGATGAAAATTCTCTTCAGGTTCATTAGCATTTCTTTCAATATTAGTCTCATTAACCTCATGAGTAGGGATCTTAAAGGGGGCACAAATATCTCATCATCAGTATCAGTATCATTGTCATTGAGTTCTAGTTTGGACGCTTGATGAGAGATATCTTCGACTCCTACATCAACAACACCAACCCTACTTGACTCTTGGTTAGCATCATCAAACTTAACATGAATTGATTCTTCAACCTTCTAAGTTCTCCTATTTAAGATTCAAAAATTATTTCCATTTTTGGTATAGCTTAGAAAGATTCCCTCATCCACTTTAAGATCGAATGTCTTTAGGCTTTGAGAGCCATTGTTATGAATAAAGCATTTAGAACAAAATACATGAAAATAAGAAACGTTAGACTTACATTCCTTCCATAGTTCATATAGAGTATTTCCATGTTGGTTGTTGATCATACACCGATTCTGAGTGTAGCAAGTGGTGTTGATAGCTTCTGTCCAATACCTTTGAGAATGCTTGGACTCGGCTAGCATGGTCCTTGCGTCCTCTTTCAAGGTTCTATATTGACGCTTGACAACTCCATTTCGTTGAGCATTATGGGTGCTGAATACTCATGAGGTATTCCATTATCTCAACAAAAGCGCTCAACAATATGGTTAGTAAATTCAGTTCCTCTATTGCTTCTAATCTTTATCACCTTTAGATCTTTAGATGTTTGTATTTGACGGATTAGCGTTTTGAGTTTGACACTAGTTTCATCTTTTGCTGCTAGGAATTCAACCCATGTATATCTAGAAAAGTCATCAATTATTACCAATGTATATCTTTCACCAAAAACGCTCATTACTTAAATTGGCCCAAACAAATCCATATGTAGTAGTTCAAGAATTCTAGAGGTAGAAAGATATGCTTTCTTTTTTGAATGAAGATTTAACTTGTTTACCCATTCTAGAGGTGGTTCATTTTTCTATGCGATAACAAACCTAATTCATTTTGTCTCTTAGCAACAAAGCATGTAGGATTGTTATTGATGGTTGAACCCCAATCTACTAAATAAATATTATTTGTTCTTTTACCTTTCAGTTTAGTAGATCCTGTCTTAGCATCTTTAATATAGCAATAAGAGAATGAAAACTCAACTTTAAAAACCTTTATCACAAAAATAGCTTATGCTCAATAGATTATGCTTAAGACTTTCAACATAATATACATCACTTATTATGATTTTTCCCCTATGCATGATACATATACCTTTGGTTTTACCGTTAGAGTTATCACCTAATATAATATTAGGACCATTGGTACTTCTGTAATTGGTTAGAAGATCTTTGGAGCTTGTCATATGCCTTGAAAACCCACTATCACTGTACGACATAGATGGATCGGCGCTGGCTTTAGGTAGCTACATGAAAAGGGCAGTTCTAATTCTTTTTAGGTACCTATTGGAAGTCCTTTCTCATTAGTTTTGTTAGTATGAATTAAAACATTAGGAACCCATATTTGCCTGATCTTCATTGAAGGAAGAGTGGTTTTTTTGGGTTTCACACTTTGAGATATGTGCTTATAAGGTGTACCTTAATATCTTTGGTGAATTTTGCCGTATCTATCATAATCTTGATAGTATGTCCTCGTTCGACGTTGATATAAGGCTTGATGCTAGTGGTTCCTAAGATACATGTTTGGCAAGCTCCTGATTACCATTTCCTAATTCTTGAGAACCTTTCCCAAATATTCTAACTCTCTTGTTAGGGCAATAAACCTTGAATCAAGTTCATCGAGAGATTCATTTGTTTTTATCTTAAATTGTTCAAACGTTAGCTATAGAAAGTTTATTTTCCATGATCTGTTCAGAATCCTCAAAAACCTCAGCAATTTTGTTCCAAATTTCTTTTGAAGTCTTGCAAGATTTGATTTTATAGAATTGAGCATCGCTATAACCAATAGCAGAATATAGAGCATTTCTACAAACATTATCCAAATATGCTCTATAATGCTCATCTAGAATCCATTCAACTTTCGGTTTCTCTACATATCCTGCGAGCGTAGCTTCATCTGTCCCTAGTACTCTTGTGGAAGCCTTTGTGACTGTAACCAACCCAACTATAATGGCATCACATATTTTATCATCACACAAAGTTAAATAGGTAAATGGCTTAAGTTTTCACGAGTCATAGTTTGACTCAGTCAACCTGGGCATCTTTGCAAAAGTTGTGATATGTATGAGATGATTTTATAAAAACAAACAACTAGTTTTAAAAGGATCTAAACAAGCAGTTACGCTCGGAAACGCTTCGATTTCTACTTCAACCTCTATGATACCACTTGTTGGTCCCCAAGTGCCATACGAAAAGGGTCTAGCTGGGGGGAGGGGGTTGAATAGACCCTAAAGCCTTCTTCGAACTTCAAAAAATTTCGCACTTAAAATTTTTTGAACGCTTAAGGTAAACTCAAAGCTTGATGAGCATCGACTGAAGACTGTTTTATTAAGCTAACTAAGACACAGGGTTTGAACATTTAAACAAGTTAGTGTTAAAGCTTTCAGCGTTTATATCAGGGTTAGCTCATTGGAAATGATTTTAGTCTTCTTTTAGATAAAAAGTTTGTGTTCAGATTTCACTTAGTTGATTTGTGTGTATTGCAAGTTAAAGTGTTATGTGTAAGCTTTTATGAAGGATAAGCGTTAAGATAAAATCAATAGCCAATAAAGTAAATAACACAATCATTTGTAAGCTTCGGTGGGTTTTTGTAATCCCAACTACTTCTTTCTTCTGCTGTTTTCACTTGGATGAATTCACCAATTAATTTTTGAAGTTTCACATAGACAACTTCCACAATATAATAAATAAGGACAAAAGAAGTATCCACAAGCTCCTTTATCACGCAGATTTGAGCTCTTTAACTTCTTCAACAATCATTCTTTCACCAAGAAATAATTAGATCTTCAACTTCATCTTTCACACAGGTTGTATGTTTGGTTGTCAAATGATTTGTTTGATAAAATCAAACTTTTGAATATGTCAATAATAGAGTAGGCTCTTCTAAGAAAGATGTTTGAGATATTCTTGATAGCCTTAGGGATGGATGAAAAGTTTAAGGAATGTTGGTTATTAATTTTGAGTTTTTCTGAAAGTTTAAGGCATAAGACTTGAATGCAACAGAAGTTCGGCTTGTAATCTTATGTGTTCTCTATTTCGCTTGTTGCTGAAGTCCTATATATAGGCAACCGAAAAAGTGTCTATTTGACACAATGCCGGCGATTGGCTTTCACTTTAGCGAGGGACAGAACTTTTCATCATTTATTCTTGAAATTCTACTGCAAAAGTTGGTACGACAGACTTTGAAAGCTAACAGTCCAATAACTAAAGCTTATCCGTACATCTGGGAGTCCTTATCATATCTAATATTGTTATCGGCACTAAATGCATTTGAATTAAATGCTAGTTGGACAATAATGCTTTAACATCAATTTGCATTTATCTCCATGTGGACTTAGGAATAAAATCAGGTGAATCTTGTCTTGGTTGATGCTCAATCAACCTTGCATTATCTTCAGCTCTTGACTTTGCCTCGATGCTCAATCACTGCTTCACAGACCTTCATCTTCTAAAACTGTCAGGCGCTTGATCTTCAAACTTGACTTGATAGGCTCACCTAGAGTTCTATCAACACTCAAGCGTGTTAGGGATGGTAGCATCAGAGCACAAAAAATAATCAATAAACAAGAAAAAAAATAAGCCTAAACATGAAGATAACGACACAAGAATTTTAATGTGGTTCGGCATAATTTCCTACATCCACGAGCCGAGTATATCTTTATTTCTCAATGAGTGAATCGAGTACATCAATGAATAACAAATTGAGTTCTACTATTTATAATAGTGGAGTAAGTCAAACCCTAACAAATAAGGAAAACAATCCTAAACCACTTAGGAAACAATTCCTATCATAACAGGAAACAAACCCAATCAAAATAGGACTCAAATCTGCTAAAATCCGCCCAAAATCTCTCCAACTTGCGCCCCAAGTCTCGGATCCGCGCCCAATAGCCATGGCTAAAATCATTGTTGACACTCTGCACTGGTAGTCGCGGTTAAGCTCGCTGGTAGTCGCGGCTACAGCCTTGTTCCAAGCCCTTCTTCACTTGTTTCAGCCCTTTAGCGACCCCGGATCTTCCCGACCCACCATGGCTCTATTTTTTGGCTCTCAATCCTATTTTTGATCCGACTCCACTATATCCTAATAATCTCCCACTTAGAGACTGATCAAAAAACTCAAACTCAACTTAAACCATCCCTTTACTTTTCCCAAGTAAATCTTAGTCTAGTTGGCACATCTCCAAACCCTATGTAGATAAAAAATCATGAGACATCCCCACATCTCATCAACTCATCCATCCTCTAGTGTCACCCACTTGACAGACTCTCTTTGTGAGCATCGTTCCCTCTCTTTGAACCCTCGCCACTACCCTATTCTTTTGGTGATCAACCGACTCCTAAATACCGTGGCATATCCATCTCAGTCCAAATGACCCTTGGATATAGATTACTCTAAAACCCGAACATGTCACAACCCAAACCACCTCGGCCAACCCGTCCACTGACATCTTTCCACCAAGGACTTTTTCCAATGGCAATCTCAGATCTCTCACATATCTGCTCTCTACACCTGCATGAGCTATGTCTGATCCATCTGCTCACTCAATTTTTCAATGGCCAACTTGGGTGACTCTACCTACCCAGCTTCGCATCCTACCTCCATGACTTCCGACTCCATGGTCAACCCTTCTTGGCACCGCTTCCTGTCTTCATGGTTTCTCTCTAAGTGATCATGACTCCACAACCCTGCCCTCTGGTTTCTTGACTACGAGGCTCTACCCTCTCGATTATCGATTCTGTCACTCTAACCTCTGGCTCGATGGATTTGCTTTATTGGCACTGTAACTCTGCCAACCCCGGTCTCTGCAACTCATTCATACCTATCGGAAACACAATTTGCCCTCCGACCTCTGGCTTGACGGATCTGCCTCTAGCACTGCAACTGCTCCCACTGACTTCGTGTTCTACCCACCTAGTAACACAAATCTGCCTCTGATGCTACGGATCTGCCTCTGCTTCTGGCACTACGATTTTTCAATGTTTTCTCGTTGACGTTCAACAGGATTACTCTTTTCCGATTGGTGATCAAAATTGACCCCATCCTCCTTTGTCATTTTCTCCGGCTTCACCACGACCTCAATCTATTGCAACGAAATCGTCGAGCTTGATTACCTTGCCATTTCCTAACATCGTCCCCATGACAAAATCTGCGTTTAACAAAAAATGCTTCCCCAAAGACCTAGATCTAAGATGTCTCTTAAATCTACAATCTATGGCTCTAATACCAGTTGTTAGGGATCGTAGCATCAGAGCACGAAAAAATATCAAGAAACAAGAAAAAACTAAACCTAAACATGACTAAAATCACTGTTGACACTCTGCACTGGTAGCCGCGGTTAATCTTGCTAGTAGCCGCGGCTACAGCCTTGTTCCAAGCCCTTCTTCACTTGTTTCAGCCCTTTCTTGACCCCGGATCTTCCCAATCCACCACGTTTTCATCTTAGCTCTATTTGGCTCTATTTTCTGGCTCTCAATCCTATTTTTGATCCGACTCTACTATATCCCAATAAAGCGTTCAGACACTTATACAAATCTAGCTTCAAAACCCATATAGATTTTCTAATAAAATTACATAATTTTGGGGTCCACAAAACCTATCTTGTTATCCTCAAAACTTCTAACAGGAAATCAGGATCTATTCAACTTTCCCCCTCCGACTCTTTTTATATGCCACTTGGGACCAACATGTATGCTACTACACATAAAATATGGAGATTGATATAATATTTTCAACATTGTTACATAGAGTGATCGGATGAGAACATAAATCTATTAGAGAAGATATTTTATTAATAAATGATAAAGTAGAGTAATGATCGTACACATGAATATGATTGAAATTAATGCCAATTCTTATCAAAAAATTATTATACATTTAAATATCAAAATATTGTATGTTTTGAAACACGTTTAAGTATACCATAACAAGAGATGCTTAAGGAAAAAAGAGACCCTTAACAGTAGGTTAAATTTCTACAGAGGTCGTAAATTGCTCAAACAATGTGCTTAAAAATTATTAGACATGAAAAATCGTAGCAAAAAATATGTTAGAGTTCTAAATCATAGTTAATTTTTAACTATAAGGAGTTAAGGATAAGTTGATGAAAAAATAATAATATCAAAAGTTCCCTCATCTGAGATATCACTCTTCTCGTCCCAATTTTATAGATTTATTTTGTCGAAATAATAAACTTAAATGGGATGTGCACAAATAGAAGTTTCTAGTATCTAATAGTATTGGTTAATCGATATTGTAACTGATCATTAGTCTCAGTAAGTAGTTTTGAAGAAAAGGTTCATTTTAAGAAATGGAACCTTATCCGGCACGTTGCAAGAAGAAATAAGAAATAATAACTATGGGACACATGCAATATTTTGTTTGATGCTAAAAACATAGACGCATACTACGAAAATATTGACGAATTAATTTCTTACATAAAATATTGTTTATTATTATTTTTATCTATGAATGTATGTAGGGAGACATAAATTAAAATAATAACAAGCTTGCAAAAATAGATCATTATTGTATATCTAGTTCTCATGTACTTGAAGCTGTTAGGAGTAGATAACCAATGTAAAAGAATGTAGCTTAAAAATAAAACAAAATAAGTATTAGTGAGAATGTGATGTATTTTGTACTAAATTTGAAAAAGATTCATAGCCACGAGTATTGATATAGGTGTTTTTAGTATCACAAGTTACAAGTTGAGTTTTTCTATTTATAATAATGGAGCTAGACAAAACTTTCTCAAACTAGGAAAAATAATCTTAATCAACTAGTTAGGGAACCAGAATTATAGCACTGGGAAACAATTGGAAACAAAAATCTTCACAAAATACGCCATGCCCGAACTGCTCTCCAAGCTGCCCAAACTATTGCCCACCAGTAGTTGCGGCTAAAACCCAATATAGTCGCGATGAAAATGTAGCTGATGCAAAGTGCGAAACTTTGCACTGGGTACCCGGGCCTAAAATAAGATTTAACCCCGGTGACGACCATATCTCTGCTTAAACTGTGTTTCTTGACCCGTTTCTAGCCATCAACTTCTCTTTTTGATATGGTTTCACTAACCTAACATACCTTGTTCCATGCAAATTATTTACCAATAACTATTCAATACCCTATCAAAAAATAAATCAGAACAGAATGTTTATGATGAATTCTAGGTTTTCTTCTCTCTCTAAATTCCTTACCCCGCTCTCAAAAATTGTAGTCCTTCATTGTTAGAGCTGGTGATTAAAATGGTCGAAGTTGATTATGTCTTTAAGCTTAATAGCAGAGGTGTTCATGGTTCTTTAAAACCGCACCATAACGATCGTATCCTACCACACCTTATTGAAATTTGTTTTCCTAATATATGAATTTGTTCATGTATAGAAATTTCGTTCAAGGTTATAGTGACTGAAAACTCCTAACCTTATGGATATGGCTTATCTTAAGTGACCCTCTTATCCAATTTGGTCGAATACACATTTGAATGTGAGGCTTAATCCAAAGGGACATATTATCTTCCCTTAATCACAAACCACACACAAGTTAAATTAAATATCTAGTCCTTAATGTTTTTTGAAATAAGCAAAGGTGGCAATTATCACTTAAAAATCTCAACTCCAACATCTTCGCTTTATAATTGAGCTCCCACCATTTGATAAGACGAATTACTTTTCCCTGTCTCTTCGTACATTTTAATAGGAGCACTTAGAAATTGAATAGATGAGGATCCACTTAATAGGAAGAGGAAGAAGGAATCGTATATAACCATGTTCAACTGGTCGCATAATATTTCAAAAAGTCATTGCAATCCTTTAATTGTCTTGTTACCTGAAAGAGAATTAGAAATGGAAGCAAATTATGCAATCCTTAGTCGAATTCTCTGCAGATATTTGATTAAACTTGTAACCCAAAGAATAGCTGGATTTATCATGAATAACAGACATGAAGAATTATGTTTATGTTTTTTTTTTTTCTTTTTCTCACATATTGGAGTTTGGGAGGATAATTACCAACTTTTCTTAGTTCAAAAGTATTTATGACTCAATATTTAATTTTATATAATTTGAGTTAGATGCGTGATTAAAGAAAACTAATATGTGCTTTCGGAATTTGGATCAAGCCTTCTATGATTGATCACCATCCAAATGTGTTTTTAACATAGTTGGAGATGATGACCATTGGAGAGGAACTAGATCCAAAATGTATAGAGATGTTTTTACTACTTTCCTTATATGTGGGATATTGATCTGAGATGTGTTTATTTCTTCAACATTTTTCTTTTCAGTGTATGGAGGTATGCTCAACCTTGCAGCAAGGATCTTAATTGGAATGCCTTGCGTATTGGTGCTTCTAATATGTAAATGTCGAAGAAGGCATTTGTCCATGTTTGATCTAATAGAAGGTTACCTACAAAGTACCAACAACCTCATGCCAATCAGATATTCCTATTCGAAAATAAAGAAAATGTCAAGAGGTTTTCGGGAAAAACTAGGCCAAGGAGGTTATGGTTCTGTTTACAAAGGAAAACTTCGAAGTGGGCATGATGTGGCAATAAAGGTACTTAGCAAGCCTAAAGGAAATGGACAAGACTTCATCAATGAAGTTGCTACCATTGGAAGAATCCACCATGTAAATGTTGTTAAACTTGTTGGATATTGTGCAGAAAGATCTAAATGTGCCCTGGTATACGACTTCATGGCTAAAGGTTCACTCGAGAAGTACATCTTTAGCCAAGAAAAAAGTAATTCACTCACCTGGGAGAGGAAGTATGATATTGCTATTGGTGTCGCTCGGGGAATTGAATACTTACACAGAGGCTGCAACGTCCAAATCCTCCATTTTGATATCAAGCCTCACAATATACTTCTAGATGATAATTTCAACCCGAAAATCTCTGATTTTGGGCTTGCTAAATTTTACTCCACGGAACATAATACTGTGACTCTCACTGCTGCTCGAGGAACAATAGGCTATGTGGCTCCTGAGCTGATCAATAGAAGCATTGGAAGTGTCTCGTATAAGGCTGATGTTTATAGTTTTGGAATGTTGCTGATTGAAATGGTAGGTTTAAAGAGAGACATCGTGGGAGATGACGATAAATCAAGTCAATATTTCCCAGATTGGATTTACGACCGCTTGAATCAAGGCGAGGACATTGAAATTGGAATATATTATGAAAATGGTGATGAGTTTGTGAAGAAAATCTCTAGAAAAATGATGATAGTTGGATTATGGTGCATAAGGATGAGTCCCAATGATCGCCCGTCAATGGGTGAAGTGGTAAAAATGCTCGAAAGTGAAAATGAGAATATACAAATGCCGCCTAGGCCTTGGGAATCGCATCAGGTTGCAAAAAATGAGGATCAAAACTGGGAAATAGAATCAACTGATTCCATAGCCTTGTTGGAAGATGATGCTTCCAATGATCAATTAAGGGTACTTTCTTGGAATGAAATTAGTGAATTATGATTCATCGACTAGGAATAGTGCCGGATATGATAATAATAATAATGGGATAGTAGCAACCCATGCACCTATATTTGATTTTATCATAAACAATTTCCATTTGTAATTTGCTTTCCTAAACTGTCAGCAATAATGTCCACTTAATTTCCGTTCTTTTACAAGACTAATAAATAACACGTGTGTTGCACGTGAACCATATAACATCGTTAAAGTAATCCATGTATATAGATGTTGTTCAATTTGAAAATATTGTATATTTAAAACTTCAATAATAATTTAGCTAAGTGAATTACTATCTAATAAATCATAATTATTTGAAAAATTAAATATTGATCGACATGACTTACAGAATTTATATATAAAATAAACTAACTCTATCAAAAATTGAAGCCTAGATAATAGTAAATTTTTATATAAATTTATGCTCCATTTGTTATTTTCTTGTTTATTTTAATGGATCGCGTTGTCTTCTTCCTTCCCCTCCTTGAGATCATTATGTACATAATTGGAATCTGGGTATCTAGGTAGCTTATCGTTTCTTTTTTATTCGCTAGTTTTTATTTGCTTTCTTTGTTTCTAAACCAAATGTATAATTTTCTTCTCAAGATCGGATCATTCGATAAGTCTCTATTTTGAAAGTAAATTACATTCTTCGCAAAGTCATAATATGTTGGCATAGACATCGCTTTCCTTTTAGTTTGATTTTCTACTATTGAATGTATATTTTTCATTTATAAAATTAAATTTGTTGATAAAATTGTAGGAGAAGTAAAAAATATGTATGTTCCATGTAACAACTTGTAATGCACAATAGAGAAAATAATAATAATAACTCTCATGTCCTATCGTGATTCTTGTTATCCTCGTTCTTTGAATTCCATTTTAACATCTCTTTTTAAACAAAAATTTAGTCATATTTCAATAAACATTCTTCTACCAACACTAATGATTTGGTTTCATAAATGTATTCTGTAAAATATATAATTTTTTTTGAAGTCTTTGCGAAATTTATAATTGATTGACTGAACATTTAAAGTATTTGAATGCAATAAAGCGAAATCAATATAAATTTTTTAGTATATTTAAAGAAACTATGTTATTGAACATTATAAAAACCTAAATCATAATTTAACAAAATAAATTATAATTTTTTTTAGCTTTTACATGTTCTCTTATTTGACCTTGATGGCTTGTGATGTTATACATAAGTTATTTCTTTTTCATTTTTCTTTATGAATACTGAATTATATATTTCCTCATTTAGTATATGATTATTGATATTATTCTTTTTCCTCTCTTTAATTGATAAAATTTTGAAATGAAATACAATCATAAGCAAAAGAATATCAATATTTTCTGAAATTATTTTATTTGTTGAGTAGGATTTACGTTATTTGCAGAACTTATGCATGACTCAATATTAAAGATTCATTAAGATTAAAGTTGAAATGATAAAAAGACTTAATTTTTCAAAAAACTCAATATGTATAAATATCTTGAAAAATTATATGTCATTGAATTGTTATTAATATACCTTTTGAGTTTGTAATTTTCATAGCAAAAGAAATTTATATTTACTCCTGATGATGAGTTGTTTATATTGATACAGATTTGGAGTTCGTATTATTAATATGGTTAATTGTTATGAATTATATTATAAAAATTTATTCATAATTCAACATATAATTATTGAAAATACATATTTTCAATAATTATGTATATTAGGAAATAAAGATTTTATCAAGTTATATGCTTAATAAATTTAATAGTTTTAACTTAAAGAAAATGCAACATAGAAAATGAGTCTTACCAAAGACCTGTTGGTCTAGCGGTATCCACATCCCACTTTATTTGAGAGGTCCTGGGTTTTATAACAATTTTAATAATCGTTTAATTTTTCTTTTCTTTCAAAATTTGAATTTAAGATTTAAAAATTCAATACCATTAATTAGAAAGGCATTCTAGTCAGATCACAAAAATCATTAGCAGAGTCCTAAGGGAACCCTAACGAACACGAACAAATGTAAACATTTGTAATCGTTAGGGGTACAAGTAAATTGTAATTAGGCCAATTGTCGGGGATGTAAATCTAAGTACCCATATCTTAAAGTGATATCTGTCCATTAGTATCCGGTTTGATGTAACAAATCACTTCCAAGAATACAACAAAATTTATGTAACTTCACCAACAATTCTGAAAGTTGCCTAAATATTCTCCACGAATTGTGCATATAATTGATAGCAATTGAAAAGTAAGAAGAAGAATGACTGGATAATTTTAATTGTATATTTTATATTTTTCTGAAGTGTAATCACTTATTTATAGATGTCTAAAAATTTGCTACAAATTGTTGTCTATTAAGTAGAAAACTTTTCATTAGAAGACACAATAATTCATTCAGTCATTTTCCACAAACGCCTATATCACTTAGATGCACTCTTTCGGAATTGCTATAACCATATTATTTAGGTTATAATCTTTCGGAATTGCTATAACCATATTATTTAGGTTATAATCTTTCGGAATTGCTATAACCATATTATTTAGGTTATAATCTAGTGTGTTGCGCCCACATAAAAGTTAAATTTAATCTCTTTCGGAATTGCTATAACTAGGGGTGGGCTAACGGGTCGGATTTTCGAGTACCCACCCGACCCGATCGGGTTGGGATCTATTGGGTGGGATTTTTTGCAGAAAATCGGGTATTGGGTATTACCCAATACCCGATTGGGATTTTGGGTCGGGTATCGGGTAGGAAATTCCTAGCCGATATACCCATTGGGTACCCGAAATGAACAGTAACCCCGAAATGAACAGTTAAAAAATATATATAAAATAAATATGTACCTAACTACTAAGATAAATATGTACCTAAATATATATATAAAATAAATATGTAATAAGATTGGTGTTTAATTTGTGTTAGACTTGGTTGCTTGGGCTCAACGTTAATTTAATCGAATGAGTTATCTTATTTATTTTCAATTCTCATTTCATGTGGTAAATTGTTGAATAGTTGTTATAAATTATAAATCGATTGATTAATTATAGTTGTTAATTTGTTATTCATTTGAATTTGATTAATTAAAAAATTTGAATTAAACAAAAAAAAGAAAAAAAAAATAAACCAAGGTTAGGCATCAAAACAGAGGCAGGGGCAGCCTCTGTTTTGCTGCCTAACATTGCCTTGCAATCTGCTACAGGAACCGGGTACCCGATACCTGAATTTTCGGGTACTTATTGGGTACTAAAATTCGATACCCAATACCCGAAAACCCGAACCCGATAGCCCCAATACCCGATATCCCTCCCCTAGCTATAACCATATTATTTAGGTTATAATCTAGTGTGTTACGCCCACATAAAAGTTAAATTTAATCTCAAGCAAGCGATTTTGATTGCATATGTACACATGCATGTGCCTCCAAGTGCCGGCATAAAAGCACAAACAATGGGCCATGCGCCTGTGCGGTGCAATGCTAGAGCATAACTCTTTTTATTTATTAGTAAATTAATATACTAGCTTCTAATATAAAAAGACACTTAAAGCCTCCTAGACTTTTTATGTGGGACGAACTCATTAAAAATATTTCTTCATTGTTTTAATTCTTCCATCTATAACTTTACAATCTATTCCATATTTTTACGATATTTATACCTCCCAGTGATAAAGCACAAGAAACCTTAATTATCAATAGTTTGTCATGCATAGGCTGTAGTTCGGTTTTTAGCATGCCATTAAAGCAGTGGTTTAGAATCCCATTTACATCTCGTATGTTTTTCGGGTCTCGATGGATTAACTTTCAAAGCATTAGTCTGTAATCCACTAACGCAAACTTGGAGGATTTTGCCAAGTTTGCACTATAATCAGCAGAGACAGTTAATTATGGTGGTTGATCGTAAAGATCGTTCTTTTAAAGTTATAGCCACTAGTGATATTTATGGCGACAAATCTGTACCCACAGAAGTATATGGCGACAAATCTTTACCCTTCAAAGTATGAGGATTTGGGAGCTTGATCATGCGAAATTTGTTTGGGTTGAAGTAAGTAGGATGCCACCAAGGTATTTTCGAGCCCTTTTGAGATTATCAGCAGAAAGATTCGAATGCTTCGGGCAGGACAATTTGATATGCTTCACATCATGGAACCAAGGGAAAGGTCTTCTATATGATGTGGATAAAAAGGTGTGGTCTTGGATCGCGGGATGTGCTCTCCAATCATATAACAGCTAGGTCTGTTTCTATGAGCCAAGATTTGATTCTATGATCTACTGATACTGATGGTTCGTTTGTATATTATATCACCTTATGTAAACAGCTGACCCTCTTTCTTATATATTTCCATTGATGGGCCATTTTTGGTAGTTATGCCATAACTTGTGTTGATATACATACTGTTGTTGTGCTGCTTACATGATTTCTTTGTGCATAAACCATGGATCAAAATGGTGGAGGCATTAAAAAAGACCATCTGTAATTAAAGCTACTAATTATTCAACGTTTAATTACTCATACACAAAATTGTAAGTACAATTCTGGACACTCAAGTCAGCTTTAAAGGTTTTGTATGATTAATAGTTTACATTCATCCTTCGATCACTCTGTATTCAGGAAGCGTCGGGTGTGATGAATGTGTGTTTCACTTTGTTTTTGAATTTTTAATGAATGTGTGTTTCACTTTTTATCCTCACCATATGACTAGTCTTGAATGTAAGTATAGTTTGTCGCTCCAGTCAATTGCTTAGATGCAATCCAGGTATAGAGATTTAGATCCAGTCCTGTTGAGGCTCAAGTTTTCATAACTTGATTATTCTTGCGTTTTTATTGGCTTGTAGTATTGTGTTCGGTGTAGAAGATTCATTTGTTTTTGTACTGAAGGCTGAAGGCAAAACACGTTGGTATTATCTATGGTATTCAAATCTCAAAACAAGAGATAAACAGTTAATAAACGCGTAGTTTAGTTGTTCGGAATTTTTTTATGTACTAGTAAAGAGTACGTGCGTTGCACGTGATTCATATGAATTTATTGAAATAATTGAATAAACAAAATGCTTGAATGAATAAAATTGAATTTTTTTGAACAATAGTACAATACTACCTAAATAAGCTAAATGATACACAATGATTAAAGTTGAGATGACAAATAGCAAAGATTTAAATAAAGTCGGTTTAATCTAATTTGAAAGTTTCATTTGTCCATCCTTCTCTTATTTGATTTTGATGGACGTCTCAACCTTCTTTTTACTCGATTTCACTAATTTATTTTATACTAATTGCTCAATGTTTGTATATTATCACTTTAAATTATGTGTTGTCCTTTTTCTTATTGTTTATTATCAGTTGCTTTGTTTTGTTTCTATGACCTTCTTTAGAATCTGTAATGTGTTTGCTTTTAGTTTCCGTTGGTGTATAAACTTTTTGGAGATTTACAAGGAAAATCATTTTCCTTTTCCCACACTTTTCCTCACTAGTTGGCGAGGAAAAGATATTGTCTCAAATTAGTATTAGTTTTTCCTTCCCAATTTCTCTATTAACTAATCAATAAAAAATTGTTTTTCTTGTGTTTTCTTTTCTTTACCCTTGTAATTTCCTTGGACCAAACAGAGCGTTAATCATCCCCCATCAACTGAAGCAATGTAGATCAATAACATAACAAAGTTGAAGGATGAATATTGTATTCTTATAAGTTGACAAAGTTGATTGATTCTTCTAACACGGGTGTGCCTTTTGCTAATATTTAAAACATAACATTCATCAAAGAATAATATATGGTTAATATTGTGTATTTAGTCAAATTACTTATTTCTAATGTTCTTTCGCATAATAATATTTTGTTTGAAAGTTTTTTTAGCTCAATTGTCTACCATATGTGATAAAAAGATCCCAGGGAGAAAAAAAGAAATGCTTAGTTTATCAATTACTTTTTTTAATTCTTGTAATAACTAATTTTATTCCTACTTCATTGCTATTCTTCCTAATTGTGTTGTTAAGTTTGCAATTAAATAGTAAATTATTGAACTCACTTGTAAGTTTTCATTTTTCCTGCTTTAATAACTTTTTTATCATCTTATTGATTTAATTTAAAGTTAAAGTCTTGTTTTATCAATTGGATTATCACACAATCATAGTTTTCATGAATTTAGAATTTTTGGATTTTTTTTTCGTGTATGTATATCCACGTAAGCCATTACGTGCTTCTGTATTGTGAATAATTTATAGTATAATTTTAAAATGAGTATGCTTGGAAGACTTAACATATTTGGTACATTTATGTTGAATTAATAGAAATCAAGTCGCGTAAGTAGTTAAGTTAATATTAATACTACAAAATGTGCCTCAATATTAGCTTTTGTTTTATTATATAAAGAAATTAAAACAAATGATAATGTCAGTGTCATCTACCACTTAATCTCAGTGTAAACATTTAATAGTTCATGCATATTCATGCATGACAAAATAATTGGACAGACACGTATTTTGAGTTGTCAACCTCCTGAAATTTGTAGAGAAAACGTTTTATGAGATTCAAATTGAATAAATGTACATTATTAACTAATCATTTTCTTCACTTGGAGCTCATTAAAATCTTATTTATCATAATTTAGCATTTAAGAATTACGTATTTAGGATACTTCGTAGAACTTGAAGTAAACATCCACCGATTAATTGTCCCATCCTACCAGCCATCGTTGTTGAAAACATCCACCAGATCAACATACAACAACCTTATAGTCGGTCGTTCAGGTAGTTGAGGCGCCAACCATACCTCATAGTATCTATTAACTTTTGTTATGTATGAATGCTTCATATTTTTATCATAAATGTTCAAAATTTATGCGATTCTGCTGGAGGAGTATATGAGTTGAATTTTTTCCTCTTTTTTAATGCTACGTAATGATCTCCAACTTTTTCCACTTCATTTATTCTAAAGAACACCATTTCAAAAAGATTAATTTTCAAACTTATCATCCCATTGAGGTTCAGGCAAAAGCCAAATATAATACAAACGCAAAAGCACAATATACTTTGTATATACACATTCAATATCAAAGAGAAGCACAACCACATATATATGAACTGTTTATATTTTTATTACAAAGTAGAACATCAACCACTTTCAGCTTGCTTTCGGAGCTCCTCGATCTCCATCTGAACTCTCTCTAAATGCTCTCTCAACTAACGTATTTCATTATTGATTGGGATAATTGCACAAGAACCATGGAAAGCTGCATCTAACTAACGAATAAGGATTCAAACGTGATGCTCCAAATAAATTGTATATCAATTCCAAATTCAAATTTATTTCACTAATTTCACAAGCAAGATCGAGCCTTTACACTTCTATCGAGTAGACATAAAAAGGGAATAAAAGAAATTATGAAATTTCAATGAAAAGCAATTGAAAACCAAATAGTATATCAATTTAAGATTAAAATTTATTTTTCACTAATTCCATAAGCAAGATTCAGACTCTACTTGGAACACAAGGGTGCGCTACGCAAAAACCTTAACACAAGGGAGTTTGGCGCAGGTTTCACTTATCACAGGGGGGTCTTATGCAATTATCCCTTATTGATTTTAATTATCTGAGTAACTTGTGCCATTGCGTCTGATTTGAGTTGAGCAGTTTGCACATCGTCTAGATTAATTCTCATTGTGATTGAAGAACAATTGATCTTTTAACAATAACTTTTTTATGAAAATAGAAATTTAATCAAATCAAATAAACAATTAATCTAACACAAAGAAAGCCACACAATTATATGAAACTTATAAACTCAATCGAGAATATTGAAATAGGTTGTCTCATTTTTATTTTTAGGGATATATACTCACACTCTCTCAAAGATGGAGTAATTAGACAAACCTCCTCTCTGACTAATTGATAACTACAAACACCCCCCCTTAGGGGGTCTATTTATAAGGTTTACAGGCGGTGCAATTGTAAGAAATCTTTCACATGAGGGGTGTGTTTGTAATTATCAATTAGTAAGGGTAGATTTGTGTAATTACCCCATCATTGAGGGGGTGTGAGTGTAATTATCCCTTATTTTTATTTTGATATTTTAAAATTAAACTTGGCTTCAACAGGGTGATACTTGGTGGATCCGAGAGTACAACTCCCGATCAATATTCAACACACAAAGTGTTAAAACATAATAATAAAAATATATATATATATATATATGTGTGTGTGTGTGTGTGTATTTTGGTGGACCCCCACGTATTTTAATAATATATATATATTGGTGGACCTCCCAACATATTTTAACACTATTTGTGGTGGATATTTGTTCATGAGTGGACTTCCGGATCCACCAAGTATCAGCCGCTCCAGCATTAGGAAATTGCATGTAGTTGTTATTGTAAGAACATTGGATGTGCCAACCTACGAGGTGGAGACTTTGGACAGCTATAGACACGATCAAAAACTACAAAATATTGTAAATTCAAAGCCACCTTTGAAAATAGAATGTAATCATTTGAGCCATGAGATGACTATAAATAAATTCTAGAAAGTTGAATCAATATTCACATTCACAATAATCATTTTAATTTAGTATTAAATTCCAAGAAACATATCCATTGAACAAACTTGTGAATTATTAATATCAAGTTCATGTACATTCATTTTATTATTATAATAATAATAATAATAATAATAATAATAATTATTATTTATTAGATGATAACATGAATTTATTACTATGGAGTTATTTTTGTTCTTAGATAAAGGTTAAGAAATGTAAATAATCACGTATCATCCATACTCTATGATTTATATTCTTAACTTATTTGTGAAGATTAATTTAACCCTATATGTAAATCATGCTAGGAAAAAAGTAAGGTTCATTACGTATATAGATTTATTGCATTAAAAATTTACTGAACCTAGAGTTTTGAAAAAATTCAAAGATACCCATTGTATACACTACTATAATTAATTATTATATATATTCATAAATTATTTTGCTTCCATTTTTATTAATTGGAATTCTTGTGACAGTACCATTGATTTAAAGTTTTAATTTGAGGAAAAAATGATTATCATGTTGCAGGTGGCATAACATTCATACATATTTTACTCTCCATTTCTTTCTCTTTTTTTTTTATTTTTTCTATTTTCAGTTCATGTATTTTTAAATATAAATTTAAAAACTTTGTTAGAAAGATATGAACTAAAACTATAAAAAGACAAATACACATTCATAATATTGTGAAAATTCACAACACAGAGTTGAAAAAAGAAGAAAACACATGAAGAGAAAGGAATTTTTATTTTATTTTGTTATAAAAAGAAATTTTATTAGTCAAATAATCTTTTGTCCAAAAAAAAAAAAAAAACTAGTCAAATAATCTATTGCATAATAAATAAATATAATGTGTAGGGTTTACCAATTCATTTTTCTTTCTTTTTTAACGGCAAAGGTAGTGGAATTAATATGTTTTTGAACCCTTTTGAACTTTTTTATCCTGAATTCCTCTACCACTCCCAGTCTAAGTTACCGTCGGACATGCAACGTTTAGGATGACATATGTTTGCAGAGAGAATTTACCTACAAGCTGGAATGCCAATTTGACTTTGATACTGTTCTTCTTACAAAATTATAACTTTTATAATCAAAATTTCATACACAAAAAAGAAAAGGAAGACAATCAAAACTTCATAGAATCAGTTTTTTGGATTGAATTGCTCTTTCAAAATATTTTCTTTAGAATTATGCATATCCTATATGTTATTAAATTTTTTTTAAAGTTTTGGACCCAAATTTATGCAGAAGACCCATTATCAAAAGGGCCAGTTTTGACTCAATAGGGTACACGTGTATTACAGGAAAAAAATTAAAGGCTAGGTTTTAGTTAAGTACTTTTGACATTAATTGTAATTTGTACCTCTTTCATCATTTGTAAAATACTCACTCCTCTCACGTGGATGTAGGAAATAGCCGAACCACATGTTGCGTGTGTCTATAATCTTTATACTCTTATTTTGTGAATTGTTGTAACACTACATATAACTATAACATGTATTATTGGTCATATAATTAATTCACATCTGCTAATAGCTCTGACATTCTAATATTTCATGTAACCAACACTATCATTGTATCTCAAAGATTCTTGTACACTATTAGCAATAATACAAAAATTTGCTAAACACCTTATCGATCAGTAATGATTTCTTTCCGGGCACGTCATCAATTTCCAACTTCTCTCGGCATATCATTCCCGACCTTCCATTGGCAACCAAATCTTTGAAAATGAATTGAATATTTTCAGCTAACTACCAAAATTGAGTCAAGATCTTTATCAACTAATGAGATTATCAGATAGCTCCTTCATTATACATTGAGGAATGGCAATAAGTGCACTTCTGGCAAAACTTGGACAATAATAGATTCACTATCTCTTTTTCGAAGGGCCGTCGGCACTACAAGAGCTTCTTGGAGAGCATGGCAGTACGTTGCATGAATGTAGGAAGGAGTTTAGCATTGGCTTTTGAATCTTTCTTTTATTTAACTATTTTTTAACAATCTTAAGGATCGTTCCACAATAATATCAATAGATATTAAGGGTCATTTCTGCTAAATAATTTGTTACCAGAGTCTTTATGTTTCGGATACTTATCAACTGAATCGAACTTGGTTTGATATCAATCTGATCTTCTAATATTGTAAAAGGTGAGTTTTCGACAATCCTTAATGATGCAACCGAGGGGATGTTCATCAACATTTCCCTTGGCCACCAAATTCCAAACCACTTTAGAATCATCACCACAATTCGTTTCGGCCGTTGTTCCCAAGCTAGTTCCATCCCTTCACGCAGTGCTAGGACTTCAGCCACTATCAAATAAAGTGATTTGCAGCATTTCTCTCATCAGTTTTCTGTTGAATGAAGATAATTGTACGGTATATGCAGAGGACACAAGGAAATCATAAGTGATTTTCAACAATTTACTTATCTCTTCAAGACAATTGAATGGAATTTGTAGATGACAAAGTGAATTATATATGACTTTCAATATTCTTGTGAACCACTCATATTAATATACATTGAACAAGGTTTTAGTATTAATTTTAAGTTCAAGCACATTCATTTGATAATGATAATTATTATTTTAATATTAATTTTTCTTTAATTTGAGGATGATATTAATTTATTACTATAGGGTTATTTTAGTCTTTACAACAAAATTAAGAAGTGTAAATCATGTAAATCACTCATGTGTAAATCATCCTAAATTATTCATACTTTTAGAATAGATATAGATATAGATATAGATTGGACATTCCTAATCCATGTCAGTTGTATGGTAGGATGAGTTGAGTATGGAATAGGGGAAACATATGTGGATGGAGATAAATGTTTTTGTGCTTTGAGTGACATTATTATTTGAATTATTGGCTTCTGCTTGCATAAAACTCTAAACATTTTAGAGAAAATTACATGTACCCTCCTCATTTTTAGTGTTAATTACCGAAAATCCCCTGTATAAAGTCTCCCTCATATTAAAGTATTCTTACAATTACCTTCCTGTGTATTTAAATGTTCTTACAATTTCACTCCTTTTAAACCTTACAAATAGATCCCTTGAGGAGGTCTCGTTGTAATTTACCAAAAGTCAGGTTTTGTTTGTGATTAGCACTAAAGGGAGAGTAAAATGAGAGGGTGTGCATGTAATTCAACCAACATTTTACTCATTCCTGTTTGGAATTTTGTGGATTCTCCTTGCTTATCTGAATTCACTGCATCTACTTTATTCTTTATGGATGGGTGTGGAGAAAGTGGAAGGCATTTGACACTAGTAGTAGTAGGTCAAGGTGATAGTCCTTTTACCAACACTATAAGTACTTTCCGCAGCTACAAACATCTTTCTTCTCCATAAAAAAAAAGAAATTGATATTCACACTCCCAAAATTGAGAGTTGCACTCCCATTTTACTTTTTCAACAAGTAATTGACTAAAATGTCCATATATTTTAACAATATAATTTACCTTTCATTTGATAGACATAAAGTCTTCCATCATTCATCCATTTCAATTTATTCAACTTTATATTCTCATGTTGAAGAGCCAAGATTAAACAACATCGTCATTTTTTTTATAGTATTTAATTTAATATGCATGAATTTCATAAGTTTAGTTTTGAATTTATTTTTGAATCAGTTCTTAAGAATTTTGTCGATCATGGATGATGGAATAAATATTGACCGGTATATATATATATATATATATATATAGTCAAATACCTAATCATAATGTAGAACAATGATCGAGATAGAAAATTTGTGTGATAACAATATGAATAAGTGAAAGAAAAAGAGGTGAATATTGTGTACTCCACGTCAAATTATCAAATTCATAACCCAAATTTGACCATAAAAGATGAAACAGAAAAAAAAAATTATTGACAATGCATATAAATAAACTAATAATTCTGCTAATGTGAATTTTTTATATACAATTCGTGGACACAAGTTAGACGTAGGAGAAGTAAATTTAATTGATCATGTTCTGCATCAAAGTTAAAGGATTTAAAAGGATACAATAGATGTAATTACAATGGATGTAATTACATCAAAATGAAGAATAATGGAATAAAAGGTAGGTTTTTTCTAGTAAAATTATAAGTTTAAATGTGTTTTCAAAATGAAAAGGTATTCATGTTTTACATCAAGTTTAAAGGATTTAAAAGGATGATTGACAATGGATATAATTACATCAAAATGATGAACAATGGAATAAAAGGTAGTTTTTTCTAGTAAAATTATAAGATTAAATGTGTTTTCTAAAATAAAAGGGTATTTAAGTCAACTGCTCAATATAAAAATTGAGAAGGAGTGCAATTATTATGTTTGGGAGTGTAAATATCAATTCCCAAAAAAATTGTGAAGATAAACTCAGGGCAGGAAAAATAGAATAAACTCAAGGCAATTAAGTGTACACAAGTGAAAACCATTTATGTTTCGTGATGTATATGTTGAGGGGGTCTCATTGTAATTTACCAAATAGACCCCTTGAGGGTGTCTCGTTGTAATTTATCTTACAAATAGACCCCTTGAGGGGGTCTCGTTGTAATTTACCAAAAATTAAATTTTTTTGTTTGTTTGTGATTAATATTAAAGTGAGAGGGTGTGCATTTTACTCATTCCTGTTTGGAATTTTATGGATTCTCCTTGCTTATCTGAAGGCACTGCATCTACTTTATTCTTTATGGGTGGGTGTGGAGAAAGTGGCAGGCATTTGACACTAGTAGTAGTAGGTCAAGGTGATAGTCCTTTTACCAACACTATAAGTACTTTCCGCAGCTACAAGCATCTTTCTTCTCCATACAAAAAATTGTGAAGATAAACTCAGGGCGTAAAAATATAATAAACAACTCAGATTATTCCAAATAAGTAAATAAAAAAGAATCCACAATTTAGTAATCGAAAATAATTCCCCAAGAGAGATTACTGAGAGATGATGACTGAGTGTGTCGGCATAAGTCATGTATATATATATGAGATCATAGATATAGTTTTTTTTTATTTTTCTTTGGAAATAAATATAATCTCTTCAAAAGAGTAATGTGGCATCCGTGTGTTGATTGATAGTTAACATCTATATGAAATGGGAAAATATCACTTTTGGACCCATAGGAGTTCGGCCAAAACACTTTTAGTCCCATAGAATTTTTTTTAATACATTTGGTCCAATTGGATTCAAAATGTGACACTTTTGATCCCAACCGTATGTTTTTGGACCGAAAATACCAACGTGAAACATACACTCTATTAGAACGAGTGGAATATAAAATTAAAATTCTAAATTAAATTCATTTTTGGTCCTCAACAGTCCAAAACACTTGTCATTTTTCATTAATTTTTTAACTTTCGGGACCAAAAGTGTTACATTTTGAGTCTAACGAGATCAAAAGTGTCAAAAAATATTTTATGGAATTAAAAATATTTTGGCCGAACTATATAGGACCAAAAATGAATTTTTCCCCATATGAAATTGTTTAGGATCCTATTTATATGACTTGAATCCTACGTCAAGATTATGAATCCCAATGCAAAATTTATATATGACTTTGGCCCATTTCACTCAATGTCACGTGATGACAAAGTCAGAATTTACCGTCATAATGACATTATTACATCTAAACAAACTTGGAAATTGCACTTCTTTTCCTAAAGGACATCTACTTTTAATCAAAATAAACTTTATGAATGGTCTTAACGGAAAAATTGGGGAAATAGCCTCCAAATGCACCTACTTTTAACAAATAGCCCGCTTCTAAAAAATATTTTCTTTTTTAATTCCTTTATCTAATTTTATTGTATAAAGACTAAATCACCCTTCTGAAAAAAAAATCAATTACATAAAAAACTCAATTGTTCTCTCTCTCCTCTTTCCCCAAGCAGTTTGCAGAAAAGAAACATCCAAACCCAATTCATCTCCTGTTTCAATTCACGTAAAGAAAGAAAGGAAAAATTCCTAAACCCCCAAATCCCATATCAGCTGCTATCATCTCCTCCGTCATTACCTCCTCCATCATCCGTCATCCGCCGTCGCACCGCCGCCGCCGTTGCTATCAACATCTTTTTTTGTCAAAAAAGGTACAAATTCGAATTGATCATGGACAATCAAATTTCAACCACCATCCTTCATTGATGTGTATTGGACTTCTTCTAATGGACATGGAGAACAAACATTGAAAAAAGATAGACCCCAAAAATTTGAGAAATCAATCTTCAGAATTGATAATTTTATCGAAAATCTTATACTTTTACATAAACTTTGCTTTTTAAAGACTAGATATTCATATTTAATAGTGTAATTTAAAATAATAATAAGATTTATGTTTTTTTAGCTTTTAAAATCTGAAAATCGGGTTTTTTCACGAGGAAGACGATGAACAGTACCAGGCCGACCGGTGTCCGGTTTGCCCAGTCCGCCTGGTTGGAATTTTATTTTTGTCACTGGATCGACAGACCGGTCAGACCGGTATACCAATCTACCCAGTCTGCCCGACCGACTGCCCCAATCTTCCCAGTTAGCCAATTCTGTAAAAAAAAAATTATATATTTTTCTTTTAATTTTTCAATATAAATAACTTCGTTTTTCTTGTTTTTATAGGAAAATGTCTGAGATTCCCTTATATATGCGATATGACGGTGAATGGAAGAAATAAGAGGATGACTCATATGAATGGTTGTCAAAGAATGATGAAATGACGGTGATTACCTTCTGTCAGAGAACGCCAAAAACGCAAAAGCATTAAATCGCAACGAGCAACAATCTTCTAAATCTCCTATTTCGATATGATTTTTGTATATTTATCATGCTTGTATTTGGAATGCATCAATTATAAGTACTATTATAATTGTAAAAATGTTTTGAGTTGTTTAGCGTTTAACTACATATAGATCATTTTTTCAAAAATATGTGATGCATTTTGGGGACCCAATCTATATGATTTGTGTGGATGGGATTAAGAGGAATGAGCTAACTGGGAAGTTGGGAGATGGAGAAGAAAAAAAATTGAATGGGTTAGTTGAAAAAACTGGGAAGATTGGGCCAATTAGTCTGGAATGACTGGGCAAAATGGTAGACCGGTCTGACCAGTCGGCCGATCCAGGGACCAAAAGTTCATTGAAATATTTAATAAATAAAAAATATTAGATTATGTGTTGGTCAAATTATAAATTGATTTTATTGTCTCAACCGGTCGGGCAGACAGGTATACCGATCTGTCCAGTGGAGCGAAACAGAATTGAAAGATGAACACTTCTGTCTCGACCGATCGACCCGACTGGTATACCGGTATGCCCAGTCGGCCGAGACAGAAGTGTTCATCTTTCACTTTTGTCTTGACCGACCGGGACGACTGGTATACCGGTCGGCCAAGTCGGCCCAGACAGAAGTGAAAGATGAACACTTCTGTCTCGACCGACCGGGCCGACTGGTCTACCGGTCTGCCCAGTCGGCCAAGACAGAAAGAGATGAACACTTCTGTCTCGACCGACCGGGCCAACTGGTCTACCGGTCTGTCCAGTCGGCCGAGACAGAAGTGAGATGAACACTTCTGTCTCGATCGACCGGGCAGACTGGTCTACCGGTTTGCCCTGTCGGCCGAGATAGAAGTGAAAGATGAACACTTCTGTCTCGGCCTATGATGCACGGATATTCCTAAAAATCACATAATGTAGTGTCGGACACTTGGGGGACACGGACACGGCCCCGATAAGTGTCGGACACGCCACCTGGAGTGTCTGAAAATCAAATAAAAAGAAAAAGAATGGGACACGACTAGGGAAGTGTCTGACACGCTTTAGGACACGGCGGGGTTGAATTTTATATTTTTGTTTGTACATTATTAATGCATAAAAGTATATATATATATATATATATATATATATATATATTGTATAGTCGTATCCCTGCCGTGTCGTATCCTAAATTTTTTTGAAAATTCGTATCGCCATGTCCGTATCGTATTGTACTCGTATCCCCATGTCCGTATCCGTATCCGTGTAACCTAGGTCTCGACCGACTGGGCCGACCGGTACCAATCGGCCGAGACAGAAGTGTTCATCTTTCACTTCTGTCTCCACCGACCGGGCCGACTGGTGTACCGGTCTGCCCAGTCTGCCGAGACAGTCTCGACCGACCAGGCCGACTGGCATACCAGTTTATCCAGTCTGTCGAGAAAGATTATTTTGATTAATTAATATTATTTTATTAATGACGTTTATTATGATAAATAATAAATTAAGTTTCTTATAAAACAATGATATGATTGATGAATTTTCAAGTTGCGATTTTTTTAGAGTTTAGGGTTTAGAGTTCATAATAATTTAAATTTAGGGTTTAGGGTTTGACGAGACAGAAGTGAAAGATGAACACTTCTGTCTCGACCGACCAGGCCTACTGGCATATCGGTTTACCCAGTCTGCCGAGAAAGATTATTTTGGTTAATTAATTTTATTTTATTAATGACATTTATTATGATAAATAACAAATCAAGTTTCTTATAAAGCAACGATATGATTGATGAATTTTCAAGTTGCGGTTTTTTAGGGTTTAGGGTTTAAGGTTTAGAGTTTGGGATTTAGAGTTCATAATAATTTAAAATAACGATAATGTTGATGATTATCCACACTCGGCTTGAGTTCGGCTTATATATTGAAATAATCAATTGGGTCATCCAATGTCAATAGATTGATTACGCGTTGTTCAAGAAGTCCTTGTATTCTAATTTAATATGTATTCCTCACTATTCTCTCAAATGTGTCTTTTAATATATATATATATATATATATACCGATCGGCTAAACCATCCACCGGTCGGTCGAGACAGAAGTGAGATGATCCCATACTATCTCAACCCACAGGGCAGACAGGTGTACCGGTCGGCCCAGTCGATTGAGAAAGATTATTATGGTTAATTAATATTATTTTATTAATGACATTTATTATGATAAATAACAAATCAAGTTTGTTATAAAGCAACGATATAATTGTTGATTTTTCAAGTTGTAATTTTTTTAGGGTTTAGGGTTTGGGGTTTCGAGTTCAGAATAATTTAAAATAACAATAATATTGATGATTATTCACACTCGGCTAGAGTCCGGCTTATACATTGAAAGAATCAGTTGGGTGGTCCAATGTTAGTAGATCGATTATATGTTGTTCAAGAAGTCCTTGTATTCTAATTTAATATGTATTCCTCACTATTTGTATTTTATAAGAAACTTTTCTTGTTCTTTATCATAATAAATCAGTTGTAACCATTTGTGTTGGCACGACTAGTAATTATATAGAGATTAATAATAAATGTATGTATATGTTCCATGACATAACTTAATTATTTATAATTTATAACATTTAAAGATTTTACACAATTTTGATGATTATCACTAAAAAAATCTTTTATATGAGTATGATATCATATTAATTTTATATGATTTTGTTCACATATGTAATTATTTTGATGGTATCATATGTAATTTTATATGAGTATGTATTTTTTTTAAAATATATATATAATTAATGAAATAATACTAATTAGGTCAAACAATCTTTCGTGATCGATCGTCAAATCATCCACAAATTTGCCTATTCGAAATTTTAAGCATTTGGAAGATTGGTATTTGGATTGACCAGTCAATCAATTTTTTCGTTCGGAATTTTAGTTTATCATCTTTGATCTTTGGACCGACCGACCGGTTAGTCATGTATACCATTCTTCCTGTTAGGAATTTTATTGTATGAGCTTTTGGTCTCTAGACCGGCCGACTGGTCAGAATGGTTCTCCAGTCTACTCGGTCGGAACTTTATTCAATGAACTTTTGGTCCCTGGATCGGCCGACTGGTCAGACCGGTCTACCATTTTGCGCAGTCATTCCAGACTGATTGGCTCAATCTTCCCATTTTTTTCAATTAACCAATTCAATTTTTTTTCCTTCTCCATCTCCCAACTTCCCAATTAGCTCATTCCTCTTAATCCCATCCATAATACACAAAAACATAATCAAAAGTCATGAATCATACAGATCGGGTCCCTAAAATGCCTCACATATTTTTGAAAAAATGATCAATATGTAGTTAAATGCTAAACAACTCGAAACATTTTTAAAATTATAATAGTACTTATAATTGATGCGCTCCAAATACAAGAATAATAAATATACAAAAATCATATCAATATACAAACATTTTTACAAAAACAACCATTCATATGAGCCATCCTCTTTTTTCTTCCATTCACCATCATATCGATAATATAAGGGAGTCTCTGACATTTTCCTATAAAAACAAGAAAATTGAAGTTATTTATATTCAAAAATTAAAAGAAAAATATATAAGAATTTTTTACATAATTGGTTAACTGGGAAGATTGGGGCAGTCGATTGGGCAGACTGGGTAGATTGGTATACCTGTCTGACCGGTCGGTCGGCTGACTTGGCAGATTGGTATACCGATCTGATCGGTCTGTCAGTCCAGTGGCAAAAATAAAATTTTGATCGAGCCGACTGGGCAGACCGGACAGATCGGTCACCGGTCGGCCCAGTACTGTTCATCGTCTTCCTCGTGAAAAAACCCGATTTTTAGATTTTGAAAGCCAAAAAAACATAAATCTTATTATTATTTTAAATTACACTATTAAATATGAATATCTAGTCTTTAAACAACAAAGTTTATGTAAAAGTATAAGATTTGTGATAAAATTACCAATTTTGAAGCTTGATTTCTCAAATTTTTGGGGTATCTCTTTTTTCAATGTTTCTTCTCCATGTCCATTAGAAGAAGTCCAATACACATCAATGAAGGATGTTGGTCGAAATTTGATTGTTAATTATCAATGACAAGGGAAGAAAATAGAATGTGGTTTGATGAATTGAGTTTTTTTTTTTTTTTTTTTTGGGATTTTGGAAGGGATGTGAATTGGGGAGAATATTTGTTTTTAAAAATATTTAATTTAACATTATTTTTATGATAAGGGCATTTTAGGTAATTTATATATTTAATAAGTGGGGAGGGCTACACAACTTAAATGGTTGAAGAAGAAGGCTAGTGTTTAAAAACATAGCCAACTTAAGGCTATTTGCCTAAAGCTCCCTGGTCTTAACATAACCACAAGGCAATTAAGTGTACACAAGTGAAAACTATTGAAACTAAGAAGAATAATTTGTGAAGAGACCATGTCTGTTGAAACTGATAACATAATTTATGTGTAGAAAAACGTTTCTTCTATTATGAAAATTATATCCAACAGTGTACAAGAGGGTCAACTATATACAACTTAATCTAGAAGAGAAAAGATAATCAGATCCCGTAATTATGGGATACACTAACTAAAAGGAAATTAATCACGAATCAGCCTTATTCTAGGGATATAGAAGATCCTAAAAAATACAAAAGATCCTAATAAATATCTAATTACCATAAATCACGTTTTCCTACACTCCCCCTCCAGCTGGTGAATAGGTATCCTCCATTCCCAACTTGGATACAATACTCTCAAACGTTGAACTACATAACCCTTTGGTAAGTACATCAGCAAGTTGGTTCTGTGTAGACACATAAGGCGTACAAATCAAACCACTGTCCAGTTTTTCTTTGATGAAGTGTCTGTCAACTTCACTGTGTATCGTTCGAACATGTTGAACTGGGTTATGAGTTATACTAATCGCAGACTTATTATCACAGTAGAGTCTCATTGGGCTGTCCCACTTAATCTTCAAGTCATCTAAGATGATTTTCAACCAAAGTAGTTCACATATGCCTTGAGCCATTGCTCGAAATTATGCTTCTGCACTAGATCGCGCTACTACATTCTGCTTCTTACTCCTCCACATCACGAGGTTCCCTCCAAGAAAGGTGCAATATCCCGAAGTTGACCTCCTGTCAACAATTGATCCTGCATAATCAGCATCCGTGTATGCCTCAAGTACTAGACCTCCATTTCTCTTGAACATAATACCTTTTCCTGGTGTCCCTTTGAGATAGTGTAACACTCGGTGAGCTGCCTGCAAATGGACTTCTTTTGGGTTATGCATGAACTGACTAATCACACTCACTGCATATGCTATATCAGGTCACGTGTGTGAAAGATAAATAAGCCTACCTACAAGGCGTTGATACATTTCCCTATCTACTGCAACATCCCCCTCTACCTTTCCAAGTTTAAGGTTTGGATCCATCGGAGTACTTGATGGTTTACACGTTGTTTTGCCTGTTTCGTTGAGTAGATCAGTGACATATTTCTATTGTGAGATAAAAATACCCTGCCTAGAGTGAGCTACTTCGATCCCAAGGAAATATTTTAATTTTCCTAACTCTTTCATCTCAAACTCCTTAGCCAAACACCGACTTAGATATTGTCTCTCATTCTCATCATCCCCTGTCATTATTATGTCATCGACATACACTAAAAGTGTTGTGACTCCCCCTGAAGGTGAGTGTTTGATAAACAGTGTATGATTCCCTTGCCTTTGTATATACCCCATGGCCATCATTACTCTTGTAAATCTCCCAAACCATGCCCATGGTGATTGTTTAAGACCATATAAAGCCTTCTTCAACTTACACACAACCTAAGCATTCAAATTATTTCTATAACCTGGTGGTAAATCCATGTATATTTCTTCGTCTAGTTCTCTGTGCAAAAATGCATTCTTGACATCAAATTGCTGTAATTCCCAACCATAGTTAGCTGCTAAAGACAAGAGAACCCTAACAGTATTCATCTTTGCAACCGGAGCAAAAGTCTCTAAGTAGTCAATCCCGTAAGTTTGGTATAGCCTTTCGCCACCAATCATGCCTTACATCTTTCAATTGATCCATCAGCCCTATACTTCACTGTGTAAACCCATTTACAGCCCATAGGTTTCTTCCCAGCTGGCAGCTTCACTAACTCCCACGTTTTGTTTTTTTCTAATGCCTCCATTTCAACATTCATAGCTTGTTTCCATTTCTCATTGGTCAATGCCTCAGATAAGGTTCTAGGGTTGACAGTGGTGTTCAGATTAACAACAAAAGATTTATGAGATGGTGAAAAGTTTCCGAAAAAAATGAAATGAGCAAGAGGATATAGTGGTTGTTTGGTGCATTCCCTAGTCCTTTTTCTAATCGCAATCGGAAGATCCTGATCATTATTGTTCACATGAAAATCAGTTTCAGTATTTAATGAAGGTTTAGAAATTGTTACCTCATTCTCGGGATCCGGGTTAGAGACTTGGACTTGAACAGATTCAGGGGCAACCATCTTTTTCCTTGAATAAATCTTGCTAAATCTCACATTCTCAAGGGCAGAACTTGTACTTTCTAACTGATTTTGAGGTGCATGTTCAGACACAAAAATCGGATCAGACATAGGAGGATTGGATTGAGTTGTGGGCTTAGAAAAAGACGGCAGGTCAAGTAAAAAAAGATCCTTGAAATCTTCTCTATCCTTATGTTCTATTTTTGAACTCTCCCCCTGAAGATAAGGAGTGGTGAAATAAGACTCACTTTCATTAAAAGTAATGTCTACTGAGATATAAATTTTTTTGGACGGGGGATGGTAACACTTATAACCCTTTTGTGTCGAAGAGTAACCCACAAAGACACATTTCAATGCCCTTGGATCTAACTTCCCACGATTTTGGTTGTGAACATGGACAAATGACACACACCCGAATACCCTGGGGACAAGATTATTTGAAGTTTTTAGATCTGGATAAAATGTCGAGAGGATTTCCATTGGACTCTTGAATCCTAAAACTCTTAAAAGCAAGCGATTTATAAGATGAGCAGATGTGAGTACATTTCTCCCTAAAAGGATTTAGGTAAATTTTTCTGAAACATAAAGGCTTGAGTTGATTCAAGAAGGTGACCGTTTTTCCGTTCTGCTACTCCATTTTGTTGTGGGGTATTAACACAAGATGACTCATGTACAATCCCTTCTTTGTGAAAGTATGGAGTTAAGACATGATTGAAATAGTCCCTACCATTGCCTAACCTAAACTTTTTGATATTGACCCCAAACTGATTTTTAATCATGGAACAAAAATTTGAGATAACAGTACTGATATTGGATTTGTGTTTGAGTAAAAATATCCATGTAACATGAGTACAATCATCAATGAAAGAGACAAACCATCTTGCCCCAGAAACATTAAGAACAATAGAAGGCCCCCAAATATCGCTGTGAATGTGAGACAAAAAGGAATTGAACTTCTTTTATTACTAATAGAAAAAGACGCATGTTTGTGTTTTGCTAGTTCACACACTTCACATTAGACCCTTAAATAAAGAAGGAAACAAAACTTTAACAACTCTAAAGGATGGGTGTCCAAGTCGACGATGGTGAAGCCAAAATTTCTCTTTATCCAATAAAGAAGAGTTTGAAAGAAAGGAGTGAGATATACTGTCCTTAATTATGTTTGATTGCTTCAGCTCTTCAAGGTAGTAGAGGCCATCCTTTACTCTAGCATGTCCAATCATCTTCCCCGAATCCTCGTCCTGAAATACACAATAACTACAATGAAAAATCCCAAAGCAATTCACATCTTGGGTAAGTTTTTGGACAGAAATCAAGTTCATGGATAATCTAGGGACATGGAGAACATTTTTTAAAAGGTCAATAATGGGCTGATTTTGATATCCCCTACACCTGCTACAGTGTCAATGAACCATCTGTTGTGGCTACTTTTCTATTGCTTGGACAAGGGGAATATGTGAAAAAATGGTTTGGCGAGTGAGTCATATGGTCGGTAGCTCCTGAATCCATGATCCAAGAGTTAACAAAGCTTGTTTCTGAGACATTTAATCCAATAGAGAATGAAAACATACCAGAATACGCCAAAGAACAAGTACCTAAATTAGTCATCCTTGCAACCTCCGACATCTCCATCATTAAAACTGATCTTTAGGCAATTAAGGTAGATCACTTGTAGCAAAAATTACCATCAATTAAGGTTGATCAGAACCAAAAAATTTGTTGGCAATATAGGCCAAACATTCAGATCGATATTTCCTAGGAATTCAAAGCCTTACGTCTCTGATACCATATTGAAACTAAGAAGAATAATTTGTGAAGAGACCATGTCTGTTGAAACTGATAACATAATTTATGTGCAGAAAAACGTTTCTTCTATTATGAAAATTATATCCAACAGTGTACAAGAGGGTCAACTATATACAACTTAATCTAGCAACAAAAGAGGAAAGGATAATCAGATCCCGTAATCATGGGATACACTAACTAAAAGGAAATTAATCATTAATCAGCTTTATTCTAGGGATATAGAAAATTGCCCATTTTTAAGTGTGGGAATCAATTTTAAGATACTTCGATAAGTCAATTTCTTATAAATCAAAAAATCATTCATACCAATTTATCAAGATAAAAACTTTTCTTACAAAAAAACACATCTCATCAAAAGTAATCATTTACATTTTTTTTCCTACAAGAATCTCATTAAAACACACTTTCAATATCATTTCTCTACTCCCGTAAAAAAAAATCCTATTTTGTCACTACAAAATGAAAAAATAATACGAAGTGTTCATCCAATCAGGCCTTAAAAGAACTGCTCTTCTCGAAAGAAGAGAAGCTTTGAAACTTTCTTAGTTTTTATAAAAAATACAAAAGATCCTAATAAATATCTAATTGTCATAAATCACGTCTTCCTGCAAAAAACCATTTATGTTTCGTGATATATATGAATCAGTTGTCATGTAGAAAGTTCCATATATTGGTTGAATGTACTTATGTCATGTGACTAATCAAAATCTAATTTTGAATGACACACTACGGGAAATTTTAGCCCAAATTCGGTATTGGTCCGACCTCATCAATCATATGGAAAGTATAATACATTTATTTTGTGATTAGTCACTTTCTTTGGAGTTTACACCAATCACATGACAAATGTAATTCACTTGTCTTGTGAATGCATTAAATCAGGACAAGTCAAATCTGGAGTAGAATTTTCCGACAGACTAGTTGCTCCAAGTTACATACAGAGAATGTGACATACCTTTAACTCGCACACGATAATCGATTAATATTGAAACCCTAACTATCTTTCTTGGAATAAGACCAAAAAAATAAAAACACTCTTTCTATTCTATAGAATAGAAAAGGCAATCCCATCATTCATCAGGAGAGAGCTTTTCTTCTTAAAAAAAAATTAGCAATTCTTAGTTGAAATTGTCCCGGCTTTGACCCTTTTCCACATGGATCTAAAGCCTTCATCCCATGCATCGCAATTTGCAACCACAGTCCACGCTCATCCATCATGATCAATTTTGCGTTTGTTTTTACCGCTAATTTTGGTTGCTGCAATTTCTCAGTCATTTGGTGATCGTACTTTTACTTTTGTTTAAATTATGCTAATATGCAATGCTTACTTTTTATTCTTGATGGGCTTGATAAGAAGTATAATGTGATTATATGACGAATAACAATGAGATGGACGCTTGAAAAACTTTGATATTGAAGAACGAATGTGGCGAAAAGAAATCTTTTCTTGTTATTTATTTGGGATAAATACATAAATCTCCCTTGTGATATTTCGAATTAGGTACTTACCTCCCTATGAAAAGAAAATGTATCAAAAAATCCCCTAAGAAAAATAATAAAGAAGCAACTTAGCCCTCTACACACCTCACTTGCGCGTCTTGCGAGTGAGTATAATTTTTTTGACTCTTTTATGACACCGCAAGAATGGGATCATTTCGATACCGGATGAAAAAAAACGACAAAGCAACAAAGCATCATTTGAGCAGTTTTTTTTTAAAAAATAATGAATTTTTCCTTATTTTCGGCTCATTTTCCTCCCTATTCTGTGCATTTTTTGGCTTCGACTTTAACACAAATATTGTAGATTGTCTTATGAACTTTGTAACCTCGCAAGAATGGGATCATTTCAATATACGGATGAAGAAAAATCCTTTGATGCTTTTTTGCTTTGCCGTTTTTCTTCATCCGAGTATCAAAATGATCCCATTATTGCGAAGTTACAAAGTTCATAGACAATCTACAATTTTTGTGTTAAATTCGAAGCCCATATGCACAGAATAGAGAGGCAAATGAGCCGGAAACAAGGAAAAACTAATTCTTTTTTAAAAAAATTGCTCAATGGATGCTTTATTGCTTTGTCGTTTTTCTTCATCCGGTATCAAAATGATTCCATTCTTGCGGCGTTACAAAGTTCATAAGACAATCTACAATTTTTGTATCAAAGTAGAATCCCAAAAATGCACAGAATAGGGAGAAAAATTAGCCGAAAACAAGGAAAAACTTATTAATTTTAAAAAAAAAAAACTGCTCAAATATGCATTTTTGCTTTGTCATTTTCCCTCATCTGAGTATCGAAATGATCCCATTCGCGTGGGGTTACAAAGTTCATAAGAATATCTACAATTTTTGTGTTAAAGTCGAAACTCAAAAATACACAGAATAGGGGAGGCAAAATGAGCCGGAAACAAAGAAAAAGTAATTCTTTTTTAAAAAAAACTGCTCAAAGGATGCTTGTTTGCTTTGTCGTTTTTTTTCATCCGGTATCTAAATGATCCCATTCTTGCGGCATTACAAAGCTAATAAGACAATCTACAATTTTTGTATTAAAGTAGAAGGTCAAAAATGCACAGAATAGGGAGGAAAATGAGACGGGAACAAGGAAAAAGTTATTAATTTTTTTAAAAAACTGCTTAAAGATGCATTTTTGCGTTGATGTTGTTTTTCCTCATCCGAGTAACGAAATGATCCCATTCTTGTGGGGTTACAAAGTTCATAAGACAATCTACAATTTTTGTGCTAAAGTCTAGGCCCAAAAATGCACATATAATAGGGAGGCAAATGAGCCGAAAACAAGAAAAAAGTAATTCTTTTTTTAAAAAAATTGCTCAAAGGATGCTTTTTTGCTTTGTCGTTTTTCTTCATCCGGTATCGAAACGATCCTATTCTTGCGGCGTTATAAAGCTCATAAGACAATCTACAATTTTTGTATTAAAGTAGAAGCCCAAAAATGTACAGAATAGGGAGGAAAATGAGCCGAAAACAAGGAAAAAGCCGCAAACGGTAAAGCGACTTTCACCAAAAAAAATAAAAATTGATTGAGAAATGGTATTGGTAAGAACATTTCTCATAGAAACGCTATTACCATATATAAAAATTTGTATTAATTTAATATTTTTTATTAAAATTTGTATTATTTTTTTTAATTTTCCCAGATAAATAGGGATCCAAGACTTGTGAAACAGACAATTGGAGTCAACTTTCCTAAAAGTCTCCTGTTAATAAATTCTAGTCCACTAACTTGAGATAAACGCAAAACCAATGGTCTACCCGCGTGAATTAAAAATTGGAAACTTGGAAATAAATCCCAGTGATTATTTAAATTTATGGTTCAGTCCCTGGCAAAAATTCTAAGTTATGCACTCCCTAGTTCAAAATATAAGTTATGATTTACTCTCTATCCACTTGAAAAGATGAAAATGTCCCCAATTTCATTTATTATTCAATCATCTTCTTCCTCACATCCAATTTTATGGTTCATAGAAACGCTATTGGTTATGATATTTATAAATCTATGCATAAGTGAAAATTTGATTACGTAAAATTTTGCAATTCAATATAATCTATATCTATACTATACTAAAAATGTGGATAATTTGGTGTTTCTTCCAATTGTGAGTTGACTAATCTAACCTTACTAATATTAATGTATTACAATTAAAAATTTAGGTGTTTCTTCCAATTGTGAATTGACTAATCTAACCTTACTAATATTAATGTATTACAATTAAATTAATTAATAAATATAAATTAATAAATATTACAAAGATATAATACCACTAAGACTCTACATTTCTTAACAACCCTTCATCTGCATAAGCACATTCACGAGTCACTTCAAAGGTAAGGAAATTTATGTGAAACATTAAAGTTAAAATGAATGCAATAATGGCATTAAGACCATCACCATCCCAACTTCCAACTCATCTAAATGTTTGAAACCAGCGTCTAATTTTCTATCATAATTTCTATTACCTATATTTGAAACATTTCCCAACCCATGTGAAAGTCGCACGATCAACAAAAAGATTGGCAATTGTTGTGAAATTATAGATTAAAGATGAATTATGTTGTTTGAGTAACTTTTGTGAAACTCATTAGAATCAAAAAGCACAAGTTGATGCAAAAGTTTCCATTGCCAAAAAAGTGGGTATTAATTTTGATTAAGTCGTTGGAGACTCTTCTGGTTTATCATGTTCTTATCATAATAATTTATTATGACGCCTAATAATCATTTGTTGCATTATTTGAATAATAAATGTCTATAGCAATTTATTGTTTTATACGAATATTGTTCGAGTTTATGTGTTTTAAGTTTCCTTTTTAGTTTCTCAAAAAAAAAAATCCTTTTTAGTTAGCCTCCAAACTTGACATAAACATAGTAGTGAAACTGATAAGGGACGATGTCATTTTGTACTCATACTTTAATTATGTTGTTTAAATTTATTAAAAAGAAGATTGTATTAGACAAAAAAAGTCGTTGTCTTATGAGGGTGAGGATGAGAAAGAGTTTTCTGTTTTCTACTTCTTATTGGATATTGATATTAACAAAATAGTTAGTTATTTACTTCTATTATTCTTGGGGGGTTTTTTTTTTTAGTTTCTTTTAGTATAATAGTTTTACTTATTCATTATTTTAATACCATCTTTAGTGTCGTTATATTCTTTTTATTTACCTATAATTAATAGATTTATGAAAACAATATATTTCATTTGTAGCATGTTAAAGTTTATCAACGAGTATTGCATGATTCATTATTTGTTTTTTTGTAGTATCATTAACTTATATATTTGTTCATTCATGAAGAGTTTTATCTTCAAACTTATAACTCTTTTTTTTCAAGGCTTGCGGACAAACAATTCTACATTTTCGACAGATTATCCTTTTTTTTAGGAGTTACAAACAGATTATGCTTGGATTTCATAGAAATAAAATCATTGATTTTTTACCTTCTTTATTTGGACCTGTTGCACTCCTTTTCATATTTATTTCATAAAAATCCATATAATATGTTGATAGTTGTTAACTTGGCCAACAAATAATATAAGTCTAAATCTGGAAGAAACGATATTCTGACTAGACTTTGTTTCCATAGTGATAGTTAGTCATTGTTTTCATACTGACGAATACAATTTTTTTTTTGGGATTTTTTAATTATAACTTTGTTTTGATGAATATGAAGTGTTAGTATCTATTCGTAAAATTGAATGTGCTTACATATGACTTTGTTTGACATATTTTTGTGTCAGAACATCTACAAAAGTTGTAAACATGAAAATATGATAGATCAATGTTCATGAACGTAATTCTAGACAACACCTTTCTTGGTAGAACTTTCATGGATTACATATCCACCAATGAACTTATTAGAAGTCACGAAACATGTGCCTCGACTTACCTTTGGTTCCATGTGAAAAGACATGCGTTCACATAAAAATGAAAATTTTGCAGTCAAGAAGGAGAACTTCTACGAGGGTCTTTAATTTGTTGGTAAAATTAAAGAGTCACATTTTGTTAGTCATGTGTAGAAGATATCAGTTGGACATGCAATAATAGAACTGTTCCACCTATATATGCATGTGAAATAAACTTTTCAAACAGAATAAATGAGCATTTCATACTATTATAACTCAATTTCGCATTACATGTCCATCGATCAGTGTATGAAGTATTATACAGTAAAACCTCTATATAGTAATATCCTCGGGACCGGAGAAAAATATTACTATATGGAGGTTATTCTTAAATAGAGGTTTACATATAAAAATTATAATTTTAAAAAAATAACTAATATACATTATACGACACTTGGAAATGTGTCCCTTCATATTTTAAAAACATGAATTTAAAAGATATATAAGATTCATGAATTTTAAAAAAACAATTGTACGTACATCATGCATGTACATTGTGTATATATTAGACTTAGAAGATTCATTCATGTGTGTATCTAGGAAATGTAAAAAAAATGTATGTTATGCATTTAAAATATTCACTCATGTATGTTGTATCTTCGAAATGTCTTCTCGTTTGTTTTCTTTTTTCTATACATATATAAATGCTAGCATAATCATGAATTTCATCATCATTTCAAATCATACATTTTCTACTTCAAGCAAATCATGGCACCTAAAAACAAACGAACTCAAATCAATGAAAGATATTTTATATAGATATATAAATATATTTAAAATTTAATGTCATTTTATTATTATATGGAGGTAAATTTCTTGAGGATGGTCCTAAAAAAAATGGAATATTACAATGTAGAGTTTATTCTTATTTATAACTGGCCCCGAGTTGGGATCCTGATTTTTTATTACTATAAGGAAGTTATTCTTATATAGAGTATTCTTGTATAGAGGTTTTACTGTACATATATAGCACCTAAATACTACACACAACTTAATTAATATATATACATAGGACCTAAGTTTTACATACAATTTTACCTCTCAACTTAGAGTAAAAAGCAAATTGCACCCCATAAAGTATGGTTTTTGGCACTTTTCACCCTCTAAAAGAAAAACACACACTTTGCAACCTCACTTTCATGATTTTGGCAACTTGCAACCTCAATTCAAATTATTGAGGAATTATTTGCATCCACCACCCCTGAGGTATTGCCCTTTGGCAAGTACCTCCCCTCATGTATTAATAATTGACATCCATCACCCCTATGTGTAAAAAACTATATAAACTATCTTTTTTACCCTTAGTTTATATTTTTATTTCCTATTTTTCATTTCATTTCATTCCTTTGTTTTTCTTATTAAATAGAAAAAAGAAAGGTATATAAGTTATGAATATGAAAATTCTGAATTGCAAATAATTCTAATGAATAATTATTTTTAATTAGAAATAGCTATAACAAATAATATATTAAAATACCCACATTTTAAAATCTTTTCATTCGAAATAACACAATAAACAAAAATCTAAAAACTGAAAGAGTACTTCCGTTTTAATCTCCTTGCTTAAGGACCCACAGATGATTTTGAAGTAGAAACTGAAGAGGTCCTATGCTAAGTCACATAGAGCAGGAGAGGGAGCGGGAGCGTAAAGCGACAAAATTTGAAAACATTAGGGAGCGGGAGCGCCTTAGAGCGTATATAATATAAATATATTTTAAAGTTTATCTTGTCATATATCTCACATGTTATTATAAATTGTTCAGCCAAATTATCTTTAGATATTATTTTGATAAGATTGTCTCATATTAAAATAAGTATTCGTTAACTTGAATTTTAAAAATAAGATGATGTGATTGTCTTTTTTAGCACACTTACAAAATATAATATACGATGAAACAAAGAAAATAAAGATTATTATAATAATATTAGTTTTATGTCCCAACTCTTGATTGGAAAGGACATCATTGTCTCATCGTCCCGTCGTCAATTGCTACAACTAACTCTAGTAGAATAGGGGCTAAGCTAATTACTGAGAATAAGTCAGCAGAGAAAAAACGTGGAATGGAATTGGTAGTGGAGCCAGGACGTCGAATGCTACTCTAGAGCCGATTCATAAAGAACCTCTTACTCAACCTGATTGGATACTAGGAATAGCATTGAGTTTTCGTCTTGCCCAAAAGGGTGGTGAACTCTGCTTTAGATCATTTGTCTCCGGCTTCCAAAGATTCAAATTTAACATTACAAGTTATAGGTATTGATTTTTTTTATAAAATCTATATTTGTTTTCAGTCTTTTTTGTTTTGAGGGCAAATCTTTGACTTATTTTACTACTAAAACAATTTTCAGTGAATGCATATGAAATGTCAACTATTAATGAAAGGGAAAATATCACTTTTAGTCCCATAGGAGTTCGGCCGAAACACTTTTAGTACCAAAGGAATTTTTTTAACACATTTGGTCCTATTGGACTCAAAATTTGACACTTTTGGTCGCAACCATATGTTTTGGATGGAAAATACCAACGTAAAGCACACACTCTATTAGAATAAGTGGAATATAAAATAAAAATTATAAATTAAATTCATTTTTGGTCCCCAACCGTTCAAAACACTTGCCATTTTCCGTCAATTTTTTATCTTTTGGGACCAAGAATGTCACATTTTGAGTCTAATGGGACCAAAAGTGTCAAAAAATATCCTATGAGACTAAAAGTGTTTTGACCGAACTCTTATGGGACCAAAAATGAATTTTTCCCATTAATGAAAAATCATTCTTATTTCGTCAAGTGTGGTTCCTAAATTGTAATCCAAGAATTAAGAATTTTAAGAGCGTCATAGAGCGAAACTCTCAAGCTCGGAGCGCAACAGCGTTACCCCTGTATGGAGAATTATGTGATCTAGGTCCTACGTATTCATTTTTAAGTTATGAATCTCATTGTTTATATTCACATTCATATTAGATATATTTCAAATGTAATTTTTTTTTCAAGTGAATTTTTAAATTTTCTTTATATTTATTTTACTTGTTATTAGTATTACTTCTACTTAGAACAAAATAAGAAAAAAATACGAATTAAAAAAGAAGAAGACGAGAATACATTATGGGACACTGAAGTTAAAACAAAATTACTCTATGAGTTTTTAGATTTTTTTCTATAACATTAATAAGCAATAAAATAAATCTAGATATAAACTTTTTCTTTTTTATAAAAGAAATAAAGCACTACTGATTTATTAAAATATTAAAAAATATAATTCAAAAAACACATAAAGGGAATTAGAAAAATAAATATTTAAGTTTATAGTTTGATGTATTGTTTGCTATCCATATTTTTAAATAAAGGAAACTATTCATTAGAATTAATGAAAAACTCTCCTGAGGATAATTTTTATATCTTTCTTTTTTCTATTTAATAGAAAAATAAAAGAATGAAATGAAAAATAGATAATAGGAAAAATATATAAACTAAGGGCAGAAAAGATACTTTATAATTTTTTTACATATGGGGGTGGTTGATGCCAAATTAATTCTAATACATGAGGGGAGATTCTTGCCAAAGACTAATACCTCAAGGGAGGTGTATGCAAATAACACTACAACAAAAAGTAATATTATTGACAAAATTTGAAGTGACAATGTCAAAATTGTCACTAGATATACATAATGAGTGACAATAATTTTTATTTTGTCACAATAGATATTTTTAGTGATAAGAGTTTCTTTAAAGTTGTCACTGTTGATCATTAGTGATGCCTGTATAGTGACAACTTAGTGACAACACAAATAAAGTGATAACTATAATTGTTGTCAATAAGTTGTCACTATAAGTGTGTCACTAATTGTCAATATTGGCAACAAATTCCTTGTCATTAATTATCAAAAGTGACAACTTCTATACAAATCTTATTACTATTATACATTTCAAACTTAGTTTTGTGACAAAGCAAAAATTATTGTCACTATAATTTCATAATTAGTGACAACTTTAAAATTGTCACTTGCCATTTTGTCACTTATGACTTATTTTTTTGTAGTGTAACCCAATTGTTGAGGGTGCAAGTTGCGAAAAATCATAAAAGTGAGGGTGCTCTATTTTACAGGGTGCAATTTGCTTTTTACTCCTCAACTTAATAGCTCGACGGAAAGTTAATTCTCTTAGTTGTCGGTCCAAAGAAATTGATATTATCGTGTAATTGCTGTAATAATATTATTATTTTTCTTCTAAAAAATATGGTAGCCACAAAAAAAAGAAAGAAAAGAAATATAGATATTCAATTATCTCTTTGGTTAAAGTTCTTTGTGGTAATTTGCAATATTAATTTCTTTTTTAATAAAAAATAGTGTGTTCAAGTGCAACTAGTGAAATAAAATAGGTGACGTTGACTTCAAAATTCACTATTTTTTGCTGCCAAAATCCACCCAAAAGCATTATCTCTCTTATCATATATGTAACCCAAGCAACCCACGTTATTCACTAATCAATAATAATGATTCAAGGGTAACAATAAAAATATTTTAATTATCTAACCTACATAAACTTAAAAAAGACATAACTTGAGTTATTGAAATGTCAATATATAAATCAAGAAGTTCGTGCATAACAATATTTTGGTGAAAAATATTCAATTTTATTCAACCAAAATAAGGATTTGATGGTAATGTGTACGATTTAGGAGAAAAGTGCACAAACCTGAAAGTATCAAAGAATCTCCAACGGAATATACTTTTGGATTCCATCGAAGATAGGCAAAGGGGGTTCAGTGCAACAATTATCAAAATTAAGTGAGGGTGTTGGGTGTACATTCTCATAGGTCGAGGGGTAAAGTGCTCAGCACACTATAGGTTAGGGGCTGTTTGCTTTTATACTAGATATATAGTGATCCAAGACTTGTGAAACAGACAATTGGAGTCAACTTTCCTAAAAGTCTGCTGCTAATAAATTCTAGTCCCACTAACTTGAGATAAACGCAAAACTAATGGTCTACCGACCCGCGTGAATGATATATATGCACATAATAATTCTGTTTTCGCGTGTCATTCCGAAAATAATTAATCAAAATGCGTGTGATGTTGGTGGTGTTTATTTTCTTTAGTATTTTGTTCTTTCCATTGCTTGGAACTGCAGTAGATGATTGCATGCCTACCAGATGCAGTAAACACGGCCCGAAAATTCAGACTCCTTTCAGGCATATACATCGACACCCTGAATATTGTGGTGGGCATAATCCAAGTTTCGATGTATATTGCAACGATCAAAACGAGACTGTGCTTGTATTGCCTTTCTCAGTGAAGGTTATAGTAAAGAAAATCGATTATTTAAATCAAAAGGTTCACATTTATGATCCACAAAAATGTCTTCCTCTAAAGTTACTAAGCCTAGACTTATCTGTCTCCCCGTTTCATTTTCTCAGCAAAAACTTACCTTTGGTTGACTATGTTGTGCTTAATTGTTCTGTTTCAAATAGCTTCGATTCCTGTGCTGGTGGTTCCAGCTACGAATTACATTCCGTTCGATCTGAAACTAACGTCAATGATGATTATTCAGTGACTTCTTGTACCAAGATTCATGAAATTTCATCTGTTCCATGGGAAATTGCTGATAAACATGATCTCCATTTGAGCTGGAAGACAAATCAAGGTAGGTATATATATTACTCATCCCATCTTCTGCTTAAAGCATAATTAGTGTTTTAGATAGAAAAAGAAGATAATATTTCTGCTTCTGTTGGTTACTTACAGGAGCATCAAAGATGCCACTAATTGCAGGTGATCAGCATTTCCCTATTGATATTTTTCTTTCTTACTTTCTTTCGAATCTTTGACCTCTCTTTCTGTCATGCAGGTTTGGCCTTAGGCTCTTTTCTTGTCCTGATGGCTCTTGCATTGTTATATAGCTCATATAAAACACGCACAGAAAATCAAGTGAAGATTGAAAAGTTCTTGGAAGATTACAGAGCTCTTAAGCCCACTAGATTCTCTTACTCCGATATAAAGAGGATCACTAATCATTTTGGTGAGAAATTGGGTGAAGGAGGTTATGGAATTGTTTACAAAGGAAAGTTATCCACTGAAATTCAAGTGGCGGTTAAGGTACTCAACAGTTCCAATGGAAACGGAGAGGAGTTCATTAATGAAGTCGGTACAATTGGGACGATACACCATGTTAACGTGGTCCGTTTGGTTGGATTTTGTGCTGAAGGATTTAGAAGAGCTCTCCTTTACGAGTTTCTACCAAATGAATCACTAGAAAAGTTCATTTTCCAAACGGGTCCTAAGCGAAATTCTCTTGGTTGGGCAAAACTCCAAGATATTGCTCTAGGCATAGCTAATGGCATCGAATACCTTCACCAAGGCTGTGATCAACAAATCCTCCACTTCGACATCAAGCCTCATAACATCTTATTAGACCACAACTTAAACCCGAAGATATGTGATTTTGGTCTAGCCAAGTTGTGTTCCAAAGAAAAAAGTGCAGTGTCGATGACAGCTGCTAGAGGCACAATGGGCTACATTGCGCCCGAGGTGTTATCAAGGACTTTTGGGAGGGTATCATATAAGTCCGACGTTTATAGTTTTGGAATGTTGTTGCTTGAAATGGTTGGAGGTAGAAAAAATTTAGATGCTCATGTAAATACTAGCCAGATATACTTTCCACAATGGATTTATAATCAGGTAAATATAGGTGAAGATCTTTGGAGACATTTTGAGGAAGGTGAAGATGGAAATATAGCAATGAAACTTACTATTGTTGGGTTATGGTGTATCCAGTGGTATCCGACGGATCGTCCATCCATGAAAGCAGTGGTTCAAATGTTGGAAGGAGATGGAGATAATCTCACGACGCCTCCAAATCCGTTTCCAGCTACAAATGCAACAAATTTTATTGCGAGAATACCAGAAAGACGTTATCAAACAGAATTGGCATTGATAGTAGAATCAGAGTGAATTAGTAGATTTATTGAAACCTGCTACACTCTTAGTAGGTTGACATGGTTTAGTATATGTTCTGTCGGTTGAACCGATGAAATGGCTAAGAAGCTTGCCTAGCATAACTCAGATTTCTGTTGAATTGAAATTGTTAGGCTTTGTTTATTTATGTATTTGAGTTTAATTTGAGAAAATTTCTTGAGGAATACGTACTGTGGGTATTCCTGTGAATTTGATGTTATGTGTTGCTGTGTTTGTTAATGTTTTTAAAATATAGTTAGAATTTATAAAATATATCAAATCAATAGATGTATGATGAGTTAAATGATTGAGTCAGTTATTTTTGAAATGATTTTGTGAATAAATAAATAATCAAATGTGAGAGAGATAAAAAAATGTCGGACAGGTGGGGAATAATCACCACTCACTAATTCAATTTGGTTATTAGCCCCCATTCATGTTTTCAAGGTTTGCAATCCCTAATTTAACTAAAAACTTTGTTCTAACTCCCTAGTCCATGCGGAAAAAAAAAGAATAGCCCAACTAACACAACTAATTACACTATACCATTTTTGTTTCTTTTCAGATAAATAAGGAAACAATCCTACCCCCTCTCATCCCCCACTCACCCTGTTAACCGTCCGTAACAACACGGAATCGAACAAATAATATAGTGAAAGTAAGATCGTCTCCACAGGGAAGGTTATCAAGTACCAAACGAAGTTTATCCTATTATTTAGACTATCGATTATCAAAGATGTGAGCAAAAATTAATAAAAGCTGAATTAATTAGAAATAATTAAAACAGAGATAATTAACACGAATAATCAATTAACGAAAAGCCTAGGGATTAAGATTTCATCAAGGTATTTCTATGGATTATTGACTTTCAATGGATTATCATTCTTGCTTAAATTAAAGACTCAATTTCCTTAAATACATGAATACTCTCCCGAGATCTTCATGAGTACCCAACTAAATTAATTATCGATGATCAAAAACTAATTTAGATGAATCCATTAAGTTCGATGAATATTGACTAGTCTCATGCAAAATTACCAATATCCCTATTGGTCTATTAAATCTGGATAAATAATTCACCACTTCTTAATTTATCTTAAATCATGCAATTGGTGATCAAGCAATTACAAGCATTAAACACTCATTAATAGATAAACAAAACAAGAATCAAATTCATAAATCATCAATAATCCAATTTAATACGCAAGACTACATCTTAAACCCTAGTCTAGCTATGCAAGCAAGAAATAAATTGCATAAACATACTCATGTTCAACAATGGAGGATTAGAAAAATACAACTGAGAAGATGAAAAGCTTGCAACTCCAAGTTCTTCAACTTTCCCTCCAAGTACTCAATAATATGCTATAGCCTAAAAAACGTTTTTCCCTCTTTCCTTAACTTAAAAGGAGTCTTAGAATAGGCCCAACCAAGTCATAAAATCGGCCCATGAAAATTATGAAAAACACAACTGCAGAAATCTGCACAACTGTGCATGCAGAATTTTTTCTCTTAATAATTCTTCAACGAAACTTTCTCGTGACCTCTCTGAGATTTCCTCTTAGTTAACCTTCAATTCTCGTAAGACTCCTTCCATTCATCAAAACCATCGCTTTTATGCCTACAAAAGCATTGAAACGACTTAGAAATCAAAATATGTAAATTAGGCTAAAAATCTAACTACAAGGTATAAAATAAAGATAAATGTGAGGTAAATCATGATGAAAATGTGTAAAATATGCAACCTAACACACCCCCACCCCCAACTACCACGGCCACACGCGACACCTCCAAGAATTGTTTTATGATTTCACGATTTTGTCTAGTTTTAATTTTTATGAGCATTTTCCAAGAACTTTCATTTATATATAGGCTAGTATTTTTGTGTTTATTTAATTATATAGAAAATAAAGTTAAAAAGAAAAAGAAAAAAATGCATAACTAGTAGTAGTAGCCTAGCTAGCCTCATTTCTTAGCCTGACTTTGGCAGTTAATATAGTGTGTGTTTTGCCGGTAATAAAATGAGGATTTGAACTTAAAACAAGTTGGATAAAGTAATAGGGGACATTTATGCAATTTCAATATAAATCACTATTTTAATCAAGTGAACCAAACATGACTATAAACAATCTGAAAAACTAATCAATGGGTGCGAAATTGCCAACCAAACAAAAATAATTACTGGAGTCTTGATTATTAGTCAAGTTGGACTATTATCAACCTCAATCCTATCAAGTCAACCAAACAAGGCCCTCAGTTATTATTTAGTCACATAGTTGTTTTAGTGGCAGTACTGTTAGTTTGACATTTTCTTTGTTTTTCACAACTTAGGGCCTGTTTGGTTGGGAGATTGGGTTTAGGGGGTTTAGTTAATCCATAAGTTTAAAACCCAAGCTTATGGAAACCAACCCAAAGAAAAGTTCTTTGGTTTGTTATTTTGGTCCAACCAAAGAATTGAGTCATAAGCCTTCTTCCTTGTTTGGTTGGCCTGTTTGGGTGGGTTAGGTTACTGTTAAAATACTAAAATATCCTCACTTTTTATATTATAGATTTTATTTGTCCTTTAAGTAAAAATAATGTCATTGCCATTGCCATTGCCACTTTACTGTGACAATAATGGAGCCATTACGCAAGCAAAGGAACCAAGGTCTCACAACAAGTCTAAACATATAGAGAGGAGATATCATATCATCAGATAAATCATTGGAAGAGGCGAGATAGTTGTACAGAGAGTAGATTCAGCTAACAATGTTGCTGACCCATTGACCACAAGAATTTGACACGGGCAATGCTGGAACGCCATCTTGAGAAGATGGGTATTAGATACCACAGAGATTGACATTGAGTTCAAGTGGGAGATTGCTAAGAATATGCCCTCAAATGCCATAAGAAGATAGAATAGAATAGGGCATTTTGATTATGTAACTGTTATTCTTTTAATTAATAAAAGGCGCATTAGTTGTTTTACTTAATTATTGGCATTCGTAGATAGTAATTAACTATAAGTTCATGTACACAAGAGTGGACTTTCTATTCCTTATAGGATAAGGAAATAGGCACCAGAAGAGTTCAATACTTGTCCACTCAATTAGTTCGCAAGTCAAAGATTCCCAATTGGGCATTGGAAATCATCAAGACTTGTATAGTATGAGCTTAGACACGAGAAGTGCATGTCAATCATTAAGAAGTAGTCGGAGCTCGTATCCTGGGTGCACTGATGGAGGTTAGTGCACTCGACATGACTCGCATCAATTTTGCCCCATGGGTTTCACTTGTTGACAGTCAATGACAGAATTGATTAGTTGTAATAGGTGTTTCTGAACTTTTGACCTAAAGAATCGAGTTGGAGATGTGCTTGTGACGTTAGGTTTGTCATTAGAGTAGTTAGGCCTAATTCACCCGTTGTTGGGGTCGGCCTGGAACTCCAACCTGACCAGCAAGTATTAGTCTCAACTGATATCCAAGAGAGAATTCGTTCCCACGTAAGTGAACGAGTAATTATCCTATGCATTTATAAGTAAGTAAGATATAAAGTCTTTTCCCAAAGCATATAAGCTTTTGAGTTGGACTTAAAAAGGAAAGCTCAATGATATTGACTTATTATAAATATAGCATAGAGTCAAGTGTATGAGTTTTGACCTTAACCATGACTCTTACTTGACCGGGATATGAAAACGAAGAGTTTATATTCATATGGAATTTACGACGGGAAAGGTTTAAAGAATGATCTTGTAGTTGTAGATGACATATTGTTAATGGGGAATGACATAGGCTCGTTGACATCAGTTAAAGCATGGCTTTCAAGCACATTCTCCACGAAAGACTTAGGAAAAACAACCTACATTTTCGGAATTCGTATCTACTGGGATAGAGCGAATAGGATGTTAGGTCTCTCCCAAGAACTATACCTAGAGAAAGTCCTTAAGAGATATAAAATGAGGAACTCTAAGGGAGGACTTCTGCCCATGGGACATGGAATACATCTCTCTACGTCTATGAGTCCAAAATTGGATGAGAAAAGACTAACAATGAGTAAAATCCCATATGCATCGGTAGTGGGAAGTCTCATGTATACAATGTTATGCACAAGGCCTGACATAGCCTACGCTGTGAGTGTAGTTAATCGGTTTCAAGCTAACCTGGGTGAGTAGCATTGGATGGCTGTGAAGACTAACCTTAAGTATCTTAGAAGAACACGGCATATGATTCTCATATATGGAAATGAAGAAATGAGAGTAGATGGATATTCTGACTCAGACTTTCAGTTTGATGTGGATGATCAAAAATCTACGTCTGGGTTTATATTCACTTTTAAATGGTGGAGCAGTGTTTTGAAAAAATTCCAAGCAAAACACAAATGCGAACTCTACATGTGAAGCTGAATACATAGCTGCCTCTAAGGCAGCTAACGAAGCTATTTGGATACGGAAGTTCATGGCTGAACTTCAAGTGGTTCCTAGTATAGAAATTCCATTGCCACTGTGGTGTGATAACAATGGAGCAATAGCACTGGTGAAAGAACCAAAGTCTCACAACAAATCTAAACACATAGAGAGAAGGTATCACATAATTCGGGAAATCATTGGAAGGGGCGACATCGCCGTGCAGAAAGTAGCCTCAGCGAAAAACATAGCTGACCCACTCACTAAGCCTCTATCATCGGCAGTGCTAGAGAAATATCTTGAGAAGATAGGACTCAAATACAATAGCAATTGGCATTGAGTGCAAGTGGGAGATTGTTAGGTGTTATGCTCTCTATGCCATTGAGGAATTAGATTTAGGAGGGCATTTTATTTATACTAGTATAAAGCACGTGCGTTGCACGTGGACTCCCGTTTATAATTTTTAATTATTTATAACTTGGTGTATTGACGTAGTTTTGTTATCTTGTTATTCTGGATTATATAATAAACTTTTTCGATTGGTTGTGGTCCCTTGACCTACATATACTGTATTTAAATTATTCTTTGGCTTGGTTGACTACATTATTTGAAATCCCATATCGACAATAATTACAGCTCTTGGGCCAGTTTGAGGACCGTAATAATTGAATATTTTAGTAAGAGAACAGTAATTAAGAATAACTATAATACTCATTATATATAACTATATCTATAATGAAAAATGATATTATCATTATATAATACTAAAATTAATATATTTTATGTATATTTATAACTTAATATTTAATGTTTATATTATTGGTAGAGCTAACTTATATGAGGATATTATTCTTTCAATATCTGTGGCATATAATATATTTTTGAAATCAATCTATGTAGAAAAAAAATTGTGAAAAGAACTTACTTATAAATTTTTTAAGTATATTCAGAAGTAAAAATGTTTACATAAGCATATTCATATAATTATAAATTTGAGTTCCTTTCATGCTTTTGTGAAATTCGGAGCACTAAAAGATGCTCAAAAGAATATAGAATATACAAAAGCTCTAGAGGGAATTAAACAAATATAAATGCATTGTTATCTTCTCTGGTAATTATTATATAGTAATTATGCATATGACCATTCCCACGAAAAAAATTGGATCACAATAATGTCATCGAATCACATTTTAGGATTTCGATCTCATGTAAATAAATTATGAATTTGAAAAATTAGTTGACAAACATGCTAGGAACAAGTAAAATGAATATTTATCTCAAAGATTAAAGATCCCAATCATCTCTCACCAACAATTTTCGTGCAAACCACTCATTTAATAATAATATAAATTTACAGCAAAAAACTAACACATTGTTTGGCATGGAGCATTCTCTCGTCCAGCCAATATAATTCCAAAGCGAACGATCTTTGAATTTCAGCAAATGCGATCAAGTTGTTCAGAATGGTATCCATTCACTAAAATATCATATTAGCATTTAGAAAAGTCTAGCAGCCAATATAATTCCAAATGAAAGACTTTCTTCGAAAAAAATATCTGCACCAAACTTCTAGCAGCTAGCTAAGTTGTAAACAATTTCTTAGTTGCAACTTAGATGCTATAGTGAAAAGGAGCAAATAGAAACATCTCAAGAGATGCTTATACCATGATGGGATGAAATTTTTCTATTACCTTCTCCAATATGGCTAACTGTGGTGCAGGAATACACATACATATTTTATAGCCATGCACATGGTGGAGTAGCCATAATCAACTTAGATGCTATAGTGGGTCAACCGTGGTCGAACCGGTGATGTCATAAATATGTAATAAATAATAATTAATATACTATTAAATATTATAAAATATAAAAATATGAATAAAAAAGTATTTCCATTCTTTTTAAGATGTGTCCATCAAGATAAAAAATCCATACGTTCATGAACCAGCCCAGTTCAAGCCCATCCAATGCAATTTTTAGGGTATCATGTGTTTGACAATATTTCAGGGCTGGTTTGATGGCCCAAATTCAATATACTACTCAGATTCAACTTTCTCCCTCTACAAAATACAAATCAACATTTTTTCTCTCAAAAATGAAATTTGAGAATTCTTGTTTGATATTTCTTCAGAAGTTTTTGCTTCATGTTTAATCTTGGTATCCTAACATAGGAAGATGTTTCTCTTTATTCTTTGCTTGTTTTTTAAATTTTATTTGTATGGTATCTATGGTGCAGAGAAGTGGAGAACAACAGCTTCATGACATACTGGGTCGAACTTTAGCCGTTGAAGCCATGCAGCATCCGGTCTCCCAGTTCTGTCGGAGTAGCCATAATAATTGAAATGATCATACATTTTCTTTAGTCTGTTTATTTTTTTTTTCCAGAAATTACATGTATTGATTACATAGAACTCTAATTAAACTGCAATTAAGTTCTAAGAAGTGGAGAAGATTATGTTTGAATAGGGTACATTTGAAAAGGCCATTTTTTTTTTTCATCATGGGAGAGCCTTTTGATCTCCTTATTGTCACAATTGTTATTTCCTAATAATACTTATGAGTGAATAATATTTATTTAATGCAAAGATTAATTACATATATAGACAGACCCATTGGATGATCTTCTAGGCTTCAAGCCACAACATTTTCAGAAATTTGGGACAGTTCAATTGGAATAGGGTGAACGGAAAGCAGACTTTATTAACATAAATCCTAATAATTAACTATTAATGAATGAGAATATTAGTAGCATCTTTTCCACTTCTTTTAGAAATTTGGGATTTGGGACCGTTCATATGAGTAGGGTGAACGGACAGGAGGCTTTAAGCACATTAATCATATTTATTATTTATTAATTAATGGATAATAATAATGATAGTATTAGTAGTAATAATATAATTGCTAAAATTATTTATGCAAGGGTAATAATGTCTTTTTACAATTGGAACAAACAACATACAATATCCACACTTTTAGTATAGTATAGATAGATATAGATATAGATTGTATAAACATTATTAATAGTTAATAAAGGTATTGAGTTTGTTCTTATAAATTTAATTGTGGCATTGAATGTATTGAACAAATAGGTCCTTAAGATCAAGGTGTATTCACCACTACTTATTTGATAACTAGGAGCACTGGTGGAGTTAAGTGCTCGATCTTATAAACATAGTTCGCGAGTTAAAAAATCTAAATTGGGCGTTTAGGTTCAACTCGTACGACACTTGCTTTGACAAAAAAAGTGCTAGTCTTACACTGATTGGATAGCAAGAGCTGGTGTCATGAATATGATTATAACGAAATTGACATATTCGAACACGACTCGTTGTAATCATATCACATGGGTTTTACTCGGTGATAGTCAATGATAAGGATTACCGGTTATGATAGTATGAGTGAACTTTAGACCTGAGGAGTCCTTTACATTGTGCTCGTACCATTGAATAAGTTATTAGAGTAGTTCGGCCTAATCACCCATTGGTGTGGTCAACCTCGAAGTACGATTCAATTGGTGCGTTCAACAATAAAAAGTGGATTGTCAATAAGGAATTCACTATCACGACAGGAAACGAGAAGCAACCTGTACATCATAGGTATTGTGAAATTAAAGTCTTTGGCCAAAGCATTAATGACTGACTTGTATTGGATACAAAGGGCAGTTTGGTAATTTCACATCAGTATGATTGTAGTACAGTATGAAGTTATATGAGGTTGACGTTCTATGACTCCTACTAGATCAGGTTGTGTCAGTGAAGAGTTTATACTCATATGGTACTTATAACATAAATGTTTGTGATGAAATATTCATCTCGTACTTGATTGAGTTTCTGTATAGCTTCACGGGAATGGCTAGGTGATAACTATATCCTTGGAATCCTCTCAATACCGATCAAAACGAGCCTAGAGAGTCGCGCTTTGTAAGATGATAAAATGAAGGAGTTTTACTTTATGAAGAGTATTTTGGTAATTTCACTTAGAGTGAAAATTATCAAAGGGATGTGTATTGATTATATTAAATATATTTAACTATTGTAATTAAATAATTTTATTCAATCAATATTAATAGTATTATTAATTTAGAATTAATAAAGCACTATTAATAAAAAGAGCCTAGTATTTAATTAATTACCAATTGGATTGGATTGAGAATATTATTTAAAAATACTTAACACTGAGCTTGGAATTGGATGAAGCCCAATAGACCCATCCCCTAAGTTAGTTCGGTCGCCTCCCTCTCTCCTTAGTCAAGGAGTAACTTTTTATTTAAACACATGGTGTTTAACTAAAAAAAAAACTTTATGTGATTTTTCATTTTAGAGAGTGAAAAAGAGTAAAATCACAAAAAATCATTTCTCCCTCCCCCTAAACACTAGTCGCCCAACGCAGTCTTAGGTAGAGGAGGTCGAGCTTCAAGAATTGAAGATCATCTTTCGCGTGATAATCTAAAGGAATGAACGATCTGTTGCTTCTCAAAACCTTGACTATAGAATTCATCGAAAAAAGTAATTGTATTACATCTTCTTCTTGGTTTTCGAATTTATGTATGAATAAAATTATCAAAACATGAATTGAATCCGGGCTTTGTGAATCGAGAAATTTTTTTTATCCACTGGTTCGATTCACAATAGCTATAACTAACGACGTATTGTAACAACTAATACAGCTTATTGTTACAACTAAAAAGATGTATTGTTACATAGAATACGATATATTGTTACACTTAAGATAAAGTATGCTTAAAGTATACTTGATGTATAAATCATGCCAGAAAAGACTATATAATCGGATTTGTGGTGAAAGATAAAAAGAATAAAGAGGGGAGATGTGAAGAAGACGATGACTAAAAAATGAATAAAATTGGGGGCATTTTTATCTTTTCAAGTGGATAGGGAGTAAATCATAACTTACATTTTGAACTAGGGGGTGCATGACTAAGAATTTTTACAAAGGACTGAACCTTAAAGTTAAATAATCTCTGGGATTTATTTCCAAGTTTCTAATATATCATTCACGCGGGTAGACCATTAGTTTTGTGTTTATCTCAAGTTTGTGTGGACTAGAATTTATTTATTTATTTTTTGATGGAGACTAGAATTCATTAGCAGGAGACTTTTATGAAAGTTGACTCCAATTGTCTGTTTTTGAGAAAAACTTGCACAGGTCTTTGGATCCATTTATATCGTTCTATCCATGATTAATTCTCATCTATCACTCATTTTGCAAAATCATGAAGTGTTTCTCTTGCTTAATCCTACCACTCCTCATCGTCCATTTTTTCCTTCAAACATCGTACGGACAGCAGAATCCTTATAACTGTGCACCTTTCCCTGAGCACTCTCTGAACAGAGAGTATTTCCTGCATTACTATCCTTATAGCATCAAAACTCACGTGGGTTCGAGGTACAACTTTTATAGGCCTGATATAGCATGGCCTATAACTTTCATGAGCTGCCCATTTATGGTGAACAGTTCTAGCTTAGTGGAAACCAATCCTTGTGTAAATGGAAGTAGAAGACACGCATACATAAAGTTTGGGTACTGGAATTTATCGGATGTATTGAATATGTGTCGAATAGAGACAGTGATGAGTTCATCGATACTGCTAAAGCATAATGAATACAATAATGCTTCTCTTTTGGAAATCCATAGCTCTCTGCTATATGGATTTGAATTTTCATGGTTCAGTGCACTTTGTGGTGGCAAGTGCAGATGTCTCTTAAATGAGAAGGGAGAAGCTAAGTGCGAAGGTATTTTGTCACATGAGATCTTTTATTGAAAAATGATATTGCATCTTGTATTTTATTTTAATTTTATACATGCACGACAAGGGCATATAATCCAGATTACATTTAAATTCAACAAAATATTTTATACACATGACACTTCATATATGAAGTGTAATAAGAGATCCAAGTTGATATTTTGTGCCCCTCCAACATTTGGCTGATTTAATGTTGTAAGGGTGAAAGAAGTATTGATGATAAATGTGAAGTTGGGAAATTATATCCAGGACCCACTTGACCAAACCCAATTGATCAATCACAAGGCAGATGAATTATCTAGTCATGTGATTGGTGTAAACACAATAGAGAGTGACCAATCAAGACGCAAATATACTGCACTTGTCAGTAATTAGTGGGTTCGGCCAAACTAGGACTGAAATTTTCAGTGAAGTTAAACCTAGATTTCTAAAAAGGATGAATGATAATAACATAAAACGCTTTTTTTCTATTACTCCCTCCGTCCCAAAAAAAATACACTATAAGATTGTCTCGTACTTTAAAAGAAGTCACTTATTGATCAAGAGTCAATTTTGCATTTGATATTATATTTTAAGGCGTTAAGACGCATTCCTTTTTTATACCCAATAATCTTAATTTGGAATCAGAGCAGGCAATTCGAAATTATTTTATTGTGCAAGCCAATTACAGAATTTTCTTTATTTTCCAATGAATATATATTTGGGAAAATCTTCTTTTGAGTTTATGATATATTATCTCCAATTAAATTTAGGAGTTTATTTTATATTATCTTAAATTATTTATTTAATTGTCGATTGTTAATTAAATAGAAAGCTTGGTTGTAAAATTTAAGCAATAAATATTTTATTTTATTTTTAAAGAGAAAGGCAATGTAGGAATGCAGAGTTGGAATGTTAGGATTTTTCTCTTGCATGTGAAAAGTGATAATAAATATTCTTTTTTTTTTCTATTTGAAAACGGGGAGATCAAAGTATATAAGAGTGGCTATTGAAAAATCAAACAAGGGAAAGAGAACAGTAAATTTAACTATTGAGGAAAAGAAAAGGTCCTGACTATAGTTGTAACTTGCACTTTGTATTTGAATTTTTTGAACCTCTCAATTCTAATTATGGTTCTTAATATCCAGAGAATGCAGGGCCATTTGTTCTGTTCCGCTTTGAGATGAACTGTATTACCTCAAAAATGTTTTTTTACTCAAAAAATAATTTACTCAAGTGTGGTCGGCATGCAGGGTTTCAAGTTCTTCAAGCCAGTGGTGAGTTCTTATCTTTTTCGATTATATTTCCCCTGAAAGTTCGTATAATCCTATTTTATCGAAATAATATTTATTTTCAAACTCAGATGAAGTATTTCCATTTCATCATGTGTCTATTGGTACGATTGGTAGGTCAATAATAAATAAATTTTATGTTTTACCAATCTGATTCAATAATATGAACTTTAATTACACTTACATAGTTATATTACAAAAAATCTATCCTTTATAAAATGTGAGAATATTCATATGGTCTTTTCATTGTTATAAACTTTTATACTCTTAATTAAATTTAAAATCATTTTAGTAATAAAAAACTATCTAATTAATTATTAATTAAAAAAACTCCCACCATTTTAAATAAGAAAAAAAAGACATGTACATTTTATGTGGAAAACTTTAGGAATAACCAACAAAAATTACCAGGAACAAACTGCTGCACAAAACCATTTGCAAGAAAAAGGAATAACTTTTACCCACAACCAAGAATAAGGAAGAAGAAAATTTTCAAACTTTCGAATTTTTCGACTTAAACATAAAAAAGAAAATCTCATATCTTAATAATCCCAAATTGTCCAAAACAGAATTAGTACATAGTAGTGTCAATTATTATTAATGCATGATCATTACTCTAAGTTAATAGAATTTCAAAGAAAACAACCACTTTAAAAAATCAAACCTTGTTTTTGGCATGTCTAGAAAAGAAAAAAAGAATAACTATTAGACATATGAGTATTATATTTTGTATTAAAAATGCAAATGTATATTCTGAAAATACTGATGAATCGTTATCTTATATTGAGGTATCTAATCAAACTATAACGTATAGAAATTGATTATCATCATATATATAGATGTTCATATGTACTTGAAGTTATTAGAATAATAAAACATGTGCTTGTACAAATATTCATACAAATAATTTTAGTGAGTGACTGATGTATATATTGTTTTTATTTAATTAGAAAATAGATTCACAGCCCAAATAATTCTTATGTAATATGATGTTTACAGTTATTAAATTTCGCATTTAAAAAATATTTTGATCGCTTAAGGTAGACTCGAGGCTTGACGAGCGTCGACTGAAGACTATTTTATAATGTTAACTTATACATGAGGCTCGAACGCTTAACCAAGTAGGGTTAAAGCTTTCAGCGCTTATATCAGGGTTGGCACAGTGGATATTATTTTAGTCTTCTTTGAGGAAAGAATGAGCGTTCTGATTTCACTTAGTTGCTTTGCTTGGATTGCAAGTTAAAGTGTTATGTATATGCTTTTGTTAATGATAAGCTTTAAGGTAACAACAATAAACAATAAAGTGAATAACACAATATTTTATAAGGTTCGTAGGGTTTGTGCAATCCTAACTACATCCTTCTTCTCATGTTTTCACTTGGATGAATTCATTAATTGATTTTTGAAGTTTCACACAAATAACTTCTACAATACAATGAATAGAACAAAGGAATTATACACAAGCTCCTTTATCACGTAGATTTGATCTCCTTAACTCCTTCGACTATCTCTTCTTTCACCCAGAAATAATGAAATCTTGACCTTCATCTTTCACATAGATTTGTGAGGTTGGATGTTTGGTTGCCAAAAGGTTTGTTTGATAAAATCAAACTTTAGAATATCTCAATAATAGACTAGGTTCTTCTAAGGAAGATGTTTGAGATATTTTTTACTGTCTTAGGGATGGATGAAAAGCTTAAGGAATGCTGGCTATTAATTTTGAGCTTTTTTGAAAATTTAAGGTGTAAGACTTGAATGCAACAGAGGTTCGGCTTATAAGCTTATGAGTTCTCTATTTGACTTGTTGTTGAATTCCTATTTATAGGCAATCTTGGGAAAAGTTTCCTTTGACACAGTGCAAGTGCATGCCTTTCACTTCGGAGAGTGAAACAACTTTCTGTCTTTTATCTCTGAAATTCTGCTGCAAGTTGGTGCGGCAGACTCTGAAATCTAATAGTCCAATCATGAAAGTTTATCCATAGGTTCGGGAGTCCTTGTCATATTTAATGCTATTATTAGCATTTAATACATTTGAATTAAATGTACTTTTGATCTTAATGATCTTACATTAATTGTATTTAACACTTTGTGGACTTAGGAATAAAATCAGGTGAATTATATATTGACGCTCATTCAACCTTGAATGATCTTCAGCTCTTAACTTTGGCTGGACAATCAGATTGCTCACCCTTCAATCAATACTTCACAGATCATCATCTTCTAAAGACTTCAGTTGCTTGATCTTTAGACTTGACCTGATAGGCTCACTCAAAATTCTCTCAACGCTCAAGCATTTAGATGCTTAACCTAACAATCTAAAGTAAATGATTTTCCATATAAAATCTAACTTCAAAGCCTATACAAATCTTCTAATAAAATTACATAATTTTGGGGTCTAACACAAAACCTATGTTATCATCATCATCAAAACTTCTAACACATGTGGATATACAGGAAAACCCAATAATTCCTGTATATCCACATCAAGTTCAGGCAGAAGGTGACCTTTGTAATAACGTGGACCTCTTTTTTTGGATGTCTGCTTTTCAGACATGAGAGAACCATGAAGAGTTATCTCCAACACTTGTCTTCAGTCTTCGAATTATCTTTCATTTTCCCCTTCTTGACATCAACACCTAGCCTTTCCAGACAATCTAAGTGGCCATTCATTATCTTCAATTCTTCAACCAAGGAGTCAATTTGAGTATCCATTGTACGGTAAAACCCCCGTAGCCATGGCTAAAATCGCTATTGACACTCTGCACTGGTAGCCGCGGCTACAGCTTTGTTCCAAGCCCTTCTTCACTTGATTCAGCCCTTTCTCGACCCCGGATCTTCCCAACCCACCACGTCTTCATCTTGGCTCTATTTTCTGGCTCTAAATCCTTTTTTTGATCCCACTCCACTATATCCCGATAAAGCGTTCAAACACTTAGCTTAACATTCTAAAGTAAATAAAAATGCCTTTTACAAATCTAGCTCCAAAGCCCATACAAATTTTCTAATAAAATTACATAATTTTGGGGTCTAACACAAAACCTATCCTTTTATTCTCAAAACTTCTAACATGAAACATGGTCTATTCAACTCTCCCCCTCCAACTCTTTTTATATGCCACTTGGGACCAACATGTAGGTTACTACACATAAAATATGGAGATTGATATAATATTTTCAACATTGTTACAAAGAGTGATCGGATGAAAAAATAAATCTATTAGAAAAGATATTTTATTGATAAATGATAAAGTAGAGTAATGATCGTACACAAGAATATGATTGAAATTAATGCTAATATTCTAATCAAAAAATTATTTTACATTTAAATATAAAAATACTGTATGTTTCGAAACACGTTTAAGTATACCATAACAAGAGATGCTTAAGGAAAAAAGAGACCGTTAACAGTAGGTTAAATTTCAAAAGAGGTCGTAAATTGCTCAAACAATGTGCTTAAAGATTATTAGACATGAAAAATCGTAGCAAAAAATATTTTAGAGTTCTAAATCATAGTTAATTTTTAACTATAAGGAGTTAAGGATAAGTTGATGAAAAAATAATAATATCAAAAGTTCCCTCATCTGAGATATCACTCATCTCGTCCCAATTTTATAGATTTATTTTGTCGAAATGATAAACTTTAATGGGATGTGCACATATAGAAGTTTCTAGTATCTAATAGTACTGGTTAATCGATTATTGCAACAGATCATTAGTTTCAGTAAGTAGTTTTGAAGAAAAGGTTCATTTTAAGAAATGGAACCTTATCCGGCACGTTGCAAGATGAAATAAGAAATACTCCCTCCGTCCCAAAAAACATGTCCCGTTTGACTTTTCTTAGGAATTATCAAATTTTCATTGTTTCTCAATAGTACCCTTTCCATAAAATAAAAGACAACTAATAACGTTACCTTCTAAAACATGCCATGCTTTTAATTTGATTTATTGTTATTGTTTTCTATCCATGTATAGAATTATCTTCCTTAAATATAATTGTAGTTGTATAGTAAAAATGAATTAATTGTATATTTTTCAATTTAAACGGAGGGTAATATAGTCAGATTAAACAATAAATACATACATAAATAGTAAGGGACAAACATTTTGGGACAGACAAAAGTGGAATAGTGGACATCCTTTTTGGGACGGAGGGAGTAATAACTTTGGGACACACGCAATACTGTGTTTGATGCTAAAAACATAGACGCATACTATGAAAATATTGACAAATTAATTTCTTACATAAAATATTGTTTATTATTATCGTATATCTAGTTCTTATGTACTTGAAGCTGTTAGGAGTAGATAACCAATGTAAAAGAATGTAGCTTAAAAATAAAACAAAATAAGTATTTTAGTGAGAATGTGATGTATTTTGTACTAAATTTGAAAAAGATTCATAGCCCCGAGTATTGATGTAGGTGTTTTTAGTATCACAAGTTACAAGTTGAGTTTTCCTATTTATAATAATAGAGTCAAACAAAACTTTTTCAAACTAGGAAAAATAATCTTAATCAACTAGCTAGGGAACCAGACTTATAGCACTAGGAAACAATTGGAAACAAAAATCTTTACAAAATATGCCATGCACGAACTGCTCTCCATGCTGCCCGAACTATTGCCCACCAATAGTTGCAGCTAAAACTCAATTTAGTCACGATGAAAATGTAGCCGATGCAAAGTGCGAAAGTGCATTGCACTAAGTAGCCGGGCCTAAAATAAGATTTAACCCCGGCGACTACCGTATCTCTGCTCAAACTGTGTTTCTTGACCCGTTTCTAGGCATCAACTTCTCTTTTTGATATGGTTTCACTAACCTGACATACCTTGTTCCATGCAAATTACTTACCAATAACTATTCAATACCCTATCGAAAACTAAATCACAACAGAATGTTTATGATGAATTCTAGATTTTCTTCTCTCTCTAAATTCCTTACCCCGCTCTCAAAAATTGTAGACCTTCATTGTTAGAGCTGGTGATTAAAGTGTTCGAAGTTGATTATGTCTTTAAGCTTAATAGCAAGGGTGTTCATGGTTTTGTAAAACCACACCATACCGATCGTATCATACCACACCATACCGAAATTTGTTTTCCTAATATATGAATTTGTTCATGTATAGGAATTTTGTTCATGGTTATAGAGACTAAAAACTCCTAACCTTATGGATATGGCTCATCTTAAGTGACCCTCTTATCCAATTTGGTCGAATACACATTTGATCCAAAGGGACATATTATCTTCCCTTAATCACAAACCACACACAAGTTAAATTAAATATCTAATCCTTAATATTTTTTTGAAATAAGCAAAGGTGGCAATTATCACTTAAAAATCTCAACTCCTGTTATCTTCAGTATCGTGAATTTCCAAACTCCAACATCTTTGCTTTATAATTGAGCTCCCACCATTTGATAAGACGAATTACTTTTCCCTGTCTCTTCGTACATTTTAATAGGAGCACTTAGAAATTGAATAGATGAGGATCCACTCAATAGGAAAAGGAAGAAGGAATGGTATATAAGCATGTTCAACTGGTCGCATAATATTTCAAAAAGTCATTGCAATCCTTTCATTGTCTTGTTACCAGAAAGAGAATTAGAATTGGAAGCAAATTATGCAATCCTTACTCGAATTCTCTGTAGATATTTGATTAAACTTGTAACCCAAAGAATAGCTAGATTTATCAGGAATAACAGCCATGAAGAATTATGTTTATGTTTTTTTTTTTACTTTTTCTCACATATTGGAGTTTCGGAGGATAATTACCAACTTTTCTTAGTTCAAAAGTATTTATGACTCAATATTTAATTTTATATAATTTGAGTTAGATGTGTGATTAAAGAAAACTAATATGTGCCTTCGGAATTTGGATCAAGCCTTCTATGATTGATCACCATCCAAATGTGTTTTTAACTAGATCAAAAATGTATAGTTTTAACTCCTTTCCTTATATGTGGGATATTGATCTTAGATGTGTTTATTTCTTCAACAATTTTGTTTTCAGTGTATGGAGGTATGCTCAACCTTGCAGCAAGGATCTTAATTGTAATGCCTTGCATATTGGGGCTTCTAATATGTAAATTTCGAAGAAGGCATTTGTCCATGTTTGATCTAATAGAAGGTTACCTACAAAGTACCAACAACCTCATGCCAATCAGATATTCCTATTCAAAAATAAAGAAAATGTCAAGAGGTTTTCGGGAAAAACTAGGCCAAGGAGGTTATGGTTCTGTTTACAAAGGAAAACTTCGAAGTGGACATGATGTAGCGATAAAGGTACTTAGCAAGACAAAAGGAAATGGACAAGACTTCATCAATGAAGTTGCTACCATTGGAAGAATCCACCATGTAAATGTTGTTAAACTTGTTGGATATTGTGCAGAAAGATCTAAATGTTCCCTGGTATACGACTTCATGCCTAAAGGTTCACTCGAGAAGTACATCTTTAGCCAAGACAAAAGTAATTCACTCAGCTGGGAGAGGAAGTATGATATTGCTATTGGTGTCGCTCGGGGAATTGAATACTTACACCGAGGCTGCAACATCCAAATCCTCCATTTTGATATCAAGCCTCACAATATACTTCTAGATGATAATTTCAACCCAAAAATCTCTGATTTTGGCCTTGCTAAGTTTTACTCCACGGAACATAATACTGTGACTCTCACTGCTGCTCGAGGAACAATAGGCTATGTGGCTCCTGAGCTGATCAATAGAAGCATTGGAAGTGTCTCGTACAAGGCCGATGTTTATAGTTTTGGAATGTTGCTGATTGAAATGGTAGGTTTAAAGAGAGACATCGTGGGAGATGACGATAAATCAAGTCAATATTTCCCAGATTGGATTTATGACCGCTTGAATCAAGGCGAGGACATTGAAATTGGAATAGATTATGAAAATGGTGATGAGTTTGTGAAGAAAATCTCCAGAAAAATGATGATAGTTGGATTATGGTGCATAAGGATGAATCCCAATGATCGCCCGTCAATGGGTGAAGTGGTAAAAATGCTCGAAAGTGAAAATGAGAATATAGAAATCCCACCTAGGCCTTGGGAATCGCATCAGGTTGGAAGAAATGAGGATCAAAACTGGGAAATAGAATCAACTGATTCCATAGCCATGTTGGATGATGATGCTTCCAATGATCAATTAAGGGTACTTTCTTGGAATGAAATTAGCGAATTATGATTCATCGACAAGGAATGGTGTCGGATATGATAATAATAATAATGGGATAGTAGTAACTCATGGACCTATATTTGATTTTATCATAAACAATTTCCATTTGTAATGTGCTTTCCTAAACTGTCAGTAATAACCCACTTAATTTCTGTTCTTTTACAAGACTAATAAATAACACGTGAATTGCACGTGAATCATATAACATCGTTAAAATAATTCATGTATATAGATGTTGTTTGAAAATATTATATATTTAAAAAATCAATAATAATTTAGCTAAATGAAGTACTATCTAATAAATCATAATTATTTGAAAAATTAAATATTGATCGACATGACTTACAAAATTAATATATAAAATAAATTAAGTATATCAAAAATTGAAACCTAGATAATAATAATTTTTTATATAAATTTATGCTCCATTTGTAATTTTTCTTGTTTATTTTAATGGATCGCGTTGTCTTCTTCCTTCCCCTCCTTGAGATCATTGTGTAGGGAAAAATGCAATTTTGGTCCCATAACTTAGACCATATGTGCTTTTGGTCCCAATATTTTTTACTTTAGCATTATATGTCCCATAACTCCAGAAAATGTGTATTTTTAGTCTCAAGACACGATTACGTCATGTATTTGGTGGAATTGGCATGTGCAGCTCACGTTTTTTTGGAGTTATTAGACCAAAAACGCACATTTTTGGTTAGCCCACGTGAGCCGCACATGCCAATTCCGTACAAATACATGACGTAATCGTATTTTTGGACAAAAAACGCACATATTTTGGAGTTATGGGAAATATAATGTTAAAGTCAAAAATACTGGGACCAAAAGCGCACATATTTTGGAGTTATGGGAAGTATAATGTGAAAGTCAAAAATACTGGGACCAAAAGCGCACATGGGCTAAGTTGTGGAACAAAAATTGCAATTTTCCCTCATTGTGTACATACTTGGAATCATCTCTTCATTATGGCTCACATATTGGGTATCTAGGTAGTTTATCGTTTCTTTTTTATTCGCTATTTTTTATTTGCTTTCTTGTTTTCTAAGCCAAACGTATAATTTTCTTCTCAAGATCGGATTATTCGATGTGTCTCTATTAGAAACTAAATTACATTCTTCGCAAAATCATAATATGTTGGCGCAGATATCGCTTTCCTTTTAGCTTGATTTGCTACTATTGAATGTATATTTTTCATTTATAAAATTAAATTTGTTGATAAAATTGAAGGAGAGGTAAAAAATATGTATGTTCCATGTAACAACTTATAATGCACAATAGACAGAAAATAATAATAATCTCATATCCTAACGTGATTCTTGTTACCCTCGTTCTTTGAATTCCATTTTAGCATCTCTTTTTAAACAAAACTTTAGTCATATTTTAATAAAGATTCTTCTACTAACACTAATTGATTTAGTTTCATGAATGTATTCGGTAAAATGTATAAATTTTTTGAAGGATCTTTGCAAAAAATTTAATTGATTGAGTGAACATTTAAAGTATTTGAATGTAATAAAATGAGAAATCAATATAAAGTTTTGAGTAATATTTAAAGAAACTATGTTATTGAACATTATAAAAACCTAAATCATAATTTAACTAAATAAATTATAATTATTTTAACTTTTTCATTTTCTCTTATTTGACCTTGATGGCTTGTGATGTTATTTTTAAACTTTGTTTCATAAGTTATTTCTTTTTCATTTTTCTTTATGAATATTGAATTATATATTCCCCTCATTTAGTATATGATTATTGATGTTATTTTTTTTTTGAAATGAAATACAATAATAAGCAAAAGAATATCAATATTTTTTAAAATTATTTTATTTGTTGAGTAGGATTTACATTATTTGCAGAACTTATGTATGACTGAATATTAAAGATTCATTAAGATTAAAGTTGAAATGATAAGAGGACTTAATTTCCCAAAAAACTCAATATATATAAATATCTAGAAAAATTATATGTCGTTGAATTGTTATTAACCTTCTGAGTTTGTAATTTTCACAGCAAAAGAAATTTATATGTACTCTTGATGATGAGATGTTTATATTGATACAAATTTGGAGTTGGTATTATTAATATGGTTAATTGTTATCAATTATATTATTAAATATTTATTCATAATTCAAATAATTATTGAAAAATACATGCTCTTAATAATTATGTATATTAGCAAATAAAGATTTTATCAAGTTTATGCTTAATAAATTTAATAGTTTTAACTTAAAGAAAATGCAACATAGAAAATGAGTCTTTCTCAGCTAACTAAACATGTAATTTCATTTATTTGCATTTATTAGCTGCTCATAAATTATGTATTTAGGACGATTGTAGTCATACTCTTCTAATCATGTATCTAGAATGATAATAGTCCTACTTTTTAATTATGATCAAGTTCAAAATAATCATGTATCTTCCAAAACACACAAGCAAAGGCACATAGTCAACTAAATAAACTTTTCCACAAGATTCATATTAAGAAGCGGAGTGCGGTAGTTATTACAATAGAACATCAAATTGGCCACGAAAAATACCCGAGCATCAAAACCAGTAAAGGGTGTACAAAGTCTATATCAAATCATATACAATGAACAATAATAGTGTCCTACTCAGTTGACATAAAAACGCACTATTTGAGTAAAAAAAATTCTTGCAATCTGCTCAAAGTATAATAAAATCAAGATAACTCCTTATTGATACATATATTAGCATGAGTGAAGAGCTATATTCAATAATAAAATCAAATCGAACACCTAATGTAATCCTTACGAATTTAATGCCCAGTAACTTAAATGAGGGAAAAATTCAATAGTTAGAACTTATAAGCTTAACAACCATGCATGACAATAGGCATAAATTGACATTTCACGTGAATAATTCAAAGCAACTCAATGACACTCATACCAGTAGATGTTACTATGATGAGGAAATGGGATAGTGTGAAGCCACCAAGAACAGAACCAGAACTATAGAACACCGACATACCCGCATAAGTAATGTAAAGTGAAAATCATTTTGTCATGAATTTTGTGAGAAAAAGCTGCCCCATACAAATATTACATAAAAAAAGATGAGCAGCCCAACCAAAAGAGTTTTGTAAATACATTAGTCCTGATTTATCAAAACGAAATCAAAGAGGGTCTTGAATGGAATAAGAATCATAGGCTTATATAACAATAAAGTGGGTGAGACATTTTATCAAACACCTCCATAGCTAAGGGTAAACTACATAGATCAAACTTTAGTACAAAGGAGCTCTCCATCCAGCTCCGGCTCCGACACCTGAAGCCGATGCTGCACCGCCGAAGTCGTCGAAGAAGCACAAACCGCTGGCGCCGGCGCCGACTACCCCCGGAGATGTTGGAACTTATTAAATTTTCAAAATACAATATATAAAGTGTTTAATAAATATATTACAATATAGCCATTGGAGAATTTTAGAACTTCCAATACTTGTGCCTTTTTAAAGAGTGGCAACTTTTTAGACTTCCATATGTCCGTGTAGTTTATAAATTAAGCACATAAAATAATTTCGATTATGCATAAAATCGAGCTCTGATACCATTGTAAGGATCGGTTAAACCCTCGGGTGAAAACTCGAAAAGAAAATAGAATTTCAAAATTTTAAAGCAGATTCACCTGGACAAAGCCTAGTATCTATGCAGAATTGAAATTAAATCAAAATAAACATACAATATAGTAATTTAATCCAACTATAAATCCACCTTTGAATTTTTTGTTGAAGTTGACGGCTCGGCTCCTCCTAGCACACGTCCGGTTTGAGTTCCACTTTATCCGGGTCGGTCTCCTTAGCACTCCAAACGTAGTGCCTATAAGCATGTATTCACACCTTGAACATTTTCCTCGATTGTTGTTATTGTGCTAGCATCTAACTACAACGGTTGAGGCTTATTTGTTTGGGTGGGTGAACTATTTGACAGTGTCTACTTGTGTATATAATGAACACAAGAACTAAGAAAAAGACTAGGAGAGTTTTGGTGGAAGATTTATTTCACTCTTGAAATTGTCTGTGTTACCGGTTGAATTCCACACCTATTTATAGGTGAGGAATTTGACCGCTACACTTAGTTGAGAAGGATATTAGGATTATGCCATCAGATGCCATAAAGGATAGAATGATAGAGAATCTCACTTGTAATAAACTTATTATCTTATATTAATAAAATGTATTGTTTTGTTTTAACTTAAATCTTATCTGCATCTATAAGTAGTGTAAAATATTTTGTCCATATTTTCAGTGCAATCTCTCTATTTCCCATAGGATAGGAAGATAAGCACTAAAGAGATTGGTCTTGATTACTTAAACAAGTTCGCAAGTGATATCAAGTCTCTAATGGACAAATAAAAATTAGGAATACTTGTACAATCTGAGCTTTGACATGGGAGTGTCAGTCGAACACCATGTGATGGTGGGAGCTTAAGGTTATAGGCACATCAGTGGAACTGATATGCTCGAACACGACTGGCATCGGTTCTGTCACATGGGAATTCACTCTGTGACTGTCAATGACAGAACTGATTATTCGTAATAGGTATAGGTGAACCGACCTGAAGTATCAGACTGAAGTTACACTTGTGACATCAAGTCTGTCACTAGAGTAGTTAGACCCAATTCACCCGTTGGTGGGGTCGACCTCGAAATGCTGCTTGATGGGCAAGTGGTAGTCTTAGCTGATAACTAACATGAGATTCGTTCTTTTATAAGTGAATGAGAAAGTGTCCTATGTGATTATAGATAATGGGGGATCAAAGTCTTTGGCCAAAGCAATAGAGACAATTGTGCAAGACACTAAATCGAGCTCAATGATCTTGTAGTATTATAATTAATACGTATGGTCAAGTTCAGTGAGTTTGACATCACCGTGACTCTCACTTGATTGGGACACGTGAACAAAGAGTTTATACGTATACATAATTTACAATTGGAAGGTTGTGGAATGATCCATTCATTCGATTTCATTTAGGTCATGTGACTGGCTAGGTGTTACCCACTTCCTTTGGATTCCTCTCATTGCGAAACGAAACGAACCTAAAGAGTCGCGCTAAAGGATTGATAAAGAAAAATAAAAGGATTTTTCTATTTTATTTTAGGAGATTCAATTTATGAGATAAATTAATTATGTTTAATTAATTACTCATTAGATGAGATAATTAATTATAAAGATAAAATTAATTATTAATTAATTTCTTAAGGAAATAAATTAATTTATCTAAATAATTTGGTTAATTTATTTATTTATTGGATATAATAAATAATTAATCAAAACAAGAGACAAGCCGAGCCAAATAAGAGGGTCCATATGGACGCCTCATATGGGTAGGTTGGGCATCCTTTAGAATGTCCAACTTGGACTCTTGTCTCTTGTCTTGGTCAACAAGTCAAGTGATATAAAATACATCACTTAAAAGACTTTTAACCTAGAAGATGAATTAAGAATTCACACAACTCTCCTAGAAAAGAAAAATAAAAAATCATCCCTCTCTCCAAACCCCTAGTCGTCGGTCAACAAGGAAGAGAGGAAGAAATTTTTTCTGTCAGTCAATCCAAGTAATTATTTAGAGACAACGTGTTTTCGTTGTTCAGATAAAAAATTCAAGAAAATTTCAAGGATTTCGTGAAGAGTGGATAGCACGAGGATTGAAGACTTGGAGGCTTCAACCATTCGAATTTTTGAAGGAGGATCGAGTATCCAACCACTTCGCTTCAACGGGTACGTTTTAATTCGTTTTAGCGAATTCATGATTCAATATGCAAATCGAGAAAACACTGTGGGTATTTTAAAACCTTTCGCTGCGCAACTTTTCACGAAACCCAACAGTGGCATCAAAGCCAATCTCTGATCTGCATATTTGATCAAAGTTATGTGATTTATGATATGCATATTATGTGTTTTTGAAGCATGCTTTTATGTGTTCTTAAATCTGAATTTTTATGGTTTTTAGCCTAGAATTTGATTTTTATGTTTATTATAAATTTGGGAATTATGATATTAGAAAAATCAAACAACGAGGAAAAAACAGGGCTCAAAGGCCCCGAGTGCACGGCGCATAGCGATGTGCGAGCGCCGTGTGCTTACATGGCGTTTGGCGCCGTGTGTTAACACGGCGCCAGGCCTTGTGGCCAGGGCATACGGCCACACGGCCTAATTGGGCCTGTGTTTGACACACGGCCCGCTGAAATGGGTCATGGACCTGGGTCAAAAAATTGGGCTGTGAATTGGATCAAATTTAGCATTTGGGTTTTGGGTAAATTTAAATTATCTGAGTAGGTAAAAGGATGATGACCCGGAATAATTAAAATTAAGCCCAATTGGAGAATTACTTAAATCTTGACTTATTAATTAGTTTGGGCTTAATTTAATTCTTTCCAAATGGACCAAAGAGTTGGTGATTTGGATTTTAATTAAAACTAGCCCAATAGAAATTAATAGCTCATGTGTAATTTTAATTAATTAAGTTTAGGACAAATTAAATTAAATTCGAGTGGACCAAAAGGATGGTGACTCGGGTTTGATGAAATCGAGGCCAATAAGATTAACTGGAATAAATATATTTAATTAGAATAATTAATTATTTTCTTGGAGATTAATTATTAATTTATGGATTAAATATTATTATTTTTCCTCGATTTGGAAATTACTTAGATATTTGAATAAGGAATATAAATTATTTTTCTTGGATGATTAATAATTAATTTTTTAATCAAATAAAAGCTTTTCCAATAAATGATGGCTTGAAATCATAATAAAATAAGATTCGATATTTTATGTATTCGTTTTAGTTGGACTAATATTATTTTAATTGAAGGTAGAAATACTTAATTAATAATTTTGTATATCTAAGTCATCTAGTAGGACTAGATTGATTTTAATTAAAATAAAGAATATATAAAATTAGGAATTGTATAAAGGACTTTTTAGTTGGACTAATATTTTAAATAATCAACATAAGCGTTTTAACATTGCGAGCATGTATTAAATGTTGCGAGCGTGTTTTATGTGATGGAGACACTGATCATGGACTTAGATTTTAATCGATGTACCTTTCTTTTTTATGGGTTGTAAAGCCAGAATTGAGGCTATTTATTGCTTTCTTAGAAATAATGTATAGGTTGTTTTAAAGCATTGTAATTGAATAGTTCAAGACTGGTGGAGACGAGAAGCCCATGAAGATTAGATATGTTTTGTTTTTTACCTTTTTCTAATGGCTCATTGGCTCGGGCCCTCTAGTAAAAGTCCATGATCGAGTGTGATGGTTTCGTTTATTTAATTTCATTTATATATATTGATAGGCATGTTTATTAGTAGTATAAAGTAATGCATGTTAAATATATAATAATGGCGCTATATAAATTGAATAATGTGTAAAGTGAGACCAAACTTTTGGCAATTTAAAATCTCCCAATTAAATAATATCTAGTTAGTAAAGGATATGGGACATTCTCGCCCTCCACTAAGCTTATTAAAATTAAAATTACTACAAATGTGTAATATTTCCTAATTATGAGGGTTATGCATTTGGAAATAATTTAAAATTTTATTAAGTGTGTGAGATGCCTTAGTCGAAGCATAGATTAAAATAGTTAGTGGGCAATGAACTCACGAGCTTAGAAATCGGTTAGGTTGCTGCTTGGTGAACTATGGGGAAAGGTATTGAAACATTTATGGGATAAATTGATGTAAGACATCACTTTAAATAATTAATGGGCCAAAAATCGGTTAGGTTGCAACTCATTTAATTAATTGAAGACCTCAATACCCACTGTGGAATCGATGTCAATGATGATTCCTGATTTCTACATGGGAGTGTAGGATTCGAAAAATGCAGCGGGAGCTAAAATGAATTTTAAAGTCTTTAATTTTTCTTGGTTAAATAAATTATAAGTAATCTAATTAAATCTTGTTTATTTCTGCAGTTATTTTCTTGTTTATCTCTCGCAAATATGACAAACTCACTTTCAATTCTACTCGACAATAATACCCTAAATGGACCCAAATACGTGGACTGGCTTAGAAATTTGAGGATTGTCCTCAACATGGAATCTCTGGGATACGTCTTGGAAGCTAAAATCCCAACGGCATCTGCTAGAACACGTGCCACGCAGGAAGAAGTCCTAGCCCATGAAAAATGGGTCAAGGACGACGTCTGGGTTAGGGGATACATGTTGGGATCTATGACCAATGAACTTCAAAGGTCACACGATAAGATGCCTACTGCAAGAGCTATCCTGGCACACCTGGTTGAGCTCTATGGTGAGCACAGTCTAACTGCACGATATGAGATTGTTGTGAATCCTATATTCATGCACAGCTAAAATGATAAAAACAGATCCGGATTCACAATTGGATCATTTTTGGTTTTAATAATTTTTCATGCAATTTTTGAAAAATATGTATGAGGATGAAATCAAATTTTATCATTTTTACTAACCTTTTGATTTCGATAAAAGTGTTGATCTTCTGAATAGCAGCAATTCAGAACTCCTGCCTCTAGATATCACGCCGGAATGAGCTTCGAAGAAAAATCCTCCACCTTTCGACACATTATGGCCGGCGACTTTACTAGGGGAGGAGAAAATATTTTTCTCTTCTTTCTTTGCTGTCAAGTCAAATTGTGAGAGTTAGGTTTTGACTGAACCGGTGATAGGTATTTATAAGGAGTGATGGGCTTGGAAATTAACTAATTCCTTGAGCCCATCCAACTCCTCCAAATCCACCTACCACACGCCCTACCTTATTATTATTGGGCTAAGTTGACTGTTAGAAATTTCATGTTAGATGTTTTGATGATGACAATTAGGACTTTATGTTAGACCGCAAAATATGCAAGTTTGATTTTATTTAGAAAACATGTATAAGATTTGAAGCGTTAGATTTGTAATAAGCTTTATAGGCTTTGCTTTATTTTATTATAGATTGTTAGGCTAAGTAGTTTTAGGCTGAGCGTCTGATGAATTCTGAGTGAGCTTATCAGTAGTTTAGTGTGAAGACTCAAGCGCCTAAAGTCTGAATGAAGATGAAGTTTCCAAGCGTCCAAACGACCAGCTATATCAAGCGTCACTTATAGGACAGAAGTTATTCAAGGATGAATAAGCGTATACCAATGACTGATTTCACCTGAATTTATTTCTAAGTCCAGAAAGAGTTTAATGCAAATATTCTCAGTGCATTAAGTGCCAACGGGCATTTAATTCAAATGCATTAAATGATGATAAGAGCATTAAATGTGATAAGCTCTTTCGAACGTACGGAGAAGCCACCCTATTGGACTGTCAACTACTCACAGACTGCAGCACCAACTTTTGTGCAACTAATTTTCAGGAAAAAGGACAAAAGTTGTTCACTCGCGGAAGTGAGAAACACGCGCCTGTGCATGTGTCAAACGGACACTTTTTCCAAGAATGCCTATAAATAGGACTTCAACAATGAGCCAAACACAGAATGAATATACTACAAGCCGAATTGCTGTTGCATTGAAGTCTCATTCCTTAAATTCTCAGAAAAGCCAGAATATTCAAGCAAACATTCTCTTTGCTTGTCTTCAAATCCTGAGACAATCAACCAATATCTCAAACATTCTTTTTGAAGAAACCCACATTACTATTGAGATATTCCCAAGTTGTTTGAACTTCATCAAAATCAAACAAACCGTTTAGAAAAACCCCATCCAAGCCTCGCGATCTGTGTGAAGTCAAAGTTGGATACTTGCATTATTTCTGGGTGAAAGAAGCAAGGGGATTGAAGTGATTTGGAGCAGAAATCTGTGTGATCAAGGAGCTCAAGTCACCGACATCTATCTCTCTCTAATTTGTAGAAGATTCTGTGTGATTCTTTGAGAATCATCTTAGTGGATTGCCTCCAAGTGTTCAAGGAGAAGAAGAACGTAGTTGGGATTACACCACCCAATGAACCTTACAAATATTGTGTCATTTACTTTACAGTCAATTCTCTTACTTATCATATTATTGCATAAATTGATTAAGTAAAACACAATCAAACGCTAAGCAACTAAGAAACAACTTGTAACGCTAAAGCTTTCAAAAAGAGAAGACTCTAAAATTATTCCGCTATGCTAACACTAATTAAAGAACTGAACGCTTAAACCTATTTGGTTAAAGTATTCAAATCTTAAAGTCCAAGTTAACTTTCTAAAAACAGTCTTCATTAGACGCTTAGCCTAAGCATCTATATTTCAAGTAAACGCTCAGTCAAACGTCTACATTTCAAGCATCCAAAACCATTTTAATATGAAATTTTTGAAGTCGAAAAAGACTTCAAGGTCTATTCAACCCCCCCCCCCCTTCTAAACCCTTTCGTATGTCACTTGGGACCAACAAGTGGTATCAGAGCGGTTAAAATTGAAATTTTAAAAATCCCAAGCATAACTGCTTGTTTAGATCCTTTTTCAAAATCTAGTTACTTTTAAAATTTTCGTTATGGCATTTGCTAAGTTCCCAAACTGACTGAGTCAAACAATGACACATGGAAAGTCAAAGCATTTACATATCTATGTTCATGTGATGATGATGTTGGGAAAAAATTGCATAAAATCAGAAAATGCAGCGGAAGAATAAAATTGAATCCCAGTGGCTCATCTCTATTTCTCGTATTTAAATTAGGTTTTATGAAATTAATTACCGTTCTCGCGTATGTTGAAATCTGAACCAGCTTTGCAATCATTTTCTTGAACAGCAAATCCGTCGCTATCTCTAAATTGCCACACCAGAGTCAAAAACAAAAATCACCTTCTTCTTCACCTTGATGGATGGCTAGAGTGAGAGAGAAAGGGAGGAGAGATTGACTTGGAGAGAAAGTTTTTGAGTTAATTCTCTTGACCTAGTTCTTTTTCACTAAGTAATATATATATATATATATATATATATATATATATCACCATATGAAACAATAACTTAGGCCCCAATAACCCCATATGGGTGTCCACTTTGGACGCCCACTTGAGGGTTTTTAAGCCCCGCGACTTTGGTCCAACTTTGGTTATTTAATTATTAAATAATTAATATTATTTATCCAATAAATAAATTAATTAAATATTCAATTAAATTCTTGTTAATATTATAATTAAATTCCCATGAGGAATTAATTAATTCATTAACTTAATTAATTAATAAAATCATCTAATGATTAATTAATTAATCTCGATATCCAATACCGAAAATTCTCTCAAGTCTTTTCCCACGATTTTCTTTTCACACTTCCTTTAAGCGCGACTCTTTAGGTTCGTCTCAAAAGGCAATTGGGAGGAAACCAAAAGGATGTGAGTAACACCTAGCCAGTCACGTGGCTCACATCGTATCCCAATTGAGAACGAATGAATAGGATCATTCCAAACCATATACGCTGTGAATACCGTACGTGTATAAACCTTTTATTCTTATATCCCAGTCAAGTGAGAGTCATGGTTTTAGTCAAACTCACATGACTTGACTATATGCTTAGCTCATAATGAGTCGGGGTCATTTTATACTTTGGCCAAAGACTTTTAACCTCACTCATTCATGACTGCATAGGATATTTAGCTCATTCACTTATGAGAGAGTAAATCTCATTTTGCTAATCAGTTAACAATGCTACTTGCCCATCAAGTCACACTTCGAGGTCGATCCCACCAAAGGGTGAATTGGATCTAACTACTCTAATGACAGACTAGATGTCACAAGTACATCTTCAACTCGATTCCTCAGGTCTAAGGTTCATGCGTACCTATCACAACTTATCAGTTTCATCATTGACTGTCAGTGAGTGAATACCCATGTGATGAAACTGATGCGAGCCGTGTTCGAACATATTAGTCCAACTTATATGTCCATGACATAAGTTCCCACTATCATTCCCATAGTGTTGGACAGGCACTTTCTCTGTCAAAACTTATATCATGCAAGTCCTTGTTCTGTATATTGATGTCCAGTCAAATACTTTCTTAGACTTGCGAACCCTATTTAGAGAATAAGGATCAAACCCTTCTAGTGCCATTATTCTTATCCCATAGGAAGTAGAAGGTTTGCCTTATACTCAAGGACTTTACGTTGTTTATTAACACCTTACAAACGCCTATAAAAAAACAACAAGATAATGCCTTATATATAATAAAAGGATATTGTTTAGTTACAAGTTAATGCCCTATAAATCTATCCTCTTTATGGCATTTGAGGGCATACACTCTAACAATCTCCCACTTGCACTCAATGCCATTTGCTATGGTATTTAATACCCATCCCTTCGAGATGTTTTTCTAGCACCGCCTGTGCCAATGGCTTGGTCAATGGATCAGCGACATTGTCAGCTGAGGCTATTTTCTGAACAGATATTTCTCCTCGTGCAACGATCTCTCTTATGATGTGATATCTCCTCTCGATGTGTTTGGACTTGTTGTGAGACCTAGGTTCCTTTGATTGTGCTATTGCTCCGGTGTTGTCACAATAAAGTGGCAACGAGAGCTTTATGCTAGGAACCACTTGAAGTTCTTCTATGAACTTCCTTATCCAAATAGCCTCTTTAGCTGCCTCAGAAGCAGCTATGTATTCAGCCTCTGTAGTGGAGTCCGCGGTTGTGCTTTGCTTGGAACTTTTCCAAGTCACCGCCCCACCATTGAAGGTGAATACGAATCTTGAGGTGGATTTTCGATCATTGACATCAGATTGAAAATCCAAATCAGTGTACCCATCCACTCTCAAGCTACCATTCCCATAGATGAGAATCATATCCTTGGTTCTCTTCAGATACTTTAGGATATTCTTCACAGCTATCCAATGTTCCTTGCCTGGGTTTGCTTGAAATCGACTAACAATGCTTACCGAATAAGCAATGTCAGGTCTAGTACACAGCATTGCGTACATCAGGCTACCCACTGCTGATGCATTGGGTACAGTGCTCATTTCCTTTCTATCTTTCTCACTTTGAGGACACATAGTTTTTGAGAGATGTATCTCATGCTTCATTGGCAGGAACCCTTTCTTAGAATCCTCCATCCTATATCTCTTTAGGACTTTTTCAAAGTAAAGGGCTTGAGAGAGCCCTATCATTCTATGTGTTCGATCTCTGTAGATTTGAATCCCTAGAATATAAGTTGCCTCTCCCAAGTCTTTCATGGAGAAAGTACTCGAAAGCCACTTCTTTACAGTGGTGAACATCTTTACAGTGGTGAACATTTCTGTATCATTCCCTATGAGTAATATGTCATCTACATATAACATAAGGAATGTTATCTTGCTCCTACTAACCTTCTTGTAAACACATGGCTCATCTTCGTTCTTGATGAAGTCAAATCCTTTGACAGCCTCATCAAAATGTAGATTCCAGCTACGGGACGCTTGCTTAAGTCCATAAATAGATCTCTCAAGCTTACACACCTTATGAGTATGCTCCTCGGATACAAAATCTTTAGGCTATTCCATATAGATATCCTCTTCTAGGAATCCATTTAGGAAAGTAGTTTTGACATCCATTTGCCATATTTCATAGTCTAGGTGTGCGGCTATAGCAAGTAGAATCCTTATTGATTTGATCATAGCCACTGGCGAAAAGGTTTATTGGTAGTCAATTCCTTCTTTTTTACTATACCCTTTCGCCACTAGCCTGGCTTTGTAGGTGTCAACCTTGCCATCAACACCAATCTTTCTTCTGTAGATCCATTTGCACCCGATCGGTTTTACCCCTTCAAGTTAGTCCACAAGTTTCCAGACTTGGTTTGCATGCATCGAATCGATCTAAGTTTGCATAGCTTCACGCCATCTAGTAGCATCCACATCCACCATTGCATGATCAAAAGTGGAGGGATCATCTCCATGATCCTCCTCTAATACAGAATGAAGATCCAGCTCCCTCTGTACTAGATATCCGTACCTCTCAGGCGGTTGAGGTACTCTACTTGATCTTCGTGGTTGTGGTTACGTTACAGAAGGCTCGGTTCTCACTTCCTGTGTAGATGTATCCATTGGAGTCTCATTTTGTTCTTCTAGAACAATCTTTCTACCCGCTTCTCCTTCTTGAATGAACTCATCTTAAAAAAAGTGGGCTTGTAAAGCTACAATGATCCTTTGATCATCGTGCAGGTAAAAGAGGTATCCTATTGAATCCTCAGGATATCCAACGAAACATCCCTTCAAGGATCTAGCCTCTAACTTGTCCACTTTGGTCTTTTTGACATAAGCCGGACATCCCCAAACTTGATGTGATTAAGATTTGGTTTCCTATTCCTCCATATCTCATAGGGAGTCATAGGAACGGACTTGGACGGACATCTATTTAAAATGTGTACAACTGTAAGCAGAGCATGACCCCACAGTGAAATGGGTAAGTCAGTGTAGCTGAGCATGGAGCGAACCATGTCCAACAAGGTTCGATTCCTTCTCTCTGCTACTCCATTTAATTGTGGTGTCGCTGGAGGTGTGAGCTGTAATACTATACCATTCTCTCTGAGGTATTCATCACTCGTCGCTCATATATTCTCCTCCTCGATCCGATCGAAGGGTTTTTATATGTTGACCAGTTTGATTTTCCACTAAAGCCTTGAATTCCTTGAACTTTTCAATGGATTCAGACTTATGCCACATCATGTACACTAAACCATATCTTGAATGGTCATCAGTGAAGGTGATGAAGTAAAGGAAACCTCCTCGTGCCATTTCTCCAAATGTACCACAAACATTAGTGTGCACTAAGCCTAAGATTTGTGAGGCTCTTTCAAAAGTCCCTGTGAAGGGGGATCTAGCCATCTTGCCTTTGAGACAAGATTCACAAGTAGGATAGGGATCCAATCCCAATGGACCAATTAGTCTATTTTGCGAATTTTATGTTCGCCGGCATGGCCTAGTCTAAGATGCCAAATCAATCTTTGGTTTATTCCAAGCCTACTACGTTTTCTTTGTATAGTATTCATAGAACACCCATTCTGAACATTAAGGTAATACAATCCATTTATTAAAGAAGCAAAGCCTACTAATTTATTACCATAATAAATGTTGCATCGTTCATCAATAAAACGAAAAGTGTAACCAACTTTAACTAAAACGGGAATAGAAACAATGTTTTTAAGCCCATTGGGCAAAACTAAAACATTATCTAGAAATAGTATATGTCCAGAATTAAGAAATAATGAGGCAAATCCAATTTCAGTAGCTGCGACGCTTTGCCCGCTGCCTACTCTTATCTTCACTTCATCAGGGCTCAGCTTTCTTCTTCTTTCCAGATTCTGATTCACACAACATACATGAGTATTAGCTCCTGAATCAAGAATCCATGAAGAGGAAAAAATGGTAATAGAGTAATTAGTTTCAAAAACATAAAGTTTTTTACCTTTTGCTCGTATATTAGGACAGTTTCTTCTCCAGTGGCCTAGCTCACCGCAGCATAAGCATCTGTCCTGACTTCTGGCCCTCTTATTTCTCCTTCGGTGTGCTTTGTTTCAAGTCGTGCTATATGCCCCTTCCTCTAAATGGTCATTATTATTCCTTCTTCCATCCAATGGATTAGGAAAAGTAATTTCCATTGGGTTGTTCCATTTGTCCGCCTTTATTTGTTTCTGAGCAACTTTGAGTTTTTCCAATAGCCTAGCTAAAGAACCCTCAATGTCATTCATGTCAAAGTTTATGACGAAGTAATAGAACGAATCGGGGAGTGACTGTAGGATGAGATCAACTTGGAGATGTAGATCCATGTAGAAGTTTAAAGATTTTAGTTTTTCTATCATGGTCATCATTTTGAAAACGTGTTCTCCAACATCCTCTCCTTCAGTCATTTTAGTTCGGAAGAGATCCCTTAAAATGAAATATCTAGCGGTCCTACCACGCTCTCCAAACAACTCATCCAGATGCAGGACAATGTCTCTTGCATTATCCATCTTATCATGGGACCTTTGCAACTCTACGCACATCGAGCTTAAGATGTACACCCTTGCTCTATGGTTATCACAACACCAATCCCAACGAGCCAGGCGAACTTCATCACCCTCATCTTTTCTAGGAATGGGAGGACGGCCAATTTCCAGTACATAGTCTATGGATTCATTGCTAAGGACCATCCTCAGCTTTGTGAGCCATTCTATGTACTTTGGACCAATGAGAATCGTGTTTTCCATCAATTTCGACAGTGGTTTGGGAGACATTATTAAATTTGAGAGAGATAAATCAAAATAGCTGCAGAAAATAAACCAGACTTTATTAGATTTGTGTAACTAAACTAAAACCAAGTTTAAAATCAAGGACTTCGACTTATAACTTGGCTCCCACTACATTTTTCGAGATTCACACTCCCACTGTGAAAAATGGAAGTGATCGTTGCAATGTACTTCGTGGTGGGGATTGATTTCTTTAATTAGTCTAATGGATGGCAAACCTTTAACGATATATGGTCCAGTATTTTAATTAAAGTGATGTCCAACATCAATCTATCTAATAGATGGTTCAATCTTCTTTTTCCCATAATCCACCAAAACCGCAACCCTTTAACGATTTATAGGCTTTGTGGATTATCTAAGTTTACTCCCACTAACTCCTCATAATCTAACATTTGAATTTCACCTTGCAACCCTTTAATGATATTTGGGGTGAAATATGTCTCGATTAAGGCATCTAATGCACTTAATAAAATTCTAAAATTAAATCTTGATATACGACCCCCATTTACTGGGAAGATGCCATATACTAGGTTTAATACATAATTTCATTAAGTTTAGTGGGTGGAAAGGATGCCTAGCACCCCTTATTAACTTAGTATCAATTTTGCTTGGGAGAATTCATGTTCTAGACATTTATCTAAGTCTCACTTTGCACATTATTAAATTTGTATAGCGCATATTGTTAACATACATGCTTCATATAACTAATGAACATGCATCGAAAGCAATAAACCAACACATATGTCCATGAGCTTTATCTGGAGGGCCCAAGCCAATGGGCCATCATTAAAAAAGAAAAATAAGCCTAGCTATTCTTCGTGGGCTCCAAGTTCCTCTTCTTTTGGATTGATCTCCTCTTGAAAGGCCAATTCTATTTCTATCTATTACATGAGATTATTTAACAACCTATACATAATTCTAGAAATAAAATAAACGGGCTCGATTCCGGCCCTTACAACCCATAAAAGAAAATACAATCAAAAGAAATAACCTAAACCCATAGACAATGTCACCATCATATAATACATGCTCGCGAAAAATAAAGCAATTATGTTGGTGATTAAGTTAATGAATAATTAGTCCAACTAATTAATTCCCTCAAAAAAATTCCAAATTTTGTTGATAATAAACCATTTAGTGAGAGTTTTCAATTTAAATAAATAACTTAATTAAAAAATTCTCTAAGAACCATTAATTAATTATTTCACTTAAATTAATAATACTCAATAAAAACAATTTGGGCTTTATTTCATAAAATATAATTACCAACCATTGGCATATTTACTTTTAATTAATTAGGTCCAAAACTAATTTATTGAAGAGTCCATATTTTTAAATAAAATAATTTAGGCTTATTTAATTAAATCCGGGTCATCATCCTTTTGACCCACCCGGATAATTAAAATAGTCCAAAACCCATTTAAATAAAAAATTGGACCTGAGGAAAAATAACCCAACCCGTTAAGACCCGGGTCACGTACCCGGGCCCAAGTACTTGGGCTCACGTGCGCTGGGCGCACGACACGACGGGCGCACGGCTTAAGCCTGGCCCGCACGGCGTTGTGCGCATGCTGTGCGCGCAGCGTGTGGCCCGAAGGCCACCCGCTGCACGCGCAGCGTGTGTTGTCTTCGCGCCCAGCGCGCAGACTGCGCACGTTGTTTTCAACATGCTCGTCGCGGTGTTTTTCCCACCCGATTCTCACAAAAATTAGATTTTTCAATTCACAAGTCATCATACTACAACATACATGAATTAAACGTAGAAAAGTCATGGATTATCATCACGAAAAACATATTCAAAACATGCTTCAAAAAAGGCAAAAAACACATAATCACGTAATCAATTAAATATAGAAATCAGAGATTGGCTCTGATACCACTGTTGGGAAAAAATTGCATAAAATCAGAAAATGCAGCGGAAGAATAAAATTGAATCTCAGTGGCTCATGTCTATTTCTCGTATGTAAATTGGGTTTTACGAAATTAATTACCGTTTTCGCGTATGTTGAAATCTGAACCAGCTTTGCAATCCTTTTCTTGAACAACAAATCCGTCGCTGTCTCTAAATTGCCACGCCGGACTCAAAAACGGAAATCACCTTCTTCTTCACCTTGATGGGCGGCTAGAGCGAGAGAGAAAGGGAGGAGAGATTGACTTAGAGAGAAAGTTTTTGAGTTAATTCTCTTGACCTAGTTCTTTTTCACTAAGTAATATATATATATATATATATATATCACCATATGAAACAATAACTTAGGCCCCAATAACCCCATATGTGGACGCCCACTTGATGGTTTTTAAGCCCCCCAGCTTTGGCCCAACTTTGGTTATTTAATTATTAAATAATTAATATTATTTATTCAATAAATAAATTAATTAAATAATCAATTAATTCATGTTAATATTATAATTAAATTCCCATGAGGAATTAATTAATTCATTAACTTAATTAATTAATAAAATCATCTAATGATTAATTAATTAATCTCGATATCCAATACAGAAAATTCTCTCAAGTCTTTTCCACCATTTTCTTTTTGCACTTCCTTTAAGCGCGACTCTTTAGGTTCGTCTCAAAAGGCAATTGGGAGGAAACCAAAAGGATATGAGTAACACCTAGTCAGTCATGTGGCTCACATCGTATCCCAATTGAGAACGAATGAATAGGATCATTCCAAACCATATACGTTGTGAATACCATACGTGTATAAACATTTTATTCTTATATCACAGTGAAGTGAGAGTCATGGTTTTAGTCAAACTCATATGACTTGATCATATGCTTAGCTCATAAGAATCGAGGTCATTTTATGCTTTGGCTAAAGACTTTTAACCTCACTCATTCATGACTACATAGGATATTTAGCTTATTCACTTATGAGAAAATAAATCTCATTTTGCTAATCAGTTAACTATGCTACTTGCCCATCAAGTCGCACTTCGAGGTCGATCCCACCAAAAAGTGAATTGGATCTAACTACTCTAATGACAGACTAGATGTCACAAGTACATCTTCAACTCGATTCCTCAGTCTAAGGTTCACGCGTACCTATCACAACTTATCAATTTCATCATTGACTGTCAGTGAGTGAATACCCATGTGATGAAACTGATGCGAGCCGTGTTTGAACATATTAGTCCAACTTATATGTCCATGACATAAGTTCCCACTATCATTCCGATAGTGTTCGACTGGCCCTTTCTCTGTCAAAACTTATATCATGCAAGTCCTTGTTCTGTATTGATGTCCAGTCAAATACTTTCTTAGACTTGCGAACCCTATTTAGAGAATAAGGATCAAGCCCTTCTAGTGCCATTCTTCCTATCCCATAGGAAGTAGAAGGTTTGCCATATACTCAAGGACTTTACGTTGTTTATTAACACCTTACAAACGCCTATAAGAAAACAATAAGATAATGCCTTATATATAATAAAAGGATATTGTTTAGTTACAAGTTAATGCCCTATAAATCTATCTTCTTTATGGCATTTGAGAGCATACACTCTAACAGATGACATGTGCGATATTATTTCAAATGGACCAATCAAAATATATAAGGTTATCACAAGAGCGCTTGGAGCCACGGAAGACAATCCAGATGGTTACGTCGAAAAACCAAAATAAGAATGGTCTCCAGATGAGCGTCGAAGAGCAAATTTAGACAATGTTGGTCGAAATGCTCTGTATACAGCTATTGGTGAGAATGACAACTTATTCAACATGATTAAGTCATGCAACACAACTAAGGAAATCTGGGATAAGTTAGCCATAATTTGTGGTGGCTCAGCTCAGATTAAAGAGAACAAGCTTTCCATTGCCAAGGAAAGGTTTAACAGTTTTAAGATGTTGCCCAATGAGACTTTAGAGCAATTGGACATAAGATTCACAGCTCTTGTTACAAAACTTACATCTTTCGGTATGGATTTACAGAACTGAGAAATGGTGGTTAAGATCTTTAGAAATCTACCTAGTAGATTCTTGATGAAGACAATAGCTATGAGAGAATCGAATGTGTTGGATCGTCTAACTCCAGAAGATGCTTTTTCAGAGCTCAAATCATTTGAGTTTGAGTTGAATTCGGCTAGTGATGCAGTGAGCAGTCCAGTAATTGAGTCTGGAGCGCTCGTAGCATCAATCAAGCAAATCGGGTAATAAAGGAAAAGTTTCAAATATCAGTGAGGAACAGGAGTTGGCCTTGCTAAATAGATTCAGAAAGTTCTTGAGATATGAAAAGAAAGGAAATAGTCCTAAGCATCAAGGACAGAGTTCATATCAAGCGCCTGCTCCAGTACAACAACAGTACCAAGCGCCTCAATATTCTGTTCCTTTACCCCAAGCGCCTGTTCAGTACCAAGCGTCTACTCAAAATCTCTGAGCGCCCGTGGTCTCAAAACCACACACTGCAAGGTGAACAAATGAACAAAAGATGAAAACTAATCTTTGTTATAATTGCAGAAAACCAGGGCACTACCAGGTAAATTGCCCTTATCCAAATGTTTCCAAGCCCTTAAGGCAGGATTATGTGGATAGAAACCAATTTAGGAGCAACCTTCGCCAACAAGGTTTGCTAGCGGAATCAGAACCAGCGTCTACACCTGAAGATTTGGAGTCTTCAGAGGAGAGTAGTGATGATGATGAGCCAGTGGATGACTCAGCGCTTATTTGTCTCATGGTCAGAGATGATGAAGCATCTCCTGAGGTAAACACTGAGATATCTTACCCTATCTCTTATGAAGAATACTTGACAAAGTCAAAGAATGTTATAATGAGTGTCAAGATGCCACCAAAATATATCAAAATCACTTCGATATCATTTCATCGCTTAAAAGTGATAATGTGACGTTCAAAGCAGAGTTGCAAGTTCAGCAACAATGCATTGAGAAGAACAAATCACTTGAGAGTGATATAATCAATCTAAAAAGTGATCTTGATATAATAGTCAAGAGAGAAGTTGAGTTGATTGCTAGACTTGCTAAATCAGAACAGCTCGTCTCATCATTGTCTAAAGAATCAAGAAAGCTTGTCAATGTGACTGAGGTAACAAGGTTATTTGGTGAAAAGACAGGTTTAGGATGCAATAAATTCAGCAAACAACCAAACAAACCTAATGTTACGACAAATAACAAAGGAAAGGGTGTTTTCTTTGTTGAGAAAGGTTCACAAGGTCAAACACAAAATGAACCAAGCGACCAAGGTACGAGGCCAAATGAGAAAGCAAAAGCTGACTCAGGCAAGGAAAAGGCGAAAACAAATGATTCACAATTCATCCAAACGCTCAAAAGGCTAAGGATAAACCTAATCACTGTGAGTCAAGCGCTAAGCGTCCAGCATCAAAAGTGCACCCTAAGCCAGCGCCCAGGAAATACCAGCGTCAATATCCATGAAAGTCTAGATCATATTATCGCTACTATGATGAATATGATTATGACTATGATTATGATTACTATTATAATTGAGGATATTATTATACACCCAAACAACACACACAGCACAAGGTGAACAAAAAGCACACACAACACAATGTGAAACCCAAGAAGGCCAGTATTCTTACAATGAAGACTAGACAAATATGGGTTCCTAAAGTTCTAATTCAAACTAACAATGCTACTAATCTTAAAGGACCCAAGCAATAATGGGTACCTAAACAGAAATAGAACTTCCATTTTTTATTGCAGGTACCTAGAGCTAGAGCCAATACATCTGTTTGGTACTTCGATAGTGGATCGTCAAGGCACATGACTGGTTCCAAGGATCTTCTGATCAACTATCGAGCTGCCAATGGTCCTCAGGTTGTATTTGGTGACAACTCCAAAGGTAAAACTAAAGGTATAGGTATTGTGCATAGGGGGAACATCATGATAAGTGATGTTTATTATGTTGAGGGTCTAAAGCACAATTTATTAAGCATAAGTCAATTTTGTGATAAAGGCTTTGAAGTCATATTCTCAAGCGACTGTTGCTATATAAATGATGCTAAGACTAAGTCTACTAAATTGAAAGGTAAAAAAAATAACAACGTATATTTGGTAGATTGGGGTTCAACACTTGATAACAACCCAACATGTTTTGTTGCTAAAAATGAATCTAAAATGGGTTGGTTATGGCATAGAAAAATGAATCACCTCAACTTTAAGACAATCTCTCAGCTTATAAATCTAAATCTTGTCGAGGGATTACCAAAAGGACCATTTCACAAGGATCACCTTTGTGACGCTTGTCAAATGGGCAAACAAATCAAATCATCTTTCGAGAGAAAACCTCATCTATCTACCTCTAGAATACTTGAACTACTTCACATGGATCTGTTTAGACCTGTTCAAACGATCAGTGTAAGCGGTAAAAAGTATACTTTGGTGATAGTAGATGATTTCTCTCGATTTACTTGGTTGGAATTTCTTTCATCCAAAGATGAGACATGTGACAAGTTAACAACGCTTATTCGGCAACTTCAAACATTGAAAAATCTTAAGGTTGCAAGAATAAGAAGCGATCACGGTACTGAGTTTACTAACAAGATTGTTGAGAAGTTTTGTGCAGAGAATGGAATACATCATGAGTATTCAGCTCCCAGAACTCCCCAACAGAATGGTGTTGCTGAGCGCTGGAACAGAACGCTCAAGGAAGCCGCTCAGACAATGTTAGCAGAGTCAAAGCTTGCTCCTAGGTTTTGGGTCGAAGCGATCAACACTGTTTGTTACACTCAAAACCGTTGCATGATCAACAAACAGCATGGGAAAACTCCATATGAACTATGGAAGGGATGTAAGCCAAATGTTTCATATTTTCACGTCTTTGGTTCTAAATGCTTTATCCATAATAATGGATCCCAAAGCCTAAAGACATTTGATCCTAAAGCGGATGAAGGAATCTTTCTAGGCTACGCCAAGAATGGAAAGAATTTTCGCATCTTAAATAAGATCAAATCTAAGGTTGAGGAATCTATTCATGTTGTTTTTGATGATGCTAACCAAGAACCGAGTGAGGTTAATGTGAATGATGTAAGAGTTGAAGATCTGTGTCATCAAGCGTCTAAGATCACCATTGATGATGATAGTGACGACGATGATGAAATCTTAGTGCCACCTCCTAATATTACTCGTGAGGTTGCTTTAGATAACAATGTAAGAATTGCTGATGATCATGAAGAGAGGGATCATCAAGAGCAAACAAGGATTTGTGAACTTAAAGCGCCTACGCAAGAAGGGAGTCAAGCATCTGATCGTCAAGCGCCTATTCAACCTCTTAACCCTTTCCAACCAGATAGAATTTGGCTACGTGATCATCCACCTGAGCAGATTATTGGAGATATTGGAGCGCCTATTAGGACTAGAGCCGCTACATTTAATGAGGCTATGTTCGCAAGCTTTCCATCTCAAATGGAACCTAAGAAAGTGGATAAGCGCTAAGCGATCCAAGTTGGATTGAAGCCATGCAAGAAGAGCTGAATCAGGTTGAGCGTAGTAAGGTTTGGACGCTAGTACCAAGACCAACTCACCAAGGAGTTATTGGAACTAGATGGGTTTATAGAAACAAGATGGATGAGAATGACATTATAATAAGAAACAATGTCAGACTCGTAGCTCAAGGATATTGCCAAGAAAAGGGTATTAACTTTGATGAGACATATGCTCCTGTCACCCGTCTTGAAGCAATCTGTATGTTTCTAGCGTATGCAGCATTCAACAAGTTTACGGTGTATCAGATGGACGTGAAGAGTGCCTTCCTGAATGGTAAACTCCAAGAAGAAGTATATGTGGAACAACCACCGGGATTCATCAACAACTATGGTAAAGGTATGGTGTACAAGCTAGACAAAGCACTTTATGGGCTTAAGCAAGCACCCCGAGCATGGGATGACACTCTCTCTATTTTTCTTATTGATAAAGGCTTTTCAAAAAGCAGCGTTGATACAACGGTATTTAAAATTACCAATAACGAAGATATTCTCTTGGTCCAAATTTATGTTGATGATATTATATTTGGTTCTACTAATAAACGTATGTGTGAGAAATTTTCGAAAATGATGCAAGAACAATTTGAAATGAGCATGATGGGTGAATTAACTTTCTTCTTAGGATTACAAGTTAAACAATTTCCTAATGGCATATTTATTAACCAAGCTAAATATACAAGAGATATGATTAAGAAATTTGGTATGGAAAATGCATCATATTCAAAAATTCCAATGAGCCAAACGCTTAAGTTAGATAAAGATGAAAGTGGGAAGAAGGTTGATATCACTAATTATAGAGACATCATTGGATCACTTCTTTATCTTACTGCCAGTAGACCTGATATTATGTTTTCGGTATGCATGTGTGCAAGATTTCAAGCTGATCCTAAAGAGTCACACTTAATTGCTGCCAAGAAGATCCTTAAATACCTAAAAGGCACACAAAATGTGGGCTTATGGTATCCTAGGGATTCTCCTTTTGAACTAATTGGTTACTCAGATGCAGATTTTGCAGGTTGCAAAATAGATCGTAAGAGTACTAGCGGTACATGTCAATTTTTAGGTGATAGGTTAGTTTCATGGCATAGTAAGAAACAACAATCCATAGCTACCTCTACAGCCGAAGCTGAGTATGTAGCTGCAGGAAGTTGTTGTGCACAAGTGTTATGGATGAGGCAACAACTTAGAGATTATGGCATAATCCTAGGTCCGACCCCCATTCATTGTGATAACTAAAGCGCTCTAGCCATGACTCAAAACCCCGTTCTCCATTCCAGAACCAAACATATTGACATTAGATACCATTTCCTTCGTGACCATGTTCAAAAGAAAGATATCTCCATGCACTTTATTGGAACTGACAAACAATTGGCAGATATCTTCACCAAAGAGCTCAACGAACAACGTTTTCTCACTTTAAGAAGTGAATTAGGTATGATTGATTTAAACGCTTAATCATTGTGCATCATATTTTATTAGACATATAATTTAGGGGGAATCCACTTGATTTATGTCTAAAAAGATTTTTTTAAGATTGGTACAAGTTATCAAATTTAGGGGGAACCTTAAAATTGTACTTAAACATAATTGTAAGCGTCAATGATCAAAATTTTCAGATGTATGATCATCAACGCTCAGTATTATTTATGCATAAAATATTGGACGCTAAAACATAAAAAGGTTTTTGATCTCAAGCGTCAATATTACAACAGTTATAATAAATACCAACAAGTGTTATACCAACAAGTGGTATCTGTTAAGCGTTGAACCAATTCCATTCAACACTTAATATAAAATTGTTTATAAAAGTCATGCATAAATTTTACACGATTCTTGAAGTAGTGGATAGACTCAACAGTTTATTTTGTACTCTATTCACACACTTCTATCACATCAAACTGGCGGGTAATCAAAAGCTATTCAAAATGACGGTTCAGAGATAGCACGTGTTTGTGTACCTGTCAGTGTACCATCAGGCACGTGTGTTACACTCTGAAAATGCCAAACGTTTTTAAAACTTTAACTCAGATGTCAAATCTCTATATATGGGAGTTACCAAATGTAACTTCTCTCTCTTACACAAAACTCGCGTCCACAATTAATATTTTTATGGATGAGATTAAAAATTCTTTACACGTGTCTAAATTCTACAGAGACTAGAGAACACAAGTTTCAAAAATTCATTACTGTGTCATTCAAAACACAATTTCTGCAGAAAAATTATTCACTTTCACTCAAAGCTTTCTGCAAATTTTACTCTCTCTCTCTCTCAAAGCAAAAAGAAAATCTCAGTTCATCTCTTTCACTAAAAATGGCACCAAAGAAATCTTCTGCTACTTCTGCCGAGCCTACCATCAAGGTCACTGAAGGCCTTGTTGTCGATTGGAAATTTCTTTGTGAACAACCTCGGATCAACCTGACAGATATGATGGACATGGTAGTCAAAGCTGGGCTTAAAACTTTCTTAACACAATACTCCTATTTGTTTCCGACGGAAGTTGACACCTTCTGGAAGACTGCTAAGCTCTCCGAGGACAAGAAGTCTATCTTTTGCCTCATTCATTTGTCCAAGAAGGAATCGCCAAAGGAATTCGTGTTGACTACTGCCTCCATTACTAAGAACTTCAATCTCCCAAATGAGGGTGAGGCATTGGATTGCGTCACTTTGAATCAAATCAAAGAAGCATGGACAACCATGAGTGCTTACGATGGTGTACCCTACAAACAGCACTTTGAAAAGAAAGAACTGGTCTCCAAATACCGACTGATGACTGATGTCTGCAGCAAGATCATAGAATGCAGAGTGGGTACTTTTGATAAGGTGAACCTAGTGCAATTTCAGATGATGACGGCGATACTCCTCAACATCAAGATTAACTGGAGTGAGTATGTTTTTGGAAGATTTTGGGAATGTTTAAGCGCCCCAAATAAACCGTATGGGCTTATTTTGAGTGATCTGCTGTACAAATTCAGAGTGTGTCTACTCGTCTGGTCAACCTTTGAATAAGACTAAGTTGTTGGGAAGAAGGATTCTGAACAATCTCTTCAATCCTCCCAAGGTTGGTGGTGCTGCTAGCCCACTTTCTGAGCGTCAGGAAGTACGTCAAGCGTCCGATGAGGAAGCTGCGTGTCCAGTTCCAGAAGAAGCCGTGAAGCGTCTGGCTGCAACAAAGAAGAGGGCTCCCAAAAAGCCCAAGGCTCAAGTTGTTCCCTCTCCTCAAAAGGATGATGAGGATGCAGAGGATAAGTTACCTCTCATCAAGCGGTGGAAGCTGGAAGGCATTATTAAACAAATAGACTTTGAGGAACCAGCTGTTGCTCCTCCCGCTCAAAAGCTCAAGCTCATTAAAGGATTCAATGTAAAGAAGATCTTTAAGCGTACCAGGACAAGCAAGCGTCAAGCTGCTCCTGTTCCTGAAAAGCCTGAGACTGTTGAGCCAAGCGCTCAAGTTGCGGATGAGCCAAGCGCTCAAGTTGCGGTTGAGACAAGTTCTCAGGGTAAGTTTATTTCTTCCCACAACATTTCTATTCCTACATCTGTAGAAGATCCTGCTCTTATAGAGGATAATTCATATGTTACAGCTTTAGTTCCAGCTGTTGCTGAAGCATCAACAGACGTCCACTTGGATGTTGAGATGACAGAAGTTGTGGCTATTGCCAAAGACGTTGCCGCAGAAGCTGCTGCAATTGAAACTGAGGAACCTGCTCCCAAAGAGGTTCAAACATCAATTCCTGTTCCGGCTATAACGGAGGCACGCTCAGAAGGTCAGAGCGTTGCTGAAGACATTACAAAGCCAAGGCACTTCTTCAAACTGGATGATCTGAAGACGATTGATCATTCAATCAATTATATGCCTCCAACGCTTAAAGAAGATTTCATTCCTGCAGGCTATAATGAAGAAAGATACATTGCTGCTGAGAATGAGATTGCCCTGCTGATTGATATTGACAGTAAGATCAGGGATATAGTGTTCAACACCGAGCTGACAAAAATTGAGAGAAAGTACTATCTAGCCCTTCAACTCGGTAAAACTCCTAGTCAAATACCATCTTCTACTATTCTTCAACAAGATAGACAAGGAGGTAGAACTCCTAGGTGTGATGTGGATCTGGCTTACTACCTAGAATATAGGCAGAGTAAGTCAACTGGTTTTGCTCTGAGAGACTACAACATCAGAGTGTATGATCCTTTTCGCCCAGAGTTTCTCAACCCTTCAGAGGAAGTCTTAAACAGAGAAGGCTACACACATTTTCCTCTTATAGCAAACAGTGATGAGAACAAGAATTCTGTCAATCCGCTTCGACTGTGGAAGAATAAAGGAGTTCATGCTGGTGAGTGTCTAGAATCTCTAACGGATTTGATTCAATCAGAAGCTGATGCATACTTTGACAGCGTCTGGAATGCTACCTATCAGACTGATCGATATCACTTTGAGTCCATCAGAGACATCCATCATGAAGGCATTCGAGCTATGGTCAATACTGGAACAGACTACTGTGTGAATGAAGTCAACTGGGTTGAAGAGTATATGGGCCACAGATATACGTTCACAGAATTAGTTCAAGCTCCTCATTTATTTGGCATAGGCATGCATGACAAGAAGCGTCATTTCGCCAAGTATTGCCTGAAGAAGCGTCAACAGAGAGTTGGACCTGTTCTCAAGATCCCAATTATTCGACATCAAATTGAGCAGTGTTTGCGTCAAGAGCTTCACAGATTGTCCATTACTTATCTTCATTTCAACGCTCAAACATCTACCAGTGGCAGCTCTTCGGTATTTTGCTTAAATTTCGCTCCTAGCCACTGCGAAGATAACTTTAATTTGATGGTGAAGATTATGACTCCCCTATCTCATTTTGATAGAATCTTCACTGGAAATCTCAGACAATGGAACGTCTCAATAATCTACTCCTTTCGAGGATATCCACTGTTTCCTTCTATCCGCAAAGAGGTACTCAATCACTATGAGTTTGTCCTCTCACTGCTGGAAAGAAATCAGGGACTGGCTCAAGCTATCTATCCCTACCTAGAAGAGTACTACAATTCATATGTACCTGAATCTCAACGTCTCCAACATCTTCCAATAGATAGATTGATTGGATTTTCTAGAGATTACTGTCCAGATGCGATTTTCTCTATCTGCCAAGCACCGTCCAAAGTCTTCCCAAATTATGTGTTGGATATCATTGGTCCCATATACATCAGGGCCATAGATAGTCCAATTCGCACATTCATTCAAGGTACTTGCCTTCCTCTTCAACATCTGGCTGAACTTCTGGAAGTCGCTTCCAATTCTTTCGCCGATGTAGCCAATTAGAACTTCCAATTCGATGATTTTTGCCAACCAGAGTCAGTGCTTGAAGAAGAATCTGCTAAGGTGATTGAAGTGTTTGAACCAGCAGAAGTCGTAAGTATTCCAGCGTCTGCTGAAGAACCAGTTCAAGCGTCTCCACGAGAGGATATTCCTGACGCCCCTGAACTAGTTGATTCTGTTTCTACTAATACTATTGAGGATCTCCCAATTGATGTATGAGGTACAATTTTTGATCCTGCATATCAAGCTCCCCTTGACTCACTCAAGCATACATCCAGATTCAAGCGACTGGCTCCTCAAGCGGTTCCATCAGATGTGAGTCAAGCGTTTGGACCTTTGCTGAAATCTGTCTTAGAGGAGATGAGCAATCACGCTACTCAGAATGAAGAATCTCTCCACTGGATTAAGACCGATTTGGCAAAGATTAAATCTCAAACTATGAGCGCCCAGATTACTCATATGCGCGGTTCTGCTCAAGCGGTTGTTGATGAATGTCGCAGAGAATTTCAAGATATGAATGATGCTACCAGCACTAAGATCCTCGCTTTGCAGGAACGTTTCGACAAGCGTCTGGATGATCTTATAAATTCAATGTCTCAGATTGCTCATCAGGTCAGTTTACTCACAGAACATTTTCTGAAGAGTGATGATGGCAATAAGGGGGAAGAAAAAAGGAAAGGAGAGAAGAAGAGAGCGTCCAGTTCAAGAGCTCAAGAACCTCCTTCTCCTCCGAAGCGTCAGCTAATATATCCTCCTTCTGCGCTAAGTCTCCCATCTTGGATAACTGCTTTTGGCGTAAGTGATTCTGCTGGAGCGCCTAGTAGAACGCTAAGAGAACCTCCACTAGCACTATATCCAAACTTACCAATACCTTCTCAAGCACGGCTTGAACAGTTTAACATCCCTCTTTAAAGAGCATCTATTCCAGAACCTACAGATTCAAGAATTTTAGCTGAAGAGAGACAGATGACTGATTTCATCCGAACTTTCAGAATTTGCCTAAGGTATATTGGTATTGACCCAACTGATTGGGACAAACACTTTATTGCTTTCAAGAAGAGACAAAAGGAAGAGAATAAGCTCATAATCGACAAAGATCATGAAGCGATGATGACTTTGGAAGATAACCTAACTGAAGCTATCCGAGCTGAAATGCCCAAGCGATACAAAGTTAGACCAAGTCGTTAAGGCTTTTTGATTTGCATTATTGACACGAAAAATCCTTACGTGTATTAAACAGCAAGTGGACTGGTCGTGTGTAGTAATAAAGTGGACTTTAAGTCCGAGTTATCGATCCCACAGAGACAAGATTATTTAAAGCTAGGAATTTAAAAGCAATTAAAATTGAATTAAAAGATTGTGATTAATTTACAATAAAAATGTAAAAACGAGACTTAGCAAACAGATTTAGATTCTTATGAGATAAAACAACTAAGGCACATGCTTCAACCCTGAACTATTCTTCGTATTATTAGACTACTAGAAAATTTCTTAATTAATTACTACCCGAGTAATAATCCTATGATAAATTGACAGTTCTCTAAATATGTCTATCCGAGAATTTAATCAATAATCATGCATTCAAGTTCTAGAATTTCCCCGAATAAATCCGGCTAACTGCACCCGGGAATCTCTACCTATCTCTAGGGGCAATTCCCTATTTTTTACGGATGATGTGATGATTTCTTTGAACCCTAACTTATATTCTTTCAAACTATTAAGTTAGGCAATATGACAAACATATGGCGATCAAACATATGCAAGTAATTACACACAAAATCAAAACACAAAGCAATTGTAGAATTAATACGAAGAATAATATCATATATATATACTCATAACTTTGGCCTTCACAAGGCCCTAGTTAAGGGAAAATTAGTTCATAATTGAAATTGGGAAAACAATAAAAACATAGAATTACTCATAGATAAAGATGAATATCAAACTAAGAAACTCCCTATTTTGGATTGATGATCGATTCTTGATTCGAAGCTTGAATCCCTTCTTTTCCTCTTCTTAGCTCTTCAAATATGATGATAGGATGACTTAAAACCAATGCTCCCCCAAAGAATTTTCGTCCTCACACTCTCAAAGGATGATTTTTTGATGTTCTCAAGTGAGCTCCCCACTCCCCTTTAAATACCCAAAAATCCACCTACCAAGAATTTGAGCTACCCTTCTCTTTCTTTCCTCCTACCAAGAATTTCTACCTACCAAGAATTTGCACCTACCATCTTGTTTTCCACCTAACAAGAATTTCCATACCAAGAATTTGCACCTACCATTCTCTTGTTTTCCACCTAACAAGAACATGAGCTGCCACGTGTTTTCCAGCGCAGGGATAGTGTTTATTCATAAACGTCTCCACAGATCTCCGAATTGGATGATTCAAGTACCCATGTAAAGATAAGACATAGATCTAAAACTTTGTAGAAGGACACTTCATCTAATTCTGTCTCTAAAAATATCTGGCGTTCCAACATGGAGGTTGTTTCTGATTTGGCGCTCAGGTGTGCTGAAATGGTACTAAAACATGATTTTGGCTAACTCCAGCTTAAAGGTGTAAAACATCTTGGCGTAAACTTGTTTTATTCATCATTTTTCCACACTTTCTTCAACTGTGTCCACTTAAGGCCTGAAATCACTTAATGCACGAATTAAACGCACAAGTGACAAAATCAAGTGATAAATGAACCTAAAACATAAACGCAAAGGGGCTTAAAAACACGTAAAAATGACTCCTATCAACTATCTATATTCTTGTCTCTTATATAACTTTTGTTTAGTTGTAAAAATGCTTGTAATCATTGATATATATAAAATGCATTTTTCAGCTAAAACATCTCGTTGAAGCGTAACTAACTTTAACTAACCTTATCTAACCAAAGTTAACTTTTATTTTAGCTGTCTAACTCTTGAACTATAAAAGAGTAAGTATTGTCATCATCAAAAAAGGGGAAATTGTTAGGAATTTCATGTTAGATGTTTTGATGATGACAATTAGGACTTTATGTTAGACCCCAAAATATGTAAGTTTGATTTTATTTAGAAAGCATGTATAAGCTTTGAAGCGTTAGATTTGTAATAGGCTTTGCTTTATTTTATTATAGATTATTAGGTTAAGTAGTTTTAGGCTGAGCGTCTGATGAATTCTGAGTGAGCTTATCAGTAGTTTAGTGTGAAGACTCAAGCGCCTAAAGTCTGAATGAAGATGAAGTTTCCAAGCGTCCAAACGACCAGCTATATCAAGCGTCACTTATAGGACAGAAGTTATTCAAGGATGAATAAGCGTCTACCAATGACTAATTTCACCTGAATTTATTTCTAAATCCAGAAGGAGTTTAATGCAAATATTCTCAGTGCATTAAGTGCCAATGGGCATTTAATTCAAATGCATTAAATGCTGATAAGAGCATTTAATGTGATAAGCTCTTTCGGACGTACGGAGAAGCCACCCTATTGGACTGTCAACTATTCACAGACTGCAACACCAACTTTTGAGCAGCAGATTTTCAGGAAAAATGACAGAAGTTGTTCACTCGCTGAAGTGAGAGACACGCGCCTGTGCATGTATCAAACGAACATTTTTTCCAAGAATGCCTATAAATAGGACTTCAACAACAAGCCAAACACAGAACGAATATACTACAAGCCGAATTGCTGTTACATTGAAGTCTCATTCCTTAAACTCTCAAAAAAGCCAGAATATTCAAGCAAACATTCTCTTTGCTTTTCTTCAAATGCTGAGACAGTCAACCAATATCTCAAACATTCTTTTTGAAAAAACCCACATTACTATTGAGATATTCCCAAGTTGTTTGAACTTCATCAAAATCAAACAAACCGTTTAGAAAAACCCCATCCAAGCCTCACGATCTGTGTGAACTCAAAGTTGGATATTGCATTATTTCAGGGTGAAAGAAGCAAGGGGATTGAAGTAATTTGGAGCAGAAATCTGTGTGATCAAGGAGCTCAAGTCACTGACATCTATCTCTCCCTAATTTGTAGAAGATTCTGTGTGATTCTTTGAAAATCATTTTAGTGGATTGTCTCCAAGTGTTCAAGGAGAAGAAAGACGTAGTTGGGATTACACCACCCAACGAACGTTACAAATATTGTGTCATTTACTTTACAGTCAATTCTCTTACTTATCATATCATTGTATAAATTGATTAAGTAAAACACAATCAAACGCTAAGCAACTAAGAAACAACTTGTGATGCTAAAGCTTTCAAAAAGAGAAGAGTCTAAATTATTCCGTTGTGCTAACATTGATTAAAGAACTGAACGCTTAAACCTATTTGGTTAAAGTATTCAAATCTTAAAGTCTAAGTTAACTTTCTAAAAACAGTCTTCATTAGACACTTAGCCTAAGCGTCTATATTTCAAGTAAACGCTCAGTCAAGCGTCTACATTTCAAGAGTCCAAAACCATTGTAATACGAAATTTTTGAAGTCGAAAAAAGACTTCAGGGTCTATTCAACCCCCCTATCTAGACCCTTTCGTATGCCACCTGGGACCAACAATGACTTTCAACTTAGTCCAATTACTAATTAGGTCCAATATATTTTAATCAAATTAAAATATAATACTAATTAATATTCCTCCATATTAAATAATCTAATTATTTAATAAAAGGGAGAGTATAATAAATAAGTCTATTTATTTATTATAACTTACTTATTTCCATTAATCTAATTAATCAAATAAATTAATGCGTTCATTATAAATACATCTAATTATTTATTATTAATTTATTTACATTAATCCAATTAATCAAATAAATTAATTTGCTCATCAAATAGCAAATTACCTAATTTATATAATTGACAACAAAAGAATTCTCTTTGCTCAATTCCTTTTAAGCGCGACTCTCTGGGTTCGTTTCAATTGGCATTGGGAGAAAACCAAGGATGTGAGTGTCACTAAGCCAGTCACGTGGACTCATCGAAACCCAATTGAAATGAATGGATCAATACGAACCTTTAGGTCACAGTACCATGTGAGTATATGTCCTTCACTATAACATCCCGATCGAGTGAGAGTCATGGAATATGTCAAACTCACAGAACTCGTTATTGTGCTTTAGGGAATCATAGTAAGATGAAATTACTGAACTACCCTTTTGTACTATGCATAAGTTAGTTCTCCTGCTTTGGCCAAAGACTTATAATTTCATTTACCTATGATCGCACATGATGTTAACTCGTTACTACCCGAGACAGTGAATCCCTTATTAGTAATCACCGAATAATTGCCACTCATCCTTCTGAACCGCACTTCGAGGTTGATCCCACCAAAGGGTGAAATGGATCTAACTACTCTTATAACTCGTTCAGTTTCATAAGTCCAACCTTCGTGAATCCTTGGGTCTAAGGCTCACGCAAACTACCGCAACCAGTAATTCAATCATTAACTATCCAAGAGTAAATGCCCATGTGATCGAATTACGATTAGCCGTGTTCGAATGTGTCAATTCCATTGACATATCTATGACCTAGCTCCCACCATCCAAAGTGACCAATTGACACTCCTTGTCAAAGCTTGTGTCATACAAGTCTGGTCTTAATGCCCAATTAAAACTTGTCGACTTGCGAACTTTAGTTTAAGTAAACAAGGAACCGATACTTCTAGTGTCCATCTCCTCAGATCATTGAGGAGTAGAAGCTCTCTCTTGATTACCTTAGACTTATTTGTTCAATAGTTATATTAATGCCATCAAGATTGATATGAACAAAACCTATGCCTTTATTAATGAATAAGAGTTTGTACAACATAAATATAATGCCCTATCAATCTAATTCCTCTATGGCATAGAGGGCATAATCCTAACAATCTCCCACTTGCACTGAATGCCAATCGTTATGGTATCTAATACCCATCTTCTCAAGATGTCGTTCTAGCACTGCCTGTGATAGGGGCTTGGTCAGTGGGTCAGCAATGTTATTTGCTGAATCTATTCTCTGAACGGCAATGTCGCCTCTTCCAATGATCTCTCTAATGATGTGGTATCTTCTCTCAATATGTTTGGATTTATTGTGAGACCTGGGTCCTTAGCCTGCACGATGGCTCCATTGTTGTCACAGAATAGTGGCAACGGGAGCTCCATGCTAGGAACCACTTGAAATTCAGCCATGAACTTCTTTATCCAACAGCCTCTTTGGCCGCCTCTGAGGCAGCCACGTACTCAGCTTCGATGGTTGATTCAGCCGTCGTTCTTTGCTTGGAACTTTTCCAAGTCACTGCACCACCGTTTAAAGCAAATACAAACCCCGATGTGGATTTACGGTCATCGACATTAGACTAGAAGTCAGAGTCAATATAACCTTCCACTTTCAGTTCCCCATCTCCATATGTCAAACACATATCCTTAGTTCTTCTTAAGTACTTGAGGATACACTTCACTGCAATCAAATGCTTTTCCCCTGGGTTAGCTTGAAACCTACTTACCACACTCACAGCGTAGGCAATGTCCGGTCTCGTGCATAACATAGTGTACATAAGACTTCCTACTGCTGATACATAGGGGACTCAACTCATTCTCTTACGATCATCCGCACTTTGAGGACCTCATCGATTTGGAGAGATGGAGTCCATATCTTATGGGTAAGAGGCCTCTCTTGGAATCTTTCATTCCAAATCTTTTTAGAACCTTTTCCAAATAGAGGGCTTGGGAGAGACCCATTTTCCTATTCGCTCTATCCCTGAAGATACGAATTCCAAGGATATAGCTCGCTTCTTGTAAGTCTTTCATGGAGAGCGTACTTGAGAGCCACATTTTGACCGAAGTCAACAGGCCTATATCATTACCTATTAGTAGAATGTCGTCTACATATAGGACCAAAAATGATATTTTGCTCCCACTGGATTTCTTATAAACGCATGGTTTATCTTCGTTCTTGATAAAGCCATAGTTCTGAACTTCTTCATCAAAACGAAGATTCCAGCTCCGCAACACTTATTTAAGTCCATAAATTGATCTATTCAATTTACACACCTTATGAGAATCTTCATTGAACACGAAACCTTTCGGTTGTTCCGTATAGATGTCGTCCTCGAGGTATCCATTCAGGAACGTGGTCTTCACGTCCATCTGCCAGATTGCATAGTCTAGGTGTGTGACTATTGCAAGCAGAATTCTAATGGATTTGATCATGGCAACGGGAGAGAAGGTTTCCTCATAGTCAATACCCTCTTTTTGACTTTATCCTTTTGCCACAAGCCTAGCTTTAAAGGTATCGACCTTGCCATCCGGACCAATCTTTATCTTATAGATCCACTTGCACCCTATTGGTGCAACACCCCATAGGGCGATCCACTAGAGTCCAGATTTGGTTCGATTACATCAAATCCATCTCTGTCTTCATAGCCTCAAGTCATTTCGCAGAATCTATATCCCCCATCGCCTGCTCAAAAGTAGAGGGATCATCTCCATAGTTTCCTTCTGCTATGGCATACAAATTATGCTCTCTCTGTAGCAGATAACCATATCTCTCAGGCGGCTGAGATACTCTACTCGATTTACGCGACGGTGGTTGCGTTTAGTTAGGTTCATTTTGAGTCTCTCGAACAGTGGTCTCTAAAGGGATTTCGTTTTGTTCTTCTAGAACATTCTTTCTTCTTGCACCACCTTCTCGAACGAACTGATTTTTGAGAAAGTACGTATGTAGGGCCACAATGACTCTTTGATCATCGTGCAGGTAAAAGAGATATCACATAAAATTTTCTGGGAAACCAACAAATTGACCTTTTAAAAATCTATCTTCCAATTTCTCCATCTTTGTCTTTTTCACATAGGCTGGACAACCTCATATCCTAATGTGTTTAAGATGTTGTGATTCGGTCTAGCGTATAAACTTTTTTAATCCAAATCACACCGAGAATCGAATCCAAGGATATTCATGATATTTGTGGTAAACATAATAGGAACGAATTATGATAGAGAGTAATCAAATTACCTCTTGACAACAAAATTCTAAATTATCAGCAGCAGCCCCAGACTTCTACCTCTAGATAATCAAGTGGAAGAAAAATTCTCTAAGAAAAGCTCTGATCTCCTCCCGGCAACAATGGCGGCGGCGGCTAGTTGGAGAGAGTGGGAGAGAATTTTCTTTCCTATTGCTCTAGATTTATTTTTGGCTCTCAGTCAGATTCTAAAACAATGACTTGTGTATATAGAACAGCTTGGACGACCAAACCCAACAATATTAAACCATGAACTGAAGAAACCCTACCTGTCAGTTGATGGAGAAACTTGAAAAATCCGGATTATGACGCCGAGGAAATAATTTGGAACGCGACTCCAAAGGACCTAAACTCACCACAACGAAAAGAAAAATCTCACCACAAAGATAGAAACCCTAACCCTAACCCTCATGAAAGAGAGACGTCCACTTTCTTTTTAATTAAATTACCAAATCGCCCATTTATTATTTGAACCCACAATTTCCATGCAAGATAAATATAACTTTCACTATACTATTCATTATTTTAAAGGTTTATCTTCACATTTTTAATGTTTGAACATCATTATTAATTATTTAAAATAATAATTAGAAATCATAACATTAGATTTCTTACATACATAAGTTAAAATCATGTCAATTTTTCTTACATCGGGTCAAGTTTTTATTCTATATTTTTATATCAGGTCAAACATTTAGGCAAAAAATAATATTATCATCGATAATATTTATCTAAAATATTAATATTAGCTTTTTTACATCAGGTCAAGTTTTTACTTCACATATGAAGTTCAGTATCTATTAGGTAAAAAAGTAAAATAAAATAATAAATTTGAATTTGTGATATCCGTTAATTAACTTTTTTTTTTTTGGTATATGAGTTGATGTCAACGAAAATCACATGAAAGAGTGATTTGAATTTTAGTTCATTAGTTGAATTGTAAATGCTTAGCTTATATCAATAGGAGATTTTTTTTATGAACAATAGATTACATTTCACAAATTTATGAATGAAAATTAGATTTAAAAAATTACTCAAAATTCAAGGGAGATGATCTATTTTATTTCAAAATTTCCAATTTCTCATCATTTCTTAATTGTAATAGCTATATGCTTCTCAAAATACACTAATGAAAATACAAAATAAGTTCATACAAGAAAAAATAAACAAAGATTATGCGAAAGTTGCAATATATATATTGTCTAGTGTGTTCAAATATTAAAATGTGACGATAAACCTTTAAAATGATGAATAGTATAGCGACAATTATATTTGTCTTATATATTAAGAAAAATTATGTGTTGAAATAATACATGGTCACTTTGGTAAATTTGTCAAAAATAAAGTAGATTTGGGGTGTGATTCACATTTGTGGAAGTGCTAATATCAACTCCCAATTTTCATGGTTATGTTTTCTGGATCAAATTTTCATTTATTGGATCATCAGAAAATAAAAATGCTCACATCAAGCCAAATTTTACAGAAAATGCTTCAATTTCAAATCCTGCCACATATTCTCTTATATAACTACTCATCAATTCAATCACTTCATTCTCTCTCTTCATTAATTACATAATTCAACTATCCAACACATTCTTTTTTTTATTTTATCATAAACAAAATATTTTCTAATTTTTTCTCATATCATCATTACATATATAACTAATTCAATCAGCTTTATATCACATCTACACAATTTTCAAATACTTCTCAAGAACACATCCAAACAAACAAAAAAAAAAAAATATTTCACATGAACTTTTATAATACACATTTTCTAATAAAAACTCAAAATTCATTTTCAAAAACACAATTATACAAAGCCAATAAATTTCCTTATTTTTAAACCAAATACATCTTTACTAAAATCAATAACACAAAATGGAGTGCCGCTTTCCGTTTATTATCGGTCACACTTAAATCAATGACAAAGTAGAATTTCAACACAGAAAATAAAAACAAAAAATGAAAACCAAACGCCCCCTGATCTTTGCCTTTGACTGTATATATATATAAATTGTTGAAAACCTACACTCAAATAAACAGAGTGACAGAAGAAGAAGAAGAAGAAGAAGAAGAGCTGAAGAAGAAGATCTACTGCTCTCATAAACCCTCCAACAAATGGTATCACTCAATTTCATGCCTTTGACTTTCGCTGTTTTTCCATAACGATTCTTATATATGTTGATGTAATATAATCGTGAAATCTCTCTAATTTTTTTTGAAAAAATAATAATAAAAAAAGGGTCAATCGGCGAAAGCGATTTCAAGCCCAGTTCCAGATGCGTGGTACCCGACCCTCGCATTTTTCATGCTCGCCATCGGCCTTGTCGTCACCGCCTCTTTCTTCATGTCAGTTTCTGTTTTTTCAATTTCTTTGGAATTGGATCTAATATTTTTTTTATGTCTATAAAATTCGATATGGGTATATATATTTGTCTTGGGATCTGTTTATTTGATATCAATTGTTCAGATGTGGTTCTATACGATCTCAACCGAAATTCATTTCGATTGTGTGTGTCCTATATGTTAATCGAGGATTCATATTTATGACGTAATTGATACGTGTAACCGATTATCTAAAAAAAAAAAAGAAGGGGTATATGGGACTCAATTCCTGATTGCAAATAAGTAAATTGAGAATATGATATATTTAATCTATGGTGAAAATGGATAAGGATTCACATAACAGGGCTTTTGATTGTAATGATAAATTTTCATCGGGTCTCCATTTAGAAAGCCTGTACTTATGGTTGCCCGCGACAATATCAATAGTGATTGTATGGGGTGTATGGTTCCAGGTTTCAGAGTAATATAGTTGTTGCAGTTCCTCTTTGCTCCAACTATTATAATTTGGGTGTTGAAAAACTATCGGAGTTCATTTTAACCTTTAGTCATTGAAATAAGATTCAGTTTTGATTTTATAAGTACTTGATTTCGTTATTCTTTGTTAACATTTTCATCCTTTCATTCCTTTTATATCTGATATGTTGATAGAGGAGTTAGAAAGGAAAAACTGAATAATAGAAAAGCATTCAAAAGCCATCATATCCTAATCCTCCCTTCATCCACATTCTTTGCTGTAATTTATCTACTCTTTTGATTATTCCATCGCTGCCATCCATAGTTAACGCTGCCCCACATCACCCTTTCATTGACTTCAGCAAGATTACACATTTATTGTGCAAGGTCTACCTCCTTCAACTATTTCTCTCCTACTACTTGGCTGTAAGAAGCTATAGTTATCTTTGTCGCATTCCTATTTCCAGCATGCCATCAACTTCAGATTTCTTTGGATACTGAAGATTATTACGAGCTAATTATATTTGAGAAGACATACTTTTCGATCATTGTTCCACCAATCAGCAACACTGAAAATAATTTAGGAAGACTAAGTTTTAGTACTAGTGTTTTGGGTCTTTTAGGTGGACTGCGAGAAAAAACATTAGCTTTCGAGGGTTTGAAGGCAGATTGGTAGGATGATCCAGTGAGCTTGATAATGGCTTCTGTTTTTCTCCGTCGCATGATCCCTTTTGTGTAGCTTGCCACTTGACTTTTGTTCATTCATTTCCTATTTTATTTCTTGCGAAAGGAAACCATAGCAAAAGCCAAAAAGGACTTCCAACCTGTAGCTTGCCAGAAATTGAAAGCGAATCAATTGTGAAGTGTCCGAGTGGACTATCTTCAATGGGATCTCTAGAGATGTATATAGTTTGATAATGGAGGATACGGGAGATTCAGTCAATCATTACAATTAACTGGCCTGTCTCAAATTTAAAGAATTATCGTTAATATTGATGTTTCTTAAGTTCATAGTGGTGGGTGCTGGTAATGTTATATTGAGGTAGAGTTAGGCAGCTCTTTTCTATAGTAATGAATAACAAGGCAAGAGTTTTGTATGTGATTCACTTTTAAAGTTGAACACCTGGCTGAAATGTTGCTGTTTAGAGAAGCCATACAAGATTGCGGAATCCGTAAGTAACAGAGAGGAATCCGTTTTGGGAAATGTTCAAGTTTTCATCTGCTGATGGGAAATTTCTCAATGTGCCCACAAACTTTCTCTTTTAACAAAATGTAAAAACATGTCTTAACTGTGCCTATTGTGTTTAACTTGTCCAAGGTCGAATCTGTCTAGGTGTGACTATGTCTACACATTCCCTCATTTTTATCTGACCAATGAGAGTGTCTGTGCTTCCTACTTATATGCAAAAGGTCTGATTATTTTGACTTAAGAATTTATCCACATTAGCTAAGTAGTGGATACCGTAATACCTTTTCTGCATCATGTGCTGACCCCACAACATAGAAGTGTAACCATTATGAGTTGAGAGCACTGTGGTGTGCTCCCTATGTACACATCAAACTGGATCAGGATTAGTAGTTTGCGCTAAAGGATTGTGTTGGAGCTTTTTGCTTTCATTCTCTCATTTCCCACACGAGACCACTTTAGTATGGTGTCACATATGGGTGCCAATTTAAATGCCAATCAGGTAAGTAGTCGACCTTGAGAACATAGAGATCCACTCTAGAAATATTTTGAGTTTATCAATAGATGTACGGACATGTGGTTTATAATACTGGTAAGCTAATATTATTATGCTTTAAACATGTTTTGTGTAATTTGACATGAAATAAAGTCCGAAAGGGTTTGACATGTGTCGATTATTTGGTGAAATTGTCTTCTTGCGTGGTGACTGGTGCATGGCATGTTTGCCAAAGTGCTTTTCGCTAACACCAAAGTGAACTATGAGAACTTATATGGAGAGTTATTGATATTATCTAATTGGATTGCTCTAGGCGTCTGATGTAATGTTTGTGATCAGAACTCATTTTCATTACCTTAAAATTCTTCCTCTTCATTAAACACATGAATACAGATCATGAAATGGGACAAACGATGATAAGAGAAGGTAATGGATTTTGTAAATTAGTAAATCTTAATCAGCACATATTTTCTGGATAAGTAAAGCTATTGATCAAGCTATCATTAACCATTTGCTTTCCTTTGTGTTCCATGAAAATGAGTATGAATTTCTGGCTTTGTTCTTTTTGGGATTTGCTCATAAAAGATTTGTCGTTCTGATTTTGACGTCAAAATAGTGTTAATACTAAAGGTTGCATGATAACCTTTGTTTTGCATTGTTCTCATTTGTGCAGCTATGAAGCTACTTCGTCCAGGAAAAATCGCAGTCTTGCAAAGGAACTGACTACTGGTGCTGTAGCATCTGTTTTCTTGGTATGTATACCCCAAATTCATTGAGGGTGTGTTTGGATTGATGTATTTGGATTTGAAAGAAGGATTTCAAACGAGTCCAAATAAGTGTAATTTGAAATCCAACATGATTGAAAAAATAGCTCAAAATGAGTTCCAAGGGATTTGAAATTCATTGCAACTTGATTTGTTGATGAATTTTAAATCCATGGCTTTCAAATCCTTCAATCCAAACACACCCTGATAGTTAATCAATTTCATTGGGTTGGTGACGATAGCTCTCGTGTTCCTCCTTTGGCAGGGTTTTGGATCACTGTTCTTGCTACTTTCGTCTGGCGTCTATGTTTGAATACTTAACATCAAATAGCATAAGGTTTGGTTGAGTTTTACATGCTCTCACATTGTGAGTTAAAACTGTAGCTTGGTTTCAAATATTGATGCCAACTTCATTTAGGTAATTTACTGGAGACAGTTTTGATGCTAGAAAATTCTTGGCCTTAAAACATGCATATTCATGAATATTTAAGACTGGTTTCAAAATGTTGCAGTTGCCTATACTTTTGACCAAAGTATGTTATGTTCCTTCCTCGACAACATTATGTTCTTAAGCCGCTTTCAATTATAAATTGTGTGTTCTAATGAATTTTGATTATTTTAATATTATTAATAATTTTATAATCGTCCTTAGTTATGATGTTATCATACCAATTAAATAATATTTAAATTATTAGTTTCTATTATGATATGGCGATATTATTAGTAGATAGTACATATATTCTGTTTTTCTGTTTTGGTAACATTTTTCTTGTTATTAGCGAGAAAAAATCATATTGTAAATATTCCCAAATTACTAATTAAATTATATATTAAAAATATAAAAAAAAATTGAAAAAGCATACTAGTTAGCGAGCTGCACACCTGCACTGACCTCAAGTATGCTCATTAGGGACCTTGAGCTTGTCAATTGTAAGTTTGAAAAATTGAAGTCTAATTGTGACATGTGTCAAGAGCATCCTTGCTCAACTCACTCGATTCTAAGCTGGCTCAACTCACTTTTCGCCTTTAGCGCACATTTAATATTGCATTTTGATGTTCAAAGATCCCTACTTTTATCCCGACTGAAGCTGCTCACTTGATTCGTAAGCCGGTTCAACTCAGTTTAGACCTGTAGCGCACGTCTACTATTGCCTTTTGAAATCCAAAGATTCCTCTTCTGTTGTAGTGTCAGAGCCCTCCCAATGGGAAAACTCTTGTATGAACCGGGTCTTGAACCCTACCTGTGGACCTTTTGGATGTGATTAATTCACATCACTTGTTTTTTAATGCAAAAAAAATAAAATAAGTGATGTGTATTAATCACATCCACAAGGTGCACAGGTGGGGCCCAAAACCCGATGTATACAAGTGTTTTCCCTTCCATTAAGAGAATGAGAGAGCTTTGATTGAGGAAAGAGGAGGCATGCTCAATAGTTGGGTCTATGGTGGTGGTGCCATTCTCAAGAGTTTTTATGTCTTGAAATCTAAAGATGATTACAATCATAATATTAGAATACCTGTATGAAATTTAGGGAAAATTTTTGTATAAATCGGGTTTTGGACCCCATTTGTGCACATTATGGATGTGATTAATATACATCATTTGTTTCTCAAAAAAACAAAATAAGTAATGTGTATTATTCACATTCACATGGTGTACATTCTTCTATTGACGCTTTGGTCTCGGACCTTGTTTCGTAATTTATATATTACCGCTTCTTCAAAAAATAAAAATAAAATAAGACACAAATAAATATGGATGTGGGATATGAAATTTTCAGCAATTAATTTCTTCCTTTTCTTGTGTTTTGGTCGAAATCTCCACTCCTCTATATAGGAGTGGTTCGAACACCATTTCTTTTGGAAAAGGATTTGAGTCTTTCTACCTACTCTAGTTAGGATTTAAGTCTTCAATCCTTAATCCTATTGGGATCCAAAACCTTTAATTCTATTCCAAATAGAATTTAAGGCTGAAAAATTAGACTATGAACTATTTTCATTCAAATTCACTTTTTCACAACTTAACCTTTTCAATCCTCAATATAACCACCTATCAATTATTACATCCATTATTTCATACAATCATCATTCCAGGGACGGAGCTAGGATTTTCACTTATGTGTGCGGGGTGGGGGGGAGATTGAATTGCCAAAAAATAATTATTTTAATATTTATTTTTGCGCACATTTTTTTCGATGCGATTTTTTTCTTATGATAATTAATCATTGAAGCACAATTGAAATGCAAAAAAAATACTTAATTTTTGTAAAAAACAATAACGTGTCATATTTACAAATGTTATAACATAAAAGTCATTTAAGTTGATTGTTGAAGTTTCAAGAATAACAGGACTAGCATTGTCTTCAAGACCCCCTTTTTTGAAGTAAAAGTCAATTTTCTTATTACTCATGATAAACCTATATTAAAAAAAATAAAAATCAATTATGTATAATGTTCGAACAAAATTTTGAGGGATCTTCTAAATACAATGTGGTTTTAATTTATGATAACGAGCTTCTAAGGATTTTCACTAACGACACATGATAAATTGATATTTTAAAACTTAAAAGAAAGTTTTGTAGTCCATATATCTATATCTAATACGCATTCATTGTCCTATCTTACTTGTCAAAGTTTATAAAATGAGGATATTAATATATAAATACCACAAATAATCAATTACAGGAAATGAGGATATTAATATAGAACAATAGAGCTACATATAGAGCAAATTCTAATCACACAATTCCTTATTTTATGGCCTAAATGTTACTTTATCTCTCTACTATTAAAATATTCTCATCTATTTGTCAAGAAAGAGAGAGTATTAGAGTAATGAGCATCACCTTAATTGGACAAAAAAAAATGGCACTTTACAAGTCGAAAGCATTATAAATTCTTTATTCCACCTATTATCTATATATAGTTTCCTTTATACTCCCAAATTTTTCTTTTCACCATTACATATTTTTCAATTATTTATAGAAGAAAAAACCCATGTTACTCATCACCATATATCTTTCTTCGTCTATTTTTTTTCCCTATTAGCACCTATATGATATATTTCACTAGCAAATTCGTGTTTTTATAGATGTCCATCATCTATTTGTTGAAATTCCTTAATCAAATTATGGTCAAATAATATAATACCTTCTTGATTGTTGATGTGAGAAGTTTACCCAAAATAAAATTTGAAGAGAAAAAGACCCAAAATTTCTTTTTCCCCCTTCTGTTTTGAAGAAAAATGTCGTCTATTTGGAGGGGAATTGGGAAAGTTGATTGTGTGTTTGAGTGTGATACTAACATGTTTGGAAGGAAAAGTTGAAGGAAAAGATTTGAAATCATAAGTCAAATTGGTTGGGCTAAGTCAAATTGGTTGGCTTTTGTGAATGACGGATATATACAAATATAAAATTACAATTTAGCTTGATAATTAGATATATGGGCCGAAATATATAGTTATAGCCCATTTGAGTTTGGGTTAGTTACTTTACAATATGGGCTACTCTTAAGTTTGTCAGGAATGTAAGTTAAATTTGCAATTTTTTGTGGGGGGAGGGGGCAAGGTCAAATTTTTTTGTGTGTGTGTGTGGTGGGGGGGGGGGGGGGGGGGGCGTTGTCAATCAATAATCATTTATTTCACTATTATTTTTCTCGTTCTCTTTCATAGTTTACAATCATTTAACTCATCACACATCAACTAATCATTATTGATTTGACACATTTTATAACGTCCAACAAACACAACACACATCACATCTTTTCTACACAATTCTGCGTAGTACGCATTTCACAAAAAAAAAAAATCAGGATTCTAACTCAAAAACATAAAAAAAACAATAGCCTAAATCTATTAATTAATCTCTTCCTCCTTGGAAGAGTTTAATTAAAACTCTCCATATTAATCTCAATTCAATTCCAATTGTCCTAAACAAGTCTATTTTATATTCTGCCGGATTCAAAGGGCAAATATGTCATTTTATCTTAAAATTTTAATTAAATAATTTAATTTATGAAAATAGTATGAATAAATATATATATATATATAATTATACATAAACCAAGGGATAAAAGGTATTAAAGAATTTTTTTCAGAACAAGATAAAATTGTTTTTGTATATAATTTTGTTCAATTATATTAAAATTATCAAAAAACCAATTTCTAAATAATTCCCATCGGGGTAGATTAAATTCTTTCTTAATAGTTTTCCTGGCAAAGCCAGGACTATGTATATATGTATAATTATATATATATATATATATATATATATATGTGTGTGTGTGTGTGTGTAATTCGCTGTGTGTGTGTGTTTCGCTGTGTGTGTGTGTGTATATCCATGGAAGAAAATCAAATGGAGGGAAAAAATTAGGGTTTGAATTTGGGGAAGATGGAGTGGAAATAGCAAAAATGAGGATTGGATGAAGCAAAATCAAGATTGGAAAAAGCAAAAACAAGATTGGAAGAAGAAAAAAATGGCAAAAGAGTAATTAATCAAAATTATCATCTAAAATTACATATTTGCCCTTAATTCCACCGGAATATGCCAAAATATAAAAAAAATACCAATTTTGCAAAGGTTAGAAGGTAAAGTGTAAAAAAAAAAGGTTCAGAAAAAAAAGTGTGAAAATGGCCAAAGTACAAGGGGTTTAATGTTTTTTCCCCTTATTAATAAGGCTTCTAATTATGCATCGGCTTCTCCAATATTTTCTTCTTCACAATTTAAGTTTTCAATTCTTTCAATCTAGATTTAAATACTCTTTCCATCAAATCAGGACGATTCTCCCCTGTCTCATTGATGCCAACTAAGAGGAAATTTTGAGTCAATTTTGATTACATGTTATAATAAAAAGTTATATTTGATTTCCTAAATTTCTACACCAAAGTCATCACATGTACATACCATTTTCTTATGTCCCTTTGACCACAATAAAAGAAGATGGGAGAAAGACTCACCTTCGATTAGAGTTAGGATCATTTACATCGTCTATTGACAAACTATTAAGAAACCTTTGGTATGATTCCACTGGAATTGAAGATTGTTGATGTTCGATTCAATAAAAATCCAATCGCGAGTTTCAACCTCTATATTCATGTCAATACCAAATATTTGCAAGAGCGTCCCGGATCTAATAGGGACGGATTTAGGGGGGGGGGGGGGCCCGGCCCCCCCGAGACTTAAAATTTTTTCAATAAGATATATAGGATTTTATAATATGGCCCCCCCAACAATATATATTTTGGGTTCTACACAAGACATAAGAACAAGTTTGGCCCAATTGGTGGGAGGCCTAGCCATAAGGTGCACATAACCAGTGAGGCGGGCAGGGTTTGAATCCCAACAAATGATAGTTTTTGATTTTTTAGTTTTTAAACTCCTTTTCTCTATTGTAAGTGAACATTTCTTCTCATTTGTCATATAAGGCATGGATTATCATATAATATCCTTATATTGATTTTAAAAAAAGGTAGTTACCATAAAAAAAAAAAGTTGAATTGACAATACCTTTAATTTTCTTTTTTGAACTTCAATTCTATACATACTAGGGTTAGAATTGATAAATACTTTTTCTTTAAATCTCTCTTCTACACATATTAGAATTAGAACTAATAACACTTTTCCCAAAAACTATAAAAAGGGATCATTGAGAAGGAAAAATATACAAAACATGAACACATCTAAGGACAAGAAAAGGTCGATCATCATTCGATTATTCAGAATTTATCCGCCACAAGGTATGATCTAATCACAATACATTATTTTATAATTTTAAAAGAGTTTTAGTAAATAATAACTTTATTTTTTAGTGTAGAGAATTACATGTTTTTTAGTTTGCTTTTAGGTTTGTATTAATTATTTATAACTAAATGTATTAATTTATTAAGTAGTTTTTTTTTTAAGATAATATAATCATAATCTATAGTTATTATTATCAATTGTATCTTTTTGTAAGGTTAAAAACTACTTAGAATTTAATATGTATCTTTATGTGTATTTAGTTATTTAATTATCTGATTAATAGATAAAAGTATGGGAAAATCAACCACAATCGACACATTTTTTAAAAGAAAAAATACTCAAAATCAAGAATCTCAAGTTGAAACATCAGAACCTATGCCAGATACTACTGTAAGTTTATTAAAATTTAGTTTTGTTTTTCGTAACATGATAATTTTTTTTTCCATCTGTTATAACTAAAATAAGTTTAGAGATATAATCATAAATATTATCAATTTTTTTACTTTAATGCTCCGGCCCCCCAAGAAATCAATCCTGGATCCGTCCCTGGGATCTAAGAAGAAACGTCTTATCATTTAGGCGACTTTCAAACATGTAACAATAATACTTTCTTTTTGATACACAGTCTCTCCAATGTCTATTAATCTGACAGACTGAAAAGGTTTGAATACAAAGATAAACACAAATCCTAATTGTGATATAATTAAAAATACACTTATACATTAGGTATGATAAAATACCACCCAATTCATTATTTATCAAAGAATCTGTCAAGTTAATGACAAAAGGATTGACTAATGACTCTTAATCGATCTCACAAATGATCAAATCTTCTTGCCCCTCACTTCTTTTTTATTTTTTTGTAGGAATGCCCGCATGCAACTATTATTGACATATTCCCTTACATCTCGATTCATCTTCTATGATTCCAAATCAGTCTCTCTCTCGCTAGATCGCTGCAACTTGAGATGCCGTTGGCAAATTAAAAAATCTTTGATCTAATACAAGGTCAGTCCTCAAAACAATCCTATAACTCTCAAGAGACGAGTAATTTCACAAACTTATGAAGAAGAGAGGATGCAGATTGTTTCGAAGAATTTTAACAAGGTACAAGACAATTTCTGGTTTCAACTCACTACCGCACCTAGACATAGGACCCTAATTTCTGTCAGTCTCACGAAATTATATATCTAAATAGGAATCATATCCCAATTTTTCATTTCAAATTGTTGATGTAATGATAAACCATTCCCTGAATAATCAAAGAATATACATCCTTATTGGACCAGAAATTCTTCTTATAGACGTAATTCTTGCGGACTTAAAAGTAAAGCATATTGAACAAATCAGCTGATTCTGGAACCATACGACGAGCCTCTTGGAAAACCTAACCCGATACTTCAGAATGCAATAACATAGCTCACAATGAATGCATGGAAAGAATTCAAGAAGAGACCATGCTTCTTATGGAATATTTTCAATTATCATGGAAGGGTCTCCTTTTTTCGGTATGCTTTCTTTAGCGAGCATTAAACGTGGCATCATTCACATATAATGCAAGGTCAAAAAATAATTCTTAGACTACAGGTAAATTGAAAAGGACTACTCAACTGAGATCCACTATATCTTCTGCCACGTGATATTTCAATCATCAGAAATGTAATTAAATAAAGGGCAAAATACACTTTGTACCCCCGAACTATCCACTTTTTGTATCATTTAGATCCTTGAACTACTAAACATGTCCAAATGGTTCCTGAACTATCAAATGTAATTAAATAGTTCCCCAACTTAATAGATGTTTGGCTTGTCATGACATGTTGCTGACATCACACTGGGTTTGACAATTGCAATAAGGCCATTGAAACAGTTTGTCAGTTTTGCTCCTCACTTACTTCCAATAAAATGAGTCTTTTGTGTACTTATAATTTTTATCGTTTTAAGCAATATTTGGTTACCATTTGTTGACTTTTGTTCAAAAAAAAATATTACACCAATTTTCTCCTAATATCTTTAGGGAAACTTGCTAAAACCTCCTTAAAATAAACTTTATTTCCGAAAAAAACCAAGGTAATATTTTTTAATCCAAAAAACTCATTTTACCAACTTTTTTCCCCAAAAAATCCAATATTTAAGTTAATAAATTTATGAATTTAACTGTACGTAGCCTTCTAGAGCAAAAATTAATCAATTGTTGTTCTCTTTAGAAATTCATTTATGTAAAAAATTTATATCGATGATATTAATTATGATTTTAACTTTACATTCAAATTTTTTAATCTTCTTAAATGATTTAAAAAATATATTTTAAATACTTATCATATTAAAAATTAAATACATTATATAAAAATATTTAAAATACTTAATATTCAAAAATAAAATTTGTATTGCACTATTTATCAATTTTAAGAATTAGAAAAAAAGATTCGATAAAAAATTAATTGTTCAATTCTTAAATTAATAAATAAAGGGTGATTTGGAAATGACCAAGTAATGTTTATTACCGTCATTTATTAACTTAAGAATTGTTCAAATAATTTTTCGTAAAACAAATTAGTAGAAAATTGATTTATTACTTTTAGCATAAAAGTTAGTAGAAAATGGTGCCAAAATGGTTTAAAAGTAGCAAAATTATAAGCACACAAAAAATCCATTTTATAGAAAGCAAGTGAGGGCACAATTGACAAATTTTTTTAATTACCACATTGCAATGGTCAAACCCAGTGTCACGTCTGCAGTATATCATGACAAGCCAAACATCCATCAAATAGAGGGACCACTTTTATTTTTTATTTTTTTCCATCAAAAAAAAAAAAAGTCGAGGGACTATATTGTTACTTTGGATAATTCAGAGATTATTTTGTCACGTTTAATAGTTTAGGGACTTAAATGATATAAAGTTGGTAGTTCAGGGGTATAAAGTGTATTTTTTCCTAAATAAAAAAAAGATTAAATGTTAATACAAATTACAATCATCATTACTCGGTAAAGACGACTCCTGATTTTTTTCTAATTGAGATCAAGTAAATTTTCAAGCACCCGATATTTATAAAGATCAAAACCTTAGAAATATAATTAAATCATAAAAGACGATTTCTCTTTTGGATTGATGTTACAAATTTACATTCGTCAATATTCGGTAGAGACGATTCCCCAACCAGTCTTTATTAATGTTGAACTTTTGATATGTTTAATGAGGGACATGATAGCGCTTTATTAATCATTAGGGTCATTGAGTTTACTGCTATAGCTCCTTGACAACAACTGATGGAAACAAAATTGAAAGAAAATACTTTCGAGAACTCGAAAGTCTTACAAGAATAAATTTTACACAATAAATGAAGTTTGCCCCAAGCTTAAAGCCAATTTTTTATTCTTCAGAAATAACGTGAATGAATAAAAAACACAATTCCTAACAATATATATACTAAAGACTTCTAACTACGAAAGGAAATAACTAAAGCCCTAAACAACTAGAAAACTTAATCAACAACGAATTAAATAAACAAGGACTTGAATTAAGGAATTAAAATAACAAAACATAAATATTAAATAACTAAATATGCTTCATAACAATTCCTTCCCCCTTAAAGCTGACTGCCTTGGCCCCAAGGCTGAACTCGGGAAACTTTTGCATATACTCGGTCTGATAACGACTCGAACCGTAAGGTTGAAGTTGGAGGTCAGCTTCAATAGTCCTCATCAAATTCATCGCGACAGTCAAATTTTGAGGGTCCCACATTCGAAGTTTACTACAAATTGCACCATCAAGTCCGTGTAAAAAATATCCCAACGATTGTGCCTTTGCGAGCCCCGAAACCTAATTTGTGAGAAGTATAAAGTGATCGATGTAAGTATCCACTAATTCCGTTTGTTGAAGGGATGCAAGTCTTTCGTAAGCGTTTCCTGACAAACGACTGTCATACCTTGCGATAAGTGCCTCGGACAGGTTTGCCCATGTTAAATTGGGCACATCCTGTCGGAGCCACCTAAACCAGTGGAGGGTGGACCCCTCCATTGCCACCATAGATAGCTGGATTTTCACATCCCCTACCACCCCATTTATCTCAAAGTGTTGCTCGGCACTGGCTATCCACCTGAGTGGATCCAAGTCGTCGAATATCGGAAGTGGTGCGTAATTTAGCGTCACGATTTTGGGAATTGCAAGTTACGTGACGTTCGGTGGGAATGCGTTTCTTTGGCATAGTTCTGCACAGTACACATAGCCGCAGCTTCTGCCGCCTTCGGGACTACTCCTTGCCTGGCTGAACTTAAACGGAAATAGCGGAGAAAAAATCCTTCAATGTCGCCTTTATCTCAGCCATGTCGCTACTCAATTGCTGCATGTCCAAGGAAATTTTCTCTTGGTGTTAAGAATTTCATGTTAGATGTTTTGATAATGACAATTAGGATTTTATGTTAAACCCCAAAATATATAAGTCTGATTTTATTAGAAATCATGTATAGGCTTTGAGCGTTAGATTTGTAATAGGCTTTATAGGCTTTGTTTTATTTTTATTCTAGATTGTTAGGCTAAGTAGTCTTAGACTGAGCGTCTGATAATTTTTGAGTGAGCTTATTAGTAGTTAAGTTTGAAGACTCAAGCGTCTGAAGTCTGAATAAAGATGAAGATTCCAAGCGTCCAAGTGCCAAGCTATATCAAGCGTTGATTTTAGGATAGAAGTGATCCAAGGATGAATGAGCGTCTATCGATGACTGATTTCACCTGAATTTATTTCTAAGTCCAGAAGGAGTTTAATTCAAATATTCTCAAAGCATTAATGTCCAACGGACATTAAATTCAAATGCATTAAATGCTGATAAGAGCATTAATTATGATAAGCACTTTCAAGATGTACAGAGAAGCCACCCAATGGGACTGTCAACTATTCACATATTGCAGCACCAACTTTTGTGCAGCAGATTTTCATGAAAAAGGACAAAAGTTGTTCACTAGCGGAAGTGAGAGACACGCGCCTGTGCATGTGTCAAACAGACACTTTTTCTAAGAATGCCTATAAATAGGACTTCAACAACAAGCCGAAATAACCATCGATTCACAAGACAAATTGCTGTTGCATTGAAGTCTCAAGTACTCAAATCTCAAAAAAGCCAGAACATTCAAGCAAACATTCTCTTTGCTTTTCTTCAATTCTTGAGACAGTCAACCAATATCTCAAACATTCTTTTCGAAGAAACCTACATTACTATTGAGATATTACAAGTTGTTTGAACTTTATCAAAATCAAACAAACCATTAGAAAAACCCCCATCCAAGGCTAGCGATCTGTGTGAAGTCGAAATTGGATACTTGCAATATCTCTGGGTGAAAGAAGCAAGGGTATAGAAGTGTTTTGGAGCAGAAATCTATGTGACCAAGGAGCTCAAGTCATCGACATCCATCTCTCCCTAATTTGTAGAAGATTCTGTGTGATTCTTTGAGAATCATTTTAGTGGATTGCCTACAAGTGTTCGAGGAGGAGAAGGACGTAGTTGGGATCACACCACCCAATGAACCTTACAAATATTGAGTTCTTTGCTTTACAGTCGATTTCATTATTATCATATCATTGCATAAATCTGTTAAGAAAACACAATCAAACGCTAAGCAACTAAGAAACATCTTGTGACGCTAAAACTTTCAAAGAAGAGACTTTAAAACCATTCCGCTGTGCTAACCCTGATTAAAGAACTGAACGCTTAAACCTAACTGGTTATAGTATTCAAATCTTGAGTCTAAGTTAATCTTTTCAAAACAGTCTTCAGTAGATGCTCAGCCAAGCGCCTACATTTTTCAAGCGTCCAAACCGATTTTAATATGAAACTTTTTGAAGTCGAAAAAGACTTCAGAGTCTATTCAACCCCCCCTTCTAGACCCTTTCGTATGCCACTTGGGACCAACACTTGGTTTTCTTCCAACGACGTGAACCGTGATTCCGTTGAGCGAGTCATAACTTCGATGCAAAGATCTGGCAGGTCGGACTAAATTGATGGAAACAATCTTGCCCAACGAACCGAAGTTTGCCACAAGCTTAAAGCCGATTCTTTATTCCTCAGAAATAACGTGAATGAATAAAAAACATAACTCCTAATAATATATATACTAAAGACTTCTAGCTACGAAAGGAAATAACTAAAGACCTAAACAATTAAGAAACTTAATCAATAAGGAATTAAATAAACAAGGAAACTTAATTAAACAAGAACTCGAATTAAGGAATTAAAATAACAAAACATAAATATTAAATAACCAAATCTACTTCGTAACAACCACATTTGACATTCTTAATATGCCATCGATTGAAACCTCCACATTTGTTGCAATTTCGATATGATTTTTCACAAATTCATGAGTCTCTTTATTAATTTTATTTTTCTACATTCCTTTGCTCTAAATAAGCAGCTCGACGATGCAGTAAAATTTAATCCTTTTGTGCATGAATATCCATTGTCATTTGTTTCGAGCAACAATGCTATCCATACTGATTAAAATTTTTGATATTGATGTTTATATTATTGTTGAATAGGATAACTTATCACACTGATCAGTCTAAACAAACTAACTGGGCTTACAATTCTAAATTGGATTACAATCAGTAAAAAATAGACCTAGAAAAATAACTAACGTTGCACGTTGATAACTCTGTAATGATGTGATGGCAAACTAAGATCAATATCTATTATTACACAATATCATCAAAATAAATATACAAAGAAAAACAAGTGAAGTGGGATAAAAAATCGAGCAAGCTAATCTCAAATTTAAAACGACGACTTTGGTGTTTTTTCAACGATGCAGTAAGTTTGTAAATTTTGATTATATGAACATTAATTGTGATAAATACTTCGAGCGTACTGAAAGACCTTTGCAATTGGAATTTCAGAAATCACTTAGCATTTCTTTTGTAGCAAAATTTCAAGGAAAATGACAAGAAAGTTGTTCACGGGCCTTACATGTATCAAACAGATATTATATCCAAATAAGCTAACACTTCCAGATTTCTAAGAGCTAAACATTCAAAGTTCATTCATAGACAGTCAACCTATCTCATACATCTTCCAAGAAGAATCTATTGCATTCAAGTTAGAAATACTTTCAAAAGCTCTCAAAGAACACTTCCAGATTTCTAAGAGCTCAACATTCAAAGTTTATTCCTAGACAGTCAGCCTATTTCATACATCTTCAAAGAAGAAGAACTTCATTGCCAAATGAGATAGCTTATTGGTTTGATTACTCAAACACAAACCTTTAAGAAAATAACCTTCCAGTGACGACTTCTGTGTGAAGACGAAGCTGAAGATTTCTCATATTTCTAGGTCAAAGAAGCAAATATTTCGAAGGACCTTGAAGCAGAAGTCATTGTGATCAATGAGCTCAAGTCATCCTTTGTTTGTTACTAGTAATTTGTAGAAGCGTTCTGTGGTGAAGCTTCAAAGATCACTTAGTGGATTCCTTCGAGTGAAAAAGGAGAAGAATGACGTAGTTGGGATTATATAAACCCAACGAACCTTACAAACTCTCGTGTCTTTATTTATTGCTTTCTGTCTTTATATTCTTTACACACATTTGAAAGCATACATACTACAACTTGCATAAAAATTAAGCAACTAAGTTAAATCAATCTCAATAATTCCAAAACCTTTAAACTAAGAAGACTTTTATCTTCTGATGCACAACTCTTGATACAAGTGGTGTAAACTTGATCCTACTCTGATCAAGCGACCAAACCTTGCGTCTAAAGTTAATCTTGTAAAACACTCTTTAGTCTACATTGGTCAAGCGTTGAGCTTTCATCGAAGCATCGAAAATTTAAAGTACAAAATATCAGGGTCTATTCAACCCCTCCCCCTTCCCCTTTACACCATTTTCGTATGTCACTTGGGACCAACAATGTGGTAGGCCCAATCCCATTAATAGAAGTTCCAATTACCAACTCCGACCTGCGAAGGTTCGAACGACATATCCTTTAACACCAACGTTGTTACTGTAGATGTTCCCTCTTATATATGGTAGCAACTGTGGGACTATAATCATATGCCAATGTGGTAAGATTCTAAAATTATGAAATACCCATATGCATTCGGCAGCCAAATAGAAGATCGAGAACAGACTCACGAATCTCCCTTGCATTAGCCAAAGAATGGGCTACACAATTGCCTGAACGTTTCACCGAGCTAACCCACGGACGGCCCCAAAGCCGTTGAGAATATTCAAAGCTCGGATGCATGATCGCTAGCGAGAGCCTCCGTAAACGGTGTGTTATGATGTCTATTGTATCGATTGATAGGTTGGCATCTTGTTTCGGGTCCAGAAAGGAAACAACTCCAACCACTGACTTATCTATGGCCGAGTAGGATCAATAGTAGCTTTCCACGTATTCCTACTGTACCAAATGAACCATGTATTCATCCGCCTCCAACTCAATTTAGCCTGAACCATTTATCAATATTTACTCCAAATTGAGTATGTATATAGAATGGACATATATATATCGCATATATATAATTCCTAGTAATCTAGATACGATATGAGTAATTGAATTATATGATCCAGATTCGAAAAAATAAAAGTAAGTGTCAAAGTTTCATTATGCATATACTTCATCATATTTATATCCTATTCTAGCAAAGTAAGTTAATGCTTCTATTCTAAGAATCTATGTAAAATACTGTAAGATATATTTAGGTATAAGTACAATCCCAATAACCTATATACGATTGTAGTTATATTATTGTATGTAATTACAATTTAACATTTTATAGTTTTAAACATTAATAAATTTACGTAAATGTATATAAATATTTATAGCTCTGTAGTATACTAGACATATTTTTTATGAATATGGACATATGTTTAGGATATATATAAGTATCAAGTAATTGTATACACATTGGAGTAGTATTAATATCTTTCTCTTTATATTTTACAAAATTAAGCCGTATATTTTAAATAATAATTGAACTAGTTGAATTCAAGAAATTTAAACATATTTTGATGCATAATTATTTTACCTTGGACACAAGTTCCAATCTCAAATAGCTACGAAAAAATTTCAATATTGTATACATGGCAGCCACGTCATTGCCACTTAATTTGAAAAGGTCAAACTTAACGGCCACATGACTTTTCCCATATAAAAGTTAACGATGAGACTACTTTCAAATTGTTTAGTGAGATGTGACTACTATTATTGATGTAATTCCACCTTGTTCAGTTGACAGGCCCATCAACTTTACCTCATTTGGAAGATTCAAACTTAGCGGTAACGCGGCTTTTTCCATCCAAAAGTTAACGGTGAGACCATAAGTGATGCAGGGTCACTTTTAGGGAGGTATAAAAGCTTGGTATCAATATTATTTGATTTTTCAACTAACTTGTAAGACTAGTTTTGTAATTTTTCCAAATAGGAACGGTCCAACGTCGTGTGATCCATTAATCGACGGTATTGATCTCTAGAAATGTAACCACATACTTTCGTGTGTTCTGGTCCCTTGTTCATACATGGTTGATTTCTTCAAATTAATTTCTTGACTTTTGGAATAAATACTTGGATTAGATTGGTCAATTGGCTCAACATTTACATACATTCTGCGTGGGCTCAACTTATACCCAAGAATTGCAAATTATATTTTCATACAAGACAATTTTGTATTGAATTTGTCAACACATGTTTAAAAAAGTAGAGGGCCAGTATCTCATTCAACGAGGGTATATTACTAAGTAGCTTCGGGTTAATGACTTCTATTCGATTAAGTGTAAATCACGTTTTAATAAAAATAAATGAAAATAAATGGAAGATTAAGAGAACGTACAACTGCTAAACCCCGTGTGCATGCTATAAAAACAGTAACTCTGATTTATATATATATATATATATATACTTGCATTGTCTGAATTTTTTAGATCATAAAAGATGGAAGCCCGTGTGCAATTGATCTCGAGAGAGATTATCAGGCCATCATCTCCGACTCCTGGTCACCTCAAAAAACTACAACTATCGTATCTTGATCAATTATCGCCCACAACCTTTGTTCCCCTCATCTTCTTTTATCAAGCTGATGAGATAAGAGGATTGATTACCTCTAATCATGTCCAAATATCTCGACACCTAAAACAATCTCTCTCAAACACTCTTACTTCTTTCTATCCATTGGCGGGAAGGATTCAAGATAATTCCTTCGTTGATTGCAATGATTACGGTTGTCAGTTCATTGAAGCTCGAGTTCAAACTCGCCTTATGGATGTCATAAAAGAGCCCAACATGGAAGTGTGGAAGCAGTTCATTCCAGTGGATTCTATTGGTGGTGGCGATGGAACCCTTGTCTTCGTGCAAATCACTTTCTTTGATTGCGGAGGAATCGCCATAGTAGTGTCCATGTCACATCAAATAGCTGATTTTGAATCACAAATTGGGTTCATAAATGCATGGGCCGCCACATGCAAAGGGAAATCTGAATTTTCTCGATTCAGTTTTGATCTGGCCAACTATTTCCCCCCTAAGGACTTTCCTAGCTCTAAAATGCTTTCTTCTTTGATGTCAAACGAAATGTTCGACACAAAATTGTTAGTGTTTGATAAGGAAAAACTGGCAGCGCTTAAACAAGCGGCTATATCATCATCTGGGTCGATTGTGAACAATCCCACCAGTGTGGAAGTCGTCTCATCTTTTATCTGGAAGCACTTCATAGAGTCATCTAAATCTAAAAACTCGGGGACAAAAACGGCTTTTGCTGCAACGCAAGCAGTGAACCTGAGACCAAGAACAAGCCAACCTCATCTTTTAAAGAATGTTTTCGGTAACTGCATTATGATACCAAATGCATTCTCGAATGATAAATCTGAACTTCATGACCTGGTAAGTGAATTTAGAAGCGCGATAAAGACAATCAATGGCGAGTACATAGAAAAAGCCCAAAGTGGAGATACTTATTTGAATGATTTGTCTAGTTTGTTGCCTCCACTTATGAATGGAGAATTGGAGTGGTGCAAGTTCAGCAGTTGGTGTAGATTTCCTGTGTATGATGTGGACTATGGGTGGGGTAACCCAATGTGGTTCTGCATTACTGCCTTGCCCTTCAGCAATTGTGCAACTCTGGTGACTAGCAGATGTGGAGATGGCATAGAAGCATGGCTTAACATGTCTCCAGACTACATAAAAATTCTTCAAACTCAAATGGAACTCCTTTAGTTTCAACAAATTACTAGTATCTATGTACTTTTGTTTTTTTTTTTTTTTTTTTTGAACAAATTAATGTTTTTTGGTTATTTATGGATATGCATTGTAGTATTTATGTTGGCATAGCCACTAATAAATAGAACTTGACTTGAGTTGAATTCCTTTCCTGGTGATTGTATAAGATCATTTATTTCGATAATGTTGATAAGATAATGTCACTTGGGTTGATCAATAACCATGGCGATGTGACCATCCATTACAACAAGCCCGATACTGCACGCTAAGGTCACAACCTCCATGCTGCAATTTGAGCCTAGATGATAATAATAAACATTCCACATAAGATGTGCATATATTCAATAGTGTATCACAGATTTTGCGCACATGCGAGATAAATTACAACGTCAGGCGATATCAATCGTGCTACAATGTGCTCAGATAATCTCAAACAATGACAACAAGGATATCAATATGGTATCACATCTCTGACGTGAGATAAAATACTGCAATAGGATTTCAAATATAACATGTCATCACTGTCTCAATGTGCGATTAAGTACGGCACCTTGATTAAAATAATTAGGCGTGTTTGGTAGTTTATGTAAACACATTTATGATATGATAATATATATCTACTGTAAGGAATCCTATGTAGTAATGCAGCGGAAATTAAAACATGCCAGATTCCTAAAGTCGAATCACTTTATGATTTTTGAAGACTTTTCAGATTTTCTAGAACTTAATCATAAAATCAAATTACCTTGCTTGAAGTGTGATTTGATTCTTGATCTACAATCTACATCAGCAATCTTCGGGACTCCTGTCTCTAGAGCTTCACGCGAAGTAAGCTTGAAAATCTCCGGATTCCTCTCTCTTTGTGAAAGACGGCTAGGCAGAGAAGACGAGGAGGTGTTTTCTTTTCTGTACGTCTTAGGCAAATGATAGAATTATCCCTAACCTGGGAGTTTGAGGAATAAATAAATCCTCAAATCCTAAGCCCATAGTGGGCACCTCTTAGGGCCCTAGTGGATAACAAAGATGGGCTAAGTTGACCCAGTCAACTTAGTCCATCTTTTAATTAATTAATCTAGTTTAAATCCAATCAAATATATAATCAATTAATTAATCAATTCTTTTGAATTTAAATTATTTTATTTTCGTTAATCAAAACTATTTTATTCAAACAAAAAATTAATTTAAAATATATAATTTATTTATTTTCTTGGACTTCTTTTAGATAACATTTTTAAATTAAATTTAATATTTTAATATTTCTTAGATAATTTTTCTATTATTTTTATAGCAATAATAATATTTATATGATGTATTTTAGATGTTTAGAGAATAACATTAAAATTTATTTGACATTTTTTTCTAGTTTTTATTTATTTAAGATTTTAATGTTCGTGAAATAATTTTAATATTTTTATAACAATTTTAATAATCGTTAAATATGTTTTTTTTTCTTTCGTGTAATAATTTTATATTTTTCTAAAGTTTAATCACTTATTTATAGATGTTAAAAATTTGCTACAAATTAGAAGACACAATAATTCATTCAGGCATTTTCCACAAACACCTATATCAATTAGATACACTCTTTTAGAATTGCTATAACCATAATCTAGTGTGTTGCGCCCACATAAAAATCAAATTTAATCCAGGCAAGTGATTTTTGATTGCACATGCACGTACACATGCTTGTGCCTCCAAGTGCCGGCATAAAAGCACAAACAATGGGCCATGCTCCTGTGCAGTGCAAAGCTAGAGCATAACTCTTTTTATTTATTAGTAAACTAATATACTCGCTTGTAATATAAAAAGACACTTAAGTCTCTTAGACTTTCTATGTGGGACAAGCTCATTAAAAATATTTCTTCATTCTTTTTACGATATTTATACCTCCCAATGATAGAGCACAAGAAACCTTAATTATCAATAGTTTGTCGTGCATAGGCCATAGCTGGAAGGCATTAATCAACCCGATTTAAGTTGGTCTTAAGTTCAATATATAATGTTCATGCCTCTGCTAGGCTCAGTCTAAGAAGGCAAGTCCAAAATATTTAATCATGATCGTTATTGGCCACATTGTTCGACTCGCACCAATATGTAAGTCTATATGCGTGTGCTTGAGTCGAGCATAAGAAGGCAAGACCAGCATACCTAACCATGTATATCAAAAGATCGATCACAGTGGAAACAGGAAATTGAAATTTGGTGGCTCCCAAGACTGTCGCGGCTTATGCATGAAAATAAAGTGTAAAATATGTTAGGTCTTAAAAGTAACATTGATTTAGTAAGTTTTTACCTCATATTTGTCTTGAATTCATACCTTGAGTTGATCTTTTTAGTTGTTTTTATTTGTATTTGCGTATTTTGGCTTCTAAGTCGTTTAAATGCTTTTATAGGTAAATGACGATTGATTTGGCAAGTAAATCAAGGAATTTCTAAGCAAAGTGAAGAACTCAACTAAGAGACTTAAAGAAGAGCAAAGAAGAGTCCAAACGAAAAGAGTTGAGTTGAAGAAAAAGTAAAGGAAAAAAAATGGACAGCAGAATTGGCACAGTGGTGCCAATATTCGGCACCACTGTGCAGCGCGCAGAAATCAAAATTTCTGGTTGGGCTCGGATTTTATTTCTTTTGTTGGGCTTTTTGTAATTAGAATTCCTATATAAATAGAAGAAGTCAGAAAAATAGGAGTTTTTTAGATTCTTTGAAAAGAAAGAAGAGGCTTTTGGGAGGAAAAGGAGAAAGAGAGAAAACTTGGAGAGAAAGAAAAGGAAGCCATTGAAGAGAAGAAAGAGAAATCTTGATTCTTGCCATCAACATAAGGGTTCTTCTTGGTTTTTCTTGAATTCTTCTTCTTCCCCAATTGTTCTTATTATTTTCCACCATTGTTAAACATGAGAATTCTTAATTTTATACAAATTATTTCTTCTTCTTGTTTAATTATGAGTAGCTAAATAATTTTCTAGGGTTTAAGATGTAGTCTTGAGTATTATTATGGATTGTTGATTTTCATTGGGTTATTTCTTGCTTTAATTAATCTATCAATGAGGGCTTAATGCTTGTAGATGATTGGCCACCAAATACATGATTTAAGGTGAATTGAGAAGTACCGGGAGGTGAATTAATTCATTAGTTCAGATTTGATAGACGTTTTAAATTACTCAATAGGGATATTAGTAATTGTGCATGAGTCTAGCTAACGAATTTCATGGAAATTAATGGATTCATCTAGATTAGTTATTGATCATGGGAGTGACGAGAACGAGTTTAGTTGGGTACTCATGGAGATCTCGGGAGAGTATCCATGTAATTAAGGAAATTCGGGTCTTTAATGAATGCAAGAATTTACAATCCAATGAAGTTCAATATCCATAGAAATACCTTGATGAAGTCTTAATCCCTAGGCTTTCCATTTATTGAATTATTGTTTATTAATTTTGTTATTATTTATTTCTGTTTTTAATTAGTTAAAATCTTAAATCTTGCAAATCAATAGTCTAAATAATAGGATAAACTTTGTTTGGTACTTGATAACCTTCCCTGTGGAGACAATCTTACTTACTCTATATTATTTGTCGATACCGTGTTGTTACGGGTGATAACAAAGCATAATAAAATTTTACCAATTGATAGAATATTGTAATTCAATCGAATCCAAAATTCACCTTTGTGAATTTAGTTATGCATGCCTCAGTTGGAATTCGGCTTCCTTGATTGTTCTTCGTGACCTAGGTTGATCTCCTCAAGCACTCCAAGCATTGTGCGTCTAAGCATTGTATCTACACCCTGAACATCTCCTCCGTATGTTGTTATCGTGTTAGCGATCTTGCTCCATCGATTGAAAGCTTATGTGAAAGGTATAGAGAATATTAAGCAGCTACATGTTCTTGATATAGAACACAAGTACTCGTTTTCATCTCTTATCGGGATGCCTTTTCTCACGAAACATTAGGCCACTCAGCTCTATTCCGTGGAAATTTTGGAGGGACAAACCAAGTGATATTGCTTGATGGATCCGAGAGTTACAATTTGTAATGGATCAAGAAAGCTATGAATGGTTTCTTGTCCTATGTTGGTATATCTGGTTTCATCGGAATAATTCTCTGATGAAAAAAATCTCAATGGAAACGATGGATCGGATTAAGGCTGCCCATAACTTCTTGGATACCTATCGGACCTCTTGTGCTACTATACCGAAAGTTTTTCAACTGCAGCTCCCTTTTGAAATGGACTCCCCCTGAGTATGGATGGATTAAAGTTAATTTCAATGGTTCTTTCTCTAAGGATCGAAAGATGATGGGAATAGGGGTGATGGGTCGTAAGTCTATGAGAACTTGTGTTAGTTGGTTTGCTCGAAAACATGCGGAGTCCCTTGCTGCTCTTGAAAGCAATTCAGCTTGCTCATCTGGAGAGTTGGACAAACATTACTTTTGAAGGAGATTGCTTGGCCATCACCAATCGATTACGTTCTCCAACTCAAGACCTTTCTCTGCTTGAGGCCATTTGCCAAGACATTCGGTTCTTTATTCAGTTCTTTTAATTCTATTGCTATTTCTTTTGTGAGACGAGGGAGTAATAATATTGCTCACTCTTTAGCTCAAGCCATTTTAGTGACTCAAGATGATTTCTTGGAGTTCCCATCTTCTTCTCTTGACTCTTTGGTCTCGGACCTTGTTTCGTATTACCGCGTCTTCTTCAAAAAAAAAAAAGATACAAATAAATATGGAGGTGGGAAATGAAATTTTTAGCAAATAATAATTTCTTCCTTTTCTTGTGTTTTGGTCAAAATCTCCACTCCTCCATATAGGAGTGGTTCGAACACCATCCCTTATAAAGAAGGACTTTGAGTCTTTCTACCTGGTCTAGTTAGGATTTAAGTCTTCAATCCTAATCCTATTGGGATCCAAAAATTTTAATTCTATTCCAAATAGTATTTAAGGCTATGTTTGTTTATGTTTTGAAATCCATTTGCATCATCCTAAATCATAAAATCCTAAAAAACTAGACTACGAACTATTTTCATTCAAATTCACATTTTCTCAACTTCACTTTTTCAATCCCCAATATAACCACCTATGAATCACTACATCCATCATTTCACACAGTCATCAATCTAGGGACGGAGCCTGGATTTTCACTTTTTGGTGGGGTTGGGGGGCAAATTGAATTGTCAAATTTTCAATCCCCAATATAACCACCTATCAATCACTACATCCATCATTTCAAACAATCATCAATCCAGGGACGGGGCCAGGATTTTCACTTATGTGAGGGGGGGAGGGGGGCGAGATATTAATTTTTGCGCACAATTTTTTCGTTGCGGTTTTTTTCTTCAGATAATTAATCATTGAAGCACAATTGGAATGCATAAAAAGTACTTTAATTTTATAAAAAAAAATAACGTGTCATATTTACATAAATGTTATAACATAAAAGTCATTTAAGTTGATTGTTGAAGTTTCAAGAATAATGGGACTAGCATTGTCTTCAAGACCCCCTTTTTTGAAGTAAAAGTCAATTTTCTTGTTACTCAAAATGAACCTATATAAAAAAAAATCAGTTAAGTATAATGTTCGAACAAAATTTTGAGGGAACTTCTAAATACATTGTTCTTTTAATTTATGATAACGAGCTTCTAAGAATCTTCAGTAATAATACATGATAAATTGATATTTTAAAACTTAAAAGAAAGTTTTGTAGTCCATATATCTATATCTAATATTAGTCATAACTCATAAGGCATTCATTGTCCTATCTTACTTATCAAAGTTCATGAAAGGAGGATATTAGTATCAATAAATACCACAAATAATCAATTACATGAAAGGAGGACATTAATACAGAATAATAGAGCTACATATAGTGCAAATTCTAATCAAACAATGCCTTATTTTATAGCCTAAATGTTACTTTATCTCTCTACTACTAAAATATTTTCATCTCTTTTTCAAGAAAGAGAGAGTATTAGAGTAATGAGCATCACGTAAATTGGACAAAAAAATGACACTTTGCAAGTCAAAAGCATTAAAAGCATTATAAATTCTTTATTCCACCTATTATCTATATTGTTAGGAATCAATGTGCATAAAAGAGCTTAAAAGTAAAAATCAAAGCAAGAAACAAGACAACGATTTACGTGGTTCGGCAATTTGCCTACATCCACGGACCTATGCTAGAGAGATTTTATTGATGTATGATAGTGATCCACATTACAAAGATGAATAACCATCTACTTGTATATAAAACCTTGGAGACTAAGTAAAACAAGCCCTAATACACTTAGGAAACTCAAAAACTTGCCAAAATAGCTCAAAAACACGTAAACTAGAACTGCTGTCCGCGACAATGGATCCATGGCTCCAACCATGCAGAATGTGGTGCCACAGCGCCAGATGCGCAGAAACGTTTTCTTCCTTTTTTCATCTTTTGGATTTTTTCTTTTGCACTTTGATTGTCTCCACTTATAACCCATCAATCTCCCACTTGGAGACTAATTCAAAGTAGAATGAAATCCCATCTTCAAACCCGCGATCCTTACTTCTCCACGTAAACGCACTCTCTGCATAAATCGTCCTCCTCATCACAGAAACTCGAGGCCAACTGAGGCCATGCAAAGTCTCAGTTTCTCGATGGTAACCCCCTTTGTCAACATGTCTGCCGGATTCTTCGCACCCAAAATCTTCTTCAATTCCAAAGTTCCACCATCAATCATCTCCCGAATATAATGATACTTCAGTTGAATATGTTTTGTCCTAGAGTGAAAAACCGGATTCTTCGCAAGACAAATCGCACTTTGACTATCACTATAAAGTGCACAATCCGTTGCTCCTTGTCAATTCCCCTCAGAAAATTCTTCAACCAAACCATCTCTTTCCCAGCTTCTGAAATAGCTATGTACTCAGCTTCGGTTGTAGAAAGTGCTACACACTTTTGTAGCTTTGACATCGAACTAATTGTTGTGCCACCTAAAGTGTAAATATAGCCCGAGGTGCTCTTCCAACCATCTTGATCACCACCTAAGTCATCATCCACAAAGCCCTCTAAAGTGACACTACTAGTCTTAAAACTCAAACACATATCCGATGTGCCTTTCAAATACCTTAGTAGTCACTTCACTGCTTCCCAATGCTGTAAACCCGGATTAGCCATAAATCTACTCACGACTCCCACTGCATGAGCTATATCCGGCTTTGTACACACCATTGCGTACATCAAACTTCCAATGGCAGAGGCATAAGGAACCTTTGCCATCTTTTCTCTCTCCTCATCTGATTTAGGTGATTGCTCCTTACTTAGTTTGAATTGACTCCCCAAAGGAGTGCTTCTAGACTTTGCATCAGTGATAGCAAATCTATCAAGCACCTTATGAATATACCTTTCTTGAGTCAACTTGAGGCTCCCATTCGACCTATCTCGAATAATTCTCATCCCGAGAATTCTATTTGCAGCCCCCAAGTCCTTCATTTCAAACTCACTTGACAATTGTTGTTTCAGCCTTTTGATTTCCCCCATATTAGACCCAACGACTAACATGTCATCGACATACAACAATAAGATTATGTAGCAATCCTTAAACTTCTTAAAATAACAACAGTGATCCATTTGACATCTTGTAAATCCATTTCCATCCATAAAGGTGCCAAATCTCTTGTACCACTGTCTCGGAGCTTGTTTCAATCCGTACAAACTTTTCTGTAGTTTGCACACAAGGTTTTCCTTTCCATTCTCCAGAAAACCCTCCGGTTGAACCATGTAAATATCTTCCTCCAAATCACCATGAAGGAACACCGTTTTTACATCCAACTGCTCAAGATGTAAATCCTCTGCAACAACAATACTCAGAACCATCCTTATAGTAGTCAACTTGACAACCGGCGAAAAAATCTCAGTGTAGTCAATCCCTTCCTTCTGTTGGAACCCTTTAACTACCAACCTCGCCTTGTACCTTTTACTACCATCTGGCTCATCCTTAACCCGGAATACCCACTTGTTCCGCAAAGCTCGTTTCTCCTCCGATAATTTAGTCAACCTCCAAGTCTTATTTCTCTCAAGCGAGCTTGTCTCATCTTTCATAGCTAGCTCCCACTTGAGAGAATCTCCTACACTCATTGCCTCGTTGTACGACTCCGGCTCACCCGAATCCGTCAAAAGTAAATAGTGTAAGGAAGGGGAATACCTTATGTTTGGTTTGGGGGTTCTGCTCGATCTCCTTAAGGTAGGTTGCGGAGTCTTCGGATCTTCCTCAATCCTATTCTCAGCTCCATTTCTTGCAACCTCATCCACAGTGATCTCTTCCAATATCGCCTTTGGTTTCTCATTTTTCTCAGTCTCTGTCCCAAGTCTATCCTTGTAAAGCACCTTCTCGTTGAACGTAACATCTTTATGCCTTATGATCTTATTGTTTTGGTAATCCCAAAACCGATACCCAAAACTCTCTCCTCCATAGCCAATAAAGATGCACTTCTATGCCTTAGGATCCAACTTATCCCTGTCATCAGAACTGCGCAAGACATAAGATAAACAACCGAATATTTTTAAATGCGATGAATTTACCTCCTTTCCATACCAAACCTCCTCCGGTATTATGAAGTCCAACTGTACTGAAGGTCCCCGGTTGATGAGGTAAGCTGCCGTGCTCACTGCATGATCAGCTCAAAATGTCTTTGGCAACCCGGAGTAAAGCCTCATGCTCCTAGCTCGTTCATTCAAAGTTCTATTCATTCGCTCTGCAATCCCATTCTACTGCGGAGTTCCTGAAATGGTCTTGATCATCTTGATCCCATTCTCTGCACAATAGTTTTTGAACTTTTGGCTGTCATACTCCCCGCCATTATCCAACTTCAGACACTTCAATTTCAACCCCGTTTCATTCTCGACTTCCGCCTTCCACTTCTTAAAGGTACTAAACACTTCAGATTTTATTTTTCAGAAAATAAAACCATACCTTTCGAGTGGAATCATCAATGAAAGTGACATAATATCTGGACCCTCTAAGTGACTGTACAGGTACCGGTCCCCATACATCAGTGTGCACAAGTTGCAATTTCTCAGTCTTAAGTTCTCTTCCAGCCTTGGAAAAACTCACCTTTTTTTGCTTTCCAAGAACACAGTCTTCGCAAAGACCCAACTCAAAAGACTTTGAAATTGGCAATTTTCCCTTGGATGCCATTATTCTCATCTCTTTCTCACTCATGTGCCCAAGTCGCCTATGCCATAAATGTACTTCTTCTGTGGCCCCCGACGGTGGCTAACGAGTCTTTCATAATATCAGTTGTGTACAAAGTTCCAGACTTTGTACCTCGTGCCACCACCATATTTCCCTTGGTGATTTTCCATGCACCACCACCAAACATAGTAGTAAATCCATCACTGTCAATTTGACCCATTGAGATCAAATTCTTCTTCAAACCGGTACATGTCGCACATTCTGCAGTTTCAACTGCATTCCTTGTGTTGTCGTTATAGTGACATCACCCTTACCAACAATTTCCAAGGGTTCGTCATCTGCAAGAAAAACCTTTCCAAAGTTTCCAGAAACGTAATTTGTTAGATAATTCTTACATGAAGTAGCATGAAACGACGCACCTGAGTCCAGTACCCATTGGTCAACTGGACTATCAATACAGCAAACCAGAGCATCTCCGACATCGTCTGCTGCTGCGTTTGCTTGTTAATGTTCCCGGTTTTGATTCTGACTCGCCTTTTCTGGACAATCCCTCTTGTAATGGCCTTTCTTACCGCAGCCCCAGCAATCAGCTTCTTTGCGCAGTTTTGACTTCTCTCGCCCCTTAGACTTGGATCGACCTCTACCTTTCTGACCACCCCGTTGAACACCTCTACCTCTGCTTTCCGCACTCAATGCAGCAGATGTGAGTTCTCCTGATTCCCTCGGGCGAATATCCTCGCTCAAAATCAGATCCCGAATCTCCTGAAGCTTCAACTTCCTTTGGCCAGACGAACTACTCACAGCAGTTACCATTGCACTACAACTTTTCGGCAAAGAAGACAATAGAATTAAAGCCTTTACCTCGTCTTCGAAATTAATATCAACCGAGCTCAACTGAGTGATGAACACGTTGAACTCGTTGATATGGTTGGTCACCGATCCTCCTTCAGTCATCCTTAAGTTGAATAAACGTCTCATTAGATAGACTTTATTTGACGCTGATGGCTTCTCATACATGTTGGATAGTGCCTTCATCAAACCTGCAGTGGTTTTCTCCTCCAAGATGTTAAACGCTACGTTTCTTGATAACGTCAGTCGAATAACCCCCAAAGCTTGCCTATCCAACAACTCCCAATCTACATCAGTCATCTTTTCAGGCTTATTCCCCGACAACGGTTCATGGAGTTTCTTATGGTATAGATAATCCTCCATTTGCATCCTCCAGAATCCGAAATCCTTTCCATCGAACTTGTCAATTTTTACTTTATCATCTTCAGACGCCATTGATTCGCACAGAACGTTATAACCCGTGCTCTGATACCAGTTGTTAGGAATGAATGTGCACAAAAGAACTTAAAAGTAAAAATCAAAGCAAGAAACAAGACAACGATTTACGTGGTTCGGCAATTTGCCTACATCCACGGACCTATGCTAGAGAGATTTTATTGATGTATGAGAGTGATCCACATTACAAAGATGAATAACCATCTACTTATATAGTAAAACCTTGGAGACTAAGTAAAACAAGCCCTAATACACTTAGGAAATCCAAAAACTTGCCAAAATAGCTCAAAAACGCGTAAACTAAAACTGTTGTCCGCGACCATGGCGCCACAGCGCCAAATGTGGCGCCATGGCGCCAACCATGCAGAATGTGGTGCCACGGCGCTAGATGCGCAGAAACTTTTTCTTCTTTTTTGTTTTTTCATCTAGGCTTTTTCCTTTTGCACTTTGATTGTCTCCACTTATAACCCATCATATATATAGTTTCCTTTATACTCCCAAATTTTTCTTTTCACCATTACATATTTTTCAATTATTTATACAAGAAAAAACTCATGTTACTCACCACCATATATCTTTCTTCATCTATTTTTTTTTCCTATTAGCACATATATAATATATTTCACTACCAAATTTTTGTTTTGTGACCATCATCTATTTGTTGAAATTCCTAAGTAGAGTTTAGAATAATAATATGAAATATATAGCAAAAATATCAATATCAAACATTTATATTCAAATAATATAATACATTCTTGATCGTTGATGTGAGAAAATTACCCAAATAAAATTTGAAGAAAAGAAGACCCAGAATTTCTTTTTCCCCCTCTGTTTTGAAGAAAAGGATCGTCTGTTTGGAGGAGAATTGGAAAAGTTGATTGTGTGTGTGAGTGTGATACTGACTTGTTTGGAGGGAATAGTTGAAGGAAAAGATTTCAAATCATAAGTCAAATTGGTTGGGCTAAGTCAAATTGTTTGGGTTTTTGTGAATGATGGAGATATACAAATGTAAAACTACAATTGAGCTTGATAATTGGACATATGGCCGAAATATATATATATATATATATATATATATATATATATATATATATATTGGTAGCACATTTGAGTTCAAAAGTGGGTTAGTTACTTTACAATATGGGCTACTCTTAAGTTTGTTAGGGATATAAGCTAGGGATGGCAACGGTGCGGATATGGGGTGGGTATAGCAGAACTTAGGACCCGCCCTGTTAAGAAATTTCCATATCCGGACCCGCCCCAGACCCGGTCATTACCCGCCCCACCCCGGGCCTAGCGGGTACTCTGCGGGAAGTCCGTGTATTACTCGTTAGACCCGACCGATTTTTATTTTTTTACTTTTTTTTTTTGTCTATTTTGTTCTCACAAACGCATTCAAAACAAATAAATAAGTATATAACATCGAATAGATGATTCAACGTAAACATATTCACTATAAGTCATCCGTTACTAGAGAATGAGATGTGGGTTTTGAATTTAGACTTTTGATTCTAATTAATTGACTCTTTTTTTTATCTAGTTAAAGTTGTAAGTTAAGTTGCTGTTGCAAATAGCACTTTTTGGGTATAATTTATAAATACTAATAAGTTTTAATAATAATTAGATATATAAAATTAAAAAAATATTATAATTTTATTGACTGGGCGGGTCCAGGTCCGGGTCCGGTATCGACTGGACTCGTTACCCGTCTTGAACCTGGCATGATCTTAAATTTCAACACCCGGCCCCGGATCCATTTTTTTGGACTCATACCCGCCCAAACGGGGTGGGTCCGTGGCGGGTACTCGTTAGATCCTGATTCATTGTCATCCCTAATATAAGTTAAGTTTGCAATTTTTGAGGGGGGGCAAAATCAAATTTTTTAAATTTTTTGCATGTGCAAGTTGCCCGTATCAATTAATAATCATTTACTTTACAAATATTTTTCTCTTTTTCTTTCATACTTTACAAACATTTAACTCATCACACATCAACTAATCATTATTGATTTGACACATTTTACAACTTCAAAAAAATACAACACACATCACATCATTTCTACACAAAAATCTCGCATTTCACTAAAAAAATTCAGGATTGTAACTTAAAAACATAAACAAACATGGCCTAAGTCTCTTAATTAATCTCTTTCTCCTTGGAAGAGTTTAATTAAAACTCTCCACATGAATCTCAATCTCAGTTCAATTCCAATTGTCCAAAACAAGTCTATTTTAACTCAATTTGTACTTTTGATTTATTATTAAGGCTTCTAATTATGCATCGGCTTCTCCAATATTTTCTTCCTCACAATTTAAGTTTTCAATTCTTTCAATCTAGATTTAAATACTCTTTCAATCTAGATTTAAATACTCTTTCCATCAAATCAGGACGATCCTCCCCAGTCTCATTGATACCAACTAAGAGAAAATTTTGAGTCAATTTAGATTACATGTTATAATAAAAAATATATTTGATTTCCTAAATTTCTACACCAAAGTCATGACAATTACGTACCATTTTCTTATATCCCTTGCACCACCAGTAAATGAAGATGGGAGAAATACTCTCCTTCAATCAGAGTTAGGATCATCTACATCATCTATTGATAAACTATCAAGAAACCTTTGGTATGATTCCACTGAAATTGAAGATTGTTGATGTTTGATTTAATAAAAATCCAATCGCGAGTTTCAACCTTTATATTCATGTCAATGCCAAATAGTTGCAAGAGCCACCCGATCTAAGAAGACACGACTTATCATTTAAGCGACTTTGAAACATGTAACAATAATACTCTCTTATTGATACACAATCTTGTTAGTGTATATTTCTAACAAATCTCTCCAACGTCTAGTAGTCTGATAAACTTAAAAGTTTTGAATACAAAGATAAACACAAATCCTAATTGTGATATAATTAAAAATACACTTATACATTAGGTAAGATAAAATACCACCCAATTCATTATTTATCAAAGAATCTGTCAAGTTAATGACAAAAGGATTGACTACTGAATGCCCGCATGCCAATTAGGCTCACCACCAGGAAATAAAAGTAGATACTGCTAGGGATCATAACATCCAAAATAGTGCTTGATTTGGTTGTTGCGACTATTATTGACATATACCCTTATATCTCGATTCATCTTCTATGATTCCGAATAAGTCTCTAGCTAGATCGCTGCAACTTGAGATGCCGTTGGCAAATTAAAAAATCTTTGATCTAATACAAGGTCAGTCCTCAAAACAATCCTATAACTCTCAAGGGACGAGTAATTTCACAAACTTATGAAGAAAAGAGAATGCAGATTGTTTCGAAGAATTTTAACAAGGTACAAGACAATTTCTGGTTTCAATTCACTACCACGCCTAGACATAGGACCCCAATTTTGTCAGTCTCATGAAAGTATATATCTAAATTGGAACCATTTCCCAATTTTTCATTCAAATTGTTGATGTAATGATAAAACATTCCCTGAATAATCAAAGAATATGCATTCTTATTGGACCAGCAATTCTTCTGACAGACGTAATTTCTGTGGACGTAAAAGTAAGGCGTATTGAACAAATCAGCTAATTCTGGAATCATAGGACGAGCCGTCAGGGAAATCTAGCCCTCACCACAACAGAAACCCGGTACTTCAGAATGCAATTACGTAGCTCACAATGAATGCATGGAAAGAATTCAAGAAGAGACCATGCTTCTTATGGAATATTTTCAATTATCATGGAAGGGTCTCCTTTTTTTGGTATGCTTTCTTCAGCGAGCATTCAAGGACGGATCCAGGAATTTATGGTTGGGGGGCCGAAGTACCATTAACAACCAAAAAATTTTTTTGAATGAATTAACAAAAAAAAAAATTATTTAATATTTAAATATTGTATATAGCCAAACTTACTTTATTTTAATAGAAGGCGTGTAATAAAGAAGCAAATAATACTAACTTTTAATAAATTTAGTAGTTTCAGAAAATACAAGTAATTCTTCAAAAAAATTATCGAAGTTGTACAGGACATTCTTTCATGTCATAAAATTCATCTATGATATACTCTGTATCAGTTTTTTAGATTTTTCTCTCTATGTAAGTAATCAAACAATCTGCAAGGTATTCATCTTTCATCATTTTAAAGAATGCATCAATTGTAGTAGATTTTCCCATACTTCAATTATCTATTTATTATATGATTGAATAAGTGAATACACATAAATATATATATTAAGTTCTAATACTAATCAAGTTATGCAACCGAAAAATTTCAATAATATTATTACACTTTTTCAAAATATTATAAAACCATATAATAGAATTAATTCATACCTTGTGGTGGATAAACTCTAAGTATTTGAATGATAATCAACCTTTCTTGTCTTTAGATTTCTTAACGTCTTGTATATTTTCTTGTCAACTTATACAAGTTTTAGGAAAAGTGTTTGTTAATTCTAATCCTAATAAGTTTAGAAAACAAATTCAAAAGGAAAAAAAAATTGTTACTAATTCTAATAAGTGTAGAATAGAAGTTCAAAAAGAAAATTAAAGTTGTTAATAATTTTATACTTCTTTTTTATGGTAGTTTCCTTTTTATTAACCAAGTTAAATATAAAACCAAAACTTACACATGGTGACCGAGAATGGTGCTTTTAATTTAAAAAAATTTATAATTAATATAACTAAGAAGAGGGTCGTTAAAAAAATAAAAAGTTCATTTACCTACAAGGGATTCGAACCCAGGTCACCTGTTGCAAAGCCTTACCATGCGCCTTTCACCAACTGCACCAACCCTTTCTATCAGTTTGTACATACCTTATATGTTATATATTGTTGAGGGGGCCATATCATATAATTATATATACCCAATACAAAAAATTTCAAATCCCGCCCCTCCCTAAAATCCGTCCTTGCGAGCATTAAACGTGGCATCATTCACATATAATTCACTAAATCTTCTGCCACGTGATATTTCAATCATCAGAAATCTAATTACATGAAGGGCAAAATACACTTTGTACCCTGAATTATTCATTTTGTACCATTTAAGTGAACTACTAAACATGTCAAAATGATCCCTAAACTATCTGTAACTAAATAGTCCTCCAACTTGATGGACGTTTGGTTTGTCATGACATGTTGCTGATGTCACACTAGGTTTGACCATTGCAATAAGGTCATTGAAAAAGTTTGTCAATTTTGCCCCCATTTACTATCAATAAAACGAGTCTTTTGTGTACTTATAGTTTTGATCGTTTTAAGCAATATTTGGTTACCATTTTATATTTATTTTTGTGCAAAATATAGTACACCAATTTCCACTAATATCTTAAGGGAAATTTACTAAAATCTCCTTAAAATAAACTTTATATCCTAAAAACGCATGATAATATTTTTTAATCCAAAAAACTCATTTTACCAACTTTTTTTCCCAAAAATTCCAATATTTAAGATTAATAAATTTATGAATTTAACTGTCCTTAGCATTTTAGAGAAAATTAATCAATTGTTGTTCTCTTAAGAAATTTATTTATGTAAAAAATTTATTTCGATGATATTAATTATGATTTTAACTTTACATACAAAACTTTTAATCTTCTTAAAAAATTTTAAAAATATATTTTAAATACTTATCATATTATAAATTAAATAAATTATATAAAAATAAATAAAGCACTTAACATTATCAATTTTAAGAATTAGAAAAAAAGATTTGATAAAAAAAATTAATTGCTCCATTCTTAAATTAATAAATAAAGGGTAATTTAGAACTGATCAAGTAATTTTAATTTATTACCGTCATTTATTAACTTACGAATTGATCAAATAATTTTTCTAAAACAAATTAGTAGAAAATTGATTTATTATTTTCAGCATAAAAGTTAGTAGAAAATGGTGCCAAAATGATTTAAAAGTAGCAAAATTATAAGTACACAAAAGTCCATTTTATAGAAAGCAAGTGAGGGCACAATTGACAAATTTCTTCAATTACTACATTAAAATGGTCAAATCAGTGCCACGTCAATAACATATTATGACAAGCCAAACGTCTATCAAGTCGATGAACCATTTTTATTTTTTATTTTTTTCCATAAAAAAAAAGATCGAGGGACCGTATTGTTACTTTGGATAATTCAGAGATTATTTTGTCACGTTTAATAGTTCAGAGACTTAAATGATACAAAGTGGGTAGTTCAGGGATATAAAGTGTATGTTGCCCAAAATTAAATAAATGAAAAAACAAGATTAAATGTTAATACAAATTACAATCATCATTACTCGGTAAAGACTACTCCTGAATTTTTTCTAATTGAGATCAAGTAAATTTTCGACCACCCGATTTTTATAAAGATCAAAACCTTAGAAATATAATTAAATCATAAAAGGCGATTTCTCTTATCAATTGATGTTACAAATTTACCTTCGTCAATATTCGGTAGAGACGATTCCCCAACCATTCTTTATTAATGTTGAACTTTTGATATGTTTTTTCCTTCAAAAAAAAAAAAAAAGGAGGGACATGATAGCGCTTTATTATCATTAGGGTCATTGAGTTTACTGCTATAACTCCTTGAGAACAATTGATGGAAACAAAATTGAAAGAAAATACTTTCGAGAACTCGAAAGTTCTACAAGAATAAATCCTGCCTAACAAACAAAGTTTGACCCAAGCTTAAAACCGATTCTTTATTCCTTTGAAATAACATGAATGAATAAAAAAACATAACTCCTAACAATATATATACTAAAGACTTCCAGCTACGAAAGAAAATAACTAAAGCCCTAAACAACTAGGAAACTTAATCAACAAGGAGTTAAATAAATAAGGGACCTAATTAAACAAGGACTCGTATTAAGGAACTAAAATTACAAAACATAAATATTAAATAACTAAATCTGCTTCATAACAATTACTCCCCCCTTAAAAACAATCTTGTCCCAAGGCTGAAATTGGGAAACTTTTGCATATGCTCGGTCTGATCACAGGTCATCTTCAATAGTCCTCGCGAAATTCATCGCGACAATCAAGTTCTGAATGTCCCACATTCGAAGTTTACTGCGAGTTGCAGCATTGAGTCCGTGTAAAAAATATCCCAAGGATTGTGTCTTTGCGAGCCCCTGGAACTTGATTTGTGAGAAGTATAAAGTGATCGATATAAGTATCCACCGACTCCGTTTGTTGAAGGGATACAGTCTTTCATAAGCGTTACCTGACAAACGACTATCATACCTTGCGATAAGTGCCTCGGACAGGTTTGCCCATGTTAAATTTGGCACATCTTGTCGGAGCTACCTAAACCAGTGGAGGACGGACCCCCTCCATTTCCACCATAGATAGCTGGATTTTCGCTCCCCCTACCATCCCATTTATCTCAAAGTCTTGATCGGCCCTAGCTATCCACCCGAGTGGATCCAAGCCGTCGAATACCGGAAGTGGTGCGTAATTTGGCATCACGATTTTGGGAATTGCAGTTTGTGTGACATTCGGTGGAAGCGGGTTTTCTTGGGCATAGTTCTGCGCAGTCAACGTAGCCGCCACTTCTACCACAGCCGGGACCACTCCTTGCTTGGCCGAACTTAAACCAAAAATAGCAGCGAGCAGATCCTTCATCGTCGCCTTCATCTCAACCATGTCGCTACTCAACTGCTGCACGTCCAAGAGAATTTTCTTTTGATTTTCTTCCAAAGACGTGAAACGTGATTCTGTTGAGCGAGTCATAACTCCGACGCAAAGATCCGGCAGGTCAGACCAAATTGATGGAAACAAATTTGAAAGAAAATACTTTAAATAACTTAAAAGTCCTACAAGAATAAATCTTGCCCAACAAATCGAAGTTTGCCCCAAGCTTAAATCGATTCTTTATTCCTCAGAAATAACGTGAATGAATAAAAAATACAACTCCTAAAAATATATGTACTAAAGACTTCCAGCTACGAAAGGAAATAACTAAAGCTCTAAACAACTAAGAAACTTAATCAATAAGGAATTAAATAAACAAGGAAACCTAATTAAACAAGGACTTGAATTAAGGGATTAAAATAACAAAACATAAATATTAAATAACTAAATCTGCTTCGTAACAACAACATTTGACATTCTTAATATACCATCGATTGAAACCTCCACATTTGTTGCAATTTCGCTATGATCCGAACCAACAATAGGATTTTTTACAAATTCATGAGTCTCTTTATTAATTTTATTTTTCTACATTCCTTTGCTCTAAATAAGTAGCTTGACAATGCACTAAAATTTATTTCTTTCAATTATCGTCCTTCTGTGCTTGAATATCCATCGTCATTTGTTTCGAGCAACAATGCTATCCATACTGATTAAAAAATTTGATGTTGATGTTTATATTATTGTTGAATAGGATAACTTATCACACTAATCAGTCTAAACAAACTAACTGGGCATACAATTCCAAATTGGATTTCAATCAATAAAAAATAGACCTAGAAAAATAACCAACGTCGCACGTTGATAACTCTGTAGTGATAAGATGACAAACTAAGATCAATATCTATTATTACACAATATCATCAAAATAAATATACAAAGAAAAAACAAGAAATGAAGTGGGATAAAAATCAAGCTAGCTAAATCTCAATTTTAAAACGACGACTTTGGTGTTTTTTCAACAACACTGTAAGTTTGTATATTTTGATTATACGAGCATTAATTGTGATAAGTACTTTGAACATACTGAAAGACCTTTGTAATTGGACTTTCAGAAATCACTAGTCTACCGCATTCTTTTTGTAGCAAAATTTAAGGGAAAAGGACAAGAAAGTTGTTCACGGGCCTTACATGTGTCAAATAGATATTATATCCAAATCAACTATTAATAGGATCTCCCAAAACTTAAAATCATAGAGCCAAAAACGCTATTGCATTCAAGTTAGAAATACTTTCAAAAGCTAACACTTTCAGATTTCTAAGAGCTAAACATTCAAAGTTCATTCCTAAACAGTCAACCTATCTCATACATCTTCCAAGAAGAAGCTATTGCATTCAAGTTAGAAATACTTTCAAAAGCTCTCGAAGAACACTTCCAGATTTCTAAGAGCTAAACATTTATAGTTTATTCCTAGACAGTCAACCTATTTCAAACATCTTCCAAGAAGAAGAACTTCATTGCCAAATGAGATAGCTTATTGGTTTGATTACTCAAACACAAACCTTTAAGAAAATAACCTTCCAGTGACAACCTCTATGTCAAGACAAAGCTGAAGATTTCTTATATTTCTAGGTCAAAGAAGCAAATATTTCGAAGGACCTTGAAGCAGAAGTCGTTGTGATCAATGAGCTCAAGTCATCCTTTGTATGTTACTACTAGTTTGTAGAAGCGTCCTGTATGAAATTTCAAAGATCATTTAGTGGATTTCTTTGAGTGAAAAAGGAGAAGAATGATAGGAATTACATAAACCCAACAAACCTTATAAACTCTCGTGTCTTTATTTATTGCTTTCTGTCTTTATTTTCTTTACACACATTTGAAAGCATACATGCTACAACTTGCATAAAAATCAAGCAATTAAGTCAAATCAATCTCAATGGTACCAAAACCTTTAAACTAAGAAGACTTTTATCTTCCGATGCACAACTCTTGATACAAGTGTTGTAAACTTGATCCTACTCTGATCAAGCGACCAAACCTTGCATCTAAAGTTAACCTTGTAAAACACTCTCCAGTCTACATTAGTCAAGCGTCGAGCTTTCATCGAAGCATCGAAAATTTCAAAGTACAAAATTTTGAAATTTGAAAAAATTCAGGGTCTATTCAACTCCCCCCCCCCCCCCCCCCCCCCCCCCCTTTCTAAACCATTTTCGTATGTCAATTAGGACCAACAATGTGGTAGGCTCAATCCCATTAATGGAAATTCCAATTTCAACTAAACAACCCCAAAACGACCGAGCTTAAATATGCGAAGGTTCAAACAATGTTGTTTCCTTTAACGAAAGGGAAAAAATTCAAAAAGAAATTGAAGAACAACGTAAATGTTACTGTAGATTTGGAGCGTTCTCTCTTATATATGGTAGCAATTCATAAATTGAGTATTTTTAATTATAATTACTATTTTTTAATACGATATATACACACACACATAACATTATATATATATATCATGCTATATTCCAGTAGATATGAATTAATTGATATATGCCAAAAAAAAATTAATGATAATAAGTGTACATATTTATATACTTCAATATTTTATGTATTTAGAAATTTAATATTCTAAAATTATGAAATACTCATATATTTAGTATATGTAAATATCTATATACATTTATTATATATTGTGTAAATTTAATATTTTATAGTTTTTAATATTTTCTAGTTTTAAACATAAATAAATTGACGTAAATGTATATAAGTATTTATAGTTCTGTAGTATACTAGACATATTTTTTATGAATATGGACATATGTTTAGGCTCTGTATGGATGTGTTTTCTGATTCAAATTTTCATTTTTTTTATCATCAGAAAATGAAAATGTTCGCATCAAGCAAAATTCTACAAAAAATGCTTCAATTTCAAATCCTATCACACATTCTCTTATATAACTATTCATCATTCCATCAATTCAATCACTTCATTCTCTCTCTTTATTAATTACATAATTCAACTATTCAACACATTCTCTTTCTTACTTTTTAATAAATAAAATATTATTCTAATTTTTTCTCCTATCATCATTACATATATAACTAATTCAATCAACTTTATATCACATCTACACAATTTCTAAATATTTCCCAAAAATACATCCAAGCAAATAAACAAAATTAATATTTACACACGAGTTTTTATAATACACATTCTCCAATAAAAAATCAAAATTCATTTTCGGAAACATAACCATATAGAGCCGTAGAATATATATAAGTTGTATCAGGTAATTGTATACACATTGGAGTAGTATTAATATCTTTCTCTTTATATTTTACAAAATTAAGCCGTATATTTAAATAATAATTGAACTAGTTGATCCCAAGAAATTTAAACAAATTTTGATGAGTAATTATTTTACCTTGGACACAAGTTCCAATCTCAAATAGCTACAAAAAAATCCCAATATTGTCTGAATGGCAGCCACGTCATTGCCACTTGATTTGAAAAAGTCAAACTTAACGATCACATGACTTTTCTCATATAAAATTTAACAATGAGACCATTTTCAAATTGTTAAGTGAGATTTGACCACTATTATCGATGTAATTTCAACCTTGTTCAGTTGACAGCCCCATCCACTACAAAAAATTTCGATATCAGTGGCAAAATGTCAAGTGACAATTTCAAAGTTGTCACTAATTATAAATTTTTGTAACAAGAAATTTTGTTTTGTCACAAAAATAAGTTTTACATGCTTAATAGTGACAAGATTTGCATAGAAGTTGTCAATCTTGGTGATTAATGACAAGGAAGTTGTTGTCACTATTGACAATTAGTGACACACTTTTAGTGACAATTTAGTGACAATAATTATAATTGTCACTGTATTTGTGTTGTCATTATATATGTGTCACTAATTATCAATAGTGACAACTTTAAAAAAAACTCTTGTCATTGTAAAGTCTTATTGTGACAAAGCAAAAATTATTGTCGCTCATTTTGTATATATAATGACAAATTTAATATTATTATTTCAAATTTTATTACTAATATTATTTTTTATTGCAGTGATCAACATTACCTCATTTGGAAGATTCAAACTTAGCCGTAAAGCGGCTTATTTCATCCAAAAGTTAAAGGTGAGACACATGACCACTTTTATGGCGGTATTAATGATTGCTATCATTATTATTTGGCTTTTCATATGACTTGTAAGACTAGTGTCGTAATTTTTCCAAATTGGAACGATCGACGGTATTCATCTCTAGAAATGTAACCACATACTATCGTGTATTCTGGTCCCTTGTTTATACATATGGTTGATTTCTTTAAATTAATTTCTTGACTTTTGGAATAAATACTTGGATTGGATTGGTTGATTGGTTCAACATTTACATACATCAACATTTACATACATTTTGCGTGGGCTCTGTTGGATTAGAAAAAATTCTATAGGAAACTTATATTATTGAATAACATATTTATAGAGATACATGTACTTAATAAGCAAAAAACCTTAATTATAAACATGGAAAAAATAAATACAACGAAACCTAAATTAACATAAGTACTGGAAAGATATTATATTATTTAACACTGCCCCGCAGTCGAAACGTGAGAGTTTTGAATGTTAAGACTGGACCAAAGAAATCCGGTCATAGAGAACTAAAGAAGAAGACGGCGACAAAGATAAAAGGTAGCGGCGGCTCCAAGTCCTCATTTTCCAAGGGTGGGCGGCGGCAACTAACAAAACTAAAGGAGCCGCTAAGCACGGTGGCCCGCGGCCAAAGAGAGAAGGCGGCAGTATAAAATAAAAAGACGGCGGCTCCAAGTCCTCACTTTTCAAGGCTGGCGGCGGCGGAGACCAAGAGAGAGGGCGGCGGCCATATGAGAAAGAAAGAAAAAAAAAATTAGATAAAGAAAAACTAAACTAGATAAAGGATGGCGACTTAAGGATGGCGGCGGAAGCAAGAGATCGAGAGACCATGTCTCGAAGCCATGACTCTGATACCATGTTAGATTAGAAAAAACCCCGTAGGAAACTTGTATTATTGAGTAACATATTTATAGAGATACATGTACTTAGTAAATAAGAAATCCTAATTATAAACAAGGAAAAGATAAATACAACGAAACCTAAATCAATATATATACTAAAAAGATATTATATTATCTATCAGGCTCAACTTATACCCATGAATTAAAAATTACTTTTTCAACAAATATCAAGATTCCAGTGTCTGGTCATACAAGGAGAAGAGAAATAACAAGCAGCACTCCAATGTTGTATTGAATTTGTCAACACATGTTTAAAAAGGTAGAGGGCCAGCAAATTACTAAGTAGCTTCCAGTTATTGACTTCTATGTATTTCGATTAAGTGTATATCACATTTCAATAAAAATAAATGAAAATAAATGGAAGATTAAGAGAACGTACAACTGCTAAACCCTGTGTGCATGCTATAAAAACATAACTCTGATTTATATATATATATATATGTATGTACTTGCATTGTCTGAATTTTTTGATTATACGAGCATTAATTGTGATAAGTACTTCGGACGTAGTGAAAGACCTTTGCAATATTTGGATATAATATCTGTTTGACACATGTAAGGCCCGTGAACAACTTTCTTGTCCTTTTCCCTGAAATTTTGCTACAAAAGGAATGCGGTAGACTAGTGAAAATCAGCTATTAATAGGATCTCCCAAAACTGAAAATCATAGAGCCAAAAACGCTATTGTATTGAAGTTAGAAATACTTTCAAAAGCTAACACTTCCAGATTTCTAAGAGCTAAACACTCAAAGTTCATTCCTAGACAATCAACCTATCTCATACATCTTCCAAGAAGAAGTTGTTGGATCAAAACTTCACAAACGTATCAAAATGCTAACAACGAAGGAAGATTATATCGAGGCGAGAGAGAGAGTTCTCTATCCTTAACACCAAATTGCCCCGCCTAGGTGGTACGGGTTCTTGCAAAAAGTGTCCCAAGATACAACGATATATATTCTGAATTCAAAACCACTTCAAATTCAGAACCGAACGAACTTTAGCTACTTTGAACTCTTGAGAGAATTTGGAGAATGAGAGAAAAGAGAAGCTTAGAATGCTTGGTGTGTTTTTCCATTCAGCTGGAGGGGGCTATATATAGCCTCCAAAATCATCAAAATTAAATACAGGCATTGAATTACCTTCAATTCAGACCTTGTAACAGTAGACTGTTTCTGCTGCCAACGTTCGAACGTTGCATCCTTAACATTCGAACGTTGTCCTGTAACAGTAGTCCAACGTCAGAAGCCAACGTTCGAACGTTGGGTCTTCTAGAAGGTTTATTCAGATTTGAATAAAAAAGTCGCCACCAATTTTATTTAGGCCCAATTTAAGTTAAGCCCAATTTTGGTTGATGGATCAAGAGGTTCTTTGTGGAATTAATTTTGTCCAAAAAATTAATTATCTTGCAAGCCCAAGCCCAGGCCCACGACCCTAACCCGATCGGGGCGGGCCAGCGGACGGGCAGCGGAGGCGCGCGCGCGTGTATGGTGAACCAGACCATGGCTAGGTTCTTCCCCCTCACAAAGCTCACACAAATCTTATGACCCAAAGTGCCAACCCTTTATTTTAAGGTAATGGTTTATAAACCATTCCAAACTTTGATCCATATCCTATGTGGGATAACCCACTTCAAACACCCAACTTTAGCACTTAATTTCTAATTCGTTTTTAATCCGATTTGAAAAATTCGAAATGCTAAACTCATCTACTTGGAACGTAGATTAATATTATCCAATAATATATATATATATTTTTTGGTTTCCCACGGGTTCCCCATACCACATTGGGTATGGGACTAATCCCGATTCGCGGTACTGAGCCTGCCGTTTGCTTGAGGGAATTTTTCACTGGGAGGAGTCGAACACGCTCCCCACTCAGGAGCGTAGTGGTGGACAAGCCACTATGCCAACCCTTCAGGTTATTATCCAATAATACTTTGCATCCCGAATACGGTGTTCGAATTTCTTATGCAAAAGTTGTGTCCAACACACTTTTCATATACACAAAATCCAACAATCCCCCACACGAATGAAATGAATGCAATGCATGATCTCAAGAGTTCAGACAAAAATTTATCACATCAGAAGCAGTAGCTTTTGGCTTTGAACCTTTCTTAGTAAGATATCATCGGATTTACTAGGCTCTCCAATGAACATGATATCTTGAATTGGTCAACCGTTCGCGTAAAACTAGACAATGATGTTCACATGATAAACTCTCAGTAGCTTCAGTTCTCACTGTTGGGTCCATTTTGGCCGTGGTACCCCTTCTTGGATTCATAAGTGTTTACATTTTACTTAATGTTGAGGAGGTGTTTACATTTTACTTAATGTTGAGGAGGCCTACACCTCACACTTACATAGGTGATCTCCTATTAAAAATTATCCTACCATACTCCACTTTATTTTCATGACAGTAGAGGAATCATTAAAAGTTCTGACTTAGCCTTTGCTACACTTGTAGGATGCACTTCTTTATCCTAGGCAATGGGTTTGGAGTTAAACTCCTAATTGCCATACTGAATTTTCACAACTTAGTTGTCTCATTGAACCATGATCTTGGGATCTCCAATCAACATAGTTGGGTTTCCGCTGTGTCCATTCTTAAATTGTAGACTTTAATCCCATTCCTCTTGATAGGCAGTATATTTGATCTCTAGGCAATCTTTTCGTCAAAGGATCTGTAATATTCTCCTTTGATTCACATAACCTATGGAAATAATCCTGTTAGAGATCAACTGCTTAATGGTATTATGCCTACGACGAATATGTCTAGACTTACCATTATACATACTACTCTGAGCCCTCCCTATTGGCGACATACAGTCGCAATGAATCAAAATCGGAGGCACAGATTTTTCCCAACAGGGAACATCTTCTAAGAAATTTCTTAGCCACTCAGCTTCTTCACCAGTTTATCTAAAGTTATGAATTCTGATTCCATCGTGGAACGGATTATGCAAGTTTACTTAGAAGATTTCCATGACACTGCTCCTCCACCAACGATAAATACATACCCACTTGTGGACTTAGAGTCGTTCGTGTCTGATATCCAATTAGTATCGCTGTATCCCTCTATTACAACTGGATATCTTGAGTAGTGTAATACATATTCTTTAGTATACTTTAAATACTTAAGAACTCTAGTTAAAGCATTCCAATGCTCTACACTAGGATTACTCGATAACCTACTCAACTTGCTCATAAAATAAGCTAGATCAAGGCGAGTACAGTTCATGATATACATCAGACTCCCAATGACCCTAGCATATTCAAACTGCGATACAGGTTCGCCATGGTTCTTGAGGAGATGAACGCTCAAGTCCACTGGCGTCTTGACTGGTGCACTATCGCTCGGAAGGAACCTTTCCAAAACTGCCTTAACATAATGAGATTGCGATAAGACTAGTCCTTCAGAAGTCCTCAGGCTTTTAATCCCTAAGATGACGTTTGCAAGTCCCATGTGCTTCATGTCAAAGTTCTTATTTAACATTCCTTTAGTATTCATGATAATTTTATGATTACCCATTATCAACATGTCATATACATATAGACACACTATGACGTATGCGTTATATGTTTGTCTAACATACACTCATTTATCACACTCGTTGATCTTGAAACCATTTGATAACATCGTTCTATCAAATTTTTCATGCCACTGCTTTGGCGCTTGTTTAAGTCCGTATAGCAACTTTACAAGTTTACATACTTTCTTCTCCTTTCCAGGAGCAACATACCTCTCAAGTTGTTCCATGTATATTTCATCTAATTCTCCATTTAAAAATGCAGTCTTAACATGCATTTGATGTATCTCAAGGTTATGCAACGCGGCAATAGCGATGAATAATCTTATGGATGTTATTCTCGTTACCGGAGAATAAGTATCGAAGAAATCAAGACCTTCCATTTGTCGGTATCCTTTGACTACCAAATGGGTCTTATACTTATCAATAGTTCCATCCGTCTTATACCTTCTTTTCAGAATCAATTCACAACCTAAAGGCTTACTTCCCTTTGGAAGATCAACCAACTCCCAGGTATGGTTGTGCAAAATAGACTCGATTTCACTCTTGATAGCCTCTTTTCAGAGTTGAACATCTGGACCGAACATAGCTTCCTTAATCATTCTTGGCTCCCCTTCTAATGTATATGATACCAAATCGGGACCAAATGATTTTAGAACTCTTGCCCTTTTGCTACGAAGTGGTTTTTCGTCCCTGGGATTAGAACTACTTGTAAACTCATCAAATGGTCTTTTAAGAGGAACTTTCTCATTTCTTTCCTTACTTGGAAAGACATCCTTGAAAAACGAAGCATTTCTAGCCTTCATGAATCTCAGATATTTCTGATTTGTGTTCCAGAAATCGATAGGCGCTACTATTAAGTGCATAACCTATAAATATGCAGTCAATAGTTTTAGGCCCTATCTTAACTTGTTTATGTTTGGGTATTTCTACCTTAGCCAAACACCCCCACACTTTGAGGTACTTGTAAGAAGGCTTTTGACCTTTCCAAACTTCGTATGGAGTCTCACTCCTACTTTTGTGGGGAATCTTGTTAAAAATATAATTGGCGGAGAGGATCGCCCCCCCCCTCCCCCCACACACACACACATACACACAAATTCTATGGTAATCCAGAATTTAGCCACATCACATTCATCATTTCTTTGAGAGTGTGATTCTTGCGTTCAGCAACGCCATTTGATTGAGGTGAGTATGGTGCCATCGTTTGATGAATAATTCCAAAGTTGGTACAAAATTCATCAAAAGGCGCTCCGCATTCTCCACCTCTATCACTTCGGATAGCTTTTATCCTTTTTCCAAGTTGATTTTCAACTTTCATTTTGTAATGTGTAAATGCTCCAAGCGTTTTGTCTTTACTTCTTAGTAAATACACATAACAATACTTTGTGCAATCATCTATGAATGTAATAAAAATACTTTTTCCCACCTCTAGTTTGCACAAACTTCAAATCACAGATGTTACTGTGAATAAGTTCTAGAGCTGCGATGTGTCTTTCCACTGAAGGAAATGGGTGTTTGACTAGTTTTGCCTCAACATAAATTTCACATTTATGTTCATTTTCAACTTTAAAAGTTGGTAATAAGTTCAAGTTGACCAATCTTCGAATAGTATTATAATTTATATGTCCTAGTCTAACATGCCATAAATTAGAATACTCAAGCAAATAAACAAAATTTTCAATACTTTTATTGCTTTCATTTTCAATTACAGCAGAGCGGATTACATTCATTACATTCATCTTGAAAAAGCCCTGCTCAAGATAACATTTTCCTACTTAAAATCCTCTCTTTGTTAAAGAAAATCTATCAGTCTCGAAGATTATCTTGATCCCATTCTTGACCAAAGCTGAACCGGATACCAAATTCTTGCGAATCTCCAGAACATGCAGAACTTCAGTCAATGTCAGCTCTTTACCAGAAGTTATCTTAAGCACAACTTTCCCCATTCCAACCACTGGAGACATGGCCAAGTTTCCCATAAACAATCTCCGTCCACCAACTGGAAAATAGGATGAGAAAGTATCTATGTCAGAACAGATGTGGCGAGTAGCCCCAGTATCTATAAACCACTCTCTCGGGTTGTCCGCCAAATTGGCTTCGAACACAACGACAGTGAGATCAAGATCAGTCAGATCGATCGGAACCTGGTGGTCAAACAGATCGTCGTTCATCTCATTGATGCCCTGGACATCATCTTCAGCCAAGTGCACCTGGTTCTGCACTTGGTTCTTGCCTTTATTCTATTTTTTACCAGAACCTTGCCGTTGAGACTTTTTTTCCTGAGCTCTTTGCAGTCTCCCTGTTTCAACTTGCCTTTCTTTTTCTGGGAGTTCCCTTTGGACTTCCCCTGAAACTTTGTTTTTCGGTTTGAGCTTTCGGGAACTTCTGCGATGTTAGCCATCGCCTGCAAAAGAGGTCTCTTGTCAGAAACCCGATTGTCTTCCTCAATTCTAAGTCAGACGACCAAGTCTTCTAGACTCATCTCCTTTCGCTTGGGCTTCAAGTAATTCTTGAAATCTCTCTAAGACGGCGGTAACTTCTCAATGATAGAAGCTACTTGGAAAGTCTCACTCAAAGCTATGTCCTCAGCATGAACTTCATGAATAATTATCTGAAGTTCTTGGACTTGACTTGTCACGGACTTAGTGTCCACTATCTTGAAGTCTAAGAACTTTGCGACCATGAACTTCTTCAGTACGGCGTCCTCAGTTGTATACTTCTTATCCAGCACCTCCCAGAGGCCTTTAGCGGTCTTAACCTACAGATAGACACTGCAGAGCGAATAATCTAACCCGCTAAGTATGTAATTCCTGCAAAGGAAATCACTATTATGCCAGCTATCAGATGCTACCCTCAGTTGGTTGTCGGTTGAGTACTCAGGGACATAAGGAGTATCCTACCTTAAGAACCTCGCCAGGTTCAGAGTTGTGAGGTAGAATAGCATCTTTTGTTGCCACCTTTCGAAGTCAACCCCACTGAACTTCGACGGCCTTTCAGCCTAAATCGGTATAACCGGATTAGCCATAGGAACAAATGGAGGGATCGGAGCAGAGCCAAAACCGAAACCAGGGCCCATCCCTAAACCAGAACCTAGCTCGGTACCCCCACCAGAGCTAACGCTAAAATCAGAGTCAGGACCCAGCCCTAAACCGAAACCAAAACCAGAACCTCCACCGAAACTGGAGCCAATACCGAGACCAAGATTAGCACCCGGTCCAAGACCGAAGTCAAGAGTAGCGCCATCAATATCTCCCACATTAGCCATTTGAACAAGTGATAGCTTTTGAACAACAACAAGCAATTTAGTGTTAAGTTTGTTGGATCAAAACTTCACAAACATATCAAAATGCTAACAACAAAGGAAGATTATATCGAGGCGAGAGAGAACTCTCTATCCTTAACTTTAAATTGCCTCGCCTAGGTGGTACGGGTTCTTGCAACAAGTGTCCCAAGAAACAACGATATATTTTCTAAATTCAAAACCACTTCAAATTCATAACCGAACGAACTTTAGCTACTTTGAACTCTTGAGAGAATTTGGAGAATGAGAGAAAATAGAAGTTTGGAATGCTTGGTGTGTTTTTCCATTCAGCTGGAGGGGGCTATATATAGCCTTCAAAATCAGTTAAAATCAAATACGGGCATTGAATTACCTTCAATTCAGACATTGTAACAACAGACTATTTCTGTTGCCAACGTTCGAACGTTACATCCTTAACGTTCGAACGTTGGCCTGTAACAGTAGTCCAACGGTCACAAGCCAACGTTCGATCACTAAGGATGCAACATTCGAACGTTGGGTCTTCTAGAGGGTTTATTCAGATTTGAATAAAAAAGTGGCCAGCAATTTTATTCAGGCCCAATTTTGGTTGATGGATCAAGAGGTTCTTTGTGGAATTAATTGTGTCCAAAAAATCAATTATCTTGCAAGCCCAGGCCCACGAGCCCGGTCCCGGTGGGCGGAATCCGGGGGCTGGCGCGTGCGTGGTGAACCGGACCATGGCTAGGTCCTTTCCCTTCACAAAGCCCATCGGGCCAACCCTTTATCTTAAGGCAATGGTTTATAAACCATTTCAAACTTTGATCCATATTTTATGTGGGATAACCTACTTCAAACACCCAAATTTAGCACTTAATTTCTCATTTGTTTTTAATCCGATTTGAGAAATTCGAAATACTAAACTCATCTACCCGGAACGTAGATTAATATTATCTAATAATATTTCATATCCCGGATACTTACGGTATTCGAATTTCTTATGCAAAAGTCGTATCCAACACACTTTTCATATACACAAAATCCAACAGAAGCTATTGCATTCAAGTTAGAAATACTTTCAAAAGCTCTCGAAGAACACTTCCAGATTTCTAAGAGCTAAACACTTATAGTTTATTCCTAGACAGTCAACCTATTTCATACATCTTCCAAGATGAAGAACTTCATTACCAAATGAGATAGCTTATTGGTTTGATTACTCAAACACAAACCTTTAAGAAAATAACCTTCCAGTGATGACCTCTATGTGAAGACAAAGCTGAAGATTTCTTATATTTCTTGGTCAAAGAAGCAAATATTTCGAAGGACCTTGAAGCAGAAGTTGTTGTGATCAATGAGCTCAAGTCATCCTTTGTTTGTTACTACTAGTTTGCAAAAGCATCCTGTATGACGCTTCAAAGATCATTTAGTGGATTCCTTCGAGTGAAAAAGGAAAAGAATGATAGGGATTACATAAACCCAAAGAACCGTACAGACTCTCGTGTCTTTATTTATTGCTTTCTGTCTTTATATTCTTTACACACATTTGAAAGCATATATGCTACAACTTGCATAAAAATCAAGGAACTAAGTTAAATCAATCTCAATGGTTCCAAAACCTTTAAACTATGAGGACATTTATCTTCCGATGCACAACTCTTGATACAAGTGCTGTAAACTTGATCCTACTTTGATCAAGCGACCAAACCTTGCGTCTAAAGTTAATCTTGTAAAACACTCTCCAGTCTACGTTAGTCAAGCGTCGAGCTTTCATCGAAGCATCGAAAATTTCAAAGTACAAAATTTTGAAATTTGAAAAATTTCAGGGTCTATTCAACTCCCCCATCCCCCTCCTTCTAGACCATTTTCGTATGCCAATTGGGACCAACAATGTGGTAGGCCCAATCCATTAATGGAAATTCCAATTAATTACCAACTAAACAATTCCAAAACGACCGAGCTTAAATATGCAAAGGTTCGAACAATGTTGTTTCCTTTAACAAAGAGAAAAAACTCAAAAAGAAATTGAAGAACAATGTAAATGTTACTGTAGATTTGGGACGTTCCCTCTTATATATGGTAGCAATTCATATATTGTGTATTTTTAAATATAATTACTATTTTTTAATACGATATATATACACACACACATAACATTATCAATATATATATATATATATATATATATATTTATATCATGCTATATTCTAGTAGATATGAAATTGATATATGCCAAAAAAAGAAAATGATAATAAGTGTACATATGTATATACTTCAATATTTATATGTATTTAGAAATTTAATATTCTAAAATTATGAAATACTAATATATTTAGTATATGTAATTATCTATATACATTTATTATATTTGTGTAAATTTAATATTTTCTAGTTTTAAACATAAATAAATTTACGTAAATGTATATAAGTATTTATAGTTCTATAGTATACTAGACATATTTTTTATGAATATGGACATATGTTTAGGATATATATAAGTTGTATCTGGTAATTGTATACACATTGGAGTAGTATTAATAGCTTTCTCTTTATATTTTACAAAATTAAGCCTTATATTTAAATAATAGTTGAACTAGTTGAACTCAAGAAATTTAAACATATTTTGGTAAGTAATTATTTTACCTTGGACACAAGTTCCAATCTCAAATAGCTACAAAAAAAAAATTCAATATTGTCTAAATGGCAGCAACGTCATTGCCACTTAATTTGGAAAAGCCAAACTTAACGGTCACGTGACTTTTCCCATATAAAAGTTAACGATGAGACCATTTTCAAATTGTTAAGTGAGATGTGACCACTATTATCGATGTAATTTCAACCTTGTTCAGTTGACAGCCTCATTTAGCGGTAACGCGGCTTATTCCATCCAAAAGCTAACAGTGAGACCATAAGTGATACAGGACCACTTTTATGGAGGTATAAAAGATTGGTATCATTATTATTTGGCTTTTCAACTAACTTGTAAGACTAGTTTTGTTATTTTTCCAAATTGGAACGATCCAACGTCATGTGATCCATTATTTCGTGTATTCTGGTCCCTTATTCATACATATGGTTGATTTCTTCAAATAAATTTCTTGACTTGTGGAATAAATACTTGGATTGGATTGGTTGATTGGTTCAACATTTACATACATTTTGCGTGGGCTCAACTTATACCCATGAATTGCAAATTACTTTTTCAACAAATATCCAGATTCCAGTGCCTGGTCACACAAGGAGAAGAGAAATAACGTTATTGACTTCTATGTACTTCGATTAAGTGTATATCACGTTTCAATAAAAATAAATGGAAAATAAATGGAGAACGTAATACAACTGCTAACTCTGTCAATGCTATAAAAACAGTAACTCTGATTTATATATATATATATACACACACACACACTTTCATTGCCCGAATTTTCTAGATCATAAAAGATGGAGGCCCGTGTGCAATTGATCTCGAGAGAGATTATCAGGCCATCATCTCCGACTCCTGGTCACCTCAAAAAACTACAACTATCGTATCTTGATCAATTATCGCCCACAACCTTTGTTCCCCTCATCTTCTTTTATCAAGCTGATGAGATAAGAGGATTGACTACCTCTAATCATATCCAAATATCTCGACACCTAAAACAATCTCTCTCAAACACTCTTACTTCTTTCTATCCATTGGCGGGAAGGATTCAAGATAATTCCTTCGTTGATTGCAATGATTACGGTTGTCAGTTCATTGAAGCTCGAGTTCAAACTCGCCTTATGGATGTCATAAAAGAGCCCAACATGGAAGTGTTGAAGCAGTTCATTCCATTGCATTCTATTGGTGGCGATGGAGCTCTTGTCTTCGTGCAAATCACTTTCTTTAATTGCGGCGGAATCACCATCGTAGTGTCCATGTCACATCAAATAGCTGATTTTGCGTCTCAAATTGGGTTCATAAATGCATGGGCCGCCACATGCAAAGGGAAATTTGAATTTCCTCGATTCAGTTTCGATCTGGCCAACTATTTCCCCCCTAAGGACTTTCCTAGTTCTAATATGTTTTCTTCTTTAATGTCAAACGAAATGTTCGACACAAAATTGTTAGTGTTTGATAAGGAAAAACTGGCAGCGCTTAAAAATGCGGCTATATCATCATCTGGATGGATTGTGAACAATCCCACCAGTGTGGAAGTCGTCTCAGCTTTCATCTGGAAACACTTCATAGAGTCAGCTAAATCTAAAAGCTCGGGTTCAAAAAAGACTTTTGCTGCAACGCAAGGAGTGAACCTGAGACCAAGAACAAGCCAACCTCATCTCTTAAAGAATGTTTTCGGTAACTGCATTATGATACCAAATGCATTCTCGAATGATAAATCTGAACTTCATGACCTGGTAAGTGAATTTAGAAGAGCGATAAAGACAATCAATGGCGAGTACATAGAAAAGGCCCAAAGTGGAGATACTTATTTGAATGATTTGTCCAGTTTATTGCCTCTACTTATGAATGGAGAATTGGAGTGGTGTGGGTTCAGCAGTTGGTGTAGATTTCCTGTGTATGATGTGGACTATGGGTGGGGTAACCCAATGTGGTTCTGCACTACTGCGTTGCCCTTCAGCAATTGCGTAGCTCTGGTCACTAGCAGATGTGGAGATGGCATAGAAGCATGGCTTAGCATGTCTCCAGACAACATAAAAATTCTTCAAACTCAAATGAAACTCCTTTAATTCAACAAATAACTAGTATCTATGTACTTTTGTTTTTTGGTTATTTATGGATATGCATTGTAGTACTTATGTTGTCATAGCCACTAATAAATAGAACTTGACTTGAATTGAGTTCCTTTCCTGGTGATTGTATACGACCATTTATTTCGTTAATGTTGATAAGATGATGTCACTTAGGTTGATCAATAACCATGGCGATGTGACCATTCATTACGACTAGCTAGCCCGATGTTGCATGCTAAGGTCACAACCTCCATGTTGCAATTTGGGCCTAGATGATAATAATAAACATTCCACGTAAGATATTCATATAATCAATAGTATATTAAAGATTTCGCGTGCACTTGCATGCGATATAAAGTACCACGTCAGGCGATATCAATCGTGCTACAATGGGCTCAAATAATCTCAATCAATGTCCAAAAAGGATATCAGTATGGTATCACGTCTGCGGAGTGAGATAAAATACTACGTTAGGATTTCAAATATAACATGTCATCACAGTCTCAATGTGAGATAAAGTAGTTTATGTACAACACATTTATGATATGATCTTAGGGTAAGTTTGACCCAACTTTTGTATAATTGATTATAGGATAATTAATTCTTACAGAATTGATTATGACAAAAGTTAGGATTTCAACTTTTCCAAAATGTGGTTTTGTAACACGAAGATGTCCAAAATAGATTATAGGAAAGGGGGTCAAATAGTCATCAAAATAGTGTTTGGACTCCAAACACAGATCTTAGCTTTTTCAACTGCTGGGATAAACACACCCTTAACTATCTACATGAATTAGTGCCACTAAATATTGTGGAATAAAATAAATTAAGAAATAAACATTTTTTGTTCGAATATAATTCATCTTTATGTGAGTCATCCGAGTCAAAGGCTTTCAAGTATATGATATTCGTAATCTAATCTCATATACCTAGGGTTAAGTGTCACACGCGTATATATGTATTATGAAATCAAGTTATTTGCAAAAGGTAGGCCTGGCATTGAGTGGATAATTACCCAAATCCAGATTCAAATCCAAAACTTTGGGTTTAGGTATAGGCCGAAGTTTTCGGTCTAGACCCTAAACCCAAAGTCTTGGGTCTGATTTCAGACCCAAACTTAACCAAACCGACTTAACTTTATCTTTTTCAATTATTATATTTTAGTAAGACATACTATATTATATATATATATATATATATATATTGTATATAAGATATATAATATATACGGCATATATATAGTTTAAACATTATATATATACTGTATTTAAGATATATTATGTATATAATTACAAACAATTACACACACACACACACATATATATACTGTGTATATTGCTTAAATGATTATATATACTGTATATAAGATATATAGTTTAAAATTTTGTGTGTGTATATATATATAAATAAAAATCAAAACTCTATATATATATATATGTGTGTATTGTATTATAATATATATAATATATATAAAATAAAATAATCTGTATATATATACATGTATATTAAAAATTAAAATATATTACCATTATATATATATAATATGTATAAATTAGATACAGTAAAATCAGAAAATATCTATTTTTTCAAAAAGATTATATAAAAGGGACAAGAAGAGAGGTTGTGGCAGCAGCGGAATAAGGAGGGGCGGCGGCAGACCGAGGGAGACGACGGGGTAGAAATCCAAGGAGGAGTGGCGAGAGGGGAGAGAGAGAGAGAGACGACGGAAGACCAGCGGGCAGGGAGGATTAAAGTGGTGGTACAGTGGCGGCAGACGATGGTCATGAAGCAGCGACCGCCGATGGTGGTGGATCAGCGGTGGCGGCATCTGAGAGAAGTGAGGAGGTGGGTTTTTTCTTTTAAAAAAAACATTTGGTTTTTTTTTTTTTTGCTACTAATGGAGGGGCTACCCTAATGATACTAGTCTGATAAACCCGGACCAATAGTCACATCTCTCGGCCATCTCGTGCCTAATAAATCATGGTTATAGATATGGTGTACTCCTGGACTTGGAGCCTCCAAGTACTCCCCGACTGTATTCATTCCCTCTTTTGCCAAACTATACGCAACATAATTTGCTTCCCAGGGTATGTGAAAGAGATTCGCCACCCAATTACGCATCATTATGTCCCGAATTTGCTTGATTGTATCAAAATGTTGATGCGCATATGTAGCCTCGTCTATGCATTTCCAGGCTTCCATACAATCTGTCTCAATAATTATGCTCTTCAGCCCCTTAATCCAAGCTATATGCAGCCCTTTCAGAATGGCCAACAATTCGGCCTCTAGTGGATTATGAATGCCGGCTTTTCCTTTAAAACCTTCAAGCCACTTTCCATGGTGATTTCGTATAACAACACCAAGACCCGATGGTCCTCGCATGTCACTCCGAGTTTGTAATACCTCTGCGTCAACATTTATCTTAACGATCCCTTTCCTCGGTTTACTCCATCCCACGTATTCAATGTCGTCAGTGATATCCCATCCACCCCGAGCCAGATGAACAACTTCATCGACTCTTCTGCGAATCCTTTCCATGTCAATATCGGGCATCAATATCTCGTCTTGGTGTAAAGCCTCGTTGCGCCCCTGCCAAATTAAATTTACTACGTCAGAAAAAGTAATATCCCAATTGTCACTCCAGCCGTACCTGTTGGGTTTTACACTCAAGTTCCAGTCCACCCATTCTTTCGAATTGAGAGAGAAAAATTGATGGTGATGCTTCCTATCTACAATAATCCTCCATATCTTCGCTGCCCATGGGCAATCCCGAAGCGCGTGTATGCTTGTCTCCTCTCGACAGCTACAAAAATTGCAACCTGCATTAGATGATATACAACGGTTAAACAGATGGAAATTAGTCATAACCCGATCATGACGTAACAGCCAAATTAGAAATTTGCACCTGTACGTCCCTTTCATGCGCCAAATGCGTTGCCAGTTTTTACTTTCAACACCCTCGATATCGTTGTTTGTAATACACTCATATCCGCTGCGGCATGAATATTTACCATCCGGAGTAAAACTCCATACCATGGTATCTTCAAACCCACTTGTAACGTCCAGATTTATTAAGTCCGAATCGTCTTTCAAATGGTCCGGTAGTAGTCCCAATTCGTTCCAATTCCAGCCAATATTTCTTGTCCAGTAGCTAGCCACCTTTCTTTTAATGACATCCTCTCCAACTTGGCCATCAATCATTTTTTTTTAACTAAGCTGCCATTTCCCATCCAGTGATCGGTCCAAACATTTGGTTTAGTTGAGGGAGAGGGTTATATTGTATAGGTTTGGATCTGGGCTAAGAAATTTTGGTCTTAGTTTTAAGTTCGGGTCAGGTCTAGATTTGAGTCTAAGTATTATTTTAGGTTTGGGTCTGAATAAAATCTACCCATTGCCAAGCCTAGCAGAAGGAAATCTCTATCTGAATAATTAATTAATTACAATTGAAATATCAAATAAGCAATGGGCTAATTCGGCCAAATGGCTCCAACCTAACAATGAAACAGATGGAAAAGATTAATAGACCATGTCGATCAAGCATCTAAGTGGCCCAGCAATTGAAGGCAAATTTAACAAATTATTATTACTATAGACACCATCGTCAAATATCCCTCTCTACCTCTAAAATCTTCAAGCGCCCCCCTCTAGTACACTAATGCAAACACCCCACTTGACATATTGATGGACATAAATACCTTTAATTATGTAAAATAATAAATTTATTTTACACCCATCTATTATAATCTATAGCACTTTGCCCTCCTGCATTTTTATTTCTGTAGAATCTGACCGCAAAATTTATTTAATGCTAAATTCATTAAATACATTGATTTTCAATATATGAAATAAACAATAAAATGTGATTAGAGTATTATGAATATGATGTATTGAACTAAAAAAATATCTCACATAAATGTTTATGATCACTATTAATATATTATTTTCTTTTATATATGCCAACACTTTAATTTTACTTTAAATAACTATTGATAATCCATATTATTCATTCTTAGTTTTTAATAAAACTAATCATTTATTTTTTAAGTATTATATTACTAATTAAGATAAAGTGATAAACCTTTTCATATCATCTTTTTATTATATAACATGTACACACTTATTTATGAGCATAACTTTTTTTTACGTTAATTAGTATTAAATGCTTCTCCTTTTTACTCTTTTTTTAATTGGTATAATTAAACTACAATGTGAATAAGGCGTGCATACATAGTTCAAGATATATTAAATAAATTATTATAATATTTAATTATTTACCTTTTCGAAAATGCAACAAAAATTAAAAAGCACAAAATAACAAGAATGTTTTCTAATATTTATTAATGCAACTGAGTTATCAAATGAAAAAAAAAGTAAATTTATTAAATTTTCTGTAAAGAAAAAACATATAATAAATTAGTTATATAATTTACATGAAATAATTTAAAACTTATTCTTTATTCTTTCTATATGATAGCAACCCACTACAATAAAAATTAGACAATAGTGGCAAAATGTCAAGTGATAATCTCAAAATTGTCATTAATTGTGAATTTTTAGTGATAAGAATTTTTGTTTTGTCACAAGAATGTAATTTATATGTTTAATAGTGACAAGATTTGTATAGAAATAGTCACTCTTGATACTTAGTGACTAGAAAATTGTTGTCAATGTTGACAATTAATGACACACCTTTAATGACAACTTAGTGATAACAATTATTATTGTCACTCTATTTGTGATGTCATTATACATGTGTCACTAATTGTCTATAGTTACAACTTTGAAGAAACTTTTATCACTAAAAATCCTTATTGTGACAAATCAAAAAATATTGCCACTCATTATACATATCTAGTGACAATTTTAATTTTGTCACTTTAAATTTTGTCACTTTTATGACTTTTTATTGTAGTGACCATACATTTTCATTTATTTAATTTATGATTAATTCAAGGGTTGTGTACTTAATAAAATTATCCTTAAATAAAATTTGAGATCAAATTAATTAAAATCTAATCATAGAGAGGGCTAAGTCCTAGATAGATTGTACTAGATGGGTTCTTTAAGTGATTTTATCATTTTAAATCAAGGGTATTTTGCCTATCGATGTGTCTAGGGGAGTATTTGATGTATTAATGTAGCTAGAAGGGGGTGTGAAGATTTTAAGGATAGAGGTGGGTTTTGATGGGGTGTCTATAGTAGATGGAGGAGAAATGAATTTTGCCCTTATTATTATTAAATCTCCATGAGTTGAATTTTCAATTATCGTTTATTTCAACGCAGTGAAGTGCAGTTAATTTGCATATCCCAAACTAGTGCATCTACTAGTATAATAATACAAATCAAATCAAAAAAATTATCATTTACTAAGAAAAATAATCCTGAAATATTTGAAGTTAATACCATAAATAAAGCTATATTTTAGAAATTTACCAAATTACTACATAAAGAATTTAATCACTTATAGAATTAAATAAAGTGATTATATGAGTAATATATATTACGAATTAAATAGACCCCTTTAATTTTAATGCTGATTTAGCAACATACTTGATTAATTTATTGATTCAGTATGAGCGGCAATAGTCGCAATAAGTTGAGTAATTTAATGAGTGATATTTATTGGTATATATAGTCAGGTAAACCAATTGCTAAATACATGATTAACAAGATAAATGAATGAATATCAAATTTAAAAACAATGGGATTAAATAATCAGGAGAGGGGTTCTCAAAATTGCATATACATAACAAGATTCAACTGACTGTAAAGTAAAAGATTAATTGAATAAAGAATTTAGAGCTCAACTAATTAACTGATCATCAGATCATTGGCTAAAGATAATCAGCAAACAAAACCATCAACTGTTTAAGAAAAGACGAAAGTAGTAAATTTAAGAGAGAGAAGGTCGTACCTGAAGTGCGAAGAAATGGAAGAAGGTCGTACCTGAAGTGCGAAGAAATGGAAGCTAGTGTTATTATTGATAGAGTTCAAACACGTAATGTTGATGAACTCTGTGTATTGTATATTCAATGAATAGTTAAAGAATACAATTATGTTTTTATACAAAGATAAAGGGGCCCGAGCAATACATAAATGGGCTGTATACTATGGGTTATGCATATATACTATCATCCCCCCGCAATCCGAGCAGTGGGGCCAATGCGAAGATTGGTCCGAAGCTGAGTGAACTTGGGAGCAGGAAGGGCTTTCGTAAAGATGTCAGCTATCTGATCCGCGGTGGGGACATACTTGACTAGAACATCTCCAGAAGCAACTTTCTCCCGTACAAAATGATAGTCTATCTCAATATGTTTGGTGCGTGCATGAAAAACCGGATTAAGAACGAGATAAATGGCACTTATGTTATCACAGTATACGTGAACAGGATGTTTAAGAAAAATGCCAAGATCACGAAGAATAAAACGAAGCCAGCATGTCTCAGCAACGGCATAGGCAACCGAACGGTATTCAGACTCTGTGCTGGAACGGGATACGGTAGCCTATTTCTTGGCTGACCAGGATAGGAGATTATCACCAAAATAAACTGCATAACCTGTGGTGGAACAACGACTGTCAGGACAACCTGCCCAATCAGAATCGGCATAAACCGTGAGAGTATCAAGAGAAGTAGGACGTATAACCAAGCCAAAATCAAGCGTACCACGTATATAGCGAAGAATTCTCTTGACCATCTGAAAGTGAACTGTACGCGGTGAATGCATGAACTAACTGACTAATGTGACAGAGTAGGCAATATCCTGTCTAGTGTGCGTGAGATACTGTAGACCACCAACTATACTCCGAAACAGAGTCGGATCAAAGTAGGGATCACCCTCAATAGCAGAAGGAACCGACTTTGCAGATAGCGGTGAGGAAACAGGTTTAAGAGACATCGTATCAAAACGGTGTAATAAATCAATGGCATATTTCTTCTGAGAGAGAAATAAACCCTGGGAATCCCTCTTAGCATGTATCCCGAGAAAGTAGTGAAGGTCACCCAAATCCTTCATAGCAAACTCTGTAGAAAGACGAGAGATAAGAGAAGATACGACAGTGGAATCATTTCCAGTGAGAATGATATCGTCCACATAGAGAAGAAGAACAAGTGTAGTAGAGCCCGACCGATAAACAAACATAGACATATTTGCTTTGTTGGAGAAAAACCCAAGACTAAGTAAGTAGGAGCCAAATTTCTGAAACCAAGCCCTAGGTGCCTGTTTCAGACCATATAATGCTTTCTTCAGTTGACAGACATGAGTAGGATACTGAGGATTAACAAACCCACTTGGCTGAGTCATGAACACTGTCTCTGTAAGATCCCCGTGAAGAAAAGCATTCTTCACGTCTAACTGTCGGATGCACCAATGACAGGAGATGGCGATAGAAAGAATAGTGCGGATAGTAGTGGGTTTAACCACAGGACTGAAGGTCTCACCAAAATCGATTCCAGCTTGTTGCTTAAACCCCTGTGCGACTAAGCGGGCTTTATATCGCTCAACTGACCCATCAGATTGTAACTTTACCCGATAAACCCATTTGGAACCAACAAGATTCTGTGAAGGAGACGGTGGCACAAGAATCCAAGTGTGATTAGCTTGAAGAGCATTGAATTCTTCAGCCATGGCAGATTACCAAAGGGGATCCTTGGCGGCCTGAGTAAAGCATGTTGGTTCAACTGGCCGGTGTAATGGCAGAAAGAGAGGGAAGGACACGAGGTCGACGAGTGCCGTCACGAAGACGAGTGACCACAGGATGTCGAGTAGGGGGAGGGTCAACAAGTGGGCCAGAAGAAGAGGTGGATATAGGAGAATTTTCGGAGGACGAGTAAGATGGGGAAGAGGATATAGAGGGAGAGTCAGAGGAGACATCAACAGAAGAAGGATTTGTAGAGGGGAGGGAAGGAGGACTCGAGAGAGATGGACTCGGGATGGGTGAGGAAGGAAGAGAAGGTAAAGTCGAGGGTGGATTAGGAGAAAGAGTTGATGCGGGACCTAAATAAGGTGGATGGGAAAGAGAGACAGGGATCAGAGACGTAGAAATATCATCATTGTTTTGGGAGACAAAAGGAAAAGTATAGGGAAACGTGTTTTCATCAAAGATGACATGACTGATATGAACTGTACTAGAGGTAGGGTCGTAACAACAATACCCCTTGTAATCTAGGGCATAGCCCAAGAAAATACATGAGGTAGAACGAGGGTGAAGCTTGTGAGTAGCTCGATGACCAAGATGAGGAAAACATGCACAACCGAAAGTTCGGAAAGAGGAGTAATCGGGTGAGCGCCCTAAGAGCACCTCAAAATGAGACTTATAAAGAAGTAGAGAGGTAGGAAGACGATTTATGAGATAAACTGCAGTGTATAGAACATCAACCCAAAAGGTGTGGGGAAGATGACCAGTAATAAGAAGAGTACGAATGAGTTCGGAGATATGACGATGTTTTCATTCCGCCAACCCATTTTGCTAAGGTGTGTAAGGGCACGACAGACGAAACTGGATGCCAGAATTAGCAAAGAGGGTTCAAAACTAGACATTGTCAAACTCACGACCACCATCGCTTTGAAAGGACTTTATTTTTGTTGAGAAAATATTTTCAATTAAAGTTTTGTAATTACAAAAATGAGTAAACACTTCAGACTTGTTACGCATAGGATAACACCAAGAGAAACTAGTAAAATCATCAATGAAGATAACATAATAACAAAAACCACTAGTAGATAAAATAGGAGATGTCCAAACATCAGAATGTATCAAACTAAAGGGAGTAGAGCTATGCTTTTCAACAGGCTGAAAAGGTAGCTTATGTGACTTTCCTAACTGACAATGAGAACAAAAAGACACTTTATTATTTATAAAATTCAAAAAACCAGCACGACATAACTTTTGAAAAATAGAAAGACTGGGATGGCCCAAACGACGATGCCAAATATCGTCGGAGACAGCACAGGCGACAAGCACTACCACAAAAAAGTCCTATTACAGCGCACCTATGGCAGCGGTTTTGAAAACTGCTGTAATAGGGGGTACTCGGTTCGGACCTATGACAGCGGTTCGAGCCGAACCGCTGTCATAGGGGTGTCAAAAAAAAAAAAAAAAAAAATATTGGATAGCGGTTCGGGCGGAACCGCTGCCACAAGTGCACTTTTGGCAGCGGTTCGGGCGGAACCGCTGCCACAAAGTTCACTTTGTGGCAGCGGTTCGGCGGAAGCCAAAAGTGAACTTTTTGGCAGCGGTTCTGCCCGAACCGCTGCCAAAAGTTGTCAAAAAAAAAAAAAAAATTTTTTTTGAACTTTGTGGCAGCGGTTCTGCCCGAACCGCTGCCAAAAGAGCTATTTCAAACCGGCCCCCCCTCTCTCTCACTCTCACTCTCACTCTCACTCTCTCACTCTCTCTCTCTCTCTCTCTCTCAACTCTCTCTCTCAACTCTCTCACCACCACCACCACCGCCGACGCCCACCTCCGCCGACGCCGACGCTTCGACGCCGACGCCGCCGCCGCCCTCCTCCGCCGCCGCCGCCGCCTTCCATTTAGTTTTGGTATTTTTTTTTAGATAAATATATACACACACACACTGTATAGTGTATGCTATATTTGTGTATATGTTCATGGGTGTATGCATATATGTGTATATGTTAATGGGTGTATTTGTGTATGTGTGGTGTGTGTATATTTGTGTATGTATATATGTGGATGGGTGTATGTATATTTGTGTATATGTTGATGGGTGTATGTATATTTGTGTATGTGTGGGTGTACGTATATTTGTGTATTTATGAAAATATTTCTCGGTTGAAATTTTGCGGTGTTGGAATGACACGAAATTCACAAGGTCATAGAGAAACGGCATTCTGAACAAAACGCAAGACTTTGTCTTGCGCTCTCGTGATTTTAGCCATCCGAGATCGTTTAAGGCCTCAAATACGTGTTTTATTACAAAAATACGTATTTATGTAATAAAACGCGTATTTGAGGCCTTAAACGATCTCGGATGGCTAAAATCACGAGAGCGCATGACTCTCACTTGCGTTTTGTTCAGAATGCCGTTTCGCTATGACCGTGTGAATTTCGTGTTATTCCGACATGGTAACATTATAAACGATAAAATAAAATTAAAAAAAAATAAATATACCACCCTATGGCAGCGGTTCAGCCGGAACCGCTGCCATAGGGTCCAATTTTTTATTTTTTTTTTAAATAAATGACCCTATGACAGCGGTTCTGCCGAAACCGCTGCCATAGGGTGACCTATGACAGCGGTTCCGGAACCGCTGCCATAGGGTTTTGACCTATGGTAGCGGTACCTATGGCAGCGGTTCAAAACCGCTGTAATAGGCCCAAAAAAACCGCTGCTATAGGTCATTTCTGTAGTAGTGAAGAGCACTAGAAGTGGGCGACACATCACTAGGAGACAGAGGGTAGAGACCACTAGTTGAAGGAGACTCCATGAGGATCTTCTTCGTTAGTTTGTCCATTAACACAAAGCCATTAGAAGAAAATTCAATTAGACAATTGTTATCTTGACAAAGCTTACGGACAGAGAGTAAATTATGAGACAACTGTGGAACATGTAGAACATTTGATAGTTGAAGAGAGTGAGTGGGGGTATGTAAAACAGAGGAACCAACATGCGTAATATTCAACCATGCACCATTGCCAACCAGAATTTTATTTGTACAGTTATAGGGAGTTAAATGAGAAAGTTTACCAGAATTGGGGGTCATATGAGCGGAAGCACCACTATCGGGGTACCATGCAAGATCAGAGGTGTCATCGGTGGATAAAGAAGAGAATGATTTCGGTAATTCTTCAGTAACATAAGCGTGATTATACCTTTGAGAGCAAGTAAGAGCCAAGTGTCCAGACAAGCCACAAATCTGACAAAACCATGTACCAGAAGGAGTGGTAACAGACCGGGACCCGGAGTAAAAGAACCAGGGGCTCAGAGGGCCTAGGTGAGTGGCCCGAGGGTAGCATAGAGTGCTGAGACGAAGCGGAAGAAAATGTACCACGACCATTGCGACCTCGCCCACGACCTGAGCGGTTACCACGACCACGAGAATAACCACGACCATTACCACCATGAGAGGTTGAGGAGGCGATAAAAGCAGGAGTGGAAGAAGATGGATTGAGATGTGTACGGTGCTCAAATTGTAAGAGCTGAGCCCGAAGGTCATCAAAACTAATGAGGTTCGGTTGAAGCGAGACAGCTGTGACAAAGGACTCAAATTCGGATGGCAGACCACTAAGAGCTTAAAGAAAAAGGTCCATTGGACCAATAGGATAATTGACAGCCGCTAAATTATCAGCAAGAGTTTTCAATTTACTCAAATAAGCATCACATGATAGGTCACCCTTTTTTAGGCTAGTAAAATCATTCTTGTATTGTAATTGTTTTGCACAGATTGTTGGCGAGAATGGTGTTCTAGGGTTAACCAGATATCCCGAGCAATTGAGAGAGTATAAATTTCTTGAATTATAGAGGGGGGAAAAGTAGCAATCATCTAAGAATGGATACTACGATCCGTTCGAAGCCAAGAGTTGTAGGCTTGATTCGAAACGATTTGACCGAGAGCATTAAAAATTTGAGAAGGTGGACATGGCAACGTGCCATCAACATAACCAAGTAAGTCTTGGCTGCCAAGGATTAATTCGAATTGATATTTCCACAATGGATAATTATCTGGGTTTAATTTTGTAGATATGAGAGTAGGGGATGGGATAGTTGGAATAGTGATGTTGTTCGAATTTGAAGAATGGGAGGAGAGGGGCTGCGATATATCAGAATTTGGAGGAGGTGTGATGAGTTGACTTATGGATGAGAGTTGTGCGGCGGCGGGAGGAAGAGAGGAAGAGTTGATAGCTGCAGCAGGAAGATAAGAGGTGGTGGCGGCGCTAGGGTTTGTTTGTTGTTGATTTTGGTAGATTTGGGTTGTTAGCAGATTAGGGTTTGAAACAGAGGTTGACGGCGGCATGGAAGGGAAGAGAGAGGGTGCGGCTGTTACGGCGAAATTTTCGACGGCTGTTTGGGAAAGATTTTCAGCCGATAATGGTGGAGAGTTAGATAGTAGTTGTGCAATTTCTTTGGGTTGTAGATTGAGAGGAGGAGATAAGAGATGATGAATAATTTAAATGGTGGAGGAGATGGATTCAACAGACATGGACGGCTGCACAAGAGGGATTTGGCCGGCAATTTGAGAGAGAGAAAGAGCCGGTAGTGATGAAATTTCGATGACAGGAGATGCTGCAATAGAGGGCAGATTTGAGGAAGGGGGAATAGAGAAAGAGAAAGGAGATGAGGTGGTGGCGGACATGGTGGTGGCGGTGGTAACAACGCCGGCTGCGGAGGAAGGCATGGCGGCAGTTATGGTTGCCGTGAGGGCGGTAGACGACGTCACCGGATCGGATTCCCTAGTGATTGATACCATGATAGAGTTCAAACACGTAATGTTGATGAACTCTGTGTATTGTATATTCAATGTATAGTGAAAGAATACAATTATGTTTTTATACAAAGATAAAGGGGCCCGAGGTATACATAAATGGGCCGTATACTATGGGCTATGCATATATACTAACAATTATGTATATATATAGTGTTGTCTATATCTAAATTATGTTCCTTTTGATATCATATGTTGAGGCACCTTTGTAAGATGATGGGTAGAAATGTGTGGAAGAAGACACCTTTAGCTCCAAAAAGAAATCTGATCGTGTAAATTCTTCATGTTCCAGAAATTAGGAATTGCCCCCTTATTAAGAAATTAAAAATTGACCCTAAAGCCTTATACAATTCGGGAATTCAAAACTAAAATCATGAAATCAATTCAGTTCCTCAATATTAAATTATTTTCAAGACGTTTGAGCTTATTATAACGACACCCTCCAAAATTAGAGAATTGAATATTGACATAGTTAAACTAAACGAATATGAATGTTAAATTCATCATATTCCATTATTTGAACTGAAATAGCTAAAGCTAAAATACACTCAAATTTACTACTCTGAGATGTGACGCACTACACAGTCTATCCTCTATATAAATATTTAAACCTTTAATTCTTTTCGGGGAACCCTCCCTTCTGTCCAAAACGACGCAAGCTTCAATCATCACCTAGCACATCAGCATCCCGTCATCAGCAGAAAAGTCATCCATATGACATGTCTGTCTGCAATCATCACCGCTTGTAAATAAGGAAAAACGGCAACCTCAGGGTTGTAGGTTTTGAATGGGGTGGGGCTGGGACTTGTAGATGGCAAGGATCGGCTGAGCGCTGCGGTGGAGGGCAAGGAAGGTAGGGGCACTGGGAAAATACTAATGAAATATTTTCTTATATAAAAGTATATAACATTTTTTTTTTGAAATAGATATAGAGATACATAAGTCAAAACTACAGAATATAGTTGCACAAGCAAATTATCCTTATTTAAAATGCGAGACACGCGAAATCCTAGCAATTATACTATATCGTGCAAGTAGCAATGTAGATCGTACCAATCAATAATTCTACTAATTATTAAAACTATTGTATTACATACTCTTGAGTTAAATCTATACAAATGTGATGATGATGAATTAAATATAAAACTAAATAAACTAAAGGAAAGTAGTAAATACGATTAAGAATGTAGTAGGAAGAAAGCGATTAAGGTTATGATTCAACTCAATTACTCCCTGTGAAACACGATTCTAGATTTAACAAATGTTCATGTTATGACGAGATTTCCTAATGTATCTACTATTTAATATCTTGATATAGCGGTTTTATCTCGGTTAACAACTCTTTATATCTCTATAGTGAAAATCAAATTAACAAATTATGAAAAGCGTTGCTTACCAAGTATTGGGTTGATTAATTCACGCGATGGTCTTGCACAACAGAAATTAATATTTAAAAACTAAAATAACGAAATAGGATTATTGATTGGCTCAATTGAATACATAAAGAGAAATTAGAAACACTTACAATAAGCGCTTATTCTAATCTATGTTGGATGGATTAAGCAATCAATATATCCTCCGGATTTGCTCCAAGCAATTCCATACGCCTTGTTTGTATCTCCAGTGATAGCATCCCAATCGTGCTGCCTCTAACTGTATCCACACCTCGTTCATTTCTCTAATTAATTTATTTTTGGTGCTAGTCAATGAATTAATTCTTTTCATTAAGACAATATTCACAAGTAGACTCAGTGACCTCTCCCTTAAAGTTGAGTACATATTCCTTTGCCAATTTGTGCATTCTTTCTTTGAATATATTTCCAAGTCTAGCATGTCACATGTATGTGTTATTTAAGTCATCTTGTTTCCTTTCGTTATTATGTTGAATATGAAAAACGGGATTAATCGGTTGAACAATCTACAAACAATTTTTCAAAGTATTAGTAAACAATAAATTAAAAAAAATTCTCAAAAATAAATTGTTGGTCCCAAGTGGCATATGAAAAGGGTCCAGAAGGAAGGGGGTTGCATAGTGTTAGGATTATGCCCTCAGATGCCATAAAGGATAGAATGATAGGGCATCTATCTTGTAATAAACTTATTTATTATAAAGGGCATTGTTTAGTTTTTCACTTAAATCTTATCTTCATCTATAAGTAGTGTAAAATGTTTTGTCCATGTTTTCAGTGCAATCCCTCTACTTCCTATGGGATAGGAAGATTGGCACTAGAGAGATTGATCTTGATTACTTAAACTCGTTCAAAAGTAATATGAAGTCTTTAATGGACAAATAAAAACTTAGAACACTTGTACAATCTTAGCTCTGACACGGGAGTGTCAGTCGAACACCATGTGATGATGGGAGCATAAGACTGTACGCACATCAGTGGAACTGATATGCTCGAACATGACTCGCATCGGTTCTGTCACATGGGTTTTCACTTTGTGACTGTCAATGACGCAACTGATTATGCGTAACAGGTATAAGTGAACATTTGACCTGAAGTATCAGGCTAAATATGCACTTGTGACGTCAAGTATTTCATTAAAGTAGTTAGACCCAATTCATCCGTTGGTGGGGTAGACCTCGAAATGTGGCTTGATGGATAAGTGGTAGTCTTAGCTGATATCTAATATGGGATTTGTTCTCTCATAAGTTATCCTATGTGATTATAGATAAATAGAGATAAAAGTCTTTGGCCAAAGCAAAAGAGACAATTGTACGAGGCTCTAAATCGACCTCAAGATCTCGTATTATTATAATTAATACATATGGTCAAGTCCAGTGAGTTTAACATAATCATGACTCTCACTTGACTGGGGCACGTGAGTAAAGGGTGTATACTTATATGGTATTTACGATTGGAAGGTTGTGAAATGATCCAATCATTCGATTTTGTTTGGGTCACGTGACTGGCTAGGTGTTACCCACTTCCTTTTGTTTTCCCTCATTGCCAAACAAAACGAACCTAAAGAGTCGCGCTAAAGGATTGATAATGAAAAATGATAAAGTATTTTCTATTTTTATTCTGGGAGATTTAATTTATTGGATAAATTAAATAATTAATTAATTACTCATTGGATGAAATAATTAATTATAAAGATAAGATTAATTATTAATTAATATCTTATGGAAATAAATTAATGAATTAATTTGGTTATTTAATTAATTAATTTATTTAGTGGATATAATAAATTATTAATTAAATAGATAATTAATTAAAACAAAAGAAATCCTGGCCTAGAATGGGTGTCCATGAGGACGCCTATTAGGGCGAGGTCTATTTTGTTTGTCTTGGTCAATAAGTCAAGATGTTATAAAAGGACTCCTTGACCTAAAGCAAGACATACAAAATCATAACTCTCCTAGAAAAGAAAGAAGAAAAAACTCCTCCCTCTCTCTCTATCCTCTAGCCGTCAGTCACCATAGGGAAAAAGAGGGAATTTTTCGTCAATCAATCGCGCGTAATAATTTAGAGACAACGTGTGTTCGTTGTTCGGATCAAACTTCAAGAAAAAGTCAAGAAATTCAAGAAGAGTAGACCACATGAGGATCGAAGAATTCAAGATTTCATCAATTCGAAATTTAGAGGATGAATCAGATTTTCCTACCACTTCGCTTCAACGGGTAAGTCGTTATTCGTTTTGCGATTAATTGATTCATATATGCAAATAGAGAATTCGCTTTGGGTTTAATTTTTGTAACTTCCGCTGCGTTTATTTGATTTTTTGCGAAACCCAACTGTGGTATCAAAGTCAATCTCTGATTTGTATATTTGATCATGTTTATGTGATTTTTGATATGCATATTATGTGTTTTTGAAACATGGAATTATGCATTCTTAAATCTGCGTTTTTAATGGTTTTAAGCATGGATTTTTATTTTTTATGTTTATTGTAAATCTTGATATTTTTGTGATACGAGAAAAAATCAAGAAACAGGGAAAAACGGGGCTCGAAAGACCCAAAGAGTGCACACACAACGGCCATGCCGTGACGGGTCATGTGCTTCGACACACGACTCGCTGAACCGAGTCTCAATCCAAATCTAAAAACGGGCTTGGTATTGGGTCGAAATTGGTATTTGGGTTTTGGGTAAATTTAATTATTATCCAGGTGGGTCAAAAGGATGATGACCCAGAATAATTCAAATTAAGCTCAATTGGAAAATTACTCAATTTCAATTTATTAATTTGTTTGGGCTTAATTTAATTAATTCCAAATGGGCCAATGGATTGGTGATTTGCATTTAAATTAAAACTAGCCCAATAGAAATTAATAATGCGTGCACGTTTTTCTAATTAATTAATTTTGGGCCAAATTAAATTAAATCCAAGTGGACCAAAAAGATGGTGACTTGGGTTTGATGAAATCGATTCCAATAAGATTAATTGAAATAAAATATTTAATTAGAATAATTAATTATTTTTCTTAGAGATTAATAATTAATTTATGGATTAAATATTATTAATTTTTCCTCAACTTGGAAATTACTTAAACATTTGAATAAAGAATATAAATTATTTTTCTTGCATGATTAATAATTAATTCTTTAATCAAATAAAAAAATTTCCAATTAATGATGGTTTTAAATCATAATAAAATGGAATTTCATATTTTATGTTTTCGTTTTAGTAGGACTAATATTATTTTAATTAAAGGTAGATATACTTAATTTATAATTTTGTATATCTAAGTCATCTAGTAGGACTAGAATGATTTTGATTGAAATAAAGAATATATAAAAGTTGAGAATTTTATAAAAGACTTTGTAGTTGGACTAAAATTTTAAATAATCAACATAAGTGTTTTAATATAACAAGCATGTATTAAATGGGGAAATTTAGCCAAATAGCCCTCTTTTGAAAATCTTTTAAGGTAATAGCACCTCTACTGTAGCCTCGTACTGTACCAATTTCTTATAATTGCACATGGGTCCAGTTATTTCTGAAAACATTTAACTTTGGTCCTTATAAAATAAAACTTTACAAAAGCAACATAATATGACAAAATGAACTATGTTACCTTAATTTTTATCATCTAACGAATTAAGCATTCTATTCCAAAATTCTCATGTAAGAGGGTTGATTCGTAAATCCAGTTGCTTCATCAACGAAGACTAATGTTGGATATGGAGTAAAGTACCTATCTTACCCTTTTGAATTTCAAAATATATTCTTAACTTATTTAATAATTTAAACTTAGGAACATTGTTCGGATAACTCGAGAAAACCTTTCTGATGTGGAAGATCAGATTAAACTGCAACCACAGAGCATACTCAGAATACTCAAGCTCTGATACCATTTTGCTTGCACACTAGGGGGAACTATCCCGCACATTTTGTCTCCTGACCAGTAACACCGAGAAGGTAAACAAAATCTTCCCAAAGCAATATCAGATATTATTGAAAATAATAATTTGTACAGTGGAAACATATTTTTGAGACGATGAAAGAGTAGAATGTTACTACTGTTCATCATCATTTTGGGCATTTTAACATTTTTGTGCTTTCAGTTTTTTAATGTTTTTGTATTTTTTGAACATGAGAGAGCTATAACATTTTTAAATAGTGGGGGAATCGCATCCCTAGGGGTAACCTACTCACTATGCATATTAATAAAGCATAAAAACTTACAAGAGATTTTTGCACACAAAGTAGATATTTTATTGCAAGAAAGGATAAGAGATTCTCAAGCAACCAAGAAGTGTGGGTTGGAGAATGTTAAGGTGCAATTTTTACAAATGAGGGGAGAGGTCCTTTTATAGGCCTCGGATCTGAAAATATTACAACAAATTGAAAAAAAACTTGGCATCCACAGTTGCCATTATTACAAACAGTACAAATAGTGCTTAAACAGTAAAAAAGTAAATATGTGGCAAACTCGAATAGTAAAAGTGTACAGTAAACATGCATTATTGTAGCTGGTAGACTGAATGCTGCTTTAAATTTTTGTCCGGTTGCTGAATTATTAATGCCCTTTCATTGTTGCTCCAAGTTGAAACTTTGCTGCTTTCAATACTGCTACAAATTATTGTCCTAGCTGAATTTATGGTCTTTGTCTGGAGATGCATTATGTTGCTGAAACTTTGTCTTCTAATAGGTGTCTCGGCTGGATCCTTCTATTCCTTCTAGATCTAGATTATACTTAGGTTGATATTCCAAGCTAGGTGTTACTTTCTTTCCTAATGTTGTAACACTGAATCTGCATCTGGCTCTTGTTGGAATAAAAATATTCTGATGATGTGCTTGAAAAATTAGCTGATAATCTGGTGATAAGTCCATATTTGGTCTCATATATGGTCGTTGTGTCTTTCTTCTTATTTCCAGGATTAGCTTGAGTTCTTCTGCGTCTGCTAAGGGGTTTGATACTACGTGGCATAGTCTGAACATTTCGAATTTGGCTGGTTCCCAACTTTCATAATTTTCATTTACCGTTATAAAGGAATGACCCAATTCTACTCCTGTAGTGTTTCAAATTGGAGGTAATGATGATACGTCCAAACGAAGATTGAAATCTCTTTGGCTGAAAGAAAAATTGACTGTCTCTGAAATTTGTTTGCCTAAATGTTTTACTTGATCTGGATCAAATATAAATATTTTTGATACAAAACCATAGTATAAAACCGTTAAATGCTGATAAAAGTATCATCTATCCATCCTTTTTTGAAGAGTGAAGCATCTATGTGGACATTAGGCCATGAAAAGTATTTGACTGTATAAAATTTTAACGTTCCTTCATGGCGAATAGGCTCTCCTTTCCATTGCAATAAATGAGTCAAGGGCTTTATTCCTTCTATTTGCTGAGTGATGAGGATTTGGGCTACTTTTAACATCCTTGCATGAAAACTATCTTTTGCTTTCTGCCAAATTATGGGTTGTATTTCTTCTGGAAAGGTTAAAACTGTGTGACACGGATAATGAAAGGTTCGGACTGAGAAGAATTGGTAGCATTTATCCTTGATTGTTTTCGGGACATCTATTTGTCTTGGGTTTGTTAAATGGGCTAATAAATTTTGATGCTGGACTAATAGGTCTTGATAGAACTTCTCAAGGTTGGTAAAGCGATTAGTTATGATTTCAAGATCTTCTTCGAGTGATTCTAGGTCTGGGCTTATAGGTTGCTTTCCTTTTGAAAGTATTTTGGGCTTTGCGTTTTCGGCATTGGGCTGAATGTAAAAGTTTGGGCCTAAAAGTCTCTTTGCTGCTGCTAGTGCCTCATGAAACTGTTTGAATGGCTCCAAGTGTCCTTTTGCTACCTTTTGAATGCTCTGTAACGCCATTTGATAGTCGGTAAAAATTCCAACTGGCTGTACCGCGGCTTCTTCTGCTGGAAAATTTTTGTTTTTCGAAATAGAAGCAAAGTGCGTTTAACGCTGATAATTTGCTGGATGGTGAATTGACTTCCCATAATGCATTTAGTAGAATGCTCTGATATTCTGTAATATAGGGAGTATCTTTTGGGGGTCTGAAAACATGTCTAATTGGAAGTGCTATTTTGCTAAATGTTTTAAAAACATTCTGAGTGGCTGGATTAAAGAACTATGTTTCAATTGCAAAGGCGGGTCCATTCGGAATATTTTGCTGAAAGTAAGGTCTGAAAGCTGGTCTTCGGGCTATTTAGTTGAATGGTATTTGAGCTGCCGAGGGAGGTCGAGTTTGTTGGTTGTCTTGGTCGTTGGAAGCCATGATCTGTTACCCAAAATTAGAGTTCATGGTCTGCTTAATAAATATGTTATGTTATTGTTTGATCCTTTAATATGTTCAAATTCTACTTTATATCCGTTACCTTCTATTGCATTTCTAAAATTTAACCATCTTTTATTATTTTATTTTCTAGAATTTTCATTTATTATGAATTTAACTACAGCTTCACAATCTGTTCTAATAGTAAAAAGTTTATTTAAATATAGTTTAAAATGGTCTATTGCTTTGACTATTCCTGCTATTTCATAATCTAGACTGGTTCAATTACTTCCTGTTTTATTAAAGTTACCACTTGAATAAGCTGATTTTTTTTCTTCACTTTTTGGAGAAAATTTATGAGGTTTACATTTTAATATTGTTCCTCATCCTTCTATAGAACTATCTACTTCTATTATGACATAATCAGTACTTAAAGGTAATTCTAAAGGTTTTAAATCTTTAACTATTTCCTTAATTTTTCTGACTAGGTTAATATCTTCCTAATTAAAGTGTCTTTGGCTTGATTTTCCTGTTTTCTTATATATTGGTCCTACTAATATACTAAGTTTAGGAATAAATTTTCTAGAGTAATTTAATATTCCTAGAAATGCTTGTATTTGTTTTAAGTAGGGGTGAGCATTGGTTTTGAAAAACCACCCGAACCGAACCGCACCGTTTTTGTCAATTTTCTAAGCAAATCGTGGTTTAAATTTTAAATGAAAATCGCACCGCCTTATGCGGTTTGGTTTCAAAATTAGTGTTTAAAAAACCGAACCGCACCGCCACCGCCGACATACATATATACATATATATATATATATTTCTTATTATTCTTTTTTAATTTGAAATTTTAATAGATTTTACTCGTAATACTCTTCATATTTATAGTTATTTAATATTTTTTATTAAATTGACATGGTTATATATTTTACGTGATTAATAATATGTTCAATCAACATTCGTGCTTGAGACTTTTAAAGTGATAATATCTTATGATATTTTTGTGTTATATTTGCTTTATTTAATTGACACTTGAAGAGTTTTGACCAAAAAAAGTATTATAAATTATATTTATGACATTTGTTTTATCTAACTATCACAATTATTTGTAATAGTAATGTCGCATTAGATCACCTATTGTTTTATAACATTATAATATACTTTACAATATCCTTTTGCAGATTTTAGTGCACAAATTTTAATAAACAAATAATTACAACATGTTGTACCAAAAAAAAAATTACAACATGTCATTTTTTGTATTAGTTGTTTATTTACAAATTTCTCGTCCTACCGTTCATACAAGCTAGATAAAGATATTTTCTTATATATGAGTGTATTTATTTGATATATTTATATATATAATAAAATATGTACATATTATATTTATACTCAGTGTAAAACAGATATTTAAAGTGATATACTAGTATTCTTTCTTGTTCTAAACACATGATATATATAGTACTCTTATATAATAATATGTAATGACACTAGTATTTTTTTTAATGATTCATGGAGTTTTATCTGATAAATATTTTTCGGACAAGTAGTTTCTTAGTTATGAATTATCATTATCTTTTTATTAATTAGTTTAACAAAAAATATGACAAGCATTCTTTGCTTATTTAGTTTTAAAATGTAAAATCACTTGAAAAACCGCCAAACCGCACCGAACCGCACCGAATCGCACAAAACTGCATAGTTGGTTTTGATTTACAAAACCGCAATTTCAAATTTTATGTCCTCCAAACCGCACTTGGCAATTTGGTTTAAAATTAATAAAAAAAACCGCAAAATCGAACCGCGATCACCCCTAGTTTTAAGTTTTCTAGTTTATCTAGGAAATCTAAAAAATTTTGAGCTATATGAAGTTGTAATTTAATCTGTCCATTTCCTATTTCCAAACCTTAAAATCTTATTTTTCTCTTAAAAAGTTTCATTTTCTTTTTGGACACTATTATTACATTTTCTTCTATTAAATTAAACACTTGTTTTAAATGATCTTGATGCTGTTTAAAATTTTCAGAAGCTACTAAAATGTCATCTATATATACTAAACAGAAATCTAAATTTTTAAATATACTATCCATAAATCTTTGAAATATTGCTGAAGCATCTTTTAATCCAAAAGATAGAACATTCCACTCGAAATGTCATTCACTACAGCTGAATGCAGTCCATTTTTTGTCTTCTTCTACCATTTTAATTTGATTATATCCGCCTTTTGGATCAAATTTTGAAAATATCTTTTTATTTTGTATTAGATTAATTAACTCATCTTTATTAGGTATTGTATAAGCATCATCTTCTGTATTATCATTAAGTCTTTTATAATTATATACTATTCTAGGTTTTCCTCTTTTTATTTCTGCATTATTTCTTACTATAAAAGTTGCCGATCTATGCGGACTATCACTTCTTCTTATAATACTGATTTCTATCATTTCTTTTATTTGTGTTTTGAATTCTTTTATATCTTCACGAGAATATTCTATAGCTGTTGTTCTTATTACTATATCGGGGTTTAAAATATTTAGTTTAAAAGTATAACTTACTTTGTTTTTGGCCAAATCATCTCCTATAAATCCTAATATTTCTATTTTATGCAGAATTCTTTCATTTTCTAGGTTTAAAACTCCTAATCCCTTTCCTATATCTCTAATTTCTTCATCTAATAGGATGTCTATGGTTTCAGATTCTATATTATTTTGTTCTAATTCTTTGAAAAAATCTAAATCATTGTTACCATGTCCACCACGCTTCGCAGTCAACTCTGATTGTTTAATATATCTATTTGTTGGAAATGTATAATTATGTTTACTAATAGCAATATAATTTTTTCCTAATAATATACTTCCATTTAATGCACAAATAAAGTTTAACCCTAAAAGGAATTCATGGCTTTTTATGTTATCTGGCGCTATAAGTACTTGTCCTAATGTATATTTGCTACTATAATTTCCTGAAAAATCTTTAAATTGTATTCCTACATTAACTAACTCTTTTGTTATTTTCATTAATCTATTTTCTACAGTTCTACTAGTAACAGTGTAACTTAATTGTGCTTCAAATTCTTTTGGTACAAGACTAAAGCTAAGCATGCTTTTTGTACTTCTTGTATCTAAAATGACTTTAATTTCAATATATTTTTCTTGATTACACCATTTTCGACAATTTAAAAGTATTAAACTACTAGTATAGGGTACCTGTATTTGGGGTTCATATGTTGTATTTTGTAAATGGGTTTCTTCTAATTGTTGGTTAGGTTCATTAATTTCTTCTATAACTACACCTTTTCTTTTATTTTGATTACTGCTTATGTTTTCATTATTTCTTAATTTTAATTCTAATACTTGTATTTTTAAGTCTAAATTTTCTACTTTATGACTTAGAATTTCTATAGTCTCTAGTTTTTTACTAGGTTTAGGAGATACATCTGTTTCTATATTATATGCGTCTTTAGCACAAATAAAACAAATTTCGTCAAAACATATATTGCACTAATATCTTAAATGCATATCAGGATATAATCTACAAATACTACAGGCTATACTCATAGTTCCTTTTCCATTTATATATTTATGTTCACATGAATTATTCATATAGGTATACTCTATTATATTTGGAATTTGTGGTCCTTCTTCCCTTACTATACTAAATATGCTTTCATTATCACTTTCATTACCGTCTATACTTACTACATTTTCATCTAATTATTCTGCTATGACTGCCCTTTCCATATTAAATAGTCTTTTCGGACATCTATTAGCTAAATGTTTAGGATCTCCACAAATATAACAGGTGCATTTCGTAGTTGATGGCTTTTTAACATAATTAGGGGGTTTTCTTCTTTGTCTATATTGTCTAAAACTAGATTTTAGTTTATTTGATTTCCTTAATATTTTTCGTTTTGGCTTAAAGTAATTCTTCTGTCCATATTGTTGTGGTGTGTATATAGCTTTTCTACAAAATTCATAAAATTATTTTCTAATTTGTTCTCTAATAAAGTCTTCTTTACACCCTGAAGTTTAAAAAAAGTGTATTGTACTCTGGTCCTATACCTAATCCTATAAGATTAATATTGTTTTTTATCCATTCTTCATGTATTCTTTCTCCTAAATCTTGTGGTAATTTCGTAAAATATCTATTACATAATTCTTCATCAAATGCTTTATTAGCTTCTCCTATTAATATTGTAAAATCCTGACTAAAAGGTATAATATATTTTATATCGGTTATAGTGAGTTGTTCTAGGTTTCTAAGTGACGTATCTTGTATGAATGTATTTTGTCTTCCTGAATCTATTCCTATTATTAAAGTTATAATAAAACTAGTAAAACTATAAGGATTGTTTCCTAAGGCTTTTATTTTATTAATTCTATTAGGATTCTTTTTCTTCTTACCTTGCCAGATAGATAATGTTGTAAGTCCTAAGCATGTTTCTAAAAAGTTAAACATATTCATATCTGCTTTTTTATTTATTTCTCAATGACTTACTACACATTGTTCCCATATATTTACTTCTTCTGGCCACATTTGTGGACTTTCTAATTCAATTACTAACATATTTCCACTCATGGTTTTTCCAATGGGTTATCTTGATCTGATATATTTATTTGGCTGGGCTGAACCATATTCATATGTTGGGCTTTTCCATTCTTGTCTACCACTCATTTCTACATTTCTGGCTGAAATTTCACTATAATCTAGTTCTACTCTAGTTCTTTTTCCTATATTACTACTAGTACTCGCTTGGTTATCTGCCATAAAGGTTATTTCGTTACTATTCTTTTCCTTATTTTTAAAGAATTTTTCAAATTCTATTTTTCCTGAACATATATCATCTACTAAATCAATATTATAATATTGTTTAAATTCTTCTTCAGCTGGTTCCAAATTTATATCTAAATTCATTGCTTCAAAATACATTTCATCTACTAATTCTCTTAAATTATTTATCTTAAAATTCTTTCTTAATATTTCTTCCATATTTTTTGGTCTATAATCATTTTTAAGCTGACTTTCTAATTGTCTAATTTCTTCCTCTATTTCTTCTATGTCTTCTTCCTCTTGATCTTCTTCACTTTCTATGTCAGATATTATTTCCCAATTTGCAACTGGTTATTCTAACTTCTTCTTCTTCTAAATATTCATATAGCTTGTTTCAGTTTCGTTATCAATTTCTTCTTCTAAATCTTCTAAGTTTTCTTTGTGATCTTGTTTTTGATAATTAATAAATCTAATAGAAGTTTGACTTCTACTATTTGTATACATTACACTTTCTCTCGGAATCTTAACCGTTTCATTTTCTTCTAGGTGTTTGGTTAATTCCTATTCTTCTCCATTTAAATCGTTATTATCTATATTTAAAAGTTTAATCATTTTTACTCCTGCTGAGGCTAAATCATCTATTATTGCATCTATGTTAATTTTATACTGAGCAAAACTATTATTAGTTACTCTTCCTAAAAATGCTATAGAAACAACTAAGTTATTCCATCATAAGTTTCATATCCTCTAGTTTGTAATCATATAGTAATTTTATTAATATTCTTAATACTTTTCATCATATTTGGAGCTACATAAAATATTCCTACATTGTTAGTCATATCTATTTCCATACTAGCAAATACTGTTCTCCTAGCATCAGACCAACTTTTATCTAATAATAAAACTAAAACCTTTCCACCGGTTCCTTTTCTAGTTAATCCTTTTATTCCCACAATAATTAATCCTAAATGTATATATTTTTGTTTTAACTGTTTTAATTGCTTTATATATTCCGGGCTAACTAAGCTTATATTTTCAGCATTTGTTGTAACTTTTACTTCTTTTTCTCTAAATTTCTTAATTAAATGTGTGTTAAAATGCATTTTTCCTACTTTGTATAATGTTTTAGGTTTTAATTTATCTATTCTTTTGTTGTTATACAAATTAAGATTTTCTTTTACATCTATTATTTCTTCCAACTCTACTTCTCTAGCTGAGCTTTGACTTCCCAATCCTCTAAACATTCTTTTAGTAAAAGTGTTACTTATTTTCCCTTTCTCTTTCTCTTTACTACTTGATTCACTTATAGTTCTACTAGTACCACTAAATGATCTCAACATTTTTTACCAATATATATATATATTTTTTAGGTTCCTTTTTAGGTTTTTCAGATTCGTCTAGTGCTAGATATGCTAATCTTTTTTCTATACTATCTTGTAAATTTCCTTTAATTACTTGAGATACAGTGTTTATTTTAGTGCTTAATTTTTCTAGTTTATTTTCTAATTTGTCTAACCTTTCAAATATTTGTAAGACTAAAGCGAATTGGATAGTCCAAAGTTTAGGATATAATTTATCTGAATTACTAGTTCCTTGATAGGTAGTAAATCCTTCCTCCGTATATAGGTATTTATTTGCTAGTTCAATGGCTCTTTTGTTTTCTATTCATCCGCTAACTATTCGTTCCGTATTTTTTAAAATTTTACTTGTTTCTAAATTTTGAGCTTCAACTTTATTTATTTTTTCTATTACTTGAATTAGAGTTTTCCTAATGTCGATTTCTATTTGTTTTAGCTTATTACTTTCCAAACTATATTTTAATCTATTATTTCATCTTTACTAGGGAAAAACTTATTATATTTTTTAACAATTTTCAAAGTTTCCTCAGACTGTTGTTTAATATAATTTGAATTATTATTTTCACCATTCTTTATTTTTTCTCTATTTATTAAAACGGTTTCTTTTAATGAATCTAAAGTTTTACAAAATTTAGCGTTATTTAGTTCTAAGTTTGATGCTAATAATATAAATAAATCTGTTAAACTATTTAAGTGTTTATTTTCCGAATGTAAATTATGCTTAAAACTTGGATCAAATCTACAAATAAATTTATGTTTATCTAAAGAGATTATAATTCTATCGGCTAAACTATATTCTAGATCTAAATATTCTAACCTTTTATAATTAGAAAGATCTATTTTTCTTAGTAAAAGGCTGTTATTAATATATTTAAAACTAAAAGAAATTTAATATAGCTTTGGTGATCTCGTGCTATAGGTGGTGTGTTAAAATAAGTATTAACCCAATTATCTCTCCTAGTTATTAATTGATTTTGTAATTCTAATGTTAATTCTTGATTATTATAATCTAAATTTTCTAAAGTATTAAGACAGTCAATAAAAGAGTTCAAAATATTATCGGGTACAAGCATGTAAAATAAAAATAAATTATGAGTGCAAATATAGAGTTTTATGCAGATTTATAAAAGCGGGTTGTGATTCCCTTTTCTTTAAATATGTGTAATTACTCTCATAGGTTTATATAATTCTAAAAGAAAACAAAGGGACCAAATTGAAAACTACTTAAAAGTTTATATACTTGGAAAATAAAAATAACTTGCCATGTGTTAGTTTCTGCTTGGCTTAGGGTGTTTTGACTTGGTCAAAAATAGTGGCTTGGCTTTACAAATTTGAAGGACTAAAATGCATTTTTTATGGTGCTAGACAATTAAAATTTTTGTGTTTTGGGGCTAGACACTTAATTTGTTATGCAAAATGGGGCTATTCCCTTAATTTTTCCTATTAAATGTTGCGAGCATGTATTAATTGATGGGAGCATGTCTTATGTGATGGAGACACCGATCATGGACTTAGGTTATATTCGATTTACCTTTTCTTTTTATGGGTTGTAAAGCCGAATTTGAGGCTATTTATTGGTTTCTTAGAAATAATGTATAGGTTATTTTAAAGTATAATGGTAGAATAGTGACATGACAGAATCTTACGTGTATGTACAGCAAGTGTACTGGTCGTGTGTAGTAATAAAGTGGACGTTAAGTCGGGGTTTATCGTCTCCATAGGGACAACTACTATCTAAGTACCGAAACTACTGTATTATTCTTTTCTAAGTTAGATTGGTCGATAAGATGTTGATTTAAACTAATTAACTAAGTTAATTACTAAAATAGTTTATAACCAAATAAGTGGAGGAAACAATATAAGAGAAGCGATTAAGGCACATGGTTCAACCATTTATGTATTTCGATTGTGATCAAGGTTCTAATGGATTATTAGATGGATTTAGCCAAGGCGAAATTCCCTAACGTACGTACTACCCAATCTCTTGGCATAGCAACCCTACCTTAGTTAACGATTTCCTATATATCTCTATATGAAAACCCGTCTTAACAAAGATGCATTTAAGGTCTAGGAATTTCCCACGTGAATGGAAAGCCACCTAAAGAAACCGAGTCTATCTCTAGTCGGTTTAACTATAGGGTATTCAATGTTTATATCTTCCCTAGGTTATTATCTCTCGATCTCTAACCTAAGCATTTTATCGAACACTTGGTGATCAAACAAGTGAAGCATTGAGATCAACTATTGAATACATAACTAAAACCAACATTAATCCAATGGAAACCAAAGCAAGAACAATCAAAATAACATAAACGGCCTAGCCACGACCTTAATCAAATAAGTTTAGCTCATATTCATGTCATAAGTACGGATCTAAATCATACAAATCATATTAGAGAGTTGGGCAAAGTTAAGAAATAAAAATGTAAAAACTCCCGAATAATCGTGATGAATTTGATCACTCGTTGAATTCTCCGTCGTCTTGCGAATCCGGATCTTCAAGGAGACGTTATGACTTTCAATCTTCTTTCCAAAGTGTTTCTCTCCTCCCTTTTGGTGTTTGGCTGCTCTCCAGTGTATGTTTTTGTAGAAATGACCTGAATGGTCTATTTATAGACAAGTCCGCCGCCTCGAACGCCGCGGCGTTGGGTGTTGAACGCCACGGCATTCCATTCTGCTTATCATCGCCGCGGCGTTGAGTAGTGAACGTCGCGGCGTTCCCCTGCTGCTCCGTCCAGTTTTGGTAAAATATGTATAACTTTCTCTACCAATGTCGGAATAAGCTGATTCAAGTTGCTATAGAATTCTAAAACAAAGATCTACAACTTCAAGAAGACACCAAATCCAAAATCAAACGTTAAAGATGATAAAATTGTCTCACAAGTCACTGAATGAGAAAACTCCATCGTAAGACGTCTCTTCCGATGGATTTTTAACCTCCTTCCGTACATATCTGATCTTTGTCTTCAACATAAGAAATGTACCTTTGCCACTTATGTTTCCATTGGTGTACCAAGTGTGTAATTTGGACATGGGTAGAGAAATCTATTCCATAAACGCTAGCACTGCGCAGACAGTTTTTTCTCTTTATGCATGATTTACCTTCAATCCTTGTTCTTTCCCTCCAAATGTTATGTTATTCTATAAAATATGAGGAAACAAAGGTCAAAGCATCATATGTGATCAAATTATCAAAGAAACCATCAAAATCAATTTGCTAAACGGGGCGAATCGTGTGTAAAATTGGCATATATCAAATAGTTCAAAATTGGTGGAGACAAGAAGCCCATGAAGTTTAGTTAAGTTTTTCGTTTTTACCTTCTTTTTTTGTGATGGCCCATTGGCTCGGGCCCTCTAGAAATAGTCCATGATCGAGTGCGATGAATTTATTTGTTTAAATTTCATGAATGTTTATATTGATAGGCATGATTATTAGTAGTATATATTATGCATTTTCAATATATGTTAATCGCGCTATATAAATTGATTAATGCGCAAAGTGAGACCAAACATTTGACAATTTGAATTCTTCCAAATAAATAATACCGAGTTAGTAAAGGATGTATGACATTCTCGCCCTCCACTAAACTTATTAAAATTAAAATTACTACAAATGTGTAATACTTCCCAGTTATGGGGGTTCTGCATTTGGAAATAATTTGAAATTTTATTAAATGCATGAAATGTCTTAATCGAAGCATATTTCAACCCAAAAATCGATTAGGTTGTAAGGTGAAATTCAAATGTTAGATTAACGAAGTTAGTGAGAATGAACTTGGGTAGTTCACGAGCTTAGAAATTGGTTAGATTGTGGCTTGGTGAACTATGGGGAACGGTATTGAAACATTAATTGGATAAATTGATGATAAATATCACTTCAAATAATTAATGGGCCAGAAATCGGTTAGGTTGCAACCCATCTAATTAATTGAGGACCTCAATACCCTCTGTGGAATCGATGCCAATGATGATTCCCGATTTTCACATGTGAGTGTGGGATTCGAAAAATGCAGTGGGAGCCAAGATAAATTTTAAGTCCTTAATTTTCTTGATTAAGTCAAATACAAGTAATCTAATTAATCTGGTTTATTTCTGCAGTTATTTTCTCGTTTATCTCTCTCAAATATGACATACCCATTTTCAATTTTACTCGAAAAGAACACCCTTACTGGACCCAATTATGTGGACTGTCTTAGAAATTTGAGAATTATCCTCAATATGGAATCTCTGAGATACGTCTTGGAGGCTGATATCCCGGCGGCTCTAGCTAGAACACGTGCCAGTGAGGAAAAAGTCCAAGCCCATGAAAAATGGGTCAAGGATGACATCCGGGTGAGAGGATACATGCTGGGATCTATGACCAATGAACTTCAAAGGTCTCATGATAAGATGCCCACTGCAAGAGCTATCCTAGCTCACCTGGTAGAGCTCTATGGTGAGCACAGTCAAACTGCACGATATGAGATAACAAAAGAGCTCCTTTGAGCCAAGATGAAAGAAAGTGAGAAGGTTGGTGATAATTTCCTCAAAATGATATCGAGGATTGAGAGATTAGAAGCTCTCGACTTCACCATGAACACCACCCTTCAAACTGAACTAATCTTGTAGTCTCCTCCTGATTCCTTCTCCCAATTTGTGGTTCACTTCAACTGCAAGAGATAGAGTGCAATGTAGCTGGGCTAATGAACAAGTTGGTTACTGTACAATCTCAAATAAAACCAAAGGGAAAGGAAACTGCCTTGGTCATCTCTTCTAGACCTAAAAAGTCTAAGTCTAAGTCTAAGTCAAAGAAGAACAACAACAAGAAGAAGCAGGCTGGCGAGCTAGGAGCAAAAGAGGGTTTTCAAAAGGGTAAAGAAAAGGCTTAAGGTTTTTATAACAGCAAAGAGCCTAAGAAGACGGATAGATGTCTCGAGTGCGGTGAGCTTGGCCACTGGAAGAGGAACTGTCCTAAATTAGGCAAAGGCGCAAAAGGTATGGAACTCTTCATTTTTTAAACTAATTGTTCTATGACTGTTTTTCTACTTCATGAATGCTGGACTCAGGGACAAGTGCCCATGTATGTTGTTTCGATCAGGATCTGCAGAGAAGTAGAAAGCTGGGCCGAGAAGAAGTGATGATCAAAGTAAGCAGTGGGAAAGCATCGCAGCTACTAGGATTGGATTTACTTCTTTAATTTTGAATTCTGGACATTTATTGTTTTTAAATGATGTTTTAGTTTTGCCCAAGGGGCTTAAGAACATTGTTTCCATTCCTATATTAGTTAAGATTAGTTATACATTCCATTTTTCTAAATTGAATTGCGACATTTATCATGGAAATAAAATAGTTGGCAATGCTTCTTTAATTAATGGTTTGTATTATTTAAATGTCCTTAATCCATCTGATGTGAATGTTATAACTCATAAACGTGGTAGGCAAGAATCTAACTAAAGACTCATGTGCATCTTAGACTAGACCATGCTGGAGAGCACAAGATCCACAAAACAAAAAAAGATGAGTTTTTAAGGTCACTAGGGTCGGGTCCTTATCTAACATGTGAATCATGTCTCTTAGGCAAGATGGCTAGTTCTCCCTTCACCGGGACTTTTGAAAGAGCTATTCAAGTCTTAGGGTAAGTACATACCGACATTTGCGGACCATTTGAAGAAATGGCTCGTGGAGGTTTCTACTGCTTCATCACTTTCACATATGATCATTCAAGATATGGTCTAGTGTATTTGATGAAGCAAAAGTATGAATCCTTCGAAAGGTTTAAAGAATTCAAAGCTTTAGTACAGAATCAAACTGGGCAAAATATGAAAACTCTACGATTGGATTATGTAGGAGAATATATGAGCCCCGAGTTTGATGAATTCCTTAGAGAACAAGGAATAATGTCACAGCTAACACTACCAGCGACTCCTCAACTAAATGGAGTAGCCGGGCGTAGGAATCGAACACTGTTAGACATGGTTCGTTTCATGCTTAGTTACACTGATTTATCCATTTCGTTGTGGAGACATGAGCTCCTTACTGCTGCTTATATATTGAACAAATGTCCCTCCAAATCCGTACCTAAAACTCTACATGTGAAATAATAGGAAACCAAGTATTAACCATATTAAGATTTAGGGATGTCTCGCTTATGTCGAGAAGACTAAAGTGGAGAAATTGGAGGCAAGATCCCTAATGGGATATTTCATTGGTTATCCTGAAGATTCCATGGGATTCTTCTTTTACGTACATGATGATTAGAGAATCATTGTGGTTATACAAGCCCACTTCTTTGAAGATGAATTCATCTTGGAAGGAGGCAAAGGTAGAAAGATTATTCTAGAAGAACAAATAAAACTCCCTCTGAGACATTTGTCCAAGAACCAAGGTCTGGCCTAATAGTAGCACAACCACCACGTAGATCTGGTAGAATACCACATGAACCTGAGATGTATGACTATCTACTGCAGGGGAAGCCAGAGCTTCACAGTGCAGTACAAGAAAGTCATGAAGATGACCCTTTTACCTATGATCAAGAGATGGTGGATGTTGACGCTTCAAGATAGCGAGAAGCAATGGAAACAGAGATGGACTCTATGCAATCAAACCAAGTCTGAAATTTAGTATATCGTCCTAAAGGTATCAAACCTATAGGATGTAAGTGAATCTACAAAAGAAAGATAGGTAACGATGTCAAGGTTGACACCTTTAAAACTAGGCTCGTAACCAAAGACTATAGTCAAAGAGAAGGAATTGACTATCAAGAAAACTTTTTGACGGTGGCCATGATAAAGTCCATCCGAATACTGTTATCCGTAGCTGCATACTTAGATTATGAGATATGGCTGGTGGATGTCAAAACAGCTTTCCTAAATGGATTCCCGGAAGAGGACATCTATATGGAATAACCAAAAGGTTTTGTATCCAAGACCGATATCCATAAAGTGTGTAAACTTGAGAGGTCTATATACGGTCTCAAGCAAGCATCTAGAAGCTAGAATCTTCATTCTGATGAAGTAGTAAAGGGATATGGCTTCATCAAGAACGAAGATAAACCCTGTGTCTACAAGAAGACTAGTGGAAGCAAAATCTTGTTCTTAGTACTATATGTGGATGACATTCTACTTATAGGAAATGACGTGGGAATGCTCACCACTGTCAAGAAATGGCTTTCGAATACGTTTTCCATGAAAAACTTGGGAGAAGCGACATACATTCTAGAAATTCGTATCTATAGGGATAGAATGATAGGTCTCTCCCAAGCCCTTTATTTGGAAATGGGATGGACAATTCTAAGAAAGGGTTTCTTCCCATGAGGCATGGAGTACACTTATCTAAATTTATGTGTCCTTAAAGCGAGGAAGATAGAAAGGAGATGAGTAATGTACCCTACGCTTTTGCAGTTGGTAGCCTAATGTATGCAATGTTGTGTATAAGACTTGACATTGCCTATGCTGTAAGAGTGGTGAGTCGATTTCAAGCAAACCCGGGAAAGGAACATTAGATAGTTGTGAAGAATATCCTAAAGTATCTCAAAAGAACTATGGATGTGATTCTCATCTATGGAAGTGGAGATCTGAAGATGGAAACTGATTTAGACTTTCAGTCAGACGTTGATGACCGAAAAGCCAATTCAAGGTTTGTTTTCACGCTTAATGGTGGGGCGGTGTCTTGAAAATATTTTAAGCAAAGAACAACCGCTGATCCTACCACTGAAATAGAATATGTGGCGGCGTCAGAGACAGCCAAAGAAGCTATTTGGATGAGAAGGTTTCTTGGAGAACTTGAAGTGGTTCCTAGTGCACAGCTCCCGTTGCCACTTTATTGTGATAACAATGGAGCAATAGCGCAAGACAAAAAATTAAGGTCTCATAACAAGTCTAAATACATTGAGATAAGATTTCACATCATCAGGGAGATCATTGACAGAGGAGAGATAGCAGTGCAGAAAATAGCCTCAGCAGACAACGTAGCTGACCCGTTCACCGAACACTACCTCAGGCTGTTCTGAACCGACACCTGGAAAGGATGTGTATAAGATACCACAATGAGTAGCATTGAGTGCAAGTGGGAGATTGTTAGGATTATGCCTCAGATGCCATAGAGGATAGAATGATAGGGCATCTATCTTGTAATAAACTTATTTATTATAAAACGCATTGTTTAGTTTTTCACTTAAATTTTATCTGCATCTATAAGTAGTGTAAAACGTTTTGTCCATGTTTTCAGTGCAATCCCTCTACTTCCTATGGGATAGGAAGATTGACACTTGAGATTTTGATCTTGATTACTTAAACTCGTTCACAAGTAATATGAAGTTTCTCATGGACAAATAAAGACTTAGAACACTTGTACAATCTTAGCTCTGTCATGGGAGTGCCATTCGAACACCATGTGATGGTGGGAGCTTAAGACTGTAGGCACATCAGTGGAACTGATATGCTCGAACATGACTCACATCGGTTTTGTCACATGGGTTTTCACTCTGTGACTGTCAATGACGCAACTGATTATGCGTAATAGGTATAAGTGAACCTTTGACCTGAAGTATCAGGCTGAAGATGCACTTGTGACGTCAAGTATTTCATTAGAGTAGTTGACCTAGTTCACCCGTTGGTGGGGTCGACCTCGAAATGCGGCTTGATGGGCAAGTGGTAGACTTAGCTGATATCTAATATGGGATTTGTTCTCTCATAAGTGAATGAGAAAGTACCGCATGTGATTATAGATAAATAGAGATCAAAGTCTTTGCCCAAAGTAAAAGCGACGATTGTGCGAGGTACTAAATCGATCTCAATGATCTCGTATTATTATCATTATATCATATGGTCAAGTCCAGTGAGTTTGACATAATCATGACTCTTACTTGACTGGGGCATTTGAACAAACAGTTTACACTTATACGGTATTTACGATTGGAAGGTTGTGGAATGATCCAATCATTCGATTTCGTTTAGGCTACAAAGTGGGCCACGTGACTGGCTAGGTGTTATCCACTTCCTTTGGTTTCCTCTCATTGCCAAATGAAACGAACCTAAAGAGTCGTGCTAAAGGATTAGTAATGAAAACTGATAAAGGATTTTCTATTTTTATTCTGGGAGATTTAACTTATCTGATAAATTAAATAATTAATTAATTACTCATTAGATGAAATAATTAATTATAAAGATAAGATTAATTATTAATTAATTTTTTATGAAAATAAATTAATGGATTAATTTATCTAATTAATTTGGTTATTTAATTAATGAATTTTTTTTGGATATAATAAATTATTAATTAAATAGATAATTAATTAAAATAAAAGAAATCCTGGGCCTAGAATGGGCGTCCGTGAGGACGCCTACTAGGGTGAGTTGGGTGTCCACTTGGATGCCCAATGAGGTCTCTTTTGGTTGTCTTGGTAAAAAAGTCAAGAGGTTATAAAAGGACACCTTGACCTAAAGCAAGACATACGAAATCATAGCTCTTCTTGAAAAGAAAAGAAGAAAAAACTCATCCCTCTCTCTATAGTCTCTAGCCGTCGATCACCCTAGGGAAAAGGAGGGAATTTTTCGTCAATCAATCTGCCCCTAATAATTTAGAGATAACGTGTGTTCATTGTTCGGATCAAACTTCAAGAAAAAGTCAAGAAATTCAAGAAGAGTAGATCACACGAGGATTGAAGAATTCAAGACTTCATCAATTTAAAATTTAGAGGAGGAATCGGATTCTCCTACCACTTCGCTTCAACGGGTAAATCGTTATTCATTTTGCAATTAATTGATTCATATATGCAAACGGAGAATTTGCTTTGGGTTTAATTTTTGTAACTTCCGCTGTGTTTATTTGAGTTTTCGCGAAACCCAACAAATAGACCCTGAAATTCTTTTAAACTTCAAAAAAAATTCTGACCACAAAATATTTAGAATGCTTACTAAAATACTTAGCGCTTTGTCATGCGCTTAAACTTAGATAACTTAGACACAGAAATTTAGCGATTACCAATGTTAGGTTAACACTTAGATCTCTTATATCAGGGTTAGCGTCGCGAAAAATGTTTGGTCTACTTAGCATTCGATTTTACCAATTAGCTGCTTAGCTTGATTTGTATGTTTTTGATGAATGTTATGAAATGAGAATAAAAGCAATATGACAATAAAATAAATGATACAAGATATTATAAGATTCTCTGGGTGATGGAATCCCAGCTATTTCCTTCTTCTCCTTTTACACTTGGAGGAATTCACTAAATGATACTAAAAGCTTCACACAGATAACTTCTACAAATGGTGAAACAACACAAAGATAATCTTGAGTTTCTTGATCACACAGACTTCAACTCTTTAAGATATCTTCACTATCAAGCTTCTTTCACCCAGAAATAAGGCTTGATCTTCAACTTTCTTCTTCGCACGGATGTAGGGTTGGAGGGTTTTTATCACTAAGGTTTATTTTTGAAAGTTCAAACAACTTGGCATATCTCAATAGTTAAACAAATTTCTTCTAGGAAAAATGCTTAAGATATTGTGACTATCTTTGGGACTAAAGAAAAGCTTTAAGGATTTTGGATATGGAGATTGAGAGCTTTTCTTGGAAGTATTTGGACTTGGATTAAATCAGCAAGACACTACCACAAAAAAGTCCTATTACAGCGCACCTATGACAGCGGTTTTGAAAACTGCTGTAAAAAGTGGCATTCGGTTCGGACCTATGACAGCGGTTCGAGCCAAAACGCTGGCATAGGTTTCAGAAAAAAAAAAAAAAAAAATATTTTGAATGTGGCAGCGGTTCGGCCAGAACCGCTGCCAAAAAGCACACGTATGGCAGCGGTTCGGCCGAACCGCTGCCACAAAGCGCACGTATGGAAGCGGTTCAGCCGAACCGCTGCTAGAAGTGTACTTTGTGGCAGCGGTTCTAGCCGAACCGCTGCCAGAAGTGTACTTTGTGGCAGCGGTTCTAGCCGAACCGCTGCCACAAACAGACATGTGCCAGCGGTTCGACCGAACCGCTGGCACAAGGGCCGGGTTTTCTACAACCCGGCCCCCCTCACTCTCACTCTCACTCTCACTACATCTCACCTACTCACTCTCTCTCTCTCTCAACTCTCTCACCACCACCACCACCACCACCACCACCACCATCACCACCACCACCACCACCACCTCCACCATCGCGAGACCACCGTCCGCCGCCCCCTAGATCTCTTTTTCTCTCTCTAGATATCTAGCCCTCTCTCTCGGTTTTTCTCTCTCTCTCTCTCTCTCAACTCTCTCACCACCACCACCACCACCACCACCATCACCACCATCCGCCGCCCCCCTCCCGTTTTCTCTCTCTCTCTCGGTTTTTCTCTCTCTCTCTCGGTTTTGCTCTCTCTCTCTCGGTTTTTCTCTCTCTCTCTCTCTACCACCGCCGCCGCCGCAGCCGACCTCCGCCGCCGCCGCCTCCGCTGCCCCTGCCGCCCACCTCCGCTTCCGCCGCCGTGGTCCATTTAGTTTTGGTATTTTCTTTTAGATAAATATAAATATATATATATATATATATACACACACACATAGAGTATGTATAGATGTATGTATATGTGGGTGTATGCATATATGAGTGTATGTATATATATTTGTGTATGTGTGCTTGTATTTGTGTATATGTGGGTGTATGCATATATGAGTGTATGTATATATATTTGTGTATGTGTGCGTGTATTTGTGTATGTGTGGGTGTATAAAAAATTTAAGGGAACTAGGAATTTGACTGAATTTAGTATTAATTTTAGTTAGTCGGGTGTTAATTCCGTTTGATTTGAGATTAAATTGTGGTTATTTGGTGGTTTAGGGTACATTGATCCAACTGGTGATCTATATTTATACTTAGTTGCTGAAAATATAATGTTTTATCTATAGTTTTATGTGATTTATGTGATCCGACTGGTGATCAATATTTGTAGTTACTGAAAATATAATTAATTAAGATTGAAATTGGATTTTAGCGGATCGTCAGATTCGAATTTTGTTGGATTCAACCTACCCGGGTGAAGATTAAGTCGAGAACTTGGTAGTAATTTTTGCGTTGTTACTCTGCTGAATTTTTTCTAGAATAATGGGAAATAAATTAAAATACAAATTATTTAATTAATTTAACTATCAACTGATGATAAAATTGTTTAATTTGATTAATTCAGAATCAAAATGGATCGAAGTTGGATTTTAGCAGATCGTATGTCGGAACAGTATGAGAAAGGTGTGAAAGAGTTCATAAAGTTTGCGGTTGAAATTTATTATTGCCAAATGAATCTGCCAAATTTATATGAATCTAACTTCTGTATTATTTGTCTTTTGTAGGTCGATGGCTTCAAATCCTGATGGTAGTTTTCCCGACGATGATGTATATGGATCAGATAGCGGTCATGAGAAGGACATACGGAGAGGTGTCTCTGCTATGAAAAAAGTTGTCAATGCCAGAAGTAAAGGCATAAGGCTACCTGTCGGCTGGAATGACAGAGGTCAGCCAATTAACCCCAACAAATCAATATTTGTTGGGTATATAGGCGTGCAGGTTCGGCAGAAGGTGTCGATTGCCATTAGTACTTGGCGCAAAGTCCCGTCAGCAACAAAAAAAAACATTTGGGATGAGATGAAGGTAATTTGGATATTATCTTATTTGTAAGTGTTAATGTATTATCATATTCTCTAAATTATAATTTTATATATACTTTATTGTTTGTTTTTTGTAGTTGGCGTTTGATATTGACGAAAGTCGACAAAAGTACGTACTAGCAGAAGCTGGGAGGCTAGCACGTAACTTCAGGAGCTACATAAGCAGAAAGTATGTGCGAGATGATGATGGAAACGTTAATGTCAACCCACCTCCACAATATGAGATATCCCAAGCCGATTGGGCGGCATTTTTAGAGGTTCGCTTAGGTGAACCTTGGCAGGTAGCTAGTCATTTTAATTTACAGTTTCATTTGTTGGTTATTGCGTTTATATTTAGCTAATAATTTGATAATGTAATAAACAGAAAATAAGCATTGACAATCAGGAAAGAGCAAAGAACCCTGAATATCCTTACCGGAAAGGGAGTTTTGGAGATGCTGTTGTGGAGCAAATGGAGGTATGTAGTTCATTTAGCAGTGAATCCTTACAATTTTTTAATAATAATTCTATGTTAATGCATACATATATTTTTTAATGAAAATACAGATAAATAAAAGAAGGGATGCGGGATCCGATTGTACAGATGTGACACGAGCACTCGTGTGGAGGGTTTCGCGTTCCGATCCGACAAATCAAATTGATAACGAAAATGTTAGAAGAGTGGTGAATGAAATGGTGAGTTATTGGCAATTTTAGCTCTATTAATTGTTGTATTGAAATACTATTAAAAGCACAAGGTTCACTATTTTTTTTAATTTTTAAAAATATATCATTACAGGAGAGCATTTCACAAAAGAGCACTAGCCATAGTGGAACTTACACGAGTCGAGATGACCTATTGGCTAAAGCTATTAAAAGGAAAGAGCATCCGGGTCGCGTTAGGGGTGTTGGCTTTGGGGTCTCACAAAAAGACTATTTTAAGGATCCAAAGCCTGCTTCAGAAAAGGAGATGGAAAACTTGAGAAACATAGTGAAAAACCTCTCCGAAACTATGGTTGCCATGCAACAACGAATTGATGTTTTGGAAGCCCCTAACTCGCGTCAGCCACATGAAGATGACGTCATTTCTTTGAAAGATAGCAGCCCAGAACCAGGTTATAAGATGCTTCCTGAGGTAAAATATTTGAACTTGTTTATTAATCATATAACTTGCGACTCTCTATTTTCTGTAAATCATACAAAACTTTCTAATATAATGTTGTATATATATATATACGTGTGTGTGTAGGGTATCACTCCATGTCAATTAGCACTTTCATCTCCATCATATCGTGTGGTGGCTAAAGGACAGCTATACAATCGATCAGAGACTGATAGAACACTTCACAACTGTCAATTAGCCACCAACAATGTGAAAGTGCGCATTGACACTGCAGTTGAGGCTAATACACTCCTGCCCGTCCCTCTCAATGATGAAATATTCTCCATTTCTCATGCGCTGGGTACCTTTGTTGCTTGGCCAGCGAGTCTTGTCATTGTCACTGCTGCACCGGTATGTAATTAATAGCTAGTCATTAATAAATTATAACAATTTGTTTGAGGTTACTAAATATACTTTGGTGTGTAACATTTATATTTTATTTCTTGCTTAAACAGTCCAAATCATCTGCAAACCGTAAGTCAGGGACGTCGAAGCGGTCAGCTGTCAAAGGAAAATCTCAAGTGGCCGAGCCTGCAGGTGAAGTAGACATATGTGCAGATCTTCAACTAGATGGACTCCCTAATGACCTTGTATTTCTGGGAAAGTACACGAAGATGATGAAGATTGATGCCCAGATCAATATATATATGGACGAAGCCATTATGAATGTTTCATTTCCAGAGTTCATTGGGAGGGAGGAGATCTATCACCTTCTGTGTAGAAAAGAAATAGGAGCCTCTATCATTACAGCGTACATAAAGTAAGTTTTTTAATTATTTTATTACATCTAAACTACGATTATTTTCGTCACTCGAAATTCATTTTTTATGCTCAATTTAGGTGTTTGTGGTTTAACTACGTGATCCCCGAAGGAAAAGAAACAAGTTTCGGGTTCCTTAGCCCACATTCCATAGCTGCTCAAACAGACCCGTCAGTTCAACAAGTGCAGTACATAGCACGTGCTATGATGCAGAGTACACAACAAAATAAGTTATTTCTTGCACCTTACAACACCGGGTGAGCTACTAAAGACTCGATTTTAATTTGTAAAACTAGCTACGCAAAACAAATTTTCAACTATCTTTTGAATGCTTTGTAGGGGTCATTGGTTGTTGCTTGCAATTAATCCATTTAAAGAGATTGTTTACTATCTGGATTCTGTGCATGGTGAGCCGCAATACCGAGATGATATGATACTAAAATTCAATCAGTAAGTTTTTCATTCAATCAATGTATCCATTATATTTAATATTTTTTTAAATTGTATTTATTTCACATAATTTCTTGTTTTTAACATATTTTCTTGTTTTTTATATTTTTTTATAGAGCTGTGCACATATTTCGTGCAAACTGCAACAACCAATCCAACAAATCCAAAAACTCGGACTGTAAATGGTTTACTATAAAGGTTAGCGTTTTCTAGGTTCATGAGATTATATATTCGTATAGAAGTTCGTCTTCTAATACAATGTAAGTTTGATTGCTTTTGTAGTGCCCCCGGCAGACCAACGAGGTGGATTGTGGCTATTTTGTTATGAGATTCATGAAAGAGATTATTAGCCACGGACTATCTATAATCCCAACAGCGGTATACATAATCCTTATATATATATATATATACTTAATTCTATTACTTTTGAAATTATTAAACCTTAATTGGTAGGTAATTGAAATGTTATTTCACTTTGCAATTAATCTCTATATATATACATATATCTTGCAGTACTTTAAGGATTGTCAATCCTTCTATACTGATGAGCAAATTGATGAAGTACGCTGCGAAGTTGCACGTTACATTTTCTTAGCAGCTCCTTAGAAATTAGGTAATTTAGTTTTTGTACATTGTGACTTGCTATAAATTGAGATTTGATTTATTGTATTTCGTAAGGTCATTAGTAATTTAATTAGTTAATTGTACATTTTGTTGGAGATTAAAGATGGTAATATTGAAGTTTGGGATGATGTTTGCTTATGTTGAATATGTTTTGTTGTTAGTTGAAATTTGTTGATTGGATCATTGCATATTACAGGCACTATCATGACAGCGCAATAAATAATTAAAAAAAAAACAGAAAAAAAAACAGCGGTTCTGCAGAACCGCTGCTACAGTTCTCACCTGTGGCAGCGGTTCTGGGAAAACCGCTGCCAAAGGTCTCACCTGTGGAAGCGGTTTTGGGAGAACCGCTGCCACAGGTAAGACCTCTGGCAGCGGTTCTGGGAAAACCGCTGCCAAAGGTCTCACCTGTGGAAGCGGTTCTCCCAAAACCGCTGCCACAGGTGAGACCTTTGGCAGCGGTTTTCCCAGAACCGCTTCCAGAGGTCCACCTGTGGCAGCGGTTCTGTAGAACCGCTGCCACAGGTCCGTTATTTTTTTTTATTTTTTTGGTTTTTTCGCAGCGGTGTTCAGGAAACCGCTGTCATAGGTAGACCTATTACAGCGGTTTTGTAACCGCTGTCATAGGTCCACCCCTATACCAGCGGTACCTTTGACAACGGTTAAAACCGCTGCCATAGGCCCAAAAAAACCGCTGTCATAGGTCATTTTTGTAGTAGTGAGATCTTATGATAAGTTTGAATGTATGTATCGTGTGTAAACTAGGGTTTGCTGAGAAGTCCTATTTATAGGCAATTTTTGGGAAAAGTATTCGTTGGACACACATGCAGGCGCGTGCCTTTCACTCAAGAGAGTGAACTACTTCCATACTGAAAACCCTGAAATTCTGCTGCAAGGATTGGGTGCGGCAAACTTTGAAATCTGACAGTCCAATCACAAAGGCTTGTCTGTACGTCAGTGATCCTTATCACATTTAATGCTCTTATCAGACATTAAATGCATTTGAATTAAATTACTGTTTGAAATAAATGCTCGTTATTGATTGCATTTAAGTCCCTCTTGACTTCATATTTATTTTAGGTGAATCTTGTCTTTGGACGCTCATCATCCTACATGATCTTAAGCGCTTGGCAGACACTTTCTCTATCGTTTAGCAGCCGCTTACTCGATCTCTATCTTCAACTGTCGTCAGATGTTGATCTTTAACTTCAACTTGATAGACTCACCTAGAATTCTATCAACGCCCAAGCGTTCAAATACTTTGCTAAAAAAATTATAAATATAGAAGCCTTAGATAAAATTACAACTCAATTTTAAACGCTTATACATGTTCTAATAACTCAAACTTACATAATCTTTTTGGGGTGTAACCTGAAGCCTATCTTGTCGTCACCAAAACATCTAACATAAACTTTCCTAACATAAATAAATAAATAGATAACAATATTTAATAATGAAATACTTTCCATCATTTATTAAAAACTCAAATTCCTTTCCATCCAAAATAAGAATGTAGATAACGTTCTTTACAATTGTAGAAACATAAAGATAATTATTGATATATATTCTAATATCGTCACCTAATGCTAGAGCGACTATTCTAATGGTTGTAACATCAACGTTTGCTCCATTGCTAAGTCTTAGGACGATCTCATCCTTTCTTAGCATCCTACATCTTGTTATCACCTGCAAATTATTGCGAAGGTGAGATGCATGCCCTGTATCTAATACCCAAGAAGTATTATTAATCGACAACTTCACTTCAACATAAAACTTACTTGTGGTAGTTCCGCAGGTAACAAGGTTTTCCTTGCAGTTCCTCTTTCAATGCACTGGTTTAACGCAATGGGAGCACTTATCCGTGTCAGTCTTAACATTCTTGATCTCACCTTTAAAGCTAGCTTATTGTTCTTGTGGGAACTCTCTCTTTTATTTTGTCTTCTCTTCTTTACTCTTAATTTGGGCATAACTCACAAGTAAAAAGTGACTTGTCTTTCTTGATGGTGACTTCTACGGTTCTCAATTTGCTTAACATGTCAGGTAAGGTCGTCTCTATACTGTTTATGTTGAAGTTGACCACAAATTTGATCAAATGAGCTAGGTAGTGACTGAAGCATTAGGTTTATAGAGGTCACTATCAAGAACCACGTCAAATCACTCTGAATCTCCAAATGTTCTAATGTTTTGACGTTCTCATACTCCGATTTCCCACCCGCTCTATGTGGCATAGTGAACAATATGATCATTGTTGAAAATGTTATAAATATTTATATCAAAAGTAAATATTGCGAATATGACTATATGAGTATATAATCACTAGTACAGAAATGACCTGTTACAGCGCACATTTTACAGCGGTTTTTTGAAAACCGCTGAACGGAGAGACTTATTACAGCGGTTTATAAGTGAACCGTTATAAATGAAACTAAGTCGGAACCTATTACATCGGTTCGGTAAAAAACCGCTATTATAAGTCGAACCGAAAAAAAAAGAAGTTTTTTTAACAGCGGTTCAATATTGAAACGCTGTAACTGATTCAAACCGGTTACAGCGGTTCATTACAGAACCGCTTTAACTGATAATCAGTTAAAGCGGTTCATTCCTGAACCGCTATAACTGATTATCAGTTATACCGGTTCATTCCTGAACCGCTTTAATTGTTAATTAAAAAAAAAAAAAAATCCCCCCCATTTTCCCCCCCAAAACCGATTACACCCTCATTTCTCTCTACTCTCTCTCTCTCCTCTACTCTCTCACTCTCTACTCTACTCTCTCTCTCACTCTCCGCCCCCGGCCCACCCCCGCCCCCCCGAGTCGCCACCGGTCCGCCACCACCACAATTCGCAGCCGCCGCCGTCGTCGCCCCTCTCGATTTTCTCTCTCATTCTCGATCTCTCTTCTCGGTCTCTCTCTCTATACTCTACTCTCTCTCTACACTCTCTCTCACTCTCAAGATAACCCCGCCCCCGTCCCCTAGCCACCACCCCAAACCGCCGCTCCTCTTCGGCCGCCTCCTCCGCCGCCGTCGCCTCGCCTCCGCCGCGCTGCCGCCTCCGCCGCGCCGCCGCCTCCCTACCCACCAATCACTCCTCCTCCCTCTCTTTATAGGTATATATATATATATGTTATGTTATATATATATTATGTATATATTTTAGGTTAATGTTTGTATATAGGTGTTGGGGTTTTGTGATTTAATTTATATAATATTGGTTATGTGTTAATTTGTTGTTTGTTATATATTTATGTTGTGTTAATAAGGATTTTGTGATGTATATAATGTGGGTTATGTGTTAATTTGTTAAGTATTGTTATATAATGTTAATTAGGATTTTGTGAATTATTGTTATATATATTTGTTAATTAGGATTTTGTGATGTATATAATGTGGATTTAATTTATGTTTTTGTTAATTATATAATGTGGGTTTTTGTGATATATATGTTATTTTAATTAGGGTTTATTGATTTTTGGATTTTTGATTTATGTTATGATATGTTGGTATTATATATGATTGGATTGTTGTTGTATTGTTTTGTTGACATTGTTTAATGCATTCATGGTATTTGTGCATCACGTCATGTCACAACGAACATTTATACTTGAGATTTACATATTTTTGTGAAAATAATTATATCGTAATGCTTTAATTTATTTGTAGTTTTATGTGATTTATTTAGATCCAATTGGTGATCAATATTTATAATATGATGCTTTATTTGTAGTTTTTTATGTGATCTATGTGATCCAACTGGTGATCAATATTTGTAGTTGCTAGCTAGAAATTTTATGTTTTATGTGATCCAACTGGTGATCAATATTTTTGTATCATTTTGTGTTCGTTGTGGGTGAAAGATTAGAATGTTGGGTTTGTTGTGGTTGAAATTGGTAGTATTTTTTGCGTCGTTACCCTGTTGAGATTTTAGCGGATCGTAAGATTCGACTTTTGTTGGTTACAACCTATTGGGAAGATTAAGTCGAGAACTTGGTAGAAATATTTGCGTCGTTACTCTGCCGAATTTTTTATAGAATAAATTAAAAATAAATTTATTTAATTAATTTAACTATCAACTGATATTAAAATTATTTTATTTAATTAATTGAGAATTTAGATGGATCGAAGTTGGATTGTAGCGGATCGTATGTCGGAGCAATATGTGAAAGGGGTGAAAGAATTCATAGACTTTGCGGTTGAGCATGCATCGGATCCGACTAGGATTAGTTGTCCGTGTTTACATTGTTGTTTGGAAAGAGAATTAGTCCACGTGACTTGGAAGATCATTTGGTGTGTAATGGAATTGATAAAAGCTACACACGATGGACAAGACACGGTGAAAGCAGTGGCATCTCAGCTGATTTGGGTGATACATCATATCGATTAGTAGATTTTGACATGGTCGTTTGGAGGAGATGACCAATGTGATTGAGGAGGATTTGCGAAATTGTCCCAAGATGTTCGACAATTTGACAAGTGATTCAAAAACACCCCTGTATAGTGGTAGTAATTTCACAAGATTGAAAGCAGTCCTAAACCTCTACAAGTTAAAAGCTAACAATGGGTGGAGTGATAAGAGTTTCACAGACTTACTTGGTCTATTAAAAAGTATGTTACCCGATGATAATGTGTTACCTAATCGTACTTATGAGACTAAGAAGATGTTAACTGCAATTGGCATGGGATATGAGAGGATACATGCTTGTTTCAATGATTGCATCTTGTTTAGAAATGAATATGCACCATTGAAGGTGTGTCCGAAATGTGGCACCTCACGGTACAAGAAGAATGGATCTGCTACTGTCAAAACAGCATGGTATTTGCCCATAATACCTAGATTTAGACGCATGTACAGTAGTGAAGTGTTTGCCAATGACTTGACGTGGTATGCTGATAGAAGGGTTGAAGAAGGGATTGAAGATAACAAGATTAGACATCCTTCAGATTGTCCTCAATGGAAAAAGATTGATAATGATTTCCCTGAATTTAGGGAAGAACCAAGAAATTTACGCCTTGTATTGGCTACAGATGGCATGAACCCACATGGCTTGCAAAGTAGCTCACATAGTACATGGCCGGTGATTTTGATGATCTACAACCTACCCCCTTCGCGATGCATGAAGCGAGAGCATATTATGATGCCTATACTAATTTCCGGGCCGAAACAACCTGAAATGATATAGATGTCTACTTGGCCCTTTTAATTGAGGATTTGAAGGAGTTGTGGGAGACAGGTATTAAAGTGTATGATCGGTTTAGAAAAGAGAGCTTCAATCTCAGAGTTATGTTGTTTGGTACAATCAATGATTTTCCAGCAAGAGCTAATCTCGAGGGATATGGTGTACATGGGCAATGTGCATGCCCCATATGTGTCAAGAGTACAGATCAATATAGACTCCCACACTCTCAGAAATATGCATTCCAAGGGCATCGAAGATGGTTGAATCGAGAACATCGATATCGTCGGTGGAAGAAAGCTTTCAATGGGAGCATAGAAGAATGTCGAGCTCCTATGTGTTTGACCGGTGAAGAGGTGTTTGAGAATGTAAAAGACTTGGATATCAAGTTCGGAAAGACTTTTGCATGCGGCCTTGCAAAAACTGGGTGGAAAAAGAGGTCAATTTTTTTTTGAGTTGCCGTATTGGAAATCTTTACATGTTAGACATTTTCTTGATATAATGCATATTGAGAAAAATGTATTTGATAGTGTCATTGGTACTCTTCTAAATGTGTCCGGCAAGACAAAAGATGGAGTAAAGGCAAGGTTGGATTTAGTTGAAATGAAGATAAGAGGTAAATTGGCACCAACAATGAAGGGAAAACGTACTTATTTACCTCCAGCAGCTCACACACTATCTAGAAAAGAAAAAATTGCATTATGTGAGTTTCTTTGTGGAGTGAAAGTTCCAGAAGGGTATTCTTCGAACATTAGCAGTCTTGTATCAATGAAGGACTTGAAGCTAAAGCATATGAAGACTCATGATTGTCATGTAATCATGGATCATTTGCTACCAATTGCTTTACGGGCCATTCTGCCAAAAAAGGTGAGAGAAACGATAACTAGATTGTGTTTCTTCTTCAAAGCAATGTGGAGCAAGGTGTTTGATCCTGAACAATTGCCTGCACTTCAGAAACAACTTGTCCTCACTTTGTGTGAGCTTGAGATGTATTTCCCACCCTCGTTTTTTGATATAATGACTCACCTACCTATTCACTTGGTTAGAGAGACACAACTTTGTGGACCAGCTTTTATGAGATCTATGTATCCGACTGAGCGTTATATGAAGGTATTGAAAGGCTATGTGAAAAATCGTAGCCGACCGGAAGGTTGCATTGTTGAGCGGTACATAGTTGATGAAGCTATTACATTTTGCACAGAATATCTGAATGATGGTAATGTTGCAGAGCGTCAAAAGTCTCCTGCTGGGGGGGGGGGAACAGAAGGAGAAAGCGTAATTGGAAAGCAATTAGCGAGTGTTCCTAGCACACAAAAGGATCAGGCACACCTATATGTGCTCCACAACACCGATGAGGTTGAGCCATATGTTGAAAAGCACAAGGACCAACTTAGGAGAATAAATTCAAGTAAAAATGAAAGTTGGATTTCAAGAGAACATAACAAGAGTTTTATCGATTGGTTCCGAAAGTGTATTCAAGAGAAACAAAACGAGAATTCACTTTCAGTTTCAGATAAATTGGCACGGTTGTCGGTGGGCCCGGGCAGATTCATATTTTGTCATTCGGGTTATCGTATAAATGGTGTCACGTTTTATACAAAAGACCAAGATGAACGGAGTACAATGCAGAATAGTGGGGTGAGTCTTGTAGCTGAAGCAATGCATATCTCAAGTGCGAAAGATAATAGCCCTATCTATGCCACTTTACCATATTATGGGGTGATTGAACATATATGGGAGCTGGATTACAGTTGGTTTCGGGTCCCTGTATTTGGGTGTAGGTGGGTTGACCATAAAAATGGTGTTGATGATAGTGAAATAGGTTTTACTCGAGTAGACCTTGAAAAGGTGGGATACAAAGATGAACCTTTTATTTTGGCATCTCAAGCTAAACAAGTGTTTTTTGTCACCGATCCCGTCGATAAGAGGTGGTCCATTGTTTTATCGGCAAACAAAAATACTTGTATTGAGGATGATGGCCTATATAATGAAGATGATGGAGGAACTCCTATCTTAGGTGGTTCACAATCCACAAATAGTGACGGTGACTTGGATATCAGTGATGATGAATTGTATATGCGAGAAGATCACCAAGAGGGAATATGGATTAATCCATCTGTTCGTCGGCGTACTAAACAAAATGGTCGTACTGAGGGATCACAAAAGACTAGTAAACCAGCGACAAAAAGAAAACGATGAAAGGTATTAGAACTTATTAGATAATTATATGAGTATTTGATAATTATATGAGTAACTTATTTGAACTCTTTTGTTAAGTATGCAATTTAAGTGTAAATTTTATTTGAACTTATTTGATAATTATTTGAACGCTTGTAATATTATATTAGTGAATGAGTTACACTAACTTCTGTATTTTTTTGCTTTTGTAGGTCGATACCGTATACCACCACAGTCACCCTCTTCTCCGCCACTACCACGACGACCACCACCAATGTAAGCTTATCAATATTTTGTTTTGTACTTTTGGATGTGATTTATATGATCCAACTAGTTAATGATGTGATTAATGCATATATATTTGTTTGCGTTTGTTGTTGTTGAAATATTTGAGTTTTGGTGGTTGCAAGGTTGGGGGGAAGATTAAGTCGAGAACTTGGTAGAATTTTTTGCGTCGTTACTCTGCTGAATTTTTTCTAGAATTATGGGCATTTCTTAATTAGCACTATTTATATATTTGGTATATGAATCTAACTTCTGTATTTTTCACTTTTGAAATCTTGTAGATGGATTCTGGAGGTGATGCAAACAAAAATGTTGAAAATGAGATACGTAGAGGTATTACAGCAATGAAGAAAGTAATAAATGCCAAAAGTAAAGGCATAAAGCTACAAGTTGGTTGGAACGAGTATGGTCAGCCAGTTGACCCAAATAAATCAAATTTTGTTGGTTACATTGGCGTGATAGCTCGTGACAGGGTCCCTATTACTATTAATGATTGGCGACATGTCTCTGCAGCAATAAAATATGCCATTTGGAATGAAATAGCTGTAAGTTAGTTATTATATATATATTATGTTTTTAATTGGTAAATGTAGTTTTTTTTTTGTCTAAATTATAATTTTGTATATACTTTATTGTTTGTTTTTATAGTTGGCCTTTGATATTGACGAAAGTAGACAGAAATTCGTCTTAGCCGAGGCTGGGAAGCTAGCTCGAAACTATAGGAGCTACTTGAGCAGAATCTGGGTAGAGGATGATGATGGGAACATTAATTCAAGCCCACCCGAAAAATATCGTATTTCTCAAGAAGACTGGACAGAATTTGTAAAAGTACGCCAAAGTGATTATTTTAAGGTAATTATTTTAATTTATGGTTTCATTTTAATTTATTTGAAACTATATACATTGACTAATGCCTTGATTATATAATGAACAGCAACTACGTAAGGACAATTCTGAAAGAGCAAAGGACCCTGAATATCCTTACAGGGCATCACGTCTTGGATATGCTCAACTGGAGCATACTGAGGTACGTAGTTCGTTACAAGTTTTAATTCTAATCAAATTTCCTTACAAATTTTCTAATCAAATTTCCTTAATTACAAATTTCCTAATCAAATTTATTTCCTTGCAAATTTTCTTATATAGAAGCAAAAAAGAAAGGATGCTGGGTCAGATGTCACAGAGGTGACACGAGCACTAGTGTGGAGGGTTGCACATTCTAACAGCCAGAACAACATTGATAATGCCAATGTTAAAAGAGTAGTGGAATCAATTGTGAGTTATTTGCAATTTTAGTTATATAGTATGTTGTATGTTTTTTTAAAAATAATTTTAAAATAACAAATTTCCCTAAATTTTTGTATTTTTTAAATGTATTATTACAGGAAAGCTTATCACAGGAGGGTAGCCACAGTGGACCCGAGAGGACCCACAATGATACACTGGCTTTAGCTCTTAAAAAGAAGGAGCATCCGGGTCGAGTTAGGGGTGTAGGCTTTGGGGTATCACAAAAAGATTACTTTTCGGATTCAAAGCCTTCAAAAAATGCGGTGATTGATAGCTTGCAAGGCACGGTTCAAATGCTCACTCAATCACTATTAGAATTGCGACGCGAGTTTGAGGAGCATAGGGCGTCTACGTCGCAGCAGCCACATACAGAAGAGGCGGTTTCTTTGAAAGATAGTTGCCCAGAAGTGAAAAACCTACCTCAGGTAATTAATGATATGAATTTGTTTAGTGATAACGTAACTTTCAATCCTATATTTCTGTATAATATACAAAATTTTCTAATATAATGGTATATATATATATATATATAGGATGTCTTGCAGTGTCAATTAGCACTTACTACACCGTCTTATCGTTTGGTGGCTAGAGGAAAAATGTACAATCGACCAGAGGATAGAACATTGCATACATGTCCATTAGCCTCCCACCTCGTGAAAGTGACGATTGACATTGCAATTGAAGATGTTGCACCCCTACCAGTCCCTCTCGATGATGAAGGAGTGTTCACAGTATCCGAGGCTGTGGGATACATGGTTGCTTGGCCTAAGAGTCTTGTCATTGTCAGTGATGCATCGGTACGTAATTATTAATAGCTAGTCATTAATAAATTATAACAATTGTTTAATGTTAATAAATATACTTTCATTGATAACGCCCACGTTTTGAATTCTTTTGCTTCTAGTCTCGCGGAAAATCCAAATCATCAGTAGGAAAAAGTAAATCAGTGACGACGAAGCACTCACATGTCAAAAATACACCTCTAGTGGCCAACCGTCCTTCTCTAGTGGCCAACCCTCCTGCTCCAGTACGCCCTCATTCACTTGCAGTTCTTGATAGGTTCTTTCAGATGATGGCTGCTGAAAATACTATCCGGATAGACATGCCCGTGGAAATCTTCAATATCCCCTTTCTAGAATATATTGGGCGGGAGGAGATCGGTCACTTTCTGCATAAACAACAGATAGGAGTCTCTATCATTTCTGCTTACATCAAGTAAGTTTTTAAATATTAATTAATAAAAAGTAAGCTTTTAATTAAATTATTTTACTGAAGTAATTTGAACTATGTTTATTTTTGTGACACAAATTTATTTTATGCTTAATTGTAGGTGTTTGTGGGTTAATCACGTGGTCCCCGAACAAAAACAAAATAAATTCGGGTTCCTTAGCCCACATTCTATATCTGCAGGAGCAGGAATTACTCCCCAGCGTGTTGACCAATCGCAATATATAGCAAATACTATGATAGCTAGTGCACAGTGGGAGGGGAAGTTGTTTATTGCACCTTACAACTCCGGGTGAGCTACTAAAGAGACATTGTTCACATGTCAAAAATTTGTTACGTAGGGATAACTAATTTTAAATCTATCTTTTGAATATGCTGATTAGGGGGCATTGGTTGTTGCTCGTGATTGATCCAATTCAAGAGATCGTTTATTATTTGGATTCTGTGTACGACGGTGATCTAAATAACCGACGTGATATGAAAGATATGATCAATCAGTAAGTTTTATCATTCAATTAAATGTCCATTATATTTAATATTAAGTTTAAAGTATATATATTATAACTAGATTTCATATATATATATTTGCTTGATATTGACATATTTCCTTGTTTTTTGATGTTTTCAACAGCGCTGTGTTGATGTTTCGAGCAAATAACAACAACCAAAAGATCAAATCAAAAAACAAGGCCTGTAAATGGAGTTGTATAAAGGTTAGGGTAATTATATTATTTTAATTATAGTTTCAAGAAATTATTCGTATAAAAGTTATTTGTTCTAATACAATTTTGATTTGAATTTAATTTGTAGTGCCCCATTCAATTAAATGAGATAGATTGTGGCTTCTTCGTCATGAAATTCATGAACGATATTATTAGACACGGAGAATCTATAATCCCACCGACGGTATGCATAATCCTAATTAATATTAATCAAATTCTAATGTCCCTTTTAAGTTATTAAACATTTTTGTTGGATTTTAATATTTGTCTTGCAGTACTTTGCTGATTGTCAGTACGCCACTTACACTATAGAGCAACTTGATGAAGCACGTTCTGAATTGGCACAATACATTTTTAAATGCGCTTTTGATATGCCGGCGGTGTAAGTTGTAAATTATTGTAAATTTTTATTTGATTTAAAAGTGGTGATTAGTTTATATTGGTTTATTGTAAATTAAACTCGTTATCATTTGTAATTATTGGAGATTATTATTTCGTGAATGAAATTAATTTAGGATTTTAATTTGTTGTTTCTGTTGAGCAATTGGTTTGTTTTATGTGATTTGAATTTTGAGCTTTTGGGAAGGATAGAGCTAGCTGAAATTATAATAAAAAAAAGAAAAAAAAAACTCAACTGTTACAGCGGTTCAATAACGAACCGCTGTAACAGAATTTAAAAAAAATTTAAATTAAAAAAAATGGTGACCTATTACAGCGGTTCGTTTACGAACCGCTGTAACAGGTCAATTATTACAGCGGTTCGGAAAGGAACCGCTGTAATAGGTTGGTTTTTTACAGCGGTTCATAAAGGAACCGCTGTAAAAAACATAACTATTACAGCGGTTCCTTTCCGAACCGCTGTAATAGTTGAATTTTTTTAATTATATTATTTATTTTTTTGGTTTGTTACAGCGGGTTGTTATTGAACCGCTGTAATAGGTCGTATTTTACAGCGGTTAAAAACCGCTGTAATAGGGAACTTACCAATTACAGCGATACGTATTACAACGGTTAAAACCGCTGTAATAGTGGAAAAAAAACCGCTGTAACAGGCCTTTTTTGTAGTAGTGAATGGACCACCAAATGAAGTTTGAAGAAGAGGAAACTCGAGATAATGTGTTAAATAATTACATAAAAAAAAAGTGTAATATATAAAAGTAAAATACATAACATCAAGGGTAAAAATATCTTTAAGATTTTGTCTAAAATTTTCACGAAAATCGAGAAATATACCTATAAATGAAATTGAGATTTAAAAACTCTGATATTAAATGCAAAATTCCTTGTTACGAGTATTTCCTCCTTCTATATTAAATTTAAAAGTATATAGAATTGTGATTAAAATGATATAATGAGAATTGTGATAAGAATCCAAATTTTCCCTCTGTTGTAGATGACTGATATTTAAAAGAAAAATTTGGAAAAAGTGGGAAGCAGAAAATAGCACGTTACGACTTGTGAGTACGAATCATGTATAAATTTTTTTTTTTTAAATCAACCCCTGAGTCAGTAAGCTGCAATCACAAATAGGCCTCGGACGACTCAAATTTTATATTTAAATTACACCTACACTCCCTCATGTGTGTGTGTCCGGCTCATAGATGGCTAATGCGATGACTTTTCGGTACGGGAACTTCCCGTTTACCCTCAAGTGCTTCCACTGAATTATGGAGACAAAGATGTCTTTGGGGCTAATTGTAATATTTTACTTTAACTTTTGTAAACAAATTAGAAGTATTTTGAAAATTAGAAATTTAAAAATAAAGAATCAAAATTATTAATATTAAATACTTTTATAAAATTAATAAAAAAATAAAATAGAACAAAAAAATATCACCATCTTCGGATGAACTTTAGATCCATGACTGAATATCATTATTGTAAAAAGTATGAAAAATCTGGACCTTTTGATATTGATGATATTTATGGTTCAAATTAGTAAGAGATGTGTATGTATAAAATTATCTATTTGTATTTGTTTAAATTTTCAATTTGTATTAAGTGTATATGGGCAAAAACAGCTAATGCACACTACTTTGCAGTGGCTACAGGGGCCTAATTGCCCAGAACAGTTTGGGAGATGGAAACAGTGGTTGACGTATGCTTTCAAGGGTTGGAAACTTAAGCAAAATGTTATATGTGCTGGTTTAGCTGGGGCAATATATAAAGTGTGGGAGGAACAGAACAAGCGAATATTTACACAGTCAGAAAGAGAGTGCAATATTGTGTTTGGTATTTTGAAGCATGATTTGGGGATACGTATATCAGGTTGTACAGGGGGCAGAGTGAATCGTAGAGACAAAAAAATACTTAGAGCAGATTTTATGATCTTATAGTCTGTTTGTTTATGGTGTTTTGTATATGATAGAGATTTGTACATTGCACTAGAGGAAACATGGTAGTGTGAGTTTAGGTTGTAAATATTTTGCATGTTGGTAACGAAGTATTTCGTTTACACCGTTTTTTTTTTCAATTTTCTTTTAAAAAGTTTGTGGCAACTTTTCAGTGGGAGAAACTTCATTGGGTGATTCTATGGTAGATCCGTTGGAATGGAGCCGATGCCCATTACATCACACATTTGTGTTGGGATAATAAAATTCACATATCCCAACACAAATGTATGGTGTAATGGGCACTAGCTCCATTACACCCGGTCCAACATAGATTTTTCCAACTTCATTGAAGTCCTGTTTGGGAAAACTGAAAAAAGTGATTCTGGGCTTTTTGCTGTTTGATTTAACTGATTATGCTTCGGCTTCTCTGAAATAAAGTTAAAAGTAAAAACATGTATATAACAATATTTTCTTTTTTTGTGTTGAAAAAAAGTTTGAGTAGACTCAGCTCCGGTCACCTACCAGGGTCAGGGTATGCCTAGTAGATCATAAGTCGCTTACAGATTACAAAAATACTTACAAATTGCCCATTAACACATCCCTCACATTGGCATAGAGAATCGAACACACACCCTTCTGAGATAAAGTAGTCCGTCCTTACCAACTGAGTCAACATGTGTGTGTTGGTATATATGACAAATTATACCAACTTCTTCTATATCTTGTGCATTTTAGCAAGTTTCATGGACAAACCCAACTTATGAAACTAGCCCAACTCTAACTTTTCAACTATTTTTACAACTTTTATTAAAATTCTACATTCTTTTAAAAGTACAAATTTTTGCAACCAGATTTTTTTATTTGGTACCATCTCAACACATACGTGGAGATAAGTAGGTGGAAATTGGACTTGTAAAGATCAGTGGGAGTTGGGTCATTCTATACCACATCGGTATCAATGATCCCAATGTGTCATATACCATTGGATCCCCCAATAGAGGAGGTATTTACTAAAATACCCCCAATTCAATAGTGTATGCCACACCGGGACCATTGGTACTGGTGTGACATAGACTTTTCCGTGGGAGTTTATATGTAATTCCCTATTTTTGTGCTGCCAAACAAAACTTTGCTTCCGTCACTCTCAGTCCCACAATTCAGTTGCTACTTTAAATTCCCACCAGCTCAGACTCACACATACAAAACTCAAAAGAGGGGGAAAATTGAAATTAGGAAAAAGAGAGAGAAAAAGGAAGAAATGGAGTCGACACCGCCAACGAGCGAACCGAGGAAGCGTGGTAGGCCGAAGGGATCGACTAAGGCTAAAGCTGACAAGGATAAAGAGCCAAGCGGCGGCGGAGCGCCGTCGAAAATGAGAGGTTCCGGCGGCGGCGACAGGAGGAACACTGCCGGTGACGAGAGTTACGCCCATTGGAAGCAGCTCGTTCCGGTGCTTTATGACTGGCTCGCCTCTCACAACCTTACTTGGCCTTCTCTCTCTTGCCGGTATATATAGAACAATTACCTTTTGCTTCTTGTTTTTCTGGTTAGGGTTTTGGTAGGTTTTTTGTTTCAACTCCGCTGGACTGTGTTTTAGGTCGTAGAACTGTGTTTATGTGTGTTGTTTGAAATCCTAGACACTGGCTTAAGCGAAGACAACTCCGTGGAAATTTTTGTATATTTAGTTTGTTGCTTGGGGTTTTATGGAGGGTTAAGGTTAAGGTGTTTCAAATGGTTTGGCATTGAGTTTTGTTGTACTAAACCATAGTTGTCAATGTCGCGCAAGGCGCATATGGCGCGCCCTCTGCGCCATGGTTTATGGCATGGCCCAGAGGTTCAGTATAGCGCTCGCCATATGCGCCATGGTGCGCCTTGACCATTGTGAAATGTCTCTCTGAAATCGAATTTTGGTCAAAGTTAGGGTTTCTGGTCAATTTAATACGGTCAACCTAGTCAAACTTAGTAAAGTTGGGGATAATTTCCAACAGTAAATACAACCCAACCTCAAATATATATATATATATATATATATATATATATTAAATATGTAATAGACTATATGTTGTTGAAATTTTTAGGGGTATATAAATATATATTTTTGTTTTTGTATAACTATGATAATTATTTCTATATAACTGTATATTTGTGTATATTAATTTATTTTTGTAATTATGTGCCGAGCTTCAATAAGGCGCGCGCCGCGCCATGGGACCCTATGCGTCGCACTGCGCCATTTGCCATTAACAACTATGGATTGAACTATGAGAGAGGATTTTTGGGAGGGTTGGTTTTGTTAATGCATAGTTCTTTTTCGCAACTTATAGTTCTTTGTGTTCACTTGCGTCTCTTGATTGCCCTGTAGTTATTGACTAGTCTGTTGCCTCCAAATGTTTTTGTGTATGTTAAGTATTAGCTTTATCTGGAACTCAACAGATTAAAATTGAATAGTCAAAGTGTTGTTCGACATTGAAATCATAAAAACACGTCTGGCTTGATGTAATATTCAAGATATTCATAGTGTTCTTTGTATTTAGATAGTAAATGTCTGATTAATGCATTCACTGATTGGTTTATAGATTTTTATTTACTATGGTGGTTTTTCATGGTTACAGTTGGGGTCCAGTTCTTGAGAAAGGAACTTACAAGAACAAACAGCGCCTTTACCTATCTGAGCAGGTAAACTATCTCATGTTGTCAGCATGAGTTAAAGTTCGTGTAGTGTTTAGTAGTAACACATTTCGTCCCTTTGGACTTATCTTTTGAAACAAATAATGGATATTGTCCTTTTCATTTTCAATATCTAGCATGATGCTAATTTGATTGTCTAAGTTAACATTTTAGTTTATCCTACGATAATTATATGTATGTGTACACACACATGTACCCAACCACATGTGCACTCAAATTCATATATCCTGTTTAGAATTAAATTTCATATAATCTGTTTAGGCTTGCTTGTGCAGTGATTCCACTCCCACATGCCATTCTGAGATTGAAATCTGACTGTCCTTCCTCTCTGTTTTGATATAATCGAGGACAAGGCCCATTATTTCCATCTATTGCTCTCAGCATCTGAGTTGACAATTCTGACCATGTTTCTCCTATTTGGAGTAATTCTATTGCAGAACAGACGAGCTGAAAAATTATCTTCTTTTGTCTATTATTAAAACATACCTATAGTCCTTACCTCTCCCACTTCTGCCTCATGATTTACATTCTCAATGGTTAATGCTGTTTTCAGTGAGCATATAGTTCTTTCTCTTAATTAATGTGAAAGTATAATGCATGTTCTCTTTCATTCTTTAGAGTGATGTGATACTACAGTTTCGAAAGTTGTAGGCATTAAAAGCTAAATAAATTCATGTTTCTTGTATTTCGCATTTGTCCCTAGATGCTGCCTCATTATCCTTGCATCCACTTGCAGTTGTTTTCTTATACGTTACTTTGGTGGTTTCCTTAAGAGTGTCATTTGTTTTATTTATTTTCTAAAGATTGTATAGACTTTTTCTAGTGTTATTTCCGGTATCTTTACAAAGCTGTATAAATAGAATTGCCGTTCATCTCAACTTTCTCTAATTCTCCTTTTACGTTTTATTTTGAAACTATTGAGCTAATCCCTAGCTTCTGTATTGTCAAACAGACTGACCATACACAGCCAAACACTTTGATTATAGCGAATTGCGAGGTTGTCAAGCCGCGAGTTGCTGCAGAAAATCATATTGCTAATGTATATTTTCTTATACGAGTTTTGAATTTGTAAGTTTGCAATTTCCATCAACTAATTTTACGTTGATCTGATTACACTTGATTCTGTTTTATTAGTTCAATGAAGATGCAAGGTCACCCTTTGTCAAGAAGTACAAAACCATATTACATCCTGGAGAGGTCCGAACTACATTCTTGAAAATACTGACTTGATTTAACAATTTATTTTTCCTTTAGTACTAATATGTGTAAGCTATATTTATCAGAGTTTGTTGATGTCTTGGAGAACTCATTTCTTTTCTGTTAATAATAGTTCTACTTCCTGTTGATGATTTATTTTTGAGGAATTTAGGTGGCTAAAATCGCGAGACTTCCTCATAATGATGTGATGTTTAAGTTCATAGTTCAACTTCATTCCATGATAGTGGTATCACCTAGAGAACGAGACACATGACACCACTTCTTTACAGTTAAATACCAACTTAGGTACATGGAGTTTGTATTTAAGTTTTTCCCCTTTTCTAGGTGTGTGTGCACGGAAAGACAACATGTTGTTCTTCTGATATTAAGTTGCATTTTAGAATATGAGAGCTTCTTGAAATAGAATGGTGAAAAACCGTGGATCTAAAATGATGTGCTAGTCATTGAATTATATTATGTGAATGAGAGTTGTGTCTACAAAATCCTAGCGTTCTTTTATGACAAATGCTACGTGCAATTGCAAAAGCAGCACGCAACAAGATTATTTACACCCATCTCTACCCAAAACCCCAGTAATTTACTTAACAAATTCAACATAGAAATTGGCTAACTTTGCCTCACTGTGGTGCAAGTATGACTTATATAGCTAATTTATCAAATGCACTGTGCAAATACTAGGTAGCTACAATCTGGAGTTACTTATATATATATATATCAGATATTAAAGTTTTGCTTTGTTGCTGGGAATATATTTTGGATAAGTATTTCTCATGATTCCTTTGGTGGCTGTGAAACTTAAGAATAAGATGAAATAAAAAAATCTCTGGAAACGCAACCAAACAGAGAGGTGGGATCATACATCTGATCTCTCGCTTCACTGTCTTTTTATAGGATGAGTTTTGTGGTAAGTTGATCCCTTGAGGAAAGTAGTACCAGGACCTCTCCTTGTAATCAGACACAAGTTTAAGGAAAAAAAGAACCCATTCGTATTCTGTCTTCAAGTATCATCTATTGAGAAGGTTTTCACCTTTTAGGAAACTTGGCATGGTAATAGAAGAGTCAGGAATGGAAGAGATTATATATATCTAATGAAGGGAACTTTTTTTGTGCATATCTATTGGACTACCAGTTTTTAAATAGGATGTAGAGTATATTCAGAAGAATAAGAACATTGAAGTGTGATGTCTATGCTATTGAATGCTAATACAACATTATTTATGCAACAAAAGAACTATTTGATAATGATTGATAATGTGGTGAGGAAGTTCAATTCTAAAGGTTATCTACCCTAAAACCATGCGCAATGAGTGGGAATGCTGACCAACCACAAAACAACTTTTCGGTAAACCTTACTCAAAGTTCATTTAGCGCTTCAAATTTGGCCACTCCTAGCTTTCAAATTGTCCCTGCTACTATCCTGCATTGCTTGGCACAAGAAGGCTTGTCTGCCTTATAATCCAGGACTCGTTCTCATGCACTATAAACAAGATAAGTAAATAAATAATATTGGAGATAAATCATGCAGGTTCCCGTACCATAGAATACCATGTTACCTTTTATCCTAAAACAGATCCCTTATTCTGTCTGAACATAATAAAAGATACCCGGGAAGGATTGCTCGAATGAAAGCCGATGCTATAATCTGTTTTCTTCCAATATGTCAATGGCTTAATTCATTGTTCACAATTCTATTCACTACTTGAACTTATCTTTTTCTGTGTCTTTGTATTGCATATTCTGCGTGTACGAGCTTGTTTTTTATTGTTGGGTTCATCATCATTGCTGCCATCACCACTTCCGCTTAGTTTCTCGATTCTTTTGTAGGTCAATAGAATCAGGGAATTGCCGCAGAATAAAAATATAGTGGCAACACACACTGATTGTCCTGAAGTAAGTGATTGTTTCAAGGTTTATCTTCCCCTTTCATATGTGTGAATTTCCGTTAATTTGAAATAATTACATTAACGTCAATTTGATCGTTGTCATATTAGGTTCTGATTTGGGATGTTGAGGCCCAACCTAATCGACATGCTGTTCTTGGAGCTGCAAATTCTCGTCCAGATTTGGTGCATTTTCATTTTATCGGTTTTCACTCAATTTGATTGTGTTATCCTCTTTTTATCAATCTCTTGTGTGTTGTGTAGATTATTTCATTTTTCCAAATTGATTCTTCATTTTGCTTTTGTAACTTCACCCGTGACGAAGTATCTATTGAAAGCTTGGATTGGGTTATGCTTGTGAAAAAGCAAGACGCAATAATATAATTGAAGCGGAGCTCTCCATATAACTACAGTTAATCTGGATCTTATATTCTGTGGAAAGAAATTGCCTATAAAATCGAGAATGAAAACCATCTAAACAGAACAAAGGATGATTCTCTAAAAGCTTTTGTGTCCTATTATTCCTATATTTGGCTCATATTCCTTGTTGATGGAAGTGGATATGAATCTCTAACTGTTCGTGCAAAATTTAACTGGGCTTATGAGCTATCAACTTTCTTTAGCTTATTGATGAGATGTTCCTCTTCCCCACAATTTTCGGAATATTGAATTGGGGTTTACAGAGTTGTATTATGTTGGCATTTGTTGGTTCTGTCACTTGGAGGTTTGAGATATTATTATGATTCTAATTATGTAAACCAATGCCTGTCAGCTCATTTACCTTCAGTTAGGGTCGTCTGCGCAGGCTTAATATATTAATGCCTTTTGCAGTCTTAATATATTAATGCCTTTTGCAGTCTTTCATTTTGGGATACTAGAAGTTGGTCTTTGGAAGATTTATTACATTACATAAAACTAGTTAAAATGAAATGTCATAGTTCTTCCAGGCTTGGTGTTTTTAGTAGGTTCACTGTGGTCTGAGTTTATTCACAACCAAGAAATGGCTATAACACACTATTTTTGAGAAATTGCATGTACATAGTTGACCTCTGGAGTCCAGACCCGGTGGAGAAAACATACGAGGATTTCCTTGGTGGTATTTAGGGGTCCACACGAGCTGAGCTTGACAAAATTGCTCGGCTTGAGCTCGAGTAGTAGATTTCAAGAGCTCAGACTTGACAATGCATCGAGCTTAAGACGAGCCCAAGCTCGAGCTAAAGAAAACCACAATATATATGTATTAATAAGTATGTATATATATATGTATCTATATTATATGACATATTTATGTATTATTAAATATGTATTGATAAAAATAATTTCTAAAGATATTTTTTATATTTAATGGAGTTTACGAGTTTTTTAACATGGATAATTAGGCTCGACTTTTGGGGCGTTAAAGAGCTTGAGGTCGAGAAACTTTACTCGAGCTCGAAAAGTATTCGTCCCGAGTTCAGCTCCAGTCATGCTGGCTCATGAGGCTTGAGGTTCGGCTCGGCTTGGTGTGCAGCCCTAGTGGTATTCATGCAGGCCTGTTCGACACCTGCTTGAGTTGCCAACTTAGCATTTGATTTCACAACAAATCAAGTTATAACATTGTCTTTGATGGCTATCCGTCAGTGATGTTTCCAAGAAATGACTTTATTTAGTATCATAGTTGTCGTTATCTTTTGACTTTTACTATTTTATTGCTGGTTTCGCTACTGGGATCATACTGATTGCTTATTGTGCTTCATTTCTAATGATCTTAATGAGAGCTGCTCATGTAACTAAAGTCCTAGGTACACAACTCAAAGTTTAGTTGTCTGGATTCGTTATTAATAATAGAAGGCAAACTATAATTTAAAAGTTAAGTTTCACGTCCAAAGTGCAGTGCAGCTATAGTACATTGTCATTGCCATTAAAATGTGTGGCCCTTGTTTCACTCCACTTGTTCCTTTTATCACTTTCCTTGTCTAAGGTATTTTGTTTCTTCTCGTTTTTGCTTGTTTCTGAGTTTAAGTAGGTCTTTGTGCAGGTTTTACCTCACAGACTTACAGTCTCCTTCTTCTGTGACCAACCTAACCTCTGTCTGTTTTGAGTGGAAGGGGAGGGACCTAGAATAGCAAATCTATAACTGTTTTATTCTGATTAATGGAAGGGAATGAAATGCTTTTGCTGCAATAGTTTCGCCCCTTTTACGCTCTCAATTCTCTTAAATATGTTCCTTTCCCCTAAAAAACTGTGCATTTTATGATCTTGAGAGCATAAAAAAATGCTTTTGTTTACCAGGTTTTATCTGGACACAAAGATAATGCAGAATTTGCTCTTGCAATGTGCCCAGCTGAACCCTTTGTGCTTTCTGGAGGTTTGAATTTGTTGTGTTTCATTTGATCACCTCTGTAGTCAAAATTTCTGTTCTCTCTCTCTCTCTGTCAATATATATATATATATATATATATATATCTCGACACACTCTCTTTTCTTTTTCTCATGGCCTTGTTGGCGTTTTGCCTTGTAAAGCTTATGATAATGTGTTTCCTTACAGGGAAGGATAAATTTGTGGTGTTGTGGAGTATTCAGGATCATGTTTCTACACTGGCCACAGATGCAACTCAATCTGCAGAATCTGCCAGTTCAATTGTGAAAGCTGCTGATAATTCTACTGTTGGTCCACGTGGAATTTTTGAAGGGCACAGTGATACTGTCGAGGATGTGCAATTCTGCCCATTAAGGTAACTTGTATTTTGATCTACTTGATATTATCACTGCTGTAGTTAAGTTCTTTTTTATATAACTAATATAAGTATCTGCTTATCAAAGTCATGTGTGTCATCTTTTCTCTTTTATAATGGGAAACTTCTTTGTTTCTTATTCGTCAACCGATTTTTAATTTTTTTTTTTTTTGAGATTCTGTCTCCTAGTTGCATGTTTGTTTCACTGAACTTCATATTTTCCCTAATATGTATATTCTAATTGTTCTGATGCTTTCCTGGGAGTCTGACAATTTTTGTGGTGTGCAGCTCACAGCAATTTTGTAGTGTCGGAGATGATTCTTGTTTGATACTATGGGACGCAAGGATAGGAAGCAATCCGGTTGTAAAGGTTGGATGACATTTACTTGATTAGTTTACCTGTGTATTTTTCGATTTCCTTCTTGATAGTAGAAGCTAATAATCTTGAGTATAGACTGGTTGTGAGTCAGAATTGAGGATCTAGAATCAGGCTGTGTTTCATTCTCAACCAAAGGCTTTAATTAATCTGAACCACAAACCAAATAGGGTGTCCTGAGCATAGCTAATTGACGTCAATTTCCATAGAAAACTAGTTTTCTGGATAACTTGATATCTAGATTTGGATTGTATTGATCTATTTTGGCTGCTTCTGATACTGCATTATATACTGTCTGTATCTATGCATCGCGTTTGATGTTTGTTTATGTTACATATTAGAAACATATGCCCTTCCCTTGGATGTTTCCCATATTTGCACTGGAAATTCATATCAGTCTACCCCTGGCATATTTTTCATTTCTTTTTTCCTATCGAACAAGTCATTATATGTTACTGTCTAATTACAAAACTTCAACTCTATGTTTTTCTGTCAACGTTGTGGGTTGTGACCTGCTTGCTAGTAAATCTGTATGTGTTAACAATTCATTGTAAACTTCCTAAATGTTGTTTTCTTTCCTGGTTTTAGTGCTAAAACTTCTGAATTTATACCATTATACCTCATCCTTTGAACTTTTCTGCATATGTGAGCGCTTTCCTCTTATCTTGATATGTTAATGTGATATGATAACTATGCTGGATAACGAATATATGCTTTGGAACTTTATATTTTACAATAGTTTTTCTTATATTTTTGATGCATGGGTTGTGTTATTTGATTTTTGTTGCCATGTAAAGTACTTTCTACAAGTGGTTTAGTTGCTTCGGCTTGAATATTAGGTTGAGAAGGCCCACAATGCTGATCTTCATTGCGTAGATTGGAATTCTCATGATGAAAACTATATTTTAACTGGGTATGTATAGGTTCTAATCCCCTTATGGTGATTGTTAAAAGTTCATGTAATGCTTAATCTTATGTATTTTACTCTGTTGCTTCTACAATTTCGCTATTTCAGGTCTGCAGATCATGCAGTTTGCATGTTTGATCGCCGCAATCTAACATCCAATGGCGTTGGATCACCTGTCCATAAATTTGAAGGACATAGTGCTGCTGTTCTTTGTGTCCAGGTATTGCATTTGCACTAGTCTTGTTGTCTTGTATCCTTCTTTGCACTCCGTATTTAGGGTGAGTTTGGCCCAGCTTTTGCATAATTGATTATGACAGAATCGATTAGGGCAAAAGCTAGAATTTCCAGCATTTGCTAGAACGTGATTTTGTAATTCAAAAATGTCCAAACGGATTATAGAAAAGGGGGCCAAACAGTCATTAATAATAACATTTGAACTCCAAATGCATATTTTAGTGTTTCAACCGCTGGACCAAACGCACCCTTAGCATGTTTCTATTATATGTTCTAACTCTATTATACTGCTTTCAGTGGTCACCTGACAAACGTTCTGTCTTTGGGAGCTCAGCTGAAGATGGTTTGTTGAACATCTGGGACTATGAAAAGGTGGGAAGCTTTTATGGAAAGTAAATTGTTTGTCATGATGTAAATGGATTAATTAGCCTCTGAAGTGCCAATAGCACAATAACTTCCTGCATAACCTAAACCATAAGAATGTTTCTTGATTTTATTTCAATCGATGATAAACATGTAAACGCTCTACTTTATCTTACTGCAGGTTGGTCAGAAAGAAGAAACTGGTTCGAAATCTCCTAATACTCCAGCAGGGTTGTTTTTCCAGCATGCTGGGCACAGGTTAGATATTTCCTCATACCTCCTAGAAAATCAAACTTAGCCATTCCAAATTATGGCATTTTTTGTGATTGTTGTGGAATTCAAACTTTGTATTTATTTTGTTTGTTTAATTTGGTATCTGTGGCATGATTATCAATGTATCATGTAGGATTTTTCTTTGTATTTTCTCCAGTTCTAGCCTACTTTTCTTCTCGATGTATTTTGGATGCATGGGAAGAGATTATTTATATGCTTGTCTAAGTTCAATTCAAGTTGTTTAGAAGTTAGGTATCTGAACATGCATACCTTTTGCGCATATTTTCCCCACCATTTTTTCTTATAATATATGTAAAAGACAAATCTGAATGCTGATCATCTTTGAACAGCTTGTGAATGAATGCTTAATTAAAATTTTGCTTACGGTCATTTTGGCCACAGGGATAAGGTTGTCGACTTTCACTGGAATGCAAATGATCCATGGACAATTGTTAGTGTATCCGATGATGGAGAATTTTCTGGTGGGGGCGGTACCTTGCAGGTATTATTAGGATATTTTCCAATTATAATATATTTCACCTGCCGGACTTCAGATTCTTTGATGATCTTGGAAGGGACCTACTATATATGGACAAATTTGATTGTACCAGGACTTGGAATCTCTATGAGGGCATTGTTTGTCTACGTTGTCAAATACCATTTTCTGTTTTCTGGATTACAATATTCTAAAAATTCATACTACAAACTATTTTGACCCAAAAACACTATTTTCATCTTCACTTTTTCATCCCCTATATAACTATCAATCATAGCATCCACCATTTCATTCTCTTATCAATAATTACTTATTGAAACTATTTTTTCTTTTCTCTTTCGTACTTTACTATTATTTTAATCACATAATCATGACCAAAATAGTTGACTCAAATCATTTTATACATCTTGCATTAATCAATCATTATTTATTTGACATATTTTACAACTTCCAACCGTTTTCTAAAATATTTACAAACACACTACACGATTATTTTTCACACAAATACTCATAATAAACACGCCCCGAAAATTTTTCAGATTGTTGACTTGAAAACATAAACAAACAAAGCCAAGCGTTCCACTTGGTTCCGTATCTGACATGAGATGGTTGGTGTTATGTTTTGCAGCTGTGGCGTATGAGTGATCTGTTATACAGGCCCAAGGAGGAAGTTTTGGCTGAGCTTCAAAAGTTTAAAGACCATGTGATTGAGTGCTCCAAGACATCTTGACAAAATGATGGTAGTAGAAAACTGTGTATTTCTTTAGTGTACTTTTGGTTAGACAAGTTAGATTTAGATGAATCTGAAGCACATTTGTTGCTTGGTTATGCTTAACTTTAGATGTTGAAAGTCTGCATTGAATTTGATTCAGCTGCTTATCGAACAATTTATGCTTTGCTGCATTTGACTAATTCTGCATGCCTAATACTGTGCTTGCAAATTACATTCCATTGAAATGACATGCATGGATTAGTGTTTGTCTTTGGTTCCTGAGACTGAAGCTATAAATCTGAACTTTCTTTTTTTCCTTTTAATTTTTTTAGATTGGTCGCTCAAGATCTTTAGTCTCTACCCGGACCCGATGAAAAAATGGGATCACTTCTTATGGACTTGATCGCCTTATTCTAGCCGATCTTAGTATTGGGGTTTTTTTTATGGATTGCTGTTTGTTCTGATTTCTTTTGTTTTCTGCTAAACAAATTTGAAGTTCTTGACTTGACACGACGTGATAATTGTGCAGAAAAGAGCACTCTAAATGATGCTCTACCAGCCAGGACATTTTTAAGTGTCTTATTCTGAAAATATGAAAATTTTGTGCCTCATAAAGGACTCTAGATGATGCTATCTGTTAGGAGATTCAAATGCCTTTTTGTGAATTCCATCTTCGGCTTGACCATTCAATCTAATAGACTTTTAGATACGAGTATCTCAAAGCTACTAATGGAGATGGAATGATCATTTAAAGAATGGAATTTCTATTAAACTGGTGTTTTGGTCTTCGTTCAGAAAAATGAGACTCATTTTTCTCTACTCCGAGAAAGAAAAAAACATGAGAGAGGCGATATACAGTGACAGCAGTTTTTCTTAGCAGCAATCTTCGTTAGGTGAGGTAATAGGAGTGTCCCATTATTGAATGTCTGCAGATGTTTGTGTACTCCATTGGTCCTGTAAAGACATCTCATTCGAGTTTTAAAGATATCTTGTTTGAGTTTTCGTTAGATACAAATGCTCTAATTGAATGATATGCTCGAGTTTTTGTAAGAAACAAATGCCTAATCGGATGATATGCTCTTTTTTGAGAATTATTTTTCCTAAAAAAATCGCGGAAAAACTTGTTTGGGGATAAGATATGTGGTACTATAAGTGTTTTTTAATGGTTCTTGGTTTTTATTATTATTATTTTTAGAAAAAACAAGTAATAATTATGGTTGATGTAATATTTTTTTTGTGAGAAATTTGTTTGGGGGAATTTAGATATCATTTTTTATAAACATTTTAGTGAAACTTATGGATTTTGATATAAAAAATGTAAAAATGAATTTTATTTTGCACGTTGCATTACTTTAAATTAGAATATGTGATAATTTAATTCCTGATGTTGAGAGATAGCTGTATGGGTTCTTTTAATCGTTTAGTGAACTGTCAAATGAACATTTCAGAACTACTTTTACCTTTTTCTTGGAAGAAGTTTTTTGAAAATTATGTAATTTTTTCAAATTTGGCAAAGAATAAATAGAACTTGAGATTATTTTCTTTATGAATAGTCTTAATAGGCGTGCCATCCAAATGCATTTTTCAAAAAACGTTCTCTAAAAAATATTTTTTCTAGAATGAGCATGTCATCCGATTAGGGCCAAAATAGTCAAGGTTGTTACTCTTACTTCCAAAATCACCTTTATTATTAAAAGTATTTAATAAAGACAGTTCAATATTATGATAAATGAACTCCACTTTTATTTGAATTTATTATATGGACAAAAATGCCCTTCAACATATTTTAGGTAATCCTTATCATTTTATTTAACAAACTAGATTTATAACACTACAATGATTTTCTAGTTGAAGTATAAAAATAACTGTTCAATAATTTGATAATTCATAATTTTAAAATTTAAACTGATGGATAACTAGCACAAATAAGAAAACTAAAGAAGATATATAGATATAACAAAATTTTCATTTACTTATTTGAATAAAAAAATAGAATAAATGTTATTTATATTGAGTAAAGATTGATAATTATACATGTTCAGTTAATTTTTAAAAAATAGCTATTATTCTTGGTGTTGAAATTGAGGTCACTAATGCTTTTAAAATGTATTATCACTTGACACTTATTTTTATCTTTTTACTTATATTTAAGCTTGCATAATTACCAATATTCACTATAGATCAAATGAGAAGCACATTATCTTAGCATGGAATTAGAGTCATATTTTGTTAATATAAAAAGTAGGTGTTCTTATGTTGATGAAGTCATTATGTGTGGAAAATAATATATTAGTATAAAGAAGAAAATAGAGGAAAAATTTACTTGAGAACAGAAGCAATTATGTTTGATATGATTTCTTGCAAAAGTTTTGTTCCAAATTTGAATGTCCGCAGTCATATGCACAAAGGTACGCGGGAGGCTTTGCGGCCGAGTGCGATGCTCCTAGGGTTGCCCAAAAACCCTAAATTTTGTGAGCCGTCATCTACTCGCTGCTAGCATTCGACGAATCCTTCATGTTCGGCAACTCATGATTTCATGATTGGTAATATTTGCATAGGACATAATTCATTCAAACGAGCAGTTGATCCAGAACCGATAGCTGCATCCAAATGTACCAATCTACACTACGTCCAGCTGCAAATCATTCACGGACAGATTTTTCGTCCAAAATGGGATTATGTATAAACAAGTATGAAATGTTGGACCGTTACTCCAGTGGAATATTTCATAGGCAAGAAACCGTAGTTTGTTTTTGTTTAACAAATATGTGAATCTGATTTGGAAAGGCCTGATCGAGGTTAAGGCAACAAATAGTGGTTTTTATTTTTGAAATTTGAATCATCGATATGATGCGTGATGTCCTTAAAGGAGGACCATGGTTGTATGATGGTCAAGCTATCTTTCTCAAACAATGGCGTGAAGGAATGACATTTTAAAGGAAGGTTCACAAAGACGTTCTTGTTTGGGTTAAATTCCTCGTCTCTTGGCTGAATATTGGACATTGGAATGGTTGAGTACAGTTGCTTGTGTTGTGGGTAGGCCTCTCTATCCAGATGCCTTTACCTTATCCATGGAAATAATTGATTATGCTCGGGTATGTGTTAGTATGAATGTTAGTGCTGATTTTCAAAACCAAATCTTTATTTGTTACCTTCGGAAAATGGTTAATATAATGGCAACACGGATTTGCCTTCTGACCTCTGACTCTATAGATCTTCCATCGGCACCGCAATTGTTCACACTGGCTTAGTGCTTAACCACTTGGCAACAAATCTTCCTCTGATGTTGCAAATATGCCTATCTGATGGCACCACGATTTACCTATATTTTCTCATTAATGTTAAAACGGGATTACTCTTTTATAGTTGGTGGTCTAACAGATCCTATCCACCTCTGTCATCTAGTCCAGCTTCACCACGACCTTAATTCATGTTACCTGCAACAAAACTGTCAAGCTTAATTGTTGGTTCATCTCCTACCATCGTTCCCATGATAAAATCCGCGCTAACCAAAGCACTTCCCCATAGATCTAGATTTAGGAGTTCTTCAAAATCTACAACAATGGAACTGATACTAGTTGTTAGGAATGATAGCATAAGAGCACAAAAAAATAAAAAAGAAAAATAAAACTAATCCTAAAAGAATGAACATGAGGATTTAACGTGGTTCGGCAAATTGCCTACATCAACGAGTCAACCTAGACTACATCTTTATTTCTCTTGAGTCAATCAGAGTTAAACCGAAGTATTACAGACTGAGTTCTACTACTTATAATAGGGGAGAAGTCTAAACCCTAATAAATTAGGAAAACAATCCTGAGTAACTAAGGGAACAAAAGGAAACATTCCAATGCAAATCAGGAATCGAATCTGCCAAAAACCAAGCCAAAATCCTGCCAAATTCATGCCTTCAGGACTTTAGCTCGCAACGCTGCGAGCCAACCTGCTCGTTGCAGTGTGAGTCTTGGGGCTTCTCATGCCTCGCGCATTAGGTGCCAATTACTGGCACTGCAGTGCGAGTTTTCTTGCACCATGCCTCTGTTCTGCTGCCTCAACTTTCTTCGACCCTATTTCATGACCTCAGGTCTATCCCAACCCAGCCGAACTCCATCTTGGCTTCATTGTCTCGGCTCTCTATCCTCTATTTTGATCTGACTCCACAATATCCTATCACGAGGTAAAACGATCTTGAGAACTACTTTAGAAGTAGAAAGCCCGCTACTAAATGGTCTAAATCGTAAGGATTCATGAAATTGGGGTGTATGGTTGAAATTCATTTAGATCTTAAGCCCACTAAGAAAAAGGGGTTGATGAATTTTGAGAAAATAGTAGGACACTTATACAATTAAAGAACAAATTATATAAGGACCTTATTTGAATATATGCTGATTGTCTGCCTTGCTTTAATTCTTGTAGAGAGTTTTTTTCCATGTTGAATGCTTTTAAGACCCCTATTGAAACAAAAAAAACTGACTGGTCCCAACTTTGAGGACATGCTTCGGAACCTGAAAATCATCCTCCAATCAGAAAGAGAAAATACATTTTCTTAGTGCCTGTCCAATTCGAACCTGATGAAAGTGTTGCGGATGACGATAGGTTCTAGTACAAAACTTGGAAAGAGGATGACATGCAAGTGAGATGTCTCATGTTGGCTTCCATGAGCACCGAGTTGCAAAAGCAACATTAGATGACCGAGAATGCACCGTCGATCCTTACCCATCTTCAAGAGCTTTATGGTACTCGAATAAGAAAGGAGAGATACATTGTATCTACAGAGCTTTTCAAAGCTTGGATGACTAAGGGCTCTAATGTGAGTTAGCACATGTTGAAGATGATCGGGCAAATTGAGAAATTTGATGGTTTAGATGTGGAACTCAAAGATAAGTTGACCATAAACTTAGTCTTGCAGTCACTCCCTAGGTCATATGACTAATTTGTTGTCAACTTCAATATGAACCAGCTGGAGGTTAGCTTCGTGAGCTGTTAAACATGTTGAAAACTATTGAGACCACAATTTGAAAGAATAAACACGTGTTACTTTTTAACACTTCTTCTCGCCCACTAGCTTGGGTTCATAATATGAAAGAGAAGAAGAAAGACAACACGATTAGCACAGTATCGAGTCTTGTGAATTTGACATGTTCCATGACTTTCACTCGATCAGAATACATAAGTGAGGCATTTATACTCATAGTATTTATGACATAGAGGTTCGTAATGATACAACCATTTCATGCTCTATTGGGTTGTGATGTGGGTCCACGAGACTGGCTAGGTGATACTCACATTCTTCGGTATCCACTCATTTGCCAATCGAGATGAACATAGAGAGTCGTGCTTTCAAGGATATAAGCAGGAAAAACTGTAAGTGTTATTCAACGTCGTTTTGACAATTTGTCATATGATAGACAAATTAAATACATGGGCATAGATTAATTTAGTTATAAATTAGATTAAATAAAATAAATTAATTTATAATAAGTAATTAATTAATTACTTAATGTCTAATCAATTAGATTAATTAATCAGTTTGTAATTAAATTAATTATATATACATAAATTGAATTAATTATATAGTGTAATTGAAAGTGTTATGTGCCCGGCGAGCCATTTTTTAGGCTTAGCCATTTCAATTGTAAACACTATGACAATCTTGTTTTAAGTATATTACATGTCTTTTATTCATGGTATGCTTCTTTAGTATCATTTACTTATGTTAGTATAGATAAAGATCTCAGGGATTACCTAAGGGTTAGGGGAGCGGTCGGGATACCTATGGAACGCTCTCAAAGACTGTAATCCTAAAAGGTGTTCCAAGCCATAGAGGCTGTAAGATGTGGGATATCTCAGGCCTCGTCAAGACTTGTTCGTGTATGTAACTCTTATTAGAGATTGACGTGTTCCATTGTCAATGGCGGGATGAGTCAATAAATGCACGAAGATTCATACTTTGGAGAAGTATGGAATTGAACGTTGCCGCAAGGATTCCTCGTTGATTCTGTAGAACATGGAGTCCTTGGGTTTCGTAGTGTGAGATTAGTCCTTAGACCTGAGATGTCATTGGGAAGGGTGTTATCCACTATGCTTTGATATGCATGTGCACTCGAGCATAGTCATATGGCGTGTATGTTGGGTATAGTCTGATAGTACAGCGGAATAGATAGCAATCGTCAAGGAATTCATCCAGGGTCAAGTACCTGACATTTCCTATGCTGTTGCGAGAATCTAAATGATCGGTTAAAGCCTCTGATCAAAGCGGTTGTCTTATAAGAGGGATTGGTGGTCTCGGCTTGGAAGACTGGATCATTAGATATCACAACACAATCATAGTTTCTAAGGTTATTAGGGTTCGACCGTCGCCATACCCTAGACCATAGACAGGAAACAGAGGAAGGGATTTTACTCACATGAAGATCGTAACCTGGATAGGTTTGCTTTTCATCATTAACATCTAGGAAGTCTTAGCGACATTGCTTGACATTGAACCATGACCGATAGATGCTTTGAGTTAATTGGTGAAGTTAATTCAAGATCTAGTTAATTATTGAGAATAATTAATCTAGCTTATGGGAGGACTTATTGCTAGTTTATTAATGAGCATGAGGCGTCACACGCCTAACTTAGTGTAGTACCTATTGGCTAGTTAATTCTTTGTGAATTAATGGAGAGATTAATTAAATGGATTTAATTAATCGGGAAAAAGAATATATATTAAATAATATTCTTATAATTTAATATTGAAATATTAAATTGGAAAAGACTAATTGTTAAAATATATATGTATACACGTGCGTGTGTGTATGTGTATTTTTAGTGGAAATATTTTATCTTGTTCACCAAGTTTATATATATATATATGTGTGTGTGTGTGTGTATCTTAATAATATATTTTGTAGGATCTATTTTAATTAGTTAGTTACTAATTAATATGAAGATCTTATAAATATATTAGTAGATATTGGATAGATATGGTATATTTGAGATGATCTCAAATACATGAAAATATCTAGTTAGTTGGAAAAGCATCCAACTAATTAAGGAAAGAAGAAAAGAGAAAGGAAATAATATATATATATATATATATATATATGCATACACGCCTTTCTCTAAGAGAGAGAAGTGGGCGTATGTGTGTGTGTGTTTCCACTTGGGTTGACTCTATATATATGTGTATTCCATCTTTTGAAAAGATGATTAAGAGATTCAATTCCTCAAAAAGACTTTCTCTCTAATTCTCTCCCCTTTTTCTTTCACTCTAATTCATCCAACTCATATGTTGAGTACGAAGAATACTAATAAAAATTCCTACTTGGAACACTAATATAAACTCTGATAAGAGGTGTTTTTACGTGTTTTTAAGACCGTAATTCTTATGATTTGGATTCACTTATTGCTTAAATCATGTCACATTTGCATTTAATAGGTGTGTTAAGTGAATACAGGTAATAAATGAGAATACATGAAGAAAAGGGAAGAAAAACGATGTACAAAACAAGTTCAAGCATGTTTTTCAACACCTAGGCGGTTTATGCATCTCCTACCACATTCGAGCGATAATTCCGTACATTTTGAGACCGACTTAGACAAAGTTTCCTTCTACAAAGTTTTAGATGTATGTCTTATCTTCAAATGGGAACTTTAAACATCCAAATCGGAGGTCTATAGAGATAATTGTGAAGGAAATACGATTGCTGCGCCGAACAGAGAAGTACATGTGCGAAGATACGCCCCAACGCCCTCCTAGTCATGCCTAGGCATGGATAGTCCGAATGTTACTCCTTTTTCAGCCTAAATTCCAGCCTTATATGATGGGTAAGAATCACTTTTGGCCATAATTCAGCACATGTGTTGAGGGGTTGTCATAAGTGTGTTTCTTGGTAGATTTACTTTATGGGCGCCAAATCAGAAACAACCTCCATGTTGAAACGTAATTTAGGTATACTTAGAGACCGAATTGGAAACAATGTCCTTCTGCAAAGTTGTAGATCTATGTGTTAGCTTCACATGGGGACTTGAATCATCCAATTTGGAGATCTGTGGAGAAGTTTATGAGGAAAATACTAAGACTGCGCTGGAAAGCAAGAAAATGGCAGCATGCATGTGTTTTGTTGAAGTTTTCACATGGTTATGCTTGGTGGAATTCTTAATGGCCGAAATTTCAGCATTTTTTAGCTGGTTGGAATCTTAAAAGCCAAACTTTAAGCATCACCTTAGGTGGAATTCTCATTGGGGAACTTTAATGGGAATTTTTAATGCATACTTTAGTGGAATTTTGGCTATAAAAGGAGGGGGAACCCATACTCTTCATCATTCACTATCAATTTCAGATTCTTGGAGGAGAGGAGGAGGAATCAGTCCTCAAGCTTCTTTCATCACCATTCTTCATCATTCTAAGAGGAGAAAGCTAGGAATTGAAGCTCCAATCAAGGGGCCATCATCTATCACATTAGAGGGAGTTTTTATAGCCTTTTCATTTCATTCATGTCTATGAACATGTGTATTTATTCATTATTGTTTATCATAATATCTATCATGAACTAAATTCATAAGACTAAGGCCATGTAAGGTCAAATTGTGATATATGCTTATAATAGATGATTGTTGAGGTTATACTTATATTGTTATGTGATGTGAATTTGTGTTTTTACCTATCTTGCATATACTTGATCACTATATGTTAGAATCTTATGCCTAGGTTGATATTTCGGGAGAAAATTAACTTAGGGTGCAAGAAATTCACATCATGACCCGCAACTAATGAGGAATTGCCCTAGACATAGGTAAAGATTCCCGGGTGAAGTTGTTCGATTCAAATCGAGTGAACTCTAGTACGTTAATGCATGTTTAGTGGTTAGATTTCCGGATAGGAATATTTGGGAAATCACGATCTAAGCATAGGAGTTTATACGCGAGACATCGGTTATTCTCTACCCTCGGAGCTCTCACCATAACAATATAAGCGTAATCCTTCAACGAGAATCTTTATAAGTATAATTGATCAATTTGAACCTAGCATGTGCCTTAGTCTCCCTTTCTATTTTGTTTTAAATCATTTGTTCAACCTTGTTCTTATCTTACGCATTTCACACTCATTTTACCTTTATTGTTTTGATCTTTGTTGTTATAAAATCTTAAACTAGAATTCAAGTCCTTGTGGTTCGACAATCCGGACTTCTCGTCCACTTTTATTACTACACACGACTAGTGCACTTGCTATTATAGCACGTTAGCTTTTAGCGTGTCAAGTTTTTGGCGCCGTTGCCGGGGACTTGTTCATTTTAGTTTTTGATTTTTCGTTTAAATTTTCCTAATTCTTAGTTCTTCGTTTATTTCTAACCTTTCTTTTATTTTATTATTCTAATTTTGTTTTTTGTGTTTAATTGTTAGGTGTAATTTGTGGTGCATGACCCGCTCTTCTAACGAGCCTCTATACAATTTTGAGCCGGAGATAGAGCGTGTTCTTCGATCTAGTAGACGCGCTCGAGAAATGGCCGACAATCTAAATCCAAATGGGAATTTTCCCGACATAAATCTCCCGGAAAACAGGGAATGGTTGCAAAATCTATTCCAAGCTATGCAACCGGCACCTCCTCAAAGACTTCCATCGGTCCGAGAAAGTCTACCTCCAAGGGTCCACACTATACCGGGGCCCGTAGTCTTTCCAAATTTCTTTGCACCAAATTATCACATTCCGTCACACATCTTTAGCATGGTGCAAAGCGAACCCTTCTATGGAGAGCCCCATGAATCACCTCATGAGCATTTGGAGACTTTAGACGATACTCTCATGACTACCCAATTTCATCCACGGGATCTCGATGCAATTCGTCTAAGAGTCTTCCACTTCTCATTAAAGGAAAGGGCGACCATGTGGTACAAATCTCTACCACCCCAATCCATCACAACATGGGGACAATTGGTCGATGCCTTTTTGAGCAAATTCTTTCCACCCTCCAAAATCAATGAGCTAAGGAGCAACATTAAGGAGTTTAAGCAGGGGAATCATGAGTCCTTAGCCGAGGCATGGGCTAGATATAAAAACATGCTCCGAAAATGTCCGGATCACAACCTAAGATTGAGCGAGCAAGTATTACGATTCCATGATGGAGTCCGTTCGCGCATCCGAAATAGGCTCAATGCCGGCGCCGGTGGTGATCTCCTTGGGCTCGATTGCCAAAGTGTGTGGGACAAGATTGAGCAATTAGCCCGGGAAGATGAACTCTATCCCGATGATGAAGAAATCACACCCACTAAAAAGATTGCTTGTGTTCAAGAGTTGGGCGAAGAAGTTGCTTTGGAAACAATGGTTGGCAATGTAAACTATGTTGGAAATGCCAATCGACCTCAATTGAACTTCCATGTGCCCGAAAATTTTCCAAGGAGGCCCAATCCCGCACAAAATGCCCATCCCGGCGTCTATCAAGCACCAAGGCCCCCATTCAACAATAACCAAGCTCAAAGGCAAGGTAATCCTCATATACAAAGGCAAATAAGACCTCTTACAACCGAAGAGCGTCTCGATGAACAAATAAAGAAATCGGATTCAGCAATCAACGAACTCCGTACTATGATGAAGGATATAATGATGGACATGAAGGATTTAAAGACACAAATGGGTCAAATGGCAAAGGCGATCAGTGAGAGAGCCCCGGGAACTTTACCAAGTGACACAGAAAAAAACCCGAAGGAGCAATGCCACGCCATCACCTTAAGAAGTGGCAAACAGGTAGTCAATGATGCTGTTCGCATTTCCGCGCCAGAGCGCCTCGATGAGAACGCCCAGGCACCGGAATCAATCCACAGTGAACGAATGCTTCGCAATTGTGCGCCCGAGCGTCCCGATGATCACGCTCAGGCGCCCGAGACCCAGCGCCTTGGCGCCGATTGTCGCGCCCAGGCGCCACCTCCTGAACCCTCCACAGCGGGCTCTTCAACTCCAACGCATCCTCCCATCGAGGTCCGTCTGCCATTTCCTAATGCACATAGAAAGAAAAAAAAGGAGATGGATCCAAGTTTCCTTCGAATCTTAGCAATTCTTCGTGAGGTTAGAATTAATATTCCTTTTATAGACGCAATTTTACAAATGCCAAATTACGTGAAATTTTTCAAGGATATTTTATCCAACAAACAAAAGTGGGAGGAAAACGAAACGGTGTGCCTAACCGAGGAATGCTCCGCCGTATTGCTTAATAAATTACCAATGAAACTTGAAGACCCTGGGAGTCTCACTATTCCTTGCACGATTGGGCCATTATCCTTCGAAAAAGTTTTGTGTGACTCGGGAGCTAGCATCAACCTCCTCCCGTACTCTCTTTTCAAAAAGTTGGGCCTTGGTAACCCAAAGCCGACTTCAATGAGCCTCCAACTTGCCGATAGATCAATCAAGAGACCACGGGGAATAATCGAAGATGTAATCGTTCAAGTCGAAAATTCTATTTCCCGGTTGACTTTGTGGTTCTTGATATGGAGGAAGATGTTGAGGTACCCCTGATCCTAGGAAGACCATTCCTAGCCACTGGTAAGGCGGTAATCGATATTGCCAATGGTAAGCTAACCTTAAATGTGGGAGATGAAAAGGTCACCTTTGATGTTTTTAAAGTGCTTAAACACCCATGTGATCCTGACTCATGTTTACGCATCGATGTATTTGATATGTTGATTGATGAGACTTTTCAGGCACAAATGGTAGACGACCCATTGGAGACATGTCTTTCCAAATCTATGGATGTCGATTCAGCGAGTGAAGAACAATTGGAAACCATGTTTAGCGTAGAGAAGCCACCTCTTTACCACGTCATTGGAGCTAAAAAATTAGAAAGATCACTCTTGGCTCCTCCTCGCCCTTCTATCGAAGAGGCCCCTATCCTTGAGCTTAAACCATTACCATTACATTTGAAATATGTATTTTTAAATGATAATGAGACTCTACCTTTAATTGTCTCATCTTCTTTGACAGGAGAACAGGAGGAGCGACTCATGAGAGTATTGAAGGCCAACAAAAAGGCCTTCGGGTGGAAAATTGCGGATATAAAAGGCATAAGTCCAGCGGTGTGCATGCACAAAATACTCATGGAGGAGTCCGCAAAACCTACACGCCAACCACAAAGACGGTCAAATCCACAAATACAAGAGGTGGTAAAGAAAGAGGTTATAAAACTACTCGATGCAGGTATAATCTATCCTATCTCTGATAGTGCATGGGTAAGCCCGACTCAAGTAGTACCCAAGAAGGGCGGAATAACTGTGATAGAAAATGCGAACAATGAATTAATCCCTACTCGAATGCTTACCGGGTGGCGTGTGTGTATAGATTATCGCAAGTTAAATGATGCCACTCGTAAGGACCATTTCCCCCTCCCATTCATTGACCAAATGCTTGAAAGGTTAGCTGGACATGATTTTTATTGTTTTCTAGATGGGTATTCCGGCTATAACCAAATTGCCATAGCCCCCGAGGACCAAGAGAAAACAACTTTCACTTGTCCCTATGGCACGTTTGCTTATAGGCGGATGCCGTTTGGATTATGCAATGCCCCGGCCACATTTCAACGATGTATGATGGCGATCTTTCATGACATGGTTGAAGAATTCCTTGAGATTTTTATGGATGATTTTTCTGTTTTTGGAACCTCATTTAACACATGTCTTGATCATTTGGACCGTGTTCTAAAACGCTGTGAGGAAACAAATCTTGTTTTGAATTGGGAAAAATGTCATTTTATGGTCCGGGAAGGGATTGTGCTAGGTCACAAAATCTCCCAAAAAGGGATTGAAGTGGACCAAGCCAAGATTGAGGTAATAGAAAAGCTTCCTCCACCTACATCGGTGAAAGCCGTGAGGAGCTTTCTTGGTCATGCCGGCTTCTATAGGCGATTTATCAAAAAATTTTCCAAAATTGCAAAGCCGTTATCTAACTTGCTTGTCAAAGATGCACCATTCAATTTTGATTCCCTTTGTTTACAGGCCTTCATAACTCTTAAGGAGCTATTGATATCTGCTCCCATCATGGCACCTCCCGATTGGAGTTTGCCCTTCGAATTGATGTGTGATGCTAGTGATACCGCGGTGGGTGCGGTCCTTGGCCAAAGGAAGGATAAGGTATTTCAAACCATCTACTATGCTAGTAAGACTTTAAATGATGCACAAATGAATTACGCAACCACGGAAAAAGAATTACTAGCCATAGTATTTGCATTTGACAAGTTCCATGCTTATCTCATTTTGAATAAAGTAATTGTGTACACTGATCACTCCGCATTAAAATACTTGCTTGCCAAAAAGGATGCCAAACCTAGACTCATTAGGTGGATTTTACTTCTTCAAGAATTTGACATAGAAATTAAGGATAAGAAAGGAGTAGAAAATGTTGTTGCCGACCACTTGTCTAGGATAGAGATTCCTAAGCCTGAGTGCGTGTTTGATAAACCTATTTGTGAGGAGTTTCCCGATGAGCAATTGTATGCTATACTTCATAATGATGCTCCTTGGTATGCCAATTATGCAAATTATCTTGTCACGGGAGTTCTTCCTCCGGATATCACTTATCATCAAAAGAAGAAATTCTTATTTGATGTGAAGCGATATTTGTGGGACGAACCATATCTATTTAAGATTTGTGCAGATGGCCTCATTCGACGATGTATCCCCGAGGAGGAAATAGCATCAATTCTCGCCCATTGTCATGATATGTCGGTAGGTGGTCACTTTGGACCCTCTAAAACAGTGGCTAAAGTGCTTCAATCAGGTTTCTTTTGGCCTACTCTTTCTAAAGATGCATTCTTGTATGTTCAATCTTGTGATAGGTGTCAACGAACAGGTAACATCTCTAAAAGACACGAAATGCCATTGAAAACATGCTTGAATGTGAACTATTTGATGTATGGGGTATTGATTTTATGGGACCCTTCCCTAGTTCTTGTTCCAATAAGTATATTCTTGTTGCGGTCGACTATGTCTCCAAATGGGTCGAAGCTGAGGCTTTACCAACTAATGATGCTCGGGTGGTTACTCGATTTTTAAAAAAAAGGATTTTCACTCGTTTTGGAACTCCTAGAGCAATCGTTAGTGACGGGGGCACCCATTTTTGTAACAAACAATTCGAGCACTTACTGAACAAGTACGGGGTACGGCATAAAATCTCAACCCCATATCATCCTCAAACGAGTGGTCAAGTGGAGGTGTCGAATCGGGAGATTAAACGCATTCTTGAAAAAACGGTTAACGCATCTAGAAAAGATTGGTCCCTTAAACTAGATGACGCCTTGTGGGCATATAGAACCGCGTTTAAAACTCCGATTGGCATGTCCCCATATCGCCTTGTCTTTGGAAAAGCATGTCATTTACCGGTTGAGCTCGAACATCGCGCTTTTTGGGCTATTAAATTTCTAAATTTTGATTCTCAACTCGTAGGTACCAAGCGATTACTCCAATTACACGAACTTGAGGAATGGCGCCATCAAGCGTATGAGAACGCCAAGCTTTACAAGGAGAGAACGAAAACATGGCATGATAAGCGTATTATTCCCCGAGAATTTCATGAAGGAGACAAGGTTTTACTATACAATTCTCGCCTTCGACTTTTTCCCGGGAAGCTCAAGTCAAAATGGTCGGGACCATTTGTTGTATCTCGTGTGTATGCTTCTGGTGCCATTGAACTTATAACGGATAATGGACGAACCTTCATGACAAACGCCCAAAGATTAAAGCATTACATTGGGATTGACGGGTCGAGGGATAAAGTGACCATTCCCCTCCAGGATCTTTAGCGATTCTTTATCTCAAGTCGAGCTACCGACTCTAAACTAGCGCTTCTTGGGAGGCAACCCAAGTTTGTAAGTTTTCTTTTCTTTTTGCTTTCGTTTTTGTTTTGTTTAGTTTGTTTCTTTTTATTGTGTTCAAGCATGCACTTTGGGCATGTATGTTTTTCTTATGCTTGATGGTTTAAAAAGTTGAAGTGTTAGATATGATGCACATTTGGACCCCACCTTTAGAGATTCTTATTTTACTCGATAAGAGGAGAAACTTTGTAAGGATGCATTGGAAGCTTAAGGATGTTCTTCAATATCCTTGGTTGTAAGTGTTCTTTTACCTTTGTGTATGCATGTTGTAACAACATTGGGGACAATGTTGGATTTAAGTTTGGGGGTAGAAGAGTATCTATTTTGAATATTGAAAATGCAATCCTAATTTTTAACTTGAATTTGGGGAAAGTTTGTTTGATATCATGTTTATATGCTTCTTTGTTGAGAAAATCAAGCATGAAAAATTTTTAGTCCTTCCAATTGATGCATTGAAATTGATTGACTTGAAAAAATGGCATGAATTCTTGAAATAATCTGAATTTAATGGAATATATATATATATCTTTGAAATTGCTCGTGGAGACCTTAGACTAGAATTGATTCCTTAGATGATTCACAATGCACTTAAATCGAAGGTAGAGGAGTTGAGAGGATAACCATCTTGAGACACTTAAGGAATTATTCCCAGAAATATTAACTTAGATTTCTCATAAGGTTATAAGTTGAGTAGTAATTTTATATGCTAACAATGAATTGAAAGGTTGAATTTTGGTATGACCAAAAGTGGTCAGGCTAATACGTACCGGAGGTGAAAAGTTTCATGCCTATATACTGTACTATTATGCTAATTTGAGCTATGCTCAAGCCAAAAGAAGTGAATTGTTTAAAAGATCTAGTTTTATTTCGTGGCCTTTGATACTCAAGTGATTAAATCCTTAGGAGTGTCTCTACACTTAATGCCCTAAAACTATCTAGTTTGGGAGTCATTGGTCTAAAACTTGTTACATGGGTGTCATAGAAAGCCTAATGGAATAAAACATTGCACATGATCTAGCCTTAATGAAGTTTAATGGAAATTCCATATGAATTGAATGTTGAATATTTGAGATAATGAAATTTAAATGGCTATGAGATTTTCTATAATTCTTGTGCCTTGTGTTTGATCAAAAGTTGATAGATATGGGATTAATGTCCAAAATTTGGTAAGGATGCCTCTCGACTATAATACCCTAGATTTATTTTTCACTATACCCTAGGGAGTCGTTTCAAGTATTGGTGTCACATGAGCAAAAGTAGTTGATATGTATATATATATTTGTGAACTTTAAAAGGTTGATTTTATGCCATTCATTCTTGTTGATCATATTGAGATGTGTTGATTCGGTTGGGATTGAAAATTTGCTAGATTTTGTGGGTATATTTTATGCAAACCCTCACGAGACTATAACTCGTCCTTTGAGGTAACTCAAAGGTTTAAAGGCTTAAAGGCTTGTTGCACCCGCTAAGTGCAATCGTTTACTCCACGAAAGTGAGTTAGTTAGTTGTTTTGTTTTCTCCCATTGAATGATGTTGGTCTTGCCTTATAGCTCTTATTGCTCGAGGTCGAGCAATTGATAAGTTTGGGGGTGTTGATAAGAGGTGTTTTTACGTGTTTTTAAGACCGTAATTGTTATGATTTGGATTCACTTATTGCTTAAATCATGTCACATTTGCATTTAATAGGTGTGTTAAGTGAATACAGGTAATAAATGAGAATACATGAAGAAAAGGGAAGAAAAACGATGTACAAAACAAGTTCAAGCATGTTTTTCAACACCTAGGCGGTTTATGCATCTCCTACCACATTCGAGCGATAATTCCGTACATTTTGAGACCGACTTAGACAAAGTTTCCTTCTACAAAGTTTTAGATGTATGTCTTAGCTTCAAATGGGAACTTGAAACATCCAAATCGGAGCTCTATAGAGATAATTGTGAAGGAAATACGATTGCTGCGCCGAACAGAGAAGTACATGTGCGAAGATACGCCCCAACGCCCTCCTAGTCATGCCTAGGCATGGATAGTCCGAATGTTACTCCTTTTTCAGCCTAAATTCCAGCCTTATATGATGGGTAAGAATCACTTTTGGCCATAATTCAGCACATGTGTTGAGGGGTTGTCATAAGTGTGTTTCTTGGTAGATTTACTTTATGGGCGCCAAATCAGAAACAACCTCCATGTTGAAACGTAATTTAGGTATACTTAGAGACCGAATTGGAAACAATGTCCTTCTGCAAAGTTGTAGATCTATGTGTTAGCTTCACATGGGGACTTGAATAATCCAATTTGGAGATCTGTGGAGAAGTTTATGAGGAAAATACTAAGACTGCGCTGGAAAGCAAGAAAATGGCAGCATGCATGTGTTTTGTTGAAGTTTTCACATGGTTATGCTTGGTGGAATTCTTAATGGCCGAAAGTTCAGCATTTTTTAGCTGGTTGGAATCTTAAAAGCCAAACTTTAAGCATCACCTTAGGTGGAATTCTCATTGGGGAACTTTAATGGGAATTTTTAATGCATACTTTAGTGGAATTTTGGCTATAAAAGGAGGGGGAACCCATACTCTTCATCATTCACTATCAATTTCAGATTCTTGGAGGAGAGGAGGAGGAATCAGTCCTCAAGCTTCTTTCATCACCATTCTTCATCATTCTAAGAGGAGAAAGCTAGGAATTGAAGCTCCAATCAAGGGGCCATCATCTATCACATTAGAGGGAGTTTTTATAGCCTTTTCATTTCATTCATGTCTATGAACATGTGTATTAATTCATTATTGTTTTCATAATATCTATCATGAACTAAATCCATAAGACTAAGGCCATGTAAGGTCAAATTGTGATATATGCTTATAATAGATGATTGTTGAGGTTATACTTATATTGTTATGTGATGTGAATTTGTGTTTTTACCTATCTTGCATATACTTGATCACTATATGTTAGAATCTTATGTCTAGGTTGATATTTCGGGAGAAAATTAACTTAGGGTGCAAGAAATTCACATCATGACCCGCAACTAATGAGGAATTGCCCTAGACATAGGTAAAGATTCCCGGGTGAAGTTGTTCGATTCAAATCGAGTGAACTCTAGTACGTAATGCATGTTTAGTGGTTAGATTTCCGGATAGGAATATTTGGGAAATCACGATCTAAGCATAGGAGTTTATACGCGAGACATCGGTTATTCTCTACCCTCGGAGCTCTCACCATAACAATATAAGCGTAATCCTTCAACGAGAATCTTTATAAGTATAATTGATCAATTTGAACCTAGCATGTGCCTTAGTCTCCCTTTCTATTTTGTTTTAAATCATTTGTTCAACCTTGTTCTTATCTTACGCATTTCACACTCATTTTACCTTTATTGTTTTGATCTTTGTTGTTATAAAATCTTAAACTAGAATTCAAGTCCTTGTGGTTCGACAATCCGGACTTCTCGTCCACTTTTATTACTACACACGACTAGTGCACTTGCCATTATAGAACGTTAGCTTTTAGCGTGTCAAACTCCTACCCTTTTTCTCAAAAAGCCAAAATTTGATATTTTCTTGGCTAACACTGGTGGAAATAATCGAGGGTACGAGTTAGGGTGTGGATACATCTCAGAGGCGCAACACTTGAAGCGCTATGTCAAACTCACTCGGGAATTTGAAGCATGGAGTAGCTTAAAAAGAAAGTTGCTAATTAGTTCATCAAGAGGTAAACACGAGAAAACTTCTTTTTAATTAGTTTTTTAATCCGATGGTACCCTGTCTGCCTAGCCCTAATTAACGGATGTTGAATTTTTAATTAAAATCTATACTTTCCGCTGCGCTAGCATCCACGGGGTTGTATCGATCCCAACAGTGGTATCAGAGACAAGGTTTGATATGGCTCAGATTCTTTTCGTGTTTATATGCTTTAAATCTATTTTATTGCATATTGAAACTGGTTTAATTTTTGGATCTATTGATTGGAATTAATCTGAAAAAATTAAAGGCTACATTTTTGTGTTTTATATATATAAAAAAGGGGATTCACTGTCGCCGTGTACAGCTGTTGGAATAGCGCCGCTGCTGCGCAACGGCGGCAATCGTCTGTCGTGAATAGTGGCGGCTGGTGCACACGCAACATTGGCGCTATGTGCACGTGCCACCTGCAGCCATGGTCTTAAATTTCGATCGAAACACCGAAATTTTGGATTTCGGGAGGTCCTGAAGCAAAATCAAACCTTCGATCCAATTTTGCAGAATATCTTCTGAAATTTCCCGAAACCCACAATTTTCCAAATTTTTTTGCCGAAACCCGAAATTTAAAATATTTTTATCAAATATCCATCGAAATTTCGTCCGAAACCCGATATTTCCCAAAATCGAAATTGAAATTTTGGCCGGATTTTTCTTTTTATATTTTTAAATAATTTTTTATATTTTTAAATATTATATAATTTGAAAATTCTATTTGTACTTGGTAAGGACCATACTTACCACTTACCCCCCAGCCACAAGAAGCAGTTAAGCAAAAAACTGAAAATGAATATGATTGAAGATATTGTACTACTCCATTGGGGTTCTTCAAGATTCAACACCACAAGGATATCATCATGATCATTATGTGCAGTACTACCAACATTCCACGTTGTTAGGAATTTTATGTTAGAAGTTTTGATGATTACAAGATAGGTTTTATGTTAGGCCCCAAAGATTATGTAAGTTTATTTTTTCTTAGAATATGTTTAAGCGTTTAACAAGTTATTGAGTTGCAATTTTTAGAATATGCTTGTATTTCTTATCTTTGTAGATTTTAGACTAAGTATTAAATGCTAAGTCGCTGATAGAATTCTAGGTGAGTCTGTCAGAGTTAAAGTTGAATATCAGCGTCTGAAATGAAGCGAAGATGAAGATTTTGTCTTAAGCGACTGCCAATTGCTAAGGACTGTTTCGGGATTTATGAATCAAGTGCTCAAAGCACTCAAGTGATCAAGAGATCAGATTCACCTGAAATAAATTCCGAAGTCACTAAGGACTTAAATGCAATCATTTAACGGGCATTTATTTCCAACGGGAAATAAATTTAAATGCATTAAATGCTTGATAAGAGCATTAAATGTGATAAGGATAGATTGTATACGGAATAAGCCGCCTATTGCCTAAGACTGTCAGAACTTCTGAGTTCAAACCTTGCCCATCCAATCAGCGCAGCAGGTTTTCAGGAATGTCAGAGAAAAGATATGACTCACTCGCTCGTGAGAGGCACGCGCCTGCATGTGTCCAACGGACAAATCCCAAGAAATTGCCTATAAATACCCCACCTCAGCAAACCCTAAATACACAAGAAGGTCAAAACTTTGCTGAAATACTCTCTCAAGAAAAGCTTACAAACTCCATAGCCAAAATCCTTCAAGCTTATCATATACATTCGATAGACAGTCAACAGATATCTCAAACCTCTTTCAAAGAAGAACCTTAAACTCCCATTGAGATATCTCAAGTTGTTTGAACTTCTCAAAATTAAATAAACACGTGGAGATAAACCTTCAACCCCTTTCATTTGTGTGAGAAAGCTGTTGAAACCCCTTACCGGCAGTATTTCTGAGTAAGAGAAGCTTATAGAAGAAGATCTTATCTTCATTGGAGCTGAAGTCTGTGTGATCAAGGAGCTCAAGATCAACTTCACCCGTTGACCATTTTGTAGAAGCGTTTGTGTGATCCTTCGATAATCAATCTAGTGAATTTCCTCCAAGTGTTGAAAGAGAAGAATGACGTAGCTGGGATTTACATCACTTAGTGAACCTTTAAATTCTTGTGTCATTTACTGTTTTATTGCTTTGCTTTACTATTCATATTATATCATTGAAAGGCTTTAAAAACGGTTAAGCGACTATGTGACTAAAACGAACGCTAAGCTTTAAAATCATTTCCGCTGTGCTAACACTGATTAAGCGATCTAAGCATTACCCTACTTTGGTAATAGCTAAAATCACTAAGTGTAAGTTATCTTTCTTGTAGCTCCTGAACTAGCGCTCAGCTTTCCAAGCGTTCAAATCTTTAAAAGTGATACGAAATTTTTGAAGTCGAAAAAGATTTCAGGGTCTATTCAACCCCCCCCCCCAAGACCCTTTCATATGCCACTTAGGACCACCAAGTTGTATCAGAGCAGTTGAAGTAGAAACCAAAGCATTTCCGAGCGTAAGTGCTTGTTTAGATCCATTTTTCAAACTTAGTAGTGCTTGTTTAGATCCATTTTTCAAACTTAGTCCCTTATTTTAAAAAATCTCATATCATGGCTTTTAACAAGATGGCTAAGCTGGTTGAGTCAAACTATGACTCTTGGAAACTTAGAGCATTTGCATTTATGTTCTTGCGATAATGAGATGTGTGATGTAATTACAGATGCCCCATTAAAATCATGAAATTTATAACTCGAACCCCTAGAGCGACTGAAGCTACTCCAGATGGATATGTCGAGAAGCCTAAGTTAGAATCGATGCCACAGGATCGAAAAAGAGCCAATTTGGACAATGTTGGACGTAGCGCTCTTTATTCAGCGTTAGCAGATAATGATGGTTTGTTCAACAAAATCAAACAATGTAAGACTTCAAAAGAAATATGGGACAAATTGGCTATCGTATGTGAAGGTTCAGCACAGATGAGGGAGAACAAGCTCTCAATAGCAATGCAAAGATTTGAACATTTTAAGATGCAGCCCAACGAGACGCTAGAACAATTGGATGCAAAGTTCACTTTGCTCATTATAGAGTTAGCGTCACTGGATAAAGAATTGACCAACAAGGAAATGGTCAACAAGATATTCAGAAGTCTTCCAAGTATGTATTTAATTAAGACTGTTGCTATGAGAGAATCACAAACGTTGGAAACTCTAACTCCAGAACATGCATTTTCAGAGTTAAAGGCATTTGAGTTCAAATTGGGTGAAGTCAGCGACACTTCAACTTCAACGACTGAATTAGAAGCGATTAGTGAGGTAAAAGTGACATAATCCAATGAAGAAAAAGAGATGGCACTATTGGTTAAGAAATTTCTAAGATATGAAAAAAGAAATCCTATTGGACAAACTTCATTTCAAACTCCTCCCCCTGCACAAGCGCCTCAGTATCAATCGCCAATGTATTCTGCACCTCATCCTCTAGCGCTAGTTCAATACCAAGCGCCTCCGTCTCTGACCCAGAATCTCTCAGCGCCAATGGTTTCCAAAAGGTTATCAACTGAACGGAAAATGAAAACTAACCTTTGTTATAACTGCAGGAAACCAGGACACTACCAGGTAAATTGCCCTTGTCCAAATGTGTCTAAGCCCACAAGGCAAGACCATGCGGATAGAAACCAATTCAGGAGCAACCTTCGCCAACAAGGCTTTCTAGCGGAATCTGAACTATTCTCCACACCGGAAGAGGACTTGGAATCATCAGATGAAAGCAGTGATGATGAGCCATCAAGCGACTCAGCACTAATTTGTCTCATGGCGAGAGATGAAGAAACGTCTGATGACTCTCTATCTAAGTTAACCACTGAATTATCTCATCCTCTTTCTTATGATGAATTACTTGACAAAGTAAATGGATATTATAAAGATTGTCAAGATGCCACCAAGTTATATTAAAATCACTTTGATATTATTCCATCCCTCACAAGTGATAAAGTGACGCTCAAGGTAGAATTGCAAGTTCAGCAACAATGCATTGAGAAGAACCAATCGCTTGAGATTGAAATCATTCAATTAAAAAGTGACCTTAATATAATAGTCCAGAGAGAAGCTAAATTGATCGCTAAACTTGCCAAATCAGAGCAGCTTGTCTCATCATTATCCAAAGCATCAAAAAAGCTAGATAATGTGACTGAATTAACCAAAATTTTTGGTGAAAAGACCGGTTTAGGTTGTGATAAATTTAGTTAAAAATTAAAAGCATCTAAGGTTACGGAAACCAATCAAGGAAAAGGTGTAATCTTTGTTGAGAAGAGTTCAAACAGTCAAACGCTAAATGAACCCAAGGACGATGTTAAGAGGCCAAATGAGAAGGTCAAAGCCAACTCAGGTAACAAGGAGAAGACTAAAGTGAATGGTTCACAAAAAAAGTCCATCCAAACACTCAAAATGCTAAGGATAAACTTTCTATAAGTGAATCAAACGCTAAGCATCAATCACCAAAAGCGACTCCTAAGCCAATGCCGAGGAAATACCAGCGTCAATATCCTCAAAGATCTAGATCATATTATCGATACTATGATGATTATGATTATGGTTATGACTATAAATGCTATTATAATCGAGGATATTACTATACACCTAAGAAGCACACACAACACTAACCGGAACCCAAGAGGGCCAGTCCTCCCGTAATGAAGACAAGGCAAATATGGATTCCAAAAGTTTTAATTCAAACCAAAGCTAATAACGTTGAAGGACCTAAGACAAAATGGGTACCTAAGAACAATTAGAATTTCCCTTTAAATGTAGGTACCTAGAGCCAACACCGATACTTCAGTTTGGTACATTGATAATGGGTCGTCAAGGCACAAGACCGGCTCAAAGGATCTCTTGGTCAACTATCGTGCAACCAATGGTCCTCAAGTTGTTTTCGGTGATAACTCCAAAGGTAAAATCAAAGGTATAGGTATCATGCATAGGGGGAACATCATGATAAGTGATGTATATTATGTTGAGGGTCTTAATCATAATTTATTGAGCATAAGTCAATTTTGTGATAAAGGCTTTGAAGTCAAATTCTCAAGCGACTGTTGCTATATTAACGACGCTAAGACTAAGTCTACTAAATTAAGAGGAAAAAGAACAAACAATGTGTATTTGGTAGATTGGGGTTCAACAATAGATAACAATCGTACATGCTTTGTTGCTAAAAGTCAAAATGAATTGAGTTGGTTATGATATAGAAAAATGAATCACCTCAACTTTAAGGCAATCTCTCAGTTAATATCGCTAAATTTAGTAGACGGATTACCTAAGGGTTCCTTTCAGAAAAATCGCTTATGTGATGCATGTCAAATGGGTAAACAAGTTAAATCATCTTTTAAGAAGAAACAACATCAATTTACTTCTAGAATTCTTGAACTATTGCATATGGATTTGTTTGGTCCTATTCAAATAATGAGTGTTAGTGGTAAAAAATATACTCCAGTGATAGTGCACGATTTCTTTCGCTATACATGGGTTAAATTTTTAGCTTCTAAAGATGTAACTAGTGTCAAGCTCACATCACTAATCTGTCAATTACAAACTTCAAAAGATTAAAGGTGACGAGGATTAGAAGCTATAGAGAAACTGAATTTACTAACTATATTGTTGAGAAGTTTTGTACAGATTTTGGAATACTCCATGAGTATTCTGCGCCTAGAATACCTCAACAAAATGGAGTTGTCGAGCGATGGAACATAATGCTTAAAGAAGCAACCAATAACGCTTGTTACACTCAGAACCGGTGTATGATCAACAAGAAACATAAAAAGACTCCAGATGAGTTGTGGAAGGGACGTAAGCCTAACATTTCATATTTTCATGTATTCTGTTCAAAATTTTTTATACATACCAATGGATCCCATAATCTAAAGACATTTGATCCTAAAGCGGATGAAGGAATCTTTCTAGGCTATGCCAAAAATGGAAAAAGTTTTCGCATCCTAAATAAGATCAAATTGAAGGTTAAGGAATCTATTCATGTTGTGTTTGATGATGCTTACCAAGAGCCGATTAAGGTAATATTGATGATGTAGCAGTTGAAGATCTTTCTCAAAAGGCGTCATAAATCAATCTTGGTGATGATAGTGATGATGATGAGGATGATGAGATCTTTGTGCCCAATCCTAAGGTTGCTCGTGGGGTTACTAATGACGATATTGTTAGAAATGCTGATGATCATGAAGAGAATGATCATCAAGAGCAAATTGGAACTGTGAATGATGTAGCGGCTGCGGAAGAGACAAATGAGGATCAAGCGATTGATAATCAAGAGTCTCTCAACCCATTCCATCGAAAATGGCTTAGAGATCATGCACCAAAGCTAGTTATTGGAGATATTGGAGCACCTTTTAGAACTATGGCAGCTACAATCAATGAGGCCATGTTCGCAAGTTTCCTATCTCAAATGGAACCAAATAAAGTGGATGAAGCGCTCAGAGATTCAAGCTGGGTAGGAGCGAACCAATTTGAGAGAAGTAAGGTTTGGACGCTAGTACGAAGACCAACTCATCAAGGAGTTATTGGGACTAGATGGGTTTTTTGGAACAAAATGGATGAAGATGGCATTGTTCTAAGAAACAAAGCCAGACTAGTTGCTCAGGGTTATTGCCAAGAAAAGGGTATTGATTTTGATGAGATGTATGCCCCAGTAGCCCGTCTTGAAGCGATTCGGATGTTCCTAGCGTTTGTTGCATTCAACAAGTTCACAGTTTATCAAATGGACGTGAAGAGTGCTTTCCTGAATGGTAAACTCCAAGAAAAAGTATACGTGGAGCAACCCCTAAGATTCATTAACAACCATAGCAAAAGTATGGTCTATAAATTGGATACGACACTCTATGGCCTTAAACAAGCACCAATAGCATGGTGTGACACTCTCTCTATCTTCCTTATAGGTAAAAGGCTTTTCAAAAGGCAGCGTTGACACAACGTTATTTGAAATTACCCATAATAAAAATATTCTCTTAGTCCAAATTTATGTTAATGATATATATTCGGATCTACTAATAAGCGATTGTGTAAGAAATTTTCAAAAATGATGCAAGATCAATTTGAAATGAGCATGATGGGTGAATTAACTTTCTTCCTAGGATTACAAGTTAAACAACTCCCTAATGACATATTTATAAACCAAGCTAAATATACAAGATATATGATTAAGAAATTTGGTATGGAAAACGCATCATCTTCAAAAATTCCAATGAGCCAAACGCTTAAGTTAGATAAAGATGAAAGTGGGAAGAAAATTGAAATCACTAACTATAGAGGTATCATTGGATCACTTCTTTATCTTACCGCTAGTAGACCTGATATTATGTTTTTGGTATGCATGTGTGCACGTTTTCAAGTTGATCCAAAAGAATCACACTTAATTGCTACCAAGAAGATCCTTAAATACCTAAAAGACAGACAAAATGTGGGCTTATGGTGTCCAAAGGACTCTCCTTTTGAACTCATGGGTTATTCAGATGCAGATTTTGCAAGATGCAGATTTTGCAGGATGCAAAATAGATAGAAAAAGTATTAGTGGTACATGTCAATTTCTAGGTGATAGATTGATTTTGTGGCATAGTAAGAAACAACAATCCATAGCGACTTCTATCGCTGAAGCAGAATATGTAGCCGCTGGAAGCTGTTGTGCACAAATCCTTCGGATGAGGCAACAACTTAGAGATTGAGAAATTATCTTAGGTCCTACCTCAATCCATAGTGATGACCAAAGCGCTTTAGCTATGGCCCAAAACCTAGTCCTTCATTCTAGAACTAAACACATTGACATTCGCTACCATTTCTTGAGTGACCATGTTCAAAAGAAAGATATCTCCATGCATTTCATTGGTACTGACGAACAATTGGCAAATATCTTCACCAAAGCGCTCAACGAACAACGCTTTCTCATTTTAAGAAGTGAACTAGGTATGATTGATTTAAACGCTTAATCATAAAGCATCATATCTTTCATAAGCATATAATTTAGGGGGAATCCACTTTACTATAATGTATTAAGCGATTTCAAAATTGAAATGAGTTATAAATTTTAGGGGGAACTTTAAAATTGTACTTACTCCAATCAATAAGCGTCTATGATCAAAAATAATTTTTCAAATTTCGTGCATTGATCATCAGCGTTTATCTTTTATGCATGACAAAATCAATCTCTAGTAAAATTAAATAAAAATGTCTTTTAAGGATCAAAAGTGATTGAATTTTATTAAAAGAATTCAGCGTTAAGAATATTCTCACTTTAACGCTAAGTAACTTTCTCTGAAAATCATACATTGTTTTCATCGTTAAAATGTAGTGTGAGAATAAGTTCAAAAGATAAGATTTGACAACTGCCCACGCACTCCTATCAAATCAAACTGACGGTTAATAATTTCTATCTCAAAATAGGCGGTTCAGTAACTGCACATGCCTAGGTACGAGTCAGTGTACCATTAGGCGCGTGCAACTCACGCTGAACATTTTTAAAATCTCAAACGTTTTTGAAAAGTAACTGCGGACTCCAAATTTTATATTTCACAGCATTTAACCTAATTTATCGCGCCTCTTTACATCCGTCTTTATGTTAAACCTCTCAGATTCAATGTTTTTATTCCCCAATTAATTACTTGATACGTAGCATTTATCTAATCTATTGAGGAGTTACTTTTTTCCCTTTATTTAAACCCTTCAAATTTTTATAGAAAAAAACTTTGTCACTTTCAAATTCCCTTTACTGTAAAAATTCTCTCAAGGCAAAAAGGCTTTATTCTAACTCTCTCAAAAAGATTCAATCTTTCATCAATGGCGCCACCAAAATCTTTAAAATCTGCCGCCGAAAAGTCTTCTAAGTCCAAAACTGAGAAAAAAGTAACAGTCAATGCCGTATTTCTGGTAAACTGGGATTACGTTTTCGACAACTAAAACTTTCCTTTAAGAAGCATTCTTCCTCTTGTTGAAGAATCTGGTCTGAAAACCATGTTGACTTCCCATTCCTCGATTCACGCAGAAGAAGCCCGTTTCTTCTTTCAAAATGCCGTCATTTCTGACGACGGCAACTCTATTTCCTACGTGTTTCCATTTGCCAAAAAACCTTTCATTCTTACTCCTGAACTGCTGTCCACTTTACTGTAACTGCCTACTCATGGTGGAGAAGTTGAAGATGTGATCTTTGGAAGCGCCACCAAGGTCTGGGAACTGATAAAAAAGGATAACATTAACGCAACATAATCATCAAATTTCAAGAAGAATGACATGAAGGGCGAATATGTCATTCTGGCTGATATCTGCGCAAAGATGATTGAGTGTAGAAAAGGAAGTTTTGATAAGGTTACCAATATACAGTACAGGATGATGATCGCCGTTTGGACGAAGCTGAAGGTCAATTGGGCCAGATACATTTTTAATCGCTTTAAGGCAGCGATCAAACAATAGATTAATCCCAAGCCATACAAGATTATGTCAAGTCTTCTTTTAAGCACTAGCGATTTCGTTAATACCACAGGTAAAAAGGTTCCAGCGCTTAAGTTTTACAAAAAGAAAATGATCGGCGAACTGCTAAACCCTAAGCGTCGAGGTGGTGCAGCGGTTCCCAAGGAGGAACGTGAGCGACTCCTTGCTGAAGGAAATGTTCGTAGTGATGATGAGGAGTAAACGACATTGTCCTCATCATCATCATCATCATCAGAAGTGGAAGTGGTGGTTAAGCGACATAAAAGAAAGATCGTCTTGAAAGTTACTAAGCTATCCAAGTTAGCTAAAAAGCAGAAGAAGAAGGAGATCAAGAAAAAGAAGAAGTCTCCCCTTCCCTCTCCTTTTCCTAAATCTCCTTCTCTCCCTCCAGCGTTTGTCATATCTTCGAAGACGGAAGAAGAAGCAGCAGCAGAAGAAGTACCGCTAGCTCACAAGCGCACTCAATGGTCCACTCCAAGAGGATCAACAATCGCTCCAACTGAGCCAGCGCTTGAAGAACGAGTGAGTGTTCCTCCCCCTCCTCCTTCTGAAACTATTCCTGAATCAATTCCAGAGCCTGAAGCTGCTACTCCTTTTGAGAAGTTTGCTCGTTTTTAGGGTAAGTACTTGTGATAAACAATGTATTTTATCCTTTCCTTATTAGGTTTACTTTTCTAATGCTAGGATAAAATATTTCATCCGAAAGTGAAGCGGTTATTCAAAATGTCCTTAACACTTTTGAGACATTGAATATAGACATTCGTGCTGATCCCCTCACTTCTTTCCTCGATTTAGATCCTGTTGAAGAAGTTCTGGAGTCTGAGGATATGGAACCGTCCACTTCTAAAGATCAAGCGACTGAAATAGTCTAAGAGATTCCTCAGGGTAAGCATTTTAGTATTTTTATCGTCTATTTCAATTTAGTAGAAATCTTTTGTTTCTCAAACGCATGCATGTATCAGCTCAAAATGTACCAGATGCTGATGTACCCCCGCCTCCTGAGGTCAATATGGAATTGGATGTAGAAATGACAACAGTTGTGGATATCGCTAAAGAAATTACTCAAGTCCTTCCTGACGCTGAAATATCACCTGCTCGTGAAACGACTGTTCATGCTGAGTGGTCGATAGAAGTGGCCTCTGCTATCCCAACTGAAGCGATTTCCATTGTTCCTACTCCAACCAGACCTCCTTCCCGTGTCATCAACTTCTTTCCCCGCGGCTATGATGCAAATGATGAATATTATTTTGCCGCTAGAGAAAATGACACCAAGAACTTGGTTGAAATGGAGATTACTTTTCAGGATACTCTCCACAATCCTTTTCTTTCTAACTCGAAGAAATTTGAGTTTTTCGAGAGGCTTTCCGACCTTGGTCTTTACTCGCTAGAGCACCTGCAGTCTCGGATAGAATACATTCAGCAACCAGCAATCAACATAATAGATTTCGGCTAAGAGAGTTTTAACTTTTTAGGTCGCTTTGCAGAATCTTTCTATCATCTTCGCCAGAACAAGATTGTCATAACAAATCCCCACATGGGTGATTGGCTGAAAAATTCTGATGAAGAGGATCTCAACAAAATTAGGTACTCTGCTCTTCCGAAAGTCGTTCGCTCCCCTCATAATGCTCTCTATCCTAGGCCCCTCAAACTTTGGAAAGGAAAAGGATAAGTTGTTGCTGAGCGTCCTAATCCAGTCAATTCTTGGCTAGAAGATGAAGCTCATGAATACCTTGCCAAACTTTGGGCAGACGATCATGAAAGTGAATTCGATCGCTTTGAGAAGAATCTCGCCGCTAGAATAGATAAGAAGAAGTTTGAAAAACTTGGCAAGCAGTGGATGATGGATACTGCTCAGTGGGCTGAAGAATTTGTGCCGCACTTCTACACACTTGAAGAGCTCGTGAGGTATCCATTTTTGTTTGAGTTTGGAGTAGAATACAGATGCCGAGGATTTGCTGTATTCTACTTGAGGAGCGAAAGAATCTTGTTCGGAATATTAGCGATTTGCCTTCCTACAGACAACCAATAGAACGCTATATTCGCCAGCAGCTAGCTTTGTTCGGTTAGGGAGGACGCTATAGTTTTCATCCAATAATGAAGAATCCTCCTCGTCAAGCTTTAGTTCAGCTTATCTTTTCAGATCTGAACGAGGATGCATCTACAAGCAAGAAAGATGCCAAGCCTCGTCTAAGCGAAGCCCATATGATGTTGAATGATGATCATGCTGAATTTACTGAATTTTATCGAGACAAAAGAGCGGTTATTGAAAATGCTCAAGCGCTGGATATCACTTTCAACCATAGCTTTGGTTTTAGTGACTTCTGTGGATACAACCTTTATCCCGTTCTCTTCTGTGAGCAGAATATTCAAGTGGCCAAGATTCTGTTGCTTATTAAGCTAGTGGATCAAGAAGCTGCTGAAGCGCTCATGCCATTTATTTTGGACTTTTATAACTCTTATATTCCAGGTATCAATCTGCCAGAAGATGTGCATTTTGCCCTAAGTACTGAAGAGTGCGAAGACGCTATATTCTTCATTCTGTAGACGAACATTATCAGTCTGAGGCATGTGATCAAGCGATTGGCCCACTCTGGGTCATTGCTGTTGAGAAACCATCTCCTCCAATGGAGATTGTTGAAATGGAAGTATAACAAACTCCTACTGAGAAAGTCCCTCCTATCCAAGACGCTGATATGCAAATAGAAGTTGCTCCTAGCGCTCCAGTAGTTGAGGTTCCAATTGTTGCTCAAGTTGCAGAGATTGATGCTGCAACTCAATCTGTTGAGCAAGCGATTCAAGAAGTACAAGAAGAGATTGCTGAAGAACCAGATGAGGCTTTTATCAGAGATAAATATAAGGGTAAGGTTGCAATCTCACGCTCATATGGACTTCTTCCATCTCCTGAGCGTCCTCCTTCTTCGGATTGAAATTTAGACAGCGATCCTGAAGCAAAGGAGTTTAGGTAAGCGGTAATGAACTCTCTGGTTGATATTCAAGGTTCTTGCTCTCGATTCGCTGCATTTTCTCAAGAAATCATTTGGGCTGTGGAAAGACAGCGAGTCATTGACATGAGGGATCAAGTGACTCAGAGTACAAATAAAGTTCTTGATAAGATGGTTCCCCTAATTACTGGGTTGTCTGAAGAGTTCAATCGTTCCCTTGCTCAGAATGCATATGCTGATTTGAACGACATAATTCTTCCAATTTAGTCAATCAGAGTATCGCTGAGCAGGTTGCTCTTTTAATTGATGAAGTCAAGCTTCTTCGCCGTGACCTCATTGATCTCAATGCCAAACTTGATCATGTCAAGAAAGGGAAAAGTTCAGTTGTCCAAGAGCGCTCAAAACCTTGAAGACAAACGCTGAAATGAGCTTTAACAAACTATTTCATCCATCCAGTAGGCCATTATTAGAAAGCGTAAGCCACGCTTGTATAAAGGCTTCCCCATCCCAGACTTCTCAGTTGAACTCTTAGAAGAGTTGAGTATTCCGCCATTTGCTACTTTTATTCCCAAGTATGTGCTTAGGAATAGAGCCCCAGTCACTAGAACTTTTGAAATATTTGAAGATCTTTTGTGTCAGCTGGGAGTTGATCCAACCATTTGGCACAAGCGACTGAGTTGTTTTGAAGAATTGGCTGAAGGAATGAGAGTACAGTATGCCAATGAGACGTATAGGCGAATGACAGATGCTAACAACATTTTTTGGAATTTTGCTCAGCAAATGTTCAAGCAAGAGCAAAAAAACGCTAGCAAGCCCCAGCCTTCTTCAGGAACAAAGCGAAAGCGCTGAAGCTTCCTTGCAGTTTATTTAAGCACTTTAAAGTTCCTTTATTAACGTTTCTACAGGAATTGTCCTTTAACTCATTGTACTTACATGAACTATATTGAATGAATGAGTTTGGCTGAAACATCTTGTTTCTCACTATAATGTACTAACTTATAGCTCACTCTCTAACTGTTTAATCGCTAACTTTACAATCTTTGTCCATCTTTGTCTAGCTCTTGGACTATAAAAGAGTTAAGGTCTTGACTTCATCAAAAAGGGGGGAATTGTTAGGAATTTCATGTTAGAAGTTTTGATGATGACAAGATAGGTTTTATGTTAGACCCCAAAGATTATGTAAGTTTATTTTTTCTTAGAATATGTATAAGCGTTTAACAAGTTATCGAGTTGTAATTTTTAGAATAGGCTTGTATGTCTTATCTTTGTAGATTTTAGACTAAGTATTAGATGCTAAGTCGCTGATAGAATTCTAGGTGAGTCTGTCAGAGATGAAGTTAAAGATCAGTGTCTGAAGTCAAGCGAAGATGAAGATTGTGTCTTAAGCGACTGCCAATCGCTAAGGACTATTTCATGATTTATGAATCAAGCACTCAAAGCACTCAAGCGATCAAGAGATCAGATTCACCTGAAATAAATTTTGAAGTCACTAAGGACTTAAATGCAATAATTTAACGGGCATTTATTTCTAATGGGGAATAAATTCAAATGTATTAAATGTTTGATAAGAGCATTAAATGTGATAAGGACAAATTGTATACGGAACAAGTCGCCTATTGGCTAAGACTGTCAGAACTTCAGAGTTCAAACCTGCCCCATCCAATCAGTGCAGTAGGTTTTTAGGAATATCAGAGAAAAGGTATGACTCACTCGCTCGTGAGAGGCACGCGTCTGCATGTGTCCAATGGACAAATCCCAAGAAATTGCCTATAAATACCCCAACTCAGCAAACCCTAAATGCACACGAATATACACAAGAAGGTCAAAACTTTGCTGAAATACTCTCTCAAGAAAAGCTTACAAACTCCATAGCCAAAATCCTTTAAACTTTTCATATGCATTCCATAGACAGTCACATATATCTCAAACCTCTTTCAAAGAAGAACCTTAAAGGTATGACTCACTCGCTCGTGAGAGGCACGCGTCTGCATGTGTCCAATGGACAAATCCCAAGAAATTGCCTATAAATACCCCAACTCAGCAAACCCTAAATGCACACGAATATACACAAGAAGGTCAAAACTTTGCTGAAATACTCTCTCAAGAAAAGCTTACAAACTCCATAGCCAAAATCCTTCAAACTTTTCATATGCATTCCATAGACAGTCACAGATATCTCAAACCTCTTTCAAAGAAGAACCTTAAAGGTATGACTCACTCGCTCGTGAGAGGCATGCGTCTGCATGTGTCCAATGGACAAATCCCAAGAAATTGCCTATAAATACCCCAACTCAGCAAACCCTAAATGCACACGAATATACACAAGAAGGTCAAAACTTTGTTGAAATACTCTCTCAAGAAAAGCTTACAAACTCCATAGTCAAAATCCTTCAAACTTTTCATATGCATTCCATAGACAGTCACAGATATCTCAAACCTCTTTCAAAGAAGAACCTTAAACTCCCATTGAGATATCCCAAGTTGTTTGAACTTCTCAAAATCAAATAAACCCGTGATGATAAACCTTCAACCCCTTTCATCTGTGTGAGAAAGCTGTTGAAACCCCTTAAAGGTAGTATTTCTGAGTGAGAGAAGCTTGTAGAAGAAGATCTTATCTTCATTGGAGCTGAAATCTGTGTGATCAAGGAGCTCAAGATCATCTTCACCCATTCACTAATTTGTAGAAGATTCTGTGTGATCCTTCGATAATCAATCTAGTAAATTTCCTCCGAGTGTTGACACGCTAAAAGCCAACGTGCTATGATAGCAAGTGCACTAGTCGTGTGTAGTAATAAGTGGACTAAAAGTCCGGATTGTCGAACCACGGAGACTTGAATTTTAGTTTATGATTTTAACGAAAAAAAGAACAAATATAATTAAAGTAAATTATAGGTAAAATGCATACAATAAGAACAAGATTACACAATTGATTTTACACAAAGTATAAAGGGAGACTAAGGCACATGCTAGGTTCAAATTGATCAATTATACTTATAAAGATTCTAGTTGAAGGATTACGCTTATATTGTTATGGTGAGAACTCCGAGGGTAGAGAATAACCGATGTCTCGCGTATAAACTCCTATGCTTAGATCGTGATTTCCCAAATATTCCTATCCGGAAATCTAACCACTAAACATGCATTAACGTACTAGAGTTCACTCGATTTGAATCGAACAACTTCACCCGGGAATCTTTACCTATGTCTAGGGCAATTCCTCATTAGTTACGGGTCATGATGTGAATTTCTTGCACCCTAAGTCAATTTTCTCCCGAAATATTAACCTAGGCATAAGATTCTAACATATAGTGATCAAGTATATGCAAGATAGGCAAAAACACAAATTCACATCACATAACAATATAAGAACAACCTCAACAATCATCTATTATAAGCATATATCACAATTTGGCCTTACATGACCCTAGTCTTATGAATTTAGTTCATAATGGATAATATGAAAAACATAAATGAATTAATACACATGTTCATAGACATAATTGAAATGAAAAGCTATAAAAACTCCCTCAAAAGTGAATAATGATGGATCTTGAAGTTGAGCCTTCAATCCCCAAGCTCTTTTCCTTCCTCTAGTTTTCCCCTCCAAGAGTGATGAAGAATGGTGATGAATGGTGGAGAAATCAGATTAGGGGCTGCCCCCCTCTCCTCTATGAATCTGAAATTGATAGTGAATGATGAAGAGTATGGGTTCCCCCTCCTTTTATAGCCAAAATTCCACTAAAGTATGCATTAAGAATTCCCATTAAAGTTCCCCAATGAGAATTCCACCTAAGGTGATGCTTAAAGTATGGCTTTCAAGATTCCAACCAGCTAAAAAATGCTGAACTACGTTTCAACATGGAGGTTGTTTCTGATTTGGCGCCCATAAAGTAAATCTTCCAAGAAACACACTTATGACAACCCCTCAACACATGTGCTGAATTATGGCCAAAAGTGATTCTTACCCATCATATAAGGCTGGAATTTAGGCTGAAAAAGGAGTAACATTCGGACTATCCATGCCTAGACATGACTAGGAAGGCGTTGGGGCGTATCCTGGCACATGTACTTTTCTGTTCGGCGCAGCAATCGTATTTCCTTCACAATTATCTCTATAGACCTCCGATTTGGATGTTTCAAGTTCCCATTTGAAGCTAAGACATACATCTAAATCTTTGTAGAAGGAAACTTTGTCTAAGTCGGTCTCGAAATGTACGGAATTATCGCTCGAATGTGGTAGGAGATGCATAAACCGCCTAAGTGTTGAAAAACATGCTTGAACTTGTTTTGTACATCGTTTTTCTTCCCTTTTCTTCATGTATTCTCATTTATTACCTGTATTCACTTAACACACCTATTGAATGCAAATGTGACATGATTTAAGCAATAAGTGAATCCAAATCATAAGAATTACGGTCTTAAAAACACGTAAAAACACCTCTTATCAACACCCCCAAACTTATCAATTGCTCGACCTCGAGCAATAAGAGCTATAAGGCAAGACCAACATCATTCAATGGGAGAAAACAAAACAACTAACTAACTCACTTTCGTGGAGTAAACGATTGCACTTAGCGGGTGCAACAAGCCTTTAAACCTTTGAGTTACCTCAAAGGACGAGTTATAGTCTCGTGAGGGTTTGCATAAGATATACCCACAAAATCTAGCAAATTTTCAATCCCAACCGAATCAACACATCTCAATATGATCAACAAGAATGAATGGCATAAAATCAACCTTTTAAAGTTTACAAATATATATATATACATATCAACTACTTTTGCTCATGTGACACCAATACTTGAAATGACTCCCTAGGGTATAGTGAAAAATAAATCTAGGGTATTATAGTCGAGAGGCATCCTTACCAAATTTTGGACATTAATCCCATATCTATCAACTTTTGATCAAACACAAGGCACAAAAATTATAGAAAATCTCATAGCCATTTAAATTTCATTATCTCAAATATTCAACATTCAATTCATATGGAATTTCCATTAAACTTCATTAAGGCTAGATCATGTGCAATGTTTTATTCCATTAGGCTTTCTATGACACCCATGTAACAAGTTTTAGACCAATGACTCCCAAACTAGATAGTTTTAGGGCATTAAGTGTAGAGACACTCCTAAGGATTTAATCACTTGAGTATCAAAGGCCACGAAATAAAACTAGATCTTTTAAACAATCCACTTCTTTTGGCTTGAGCATAGCTCAAATTAGCATAATAGTACAGTATATAGGCATGAAACTTTTCACCTCCGGTACGTATTAGCCTGACCACTTTTGGTCATACCAAAATTCAACCTTTTCAATTCATTGTTAGCATATAAAATTACTACTCAACTTATAACCTTATGAGAAATCTAAGTTAATATTTCTGGGAATAATTCCTTAAGTGTCTCAAGATGGTTATCCTCTCAACTCCTCTACCTTCGATTTAAGTGCATTGTGAATCATCTAAGGAATCAATTCTAGTCTAAGGTCTCCACGAGCAATTTCAAAGATATATATTCCATTAAATTCAAATTATTTCAAGAATTCATGCCATTTTTCCAAGTCAATCAATTTCAATGCATCAATTGGAAGGACTAAAAATTTTTCATGCTTGATTTTCTCAACAAAGAAGCATATAAACATGATATCAAATAAACTTTCCCTAAAATTAAGCTAAAAATTAGGATTGCACCATTAAAGTTCAAAATAAGTACTCTTCTAAACACCCCCAAACTTAAATCTAACATTGTCCCCAATGTTGTTACAACAAGCATACACAACAGTAAAAGAACACTTACAACCAAGGATGTTGAAAAACATCCTTAAACTTCCAATACATAATCCTATAGCTTCTCCTCCTCTCGAGTAAAATGAGCATGGTCCAAATTTGCATCATATCTAACACTTCAACTTTTCAAATCATCAAGCATAAGAAAACATACATGCCAAAAGTGCATGTTTGAACACAACATAAAGAAACAAACTAAACAAAACAAAAACAAAATAAAAAAAGAAAAGAAAAACAAACTTACAAACTTGGGTTGCCTCCCAAGAAGCGCTAGTTTAGAGTCGGTAGCTCGACTTTGTGCTTTTTGAGGTTCAAATAGGTGGTCCATTTAACACGACCAAATCCTTGTCATGCCTCCTTTTAGCTCCATGGTCTACTTGCTTCCACTCATATTGCGGGATTTTGCAATAAGCCTTTTGTATTGGATGAGTCTTTTCAATCTTACGAGCACGGCGATGAGGTGGAATGTATTTCATGCATAAATCTTCTTTTCCCTCTTTGTTGTGTTTATCATAGGGAATCTCATCCTCCAACTCGAGTGTGCCCTTAGTCTTGCCATTTGCACATTTCTCATCAAGAGAAGGGTTAATAACATCGATATTGGAACAAGTAAGATCATCCATAGATGGTTTCCTGTTATTAGAAGCATCAAATAACACTTTTACATCTCCTACCCTCAATGATAACTTACCTTTTCCCATGTCGATCTTGGCATTGCTAGTGACTAGGAAAGGTCTTCCTAGAATCAAGGGCATCTCAACATCTTCCTCCATATCAAGGACCACAAAGTCAACCCGGAAAAAGAATTTGTCAACTTGTACAATAACATTTTCTATTATCCCCTTTGGTCTCTTAATTGATCCATCGGCGAGTTGGAGGCTCATTGATGTCGGTTTGGGATTTCCAAGGCCCAACTTCTTGAAGAGAGAATACGGGAGGAGATTGATACTTGCTCCCGTATCGCAAATAACCTTTTCAAAAGTAAGAGGGCCAATGGTGCACGGAATGGTGAGCCTCCCCGGGTCCTCACAAAGAGTCGCCACAATCCTACGGAAAATCTAATCCATATCCTTCTTTTTCGTTTTTTGTGCATTTGGAAATGGAAGACGAACCTCGATGGGATGATGCGTTGGAGTTGAAGGGCCAGCTGTGGAGGATACAAAATGTGGCGCTTGGGCGTGACAATCGGCGCCTTGGCGCAGCGACAAGGGCGCCTGGGCGTGGATGGATGGGCCCTCGGGCGCATCAGTGCGAACATTATCACCTTTTACCTGTTCGCCACTTCTCAAGGTAATTCCATAGCATTGCTCTTTCGGGTTCTTTTCCGTGTCACTTGGTAAAGTTCCCGGGGCTCTCTCACTGATTGTCTTTGCCATTTGACCCATTTGTGTCTTCAAATCCTTCATATCCATCATTAAATCCTTCATCATAGTACGGAGTTCGTTGATTGCTGAATCCGATTTCTTTATTTCCTCATCAAGACGTTCATCGGTTGTAGGAGGCCTAACTTGCCTTTGTACATGAGGATTACCTTGCCTTTGAGCTTGGTTATTGTTGAATGGGGGCCTTGGTGCTTGATAGACGCCGGGATGGGCATTTTGTGCCGGATTGGGCCTCCTTGGAAAATTTTCGGGCACATGGAAGTTCAATTGAGGTCGATTGGCATTTCCAACATAGTTTACATTGCCAACCATTGTTTCCAAAGCAACTTCTTCGCCCAACTCTTGAACACAAGCAATCGTTTTAGTGGGTGTGATTTCTTCATCATCGGGATAGAGTTCATCTTCCCAGGCTAATTGCTCAATCTTGTCCCACACACTTTGGCAATCGAGCCCAAGGAGATCACCACCGGCGCCGGCATTGAGCCTATTTCGGATGCGCGAACGGACTCCATCATGGAATCGTAATACTTGCTCGCTCAATCTTAGGTTGTGATCCGGACATTTTCGGAGCATGTTTTTATATCTAGCCCATGCCTCGGCTAAGGACTCATGATTCCCTTGCTTAAACTCTTTAATATTGCTCCTTAGCTCGTTGATTTTGGAAGGTGGAAAGAATTTGCTCAAAAAGGCATCAACCAATTGTCCCCATGTTGTGATGGATTGGGGTGGTAGAGACTTGTACCACATGGTCGCCCTTTCCTTTAATGAGAAGTGGAAGACTCTTAGACGAATTGCATCAAGATCTCGTGGATGAAATTGGGTAGTCATGAGAGTATTGTCTAAAGTCTCCAAATGCTCATGAGGCGATTCGTGGGGCTCTCCATAGAAGGGTTCGCCTGGCACCATGCTAAAGATGTGTGATGGAATATAATAATTTGGTGCATAGAAATTGGGAAAGACCACGGGCCCCGGTATGGTGTGGACCCTCGGAGGTAGACTCTCCCGGACCGATGGAAGTCTTTGAGGAGGTGCCGGTTGCATAGATTGGAATAGATTTTGGAACCATTCCTGATTTTCCGGTAAGTTCATGTCGGGGAAACGTGTATTTATTTGATAGTTATCATCCGCCATTTCACGAACTCGTCTACTAGCCCGGAGAACACGTTCAATTTCAGGCTCAAAATCAATTAAAGGCTCGTTAGAGGAGCGAGTCATGTACCAAGAACAACCCTAAAAAGAAAACAAACGAAACAAAATTAGACCAACAAGAAAAATAAAAGAAGAGCAAGAAATAACGAAAAACTATGAATTATGAAAATGTAAATGAAAATCAAGAACTAAAATGAACAAGTCCCCGGCAACGGCGCCAAAAACTTGACACGCTAAAAGCCAACGTGCTATGATAGCAAGTGCACTAGTCGTGTGTAGTAATAAGTGGACTAAAAGTCCGGATTGTCGAACCACGGAGACTTGAATTTTAGTTTATGATTTTAACGAAAAAAAGAACAAATATAATTAAAGTAAATTATAGGTAAAATGCATACAATAAGAACAAGATTACACAATTGATTTTACACAAAGTATAAAGGGAGACTAAGGCACATGCTAGGTTCAAATTGATCAATTATACTTATAAAGATTCTAGTTGAAGGATTACGCTTATATTGTTATGGTGAGAACTCCGAGGGTAGAGAATAACCGATGTCTCGCGTATAAACTCCTATGCTTAGATCGTGATTTCCCAAATATTCCTATCCGAAAATCTAACCACTAAACATGCATTAACGTACTAGAGTTCACTCGATTTGAATCGAACAACTTCACCCGGGAATCTTTACCTATGTCTAGGGCAATTCCTCATTAGTTACGGGTCATGATGTGAATTTCTTGCACCCTAAGTCAATTTTCTCCCGAAATATTAACCTAGGCATAAGATTCTAACATATAGTGATCAAGTATATGCAAGATAGGCAAAAACACAAATTCACATCACATAACAATATAAGAACAACCTCAACAATCATCTATTATAAGCATATATCACAATTTGGCCTTACATGGCCCTAGTCTTATGAATTTAGTTCATAATGGATAATATGAAAAACATAAATGAATTAATACACATGTTCATAGACATAATTGAAATGAAAAGCTATAAAAACTCCCTCAAAAGTGAATAATGATGGATCTTGAAGTTGAGCCTTCAATCCCCAAGCTCTTTTCCTTCCTCTAGTTTTCCCCTCCAAGAGTGATGAAGAATGGTGATGAATGGTGGAGAAATCAGATTAGGGGCTGCCCCCCTCTCCTCTATGAATCTGAAATTGATAGTGAATGATGAAGAGTATGGGTTCCCCCTCCTTTTATAGCCAAAATTCCACTAAAGTATGCATTAAGAATTCCCATTAAAGTTCCCCAATGAGAATTCCACCTAAGGTGATGCTTAAAGTATGGCTTTCAAGATTCCAACCAGCTAAAAAATGCTGAACTTTCGGCCCTTAAGAATTCCTCCAAGCATAACCATGTGAAAACTTCAACAAAACACATGCATGCTGCCATTTTCTGGCTTTCCAGCGCAGTCTTAGTATTTTCCTCAACAACTTCTCCACAGATCTCCAAATTAGATGATTCAAGTCCCCATGTTCAGATAACACATAGATCTACAACTTTGCAGAAGGACATTTTGTCCAATTCGGTCTCTAAATATACCTAAATTACGTTTCAACATGGAGGTTGTTTCTGATTTGGCGCCCATAAAGTAAATCTTCCAAGAAACACACTTATGACAACCCCTCAACACATGTGCTGAATTATGGCCAAAAGTGATTCTTACCCATCATATAAGGCTGGAATTTAGGCTGAAAAAGGAGTAACATTCGGACTATCCATGCCTAGGCATGACTAGGAAGGCGTTGGGGCGTATCCTGGCACATGTACTTTTCTGTTCGGCGCAGCAATCGTATTTCCTTCACAATTATCTCTATAGACCTCCGATTTGGATGTTTCAAGTTCCCATTTGAAGCTAAGACATACATCTAAAACTTTGTAGAAGGAAACTTTGTCTAAGTCGGTCTCGAAATGTACGGAATTATCGCTCGAATGTGGTAGGAGATGCATAAACCGCCTAAGTGTTGAAAAACATGCTTGAACTTGTTTTGTACATCGTTTTTCTTCCCTTTTCTTCATGTATTCTCATTTATTACCTGTATTCACTTAACACACCTATTGAATGCAAATGTGACATGATTTAAACAATAAGTGAATCCAAATCATAAGAATTACGGTCTTAAAAACACGTAAAAACACCTCTTATCAAGTGTTAAAGGAGAAGAAGGACGTAGCTAGGATTTACATCACCCAGTGAACCTTTAAATTCTTGTGTCATTTACTGTTTTGTTTTATTGCTTTGCTTTACTATTCATATCATATCATTGAAAGGCTTTAAAAACGGCTAAGCGACTATTTGACTAATACGAACGCTAAGATTTAAAATCATTTTTGTTGTGCTAACACTGATTAAGAGATCTAAGCATTACCCTACTTGGTAATCGCTAAAATCACTAAATCTAAGTCATCTTTCTTGTAGCACCTCAACTAGAGCTCAGCTTTCCAAGCGTTCAAATCTTTAAAAGTGATACGAAATTTTTGAATTCGAAAAAGACTTTAGGGTCTATCCAACCTCCCCCCCCCCCTCTAGACCCTTTCGTATGCCACTTGGGACCACCGCATGTCATAGGCGGGATATTGTCAACATGTAACTAATAATTTTCACTTGCAATATGGAAGTAGAGGTAGGACAGATTCTAGTGATAGCAATTTCGATCCTCCTAAAAACTCGATGTGGTATTTAGTACTAAATTTTACTTAAATCTTGGTACATTTTATTTTAGTGAAGTTCTCATGAGATTTGATTAGTATCTTACTATCAAATTATATTTATTCCATATTTTTCGCAACAGTTTTTAGTGATATTATTTAATAAATTCATTATCCATATATTATATATAGAATATTATTGAAGTAAAAGATGCATAAGTATGATAATTAAAATTACCCTAAATTTTATTGTAAATTTCTAAATATTTTTATAATTTCCATGATTTCTTTAAAATCAAAACGAAATTTTGAATATCCCTGAAATTTCCATCGAAATTTTCTTAAATTTACTACACCAATATCTATCCCAAAATCAAAATTTAAGACCTTGCCTGCGGCAGCTGTTGCCGTTTGGTGACGCGCCCTCGAGAGCGCTACTCCCATGTGTTTGACCTAAGGGTCAAATTGTAATTTTCCTTATTTCTAAATATTTTTTATTTAAATTGTGTTTTAGGCCTTGTGTCATTTTGTGCAATTTAATTTCAAATGCTAGCCTAATTTGTGATTTTATAAAATTAAGTTTTTTAAATCTCAATTTAAAATTTTATGTTTTAGGCTTGTCCTAAAATGGTATATTTCAAAATAGGGTTTTTTATTTAATTTGGAAATTAAAATAAAATAGAATTTTATTAATTTTCCAGATTGAATAAAATTGGGGTTTTGAAATTGTATTTTTAGACTAATTGAAAAAGTAAGACTTTTTCATGTGGATTTCTAATATTGGTTTTTAGAAATTAAAGTCATTAGATCTATTAATTAAATTAGCTTATCTTTACTTACAGTCGGTGAATATTAATTTATGAATTGCATGATAGCATGTTTATATGGTTATGTGGTGATCCCAGTCGAGCCATAGACTAGTAGTTGTAATAATTTAAGGACGGCGTGCCATGTTTTCTTTTCTTGTAATTCAGACTTGAGGACCTTAGTATAGCGTTCGGGGTCCTTAGATTAGATTGGTCAACACCTTGATGGCTTAGGGTGTTTAGGAGTTAGCTTGACTAAGATCACATTTATAGTTTTTATGAAAGTTGTTACTTATAATCTTATGTTGTGTATGATGTGCATGTCTGCGTGATAACTTAAGAAAGATAAGTAACTGAAATTGCGAGACCTTGTTTGAAAAACCCCTTTAATAAATAATAAGTCCATAAATGGATAAATTGGGGGCTCGAAAGTTTCTGATTAGGTCCAGTGCCTTCCATCATTAGATGTTAGAGCGAATAGTGCGAGGAATGTCATCATTGTCTCATGAGTCGTGGAATGGTGGCAAGTTAAGTGTACTTATCTCATAACTAGGCCTTCTATGTGACAAAGTGGTCATATTAGAAGTGCATACGGGTTTCAATTTCTCTAAGGAGTCGTCTACGAGTCATGGGACTACCTGGCTACTGTTATGCTGTGAGAATTTGATGGGTCAGACATAACCACATACTAGTGTGCTGTTGCATCGTGTTCTCGGGACGTATATGAAATGTGAGGCAAAACATCTCGAGGACCACAAGGGAAGTGGATGGGGTCGTTGTGCCCAGTCATGTATTACCGCCCATTGTCTCACGAGTCGTTGAATGAGGTATGGGATACTTGGCAGCTCGAGCCCACTGAGAATTGTCATGTTTCCTATTTTTGTCAATTGGGGTGATGGTATTTGAAAAGATAGTGGGATCACACATCTAAATTCAAAATTCCTTAATTACATGTGATATATCTTAAAACTGGATGTTAATTGTTTCACTTGTTCGCTTATATATAGTAATATCATGAGTATCGTTTATACATGTTTATGGATCCTCAAAAGTAACAAGTTAGATGGCTCAAATTACGTCAATTGGTGTTTGGTTCTAGATGTATCTCATGGTCAAGAATCTTGATTATGTAATCAAAGGAGAAGTCCCATCTTGGCCCAAACCGGCAACTCGTGCTCGTACTTGGAGTATTGGACAAAGTAAATAGATGATGAGGCTTATGTTCGACTTATTATATTGTCTATGATGTCTGACCTCATGATTGAGACATAAGGAAGGGTCAAGCTAGCCAAGGATCTCACCGATGAGTTGGAGAGAACATTTAGAGACAAGACACCAAAGGGTGACTGCTCTCATTGCCCTGGGATGGAACACTTGAGCAAGGATTGTCCTGCTCCCTTCAACTGCCACAATAAAGGTGTGTTTATTATTCAGGTTAATTTGTCAATTAACCATGTTTCTTGGGTGTTTTGACAACTGTTGTGGTACTCACCTTTGCAATGACTTGCAGTTGCTATCAAGAAGCAAATAACTAAATGACAGAGACATGGTCCTGAGAATGGCTAGTGGAGCATCTTTCGCCGCAAAGGCTGTTGCAAAAATCGTCTTAGTTCTTGAGGATAGTAGTAGGTTTGTTCAAGGATGTTCATTATGTTCCTGGATTGATTAAGAACTTAATTTCAGTTTCTGTTTGGACAAAGAAGGGTTTTCTTTTAAAATAAATGATGGTTTTTGTTCAATGTTTTTGGGTTCGAAATTGATCATTAGGGCATATATGCATAACAACCTTTATATTTACCTGCATACTAATTCTCTTGCAATTCAACAAATAAAAAAAGGAAAACGTAAACTTGATGATCTACCTAATGCACAAATCTGGCATGTTAGACTTGGTCATGCATCTAAAGATAGAATTCAAAAGTTGTCAAGTTTTTTTGAGCTTGATGAAGAAGAGAAACTACCGACTTGTGAATTTTGTCTAAAGGATAAAATGACAAAGTCACCATTTGGAAGCCAAATGGAACGTGCCAAGGATATACTTGAGTTAGTTCACTGTGTGGATCACTTAGTGTCAGTACATTAGGGAACTTTTCTTACTTCATAACCTTTACTGACAATTATTGTAGGTATGGTTATTTATATCTTATGAGATATAAGTCTATGGCTTTCGAAAAGTTCAAAGAATTTAGAAAGGAAGTAGAGAAACAAACTGGTAAAAGTATTATGGCTCTTTGATGTGATCGAGGAGGAGCATACATATCCGGCTAGCTCTTGGATTATTTGAAAAAGAACAGTATTCTATCTCAGTGGATGCCGCCTGGAACATCACAATTAAGTGGTGTGTTTGAGCAAAGGAAATCAAACATTGATGGACATAGTTCGGTCAATGATGATGTCCACAGATTTACCAATGTTCTTCTGGGGTTATGCCATAGAAACAGATGCTTACCTATTGAATAGGTTACTGTCAAAGAGTGTTTCTGAAGTGCCGTATAAGACATGGCACAATAAGTCACTCTCGTATAAGTCTTAGAATATGGGGGTGTGCTGCTCATGTCAAGTAGCTGGCGGGAGATAAGTTAGATTATAGATCTATCTTATGTAGGTTTGTGGGTTGCCCTAAGGAGTTCTATGGGTACTACTTCTATCACACCTTGGAACAAAAGGTTATTATTTCAAGGAACACTGTGTTCCTGGAGAAGCAACTCTATAGTGAGAATATAGATAGAATGATAGAACTTGAGAAAACTTAAGAAACACGAAGAAAGGCAAAATGAACCACAAACTGAAAGTACACAAATTTCATCTCTAAGAAGATCCGAAAGGGTCTTGAGACAACCTGAGAGGTGTTATGGCCATTAGTTGCAGGTGGGTATACAAACGCAAGTTGGGAGTACATGGAAACATTACCACCTTCAAGACTCGCTTAGTGGCGAAAGGTTATACTCAGAGGCAAGGAGTTGACTATGAGGAGAGTTTTTTGCCACTCGCGATGAACAAGTCCATTAGGATTTTTTTGGCAATTCATATCTATCTTGATTATGAGATTTAGCAGATGGATGTGAAAACAACTTTCCTCAATGGAAACATTGATGAGGAAATTCATATGGAATAGCCAGAGGGTTTCACATCTAATGGGAGTGAGCATAAGGGTGCAAGCTGCAAAGATCCATTTATGGTCTAAAACAAGCTTCCCCAAGCTAGAATTTGAGATTTGATAAAGCTGTAAAGGAATATGGCTACATCAAGAACGGTTATAAACCGTGTGTGTACAAGAAAGTTTTTGGGAGAGCCATAAGGTTTCTAGTACTCTACGTTGTTGACATTCTTCTCATTGGAAATGATGTAGGAATGTTGCAATCAACGAAGGGTTGGTTGTCGACCCAATTTTCAATGAAAGATATGGGAGAAGCATCCTATGTTCTTAGTATAAGAATACACCGAGATAAGGAAAATATGTTTTTGGGACTCTCCCAATCTAAGTACATAGAACGAGTATTGAAAAGATTCAATATGGAAAATTCTAAGAGAGGATTCATTCCAACAAGACATGGAATCTCTCTTTCCAAGTCAATATCCCCAAAGACTCCCGAGGAAAGAGAGAAACTGTCAATTGTTTCCTATGCCTCGACTATAGGAAGCATTATGTATGCTATGCTATGTACTGGACCAGATGTGGCCGTTTCCAGCCAAATGTAAGGGACGACCACTGGATTGTTATGAAAGTGATTTTAAAGTACTTGAGGCATACTCAAAATCTCTTTCTGGTATACACCAGAAGAAAATTGGAATTGGAGTGCTATTTAGACTCAAGTTTTCAATTAGACATAGATGATCTTAAATTGATATCAGTGTTAGTGTGTATGCCCTTAAATGCCATAAAGAGGATAGATTTATAGGGAATTGATTTGTAACTAAACAATATCTTTTCATAATAAAAGGCATATTCTTGTTATTTTCTTATAGGCATTTGTAAGGTGTGAATGAATAACGTAAAGTCCTTGATAATAAGGCAAACTTTCTACTGCCGATGGATTAGGGAGAATGGCACTAGAAGAGTTTGATCCTTATCATCTAAAATTGGTTCGCAAGCCAAAGAAAGTGTTGACTGGACATCAATGCTAGTTAGAGACTTGTATGATATAAGTTTTGACAGAGAAAGTTCCAGTCGAACACTATGGAAACGGTAGTGGAAACTTATGTCACAGACTCCTCAGTTAGACTGATGTGTTCGAACACGACTCACATCGGTTTTGTCACATGGGTTTTCACTCACTGACAGTCAATGACAAAACTGATAAGTTGTGATAAGTATGCGTGAACCTTAGACCTGAGGAATCAAGTTGAAGATGTACTTGTGACATCAAGTCTGTCATTAGAGTGGTTAGATCCAATTCACCCGTTGGTCGGGTCGACCTCGAAGTGCGACTTGATGGGCAAGTAGCATTCTTAATTCATTAGCAAAATGAGATTTAATCTCTCATAAGTGGATGAGCTAAATATCCTATGCAGTCATGAATGAATAAGGTCAAATGACTTTGGCCAAAGCATTAGAGATATTCATGTTAGACATGAAAATATACTCGATGACCTTGATTCATTATGAGCAAAGCATATGGTCAAGTTCAGTGAGTTTGACTAAACCATGACTCTCACTTGACTGGCATATATGAATAAAAGGTTTATGTTAGGATTATGCCCTCAGATGCCATAGAGGATAGAATGATAGGGCATCTATCTTGTAATTAACTTATTTCAAATTATTATTAAAGGCATTATTTAGTTTTTAAAATTAAATCTTATCTGCATATATAAGTAGTGTAAAACGTTTTGTCCGTGTTTTCAATGCAATCTCTCTACTTCCTACGGGATAGGAAAATTGGCACTAGAGAGATCGACCTTGATTACTAAAAACAAGTTCGCAAGTAGAGTGAAGTCTTTAATGGACAAATAAAGACTTAGGACACTTGAACAATCTTATCTCTGACATGGGAGGGCTTGTCTAGTATCATGGGATGATAGGAGATTAAAATTGTAGGCACATCAGTGGAACTGATATGCTCGAACACGACTCGCATCAGTTCTGTCACATGGGTTTTCACTCTGTGATTGTCAATGACAGAACTGATTATGCATAATAGGTGTAAGTGAACCTTTGACCTAAAACATCATGTTGAAGATGCATTTGTGACGTCAAGTATTTTATTAGAGTAGTTAGACTCAATTCACTCGTTGGTGCGGTCGACTTCGAAATGCAGCTTAATGGGCAAATGGTAGTCTTAGCTGATATCTAAATGGGATTTATTCTCTTATAAGTGAGTGAGAAAGTATCCTATGTGATTATAAATAAATAGAGATCCAAGTCTTTGGCCAAAGCAAAAAGAGATGATTGTGCTAGGCACTAAATCGATCTCGATGATCTCGTATTATTATAATTAATACATATGGTCAAGTCCAGTGAATTTGACATAGCCATGACTCTAACTTGACTGGGGTACACGAACAAAGAGTTTATACTTACACGGTATTTACAATTGGAAGGTTGTGGAATGATCCTATCATTCGTTTTCGTCTAGGTTACGAAGTAGGTCACATGACTGACTAGGTATTACCCACTTTCTTTGGTTTTTTCTCATTGCCAAACAAAACGAACCTAAAGAGTCGCGCTAAAGGATTGATAAAGAAAAACGAAAAAGGAATTTCTACTTTTCTTCTAGGAGTTTTAATTTATTGGATAAATTAAATAATTAATTATTCATTAGATGAAATAATTAATTATATGGATAACATTAATTATTAATTAATTTCCTAGGGAAATATATTAATGAATTAATTTGGTTAATTAATTGATTAATTGTATATAATAAATTATTATTTGAAATAAGAAATTAATTAAACAAAACAAATCCCGGGCTTCTAGAAGGTGTCCAAGAGGACGCCTACTTGGCCAAATTGGGCGTCCCAGAGGAGCTCAATTTTAGGGCTCTTTTGTTTTGACTTGTTCAATAAGTCATGAGATATATGAGGACTCTTTGACTTTGAACAAGAAAGATAATAACATAACTTTCACAACTCTCCTAGAAAGAAAGAAGGAAAAAATGTTCCTCCCCTTTTCTAAACCCTAGCCGTCGGCCCTTAGAGATTCAAATGGGAATTTTTCGATTGTTGATCCATGCATGACAATTTAGAGACGGCGTATTTTTGTTGTTCGAATCGAGTTCAAGATTTGACGATTCAAACAAAGGATCGAAGATTAGGAAACTTCAAATTTTCGACTACTTGGACGAAGAAGAAATTCACCAATGACTTCGTTCTAACGAGTAAGTTTTATTCATTAAGTTTATTATGCAATTTGAATATGCGGTCATTGAATTCAACTTTGGGTTTTAAAATAAATTTTTTTGCAATCCTTCCGCAGCGTTTAAGTTATTTTTCGCGAAACCCAACAGTGGTATCAGAGTCAATCTCTGATTTGCATATTTAATTGTGTTTATGTGATTTATGATATGCATAAGATGAGTTTTTGAACCATGTGATTATGTGTTAATTAAATCTGCGTTTTTATGGTTTCAAGCATGGATTTTGATTTTTTATTTATTGCATATCTGTGTATATTTGTGATGTATGTAAAAAATCAGAAACGAGGAAGAATGGGGCTCAAAGAGCCCCAAACTGTAGCACGCAGCTGCTGTGTGAGAGCAGTGTGCAGCTGCTGCTACATGGCCTGGCCGCTACGCACACGGCCAGGTCGTGTGACCTGGCCACACGCACAAGACCCTACGGGTCGTGTGATATGACACACGACCCGCTGATTTGGGTCCGGGATCCAGGTCTGTAAACATGCTATGTATTGGGTCGAAGTTGGAATTTAGGTTTGGGTAAATTTAATTAGCTGGGTGGGTCAAAAGGATGATGTCCCGGTATAATTTAATTAATCCCAATGAGAAATTTTAATCAATTTCAACGTATTAATTAGATTGGGCTTAATTTAATTAATTCCAAATGGGCCAATTAGATGGGTGATTTGGACTTTAATTAAAAATAGTCCAATAGAAATTAATAGTGTGTGCATGTTTCTCCGAATGAATTAATTTGAGCTCAATTGAATTAAATCCAAGTAGACCAAAAGGATGGTAACTTGGGTTTGATGATATCGAACCCAATAAGATTAATTGGAGTAAAATGTTTAATTGGAATAAATTAATTATTTTTCTTGGAGATTAATAATTTATTTACAGATTAAATATTATTAATTTTTCCTCAACTTGGAAATTACTTGAATATTTGAATTAAGAATATAATTTTTTTTCTTGGATGATTAATAATTAATTTTTTAATCAAATAAAAGTTTTTCCATTTAATGGTTGCTTTAAATCATAATAAAATAGAATTCCATATTTTATGCATTAATTTAGTTGGACTAATATTATTTTAATTAAAGGTAGATATACTTAATTTTAAATTTTGTATATCTAAGTCATCTAGTAGAACTAGAATGATTTTAATTGAAGTAAATATAAAAATTGGGAATTTATTTAAGGACTTTTTAGTTGGACTAAAATTTCAAATATCAACATAAGTGTTTTAATATTGCGAGCATGTATTAAATATTGCAAGCGTGTATTAATTCATGGGAGCATGTCTAATGTGATGGAAACACTGATCATGGACGTAGGTTATGTTTGATTTACTTTTCTTTCAACGGGTTGTTGTTGAAAAATAGTTTAGAATTATTTAAGCTTGTAAAGTTTTGTTTTTCTGCTTTACCTTTACATGTGATGGCCTATTGGCTCGGGCCCTCTAGAAAAGTCCATGATAGAGTGTATATGAATTTATTTATTTAATTCCATGATAATATTGAGGCATATTTATAAGTAGAATAATTTATGCATGTTCGATATGTGATAGTTGCGCTATATAAATTGACTAATGTGCAAATTGAGACCAAACATTTGACAATTTAAATTCTCCCAATTAAATAATACCGAGTTAGAAAAGGATGTGTGACATCCTCTCCCTCTACTAAAATTTCTAAAATTAAAATTACTATAAATGTGTAATGCTTCCCAGTTATGGGGGTTATGCATTTAGAAATAATTTAAAATTTTATTAAGTGCATGGAATGCCTTAATCGAAGCATATTTCACCCCAGAAACCTGTTTGGTTGCAAGGTGAAAATCAAATGTTAGATTATAGGAGTTAGTGGGAATGAACTCGGGTAGTTCACGAGCTTAGAAACCTGTTTGGTTACTGTTTGATGAACTATGGGGAAAGGTATTGAAATATTTATTGGATAAATTGATGTTAGGCATCACTTCAATTAATTTATAGGCCAGAAATCGGTTAGGTTGCAACCCATGTAATTAATTGAGGACTTTAATACCCGTTGTGTAATCGATGTCAATGATGATTCCCGATTTTCACATGGGAGTGTGGGATTCAAAAAATGCAGTGGGAGCCAAGATAAATTTTAAGTCCTTAATTTTTCTTGGTTAAGTCAAATACAAGTAATCTAATTTAATCTGGTTTATTTCTGTAGTTATTTTCTCGTTTATATCTCTCAAAATGACAAACTCACTTTCAATATTACTCGGAAAAAATACTCTTATTGGACCCAATTATGTGGACTGGCTTAAAAATTTGGAGATTGTCCTCAATATGGAATCTCTGGGATACGTCTTGGAGGCTGATATCCCGGCGGCTCCATCCAGAACACGTGCCAACGAGGAAGAGGTCCGAGCCCATGAAAAATGGGTCAAGGACGACATCAGGGTGAGAGAATACATGCTGGGGTCTATGACCAATGAACTTCAAAGGTCACATAATAAGATACCCACTACAAGAGCTATCCTAGCTCACCTGGTGGAGCTCTATGGTGAGCATAGTCGAACTGCACGATATAAGATATCGAAAGAGCTCTTCGGAACCAAGATGAAAGAAAGTGAGAAGGTTGGTGATCATGTCCTCAAAATGATTTCGAGGATCGAGAAATTGGAAGCTCTCGACTTCACCATGAACGCCACCCTTCAAACTGACTTAATGTTTCAGTCTCTTCCTGATTCCTTTTCTCAATTTGTGGTTAACTTTAGCAGCAATGAGATAGAGCAACTTAGCTGGGCTAATGAACAAGTTGGTTACTGCATAATCTTAAATGAAACTAAAGGGAAAGGAAACTGCTTTGGTCATTTCTTCTGGACCTAAAAAGTCTAAGTCTAAGAAGAAGAAAAATAAGAAGCACTCTGACAAGCTTGGAGTTGAAGGGGGTGTTTAAAAGGGTAAGGGAAAGGCTCAAGGGTTTTTATAAGAGCAAAGGATCTAAGAAAACCGACAGATGTCTCGAGTGTGGTGAGCTTGGCCATTGGAAGAGGAACTGTCCCAAATTAGGCAAAGGCGCAAAAGGTATAGAACTTTTTATTTTTGAAACTAATTGTTCTATGACCATTTTTTCTACTTCATGGATTCTGCACTCAGGGGCTAGTGCCCATGTGTGTTGTTTGGAACAGGAACTGCAGAGAAGTAGAAAGTTGGGCTGAGAAGAAGTGATGATCAAAGTAGGCATCGGGAAAGTGTCGCAGCAACTAGAATAGGATCTACTTCGTTATAATTGAATTCTGGACATTTATTGTTTTTAGATAATGTTTTAGTTTTGCCCAAGGGGCTTAAAAATATTGTTTCTATTCCGATCTTAGTTAAGATTGGATATACATTCTGTTTTTCTAAGTTAAATTGCAACATTTATTATGGAAATAAATTAGTTGGCAATGCTTCTTTAGTTAATGGTTTCTATTATTTAAATGTCCATAATTTATCTGATTTAAATGTTGTAACTAAGAAACGTGGTAGGCAAGAAGCTAACTTAAGACTAAAGTGGCATCTTAGACTAGACCATGCTGGAGAGCACAAGATTCACAAAATGAAAAAGACAGGCTTTTAATCTCACTAGGGTCGGATCCTTATCCAACATGTAAATCATGTCTCTTAGGCAAGATGGCTAGATCACCCTTCACCGAGACTTTTGAAAGAGTCACTCAAGTCTTAGGATTAGTGCACACCGACGTTTGCAGACTATTTGGAGAAATGGCTCGTGGGGGTTTCTACTATTTCATCACTTTCACAGACGACTATTCAAGATATGGTCTAGTGTATCTGATGAAGTAAAAGTCTAAATCCTTTGAAAGGTTCAAAGCTTCGGTAGAAAATCAAACCGGGCAACATATTAAAACTTTGCTATCGGATCGTGGATGAGAATATATGAGTGCCAAGTTTGATGAATTCCTTAGAGAACAAGGAATAATGTTACAACTAACACCACCAGCAACTCCTGAATTGAATGGAGTAGCCGAGCGAAGGAACCGAACTTTGTTGGACATGGTTCGTTCCATGCTTAGTTACACTAATTTACCCATTTCATTGTGGGGATACGAACTCCTTACTGCTGCTTATATATTAAACAGATGTCTCTCCAAATCCGTTCCCAAGACTCCGCGTGAGATGTGGAAAAATAGGAGACCAAATCTTAATCATATTAAGATTTGGGGATGTCCTGCTTATGTCAAGAAGACTAAAGTGGAGAAATTTGAGACAAGATTCCTCATGGGACGTTTAATTGGTTATCCTGAAGATTCCATGGGATTCTTCTTTTACCTACATGATGATCAGAGAATCATTGTAGCCCTACTAACCCGCTTCTTTGAAGATGAATTCATTTAGGAAGGGGGAAAAGGTAGAAAGATTGTTCTAGAAGAACAAAATGAAACTCCCTCTGAGACATCTGTCCAAGAACCAAGGTCTAACCCAATAGTAGCACAACCACCACGTAGATCTGGTAGAATACCACATGAACCTGAGAGGTATGGGTATCTACTGCAGAGGGAGCCTAAGCTCCACACTGTAGTACAAGAGGGTCATTAAGATGATCCTTGTACCTATGATCAAGCGATGGTGGATGTCGACGCTTCAAGATGGCGAGAAGCGATGGAAACAGAGATGGACTCTATGCAATCAAACCAAGTCTAGACTTTGGTAGATCGTCCTGAAGGTGTCAAACCTATAGGATGTAAGTGGATCTACAAAAGAAAGATAGGTACCGATGGCAAGGTTGACACCTTTAAAGCCAAGCTCGTAGCGAAAGGGTATAGTTGAAGAGAAGGAATTGACTATCAAGAAACCTTTTCGCCCGTGGCCACGATAAAGTCCATCCAAATACTGTTATCCATAGCTGCATACTTAGACTATGAGATATGGTAGATGGATGTCAAAATGGATTTCATATATGGATTCCTCGAGGAGGATACTATATGGAGAAGCCAAAGGGTTTTGTATCCGAGACCAATATCCATAAAGTATGTAAACTTGAGAGGTCCATATACGATCTCAAGCAAGCATATAGAAGCTGGAATCTCCGTTTTGATGAAGTAGTGAAGGGATATGGCTTCATCAAGAACGAAGATGAACCTTGTGTCTACAAGAAGACTAGTGGAAGCAAAATCTCATTCTTAGTACTATATGAGGATCACATTCTACTTATAGGAAATGACGTAGGAATGCTCACCACAGTCAAGAAATTGCTTTCGAGTACGTTTTCCATGAAAGACTTGGGAAAAACAACTTATATTCTTGGAATTCGTATCTATAGGGATAGAATTAATAGAGTGATAGGTTTCTCCCAAGCCTTTTACTTAGAAAAGGTCCTAAAAAGGTTTAGGATGGAAAGTTCTAAGAAAGGGTTCCTTCCCATGAGACATAGAACTAAGGATATGATTCTCATCTATGGAGGTGGAGACTTGAATATGGAAGGTTACACTGACTTGGACTTCCAGTCTGATGTCGATGACCGCAAACCCACTTCAGGGTTTGTTTTCACGCTTAATAGTGGGGCGGTGTCTTGGAAGAGCTCCAAGCAAAGCACAACCGCGGATTCCACCACTAAAGCTGAATATGTGGCAGCTGCAGAGGCAACCAAAGAAGTTGTTTGGATGAGAAAGTTCCTTGGTGAACTTGAAGTGGTTCCTAGTTCACAGCTCCCGTTGCCACTTTATTGTAATAACAATGGAGCAACAACGCAAGCTAAGGAACCAAGGTCTCATAACAAGTCTAAACACATTGAGAGAAGATTTCACATCATTAGAGAGATCGTTGGCTGAGGAGAGATAGCATCATGCTGTAAGTGAAACTTTGACCTGAAACATCATGTTGAAGATGCATTTGTGACGTCAAGTATTTCATTAGAGTAGTTAGACCCAATTCACCCGTTGGTGGGGTCAACATCGAAATGCGGCTTAATGGGCAAATGGTAGTCTTAGCTGATATCTAAATGGGATTTATTCTCTTATAAGTCAACAAGAAAGTACCCTATGTGATTATAGATAAATAGAGATCCAAGTCTTTGGCCAAAGCAAAAAGAGATGATTGTGCTAGGCACTAAATCGATCTCGATGATCTCGTATTATTATAATTAATACATATGGTCAAGTTCAGTGGATTTGACATAGCCATAACTCTCATTTGACTGGGGTACACGAACAAAGAGTTTATACTTACACAGTATTTACGATTGGAAGGTTGCGGAATGATCCTATCATTCGTTTTCGTCTGAGTTACGAAGTGGGTCACGTGACTGGCTAGGTATTACCCACTTCCTATGGTTTTCTCTCATTGCCAAATGAAATGAACCTAAAAAGTCGCGCTAAAGGATTGATAAAGAAAAATGAAAAAGGAATTTCTACTTTTCTTCTAGGAGTTTTAATTTATTGGATAAATTAAATAATTAATTATATGGATAGGATTAATTATTAATTAATTTCCTAGGGAAATATATTAATGAATTAATTTATCTAATTGATTTAGTTATTTAATTAATTTATTTATTTGTTGGATATAATAAATTATTAATTTAAATAAGAAATTAATTAAACAAAACAAATCCTGGGCTTCTAGAAGGCGTCCAAGATGATGCCTACTTGGCCTCATTAGGCATCCAAGATGAGCTCAATTTTAGGGCTCTTTTATGTTGACTTGTTCAATAAGTCATGAGGTATATGGGGACTCTTTGACTTTAAACAAGAAAGAGAATAACATAACTTTCACAACTCCCCTAGAAAGAAAGAAGAAAAAAGATTCCTCCCCTTCTCTAAACCCTAGCCGTCGCCCCTAAGAGATTCAAGTGGGAATTTTTTTATTGTTGATCTGTGCGTGACAATTTAGAGACGGCGTATTTTCGTTGTTCAGATCAAGTTCAAGATTTGAAGATTCAAACAAAGGATTGAAGATTTGGAAGCTTCAAATTTTTGACTACTTGGAGGAAAAAGAAATTCTCCAACGACTTCGTTCTAACGAGTATGTTTTATTCATTAAGTTTATCGTGCAATTTGAATATGCGATCTTTGAATTCAATTTTGGGTTTTAAAATAAAAAATTTTGAAATCCTTCCGCTGCGTTTAAGTTATTTTTCGCGAAACCCAACAGTTTATACTCGTACGGTATTCACATCGTAAAAGGTTTGGAATGATCATATTCATTCGTTCTTAATAGGGATACGATGTGAGCCACGGGACTGGCTAGGTGTTACTCATATCCTTTTGGTTTCCTCCCAATTGCCTATTGAGACGAACCTAAAGAGTCGCGCTTAAAGGAATTGCAAAAAGAAAAATCATGAAATTAACTTGAGAGAATTTTCAGTATTAGATATCGCGAATAATTAATTAATTAATCATTAGATGATTTTATTAATTAAGTTAATTTGTTAATTAATTTCTTAGAGAAAATTAATTATAGAATTAACATGGATTTAATTAGTTATTTGATTAATTTATTTATTGGATAAATAATATTAATTAAACAAATAAAATTGGACTAAAGCTCGAAAGCTTTAAAACACATAAAGTGGGTAGTTGCTTAGCCAGTCAAGTGTAGTATAAATATACTACTTAGTGAAAATAATAACAAGCCTCCAATTCATTACTTACTCTCCAAGTCAAAAAGTCTTCAATCTCTCTCTCTCCCCCTCTAGCCGAATTCAAGGAGCAAAAGAAGAAAAAATTTCGTTTTTGATTCCGGTGTGGCAATTTAGAGACAGCGACAAGTTTGTTGTTCAGAGAAGGATCGTGAAACCTGGTTCAGAAATTCAAAATCCACGAAGAAAGGTTCATAGTTCTAAACACGATTTAAATATACGTAATCGAGATAAACCACTTGGATTTGTTTATTTTCCGCTGCGTTTTTATTACTAAAAAACCCAACTGTGGTATTAGAGCCACTCTCTGATTTCCGTATTTAATCGAATACGTGGATTATGTATTTTTCGTGATTTTTATGCGTTTATTCTTGGATATTATTGAATGATAATATGTGAATTGAAAAATCAAAATTGTGTGAGAATCGGGGGTCGACATGCGCGACGTGCACAGTTCGTCGTGCGCGCAAGCGCACAACACCTGGCCAGGCTCCGTGCCGTGTGTTGGGCTCACGGCGTGGCCTCGGGGGCCCGGGTCCATGACTCGAGTCCTAACGGGTCGGGTCAAAAAAAATTTAGGGTCCAATTTTTTAAATAAACGAGTATTGGGTTATTTTAATTATCCGGATGGGGTCAAAAGAATGATGACACAAATTTTAATTAAATGAGCCCAAATAGGTTTAATTAAATTGTTGGGCATTCAATAAATTGGTTTTGGGCTTGATTAATTGAATTTAAATATGTCAATGGTTGGTAATTTATATTTGATGAAATCGAGCCCAATTGGTTTTTATTGAATATTAATTATTTAAGTAAAATAATTAATTAATTATTCTTGAAGGATTTTTTTAATTAATTAATTAATTTAAATAGTACATTCTCACTAGATGGTTCATTATCATAAATGTCAATAAAATTTGGAATTTTATTGAAGAGATTAATTAGTTGGACTAATTAATTATTAACTTAATCACCAACATAATTGCTTTATTTATCGCGAGCGTGTATTATATCAGGTGACATTATCCATGGGCTTAGGTTCTTTTCTTTTGAATGTATTTCTTTTTATAGGTTGTAAGGGCCGGATTTGAGCCCATTATTTTATTTCTAGAATTATGTATAGGTTGTTAAAATAATCTCATGTAATAGATAGAAATAGAATAGGCCTTAAAAAGGAGATCAATCCAAAAGAAGAGAAGATTGGAGCCCAAGAAGAATATCTAGGCTTATTTTTCGGTTTTATGATGGCCCATTGGCTTAAGCCATCTAGAAAAAAGCCCATAGATAAATGTGTTGTTTTTATTGCTTTCGATGCATGTTCATTAGTTGTATGAAGCATGTATGTAGTTAATATGCGCTATATAAATATGATAATGTGCAAAGTGAGACTTAGATAAATGTTTAAAATATGAATTCTCCCAAACAAAACTGATACTAAGTTAGTAAGGGGCTCTAGGCGTCCTTTCACTCCACTAAACTTCATAGAATTAAGATTTAAACCTAGTATATGGCATCTTCCCAGTAAGTGGGGGTCATATATCAAGATTTAATTCTAAAATTTTAAAGTGTATTAGATGCCTTAATCGAGACATATTTCACCCCAAATATCGTTAAAGGGTTGCAAGGTGAAATTCATATGTTAGATTATGAGGAGTTAGTGGGAATGAACTTAGATAGTCCACAAAACCTATAAATTGTTAAAGGGTTGCGGTTTTGATGGATTATGGGAAAAAGAAGATTGGACCGTCTATTGGATAGATTGATGTTGGACATCACTTTAGTTAAGTAATGGACCAAATATCATTAAAGGGTTAACATCCATTACATTAATTAAAGAACCCAATCTCTACTACGAAGCAATAAACAACGATCACTTCCGTTTTTCACAGTGGGAGTGTGAATCTCGAAAAATGTAGTGGGAGCCAAGTTATAAGTAGAAGTCCTTGATTTTAAACTTGGTTTTAGTTTAAGTTACAAATGTCTAATAAAGTCTTGTTCATTTTCTGTAGTTATTTGCTTTTTCTCTCCCAAAACAAAAATGACTATCAACCCACTTCCGTTTTACTTTTAAAGAACATCCTTACCAGACCCAACTACGTGGATTGGCTAAGGAACCTGAGAATTGTTCTCAACATGGAGTCATTGGGGTACGTGTTGGACACGGACATCCCTGCTCCGCCTGCCAGAACACGTGACAACGAGGAAGAAGTCCAAGCTCATGAGAAATGGGTAAAGGACGACGTCCGAGTGTGTGCGTACATTCTTGGCTCGATGAAAAACGAGCTTCAGAGGCCCACGAAAAGATGACCACTGCGAGGGCTATCTTGGCACACTTGGTCGAGCTCTATCGTGAGCACAGCCGCACTACTAGATATGAGATATCTAAAGAGCTCTTCGGAGCCAAAATGAGAGAAGGTGAAAAAGCTGGGGATCATGTCCTCAAGATGATCTCGAGGATTGAAAGATTGGAGGCTCTCGATTTTACAATGAACCCACAACTTCAAAGTGATCTTATTTTGCAGTCTCTTCCTGATTCTTTTTTCCAATTTGTCATGAATTTCAATTGTAACGAGATTGAATGCAACTTAGCTGGGCTAATGAATAAATTGATCACTGCACAATCTAAATTGAAGCGCAAGGGAAAAGATTTCTGGGCCCAAAAAGGCTAAGAACAAGAAGAAGAAAAACAAAAAGCATAGTGGTGAGGTTGGAGCTCAGTGTGGTGTTGATAAGGGAAAATGGAAATATCCTGTGAATCGCAAGCGTAAAGGGCCATAAAAGATGGATAAATGCCTACACTGCGGTGAGCTAGGCCACTAGAGAAGGAACTATCCAAACATGGGCCCAGGCGCACAAGGTATGGAACTTTATGTTCATGAAACTTATTTTTCTATGACTGTTTTCTCTACATCTTGGATATTTGATTTTGGAGCTAGTGCTCACATTTGTTGTATGCATCAAGATCTGGTGCGAGGAAGGAAGTTGGACAGTGATGAGGTGAGGATCAAAGTAGGCAGCGGGCAAAGCATCGCAGCTACTGGAATTGGATCTACCTCATTACTTTTAAATTCTTTCTATTTCTGGATAATATTTTAGTTTTGCCCAACGGGCTTAAAGACATTATTTCAATTCCCGTTTTAGTTAAACTTGGTTATACTTTCCGTTTTATTAATGAACACTGCAATATTTATTATGGTAATAAATTAGCGGGCTTTGCTTCTTTAGTAAATGGTTTGTATTACCTTAATGTCCAAAATAAGTGTTCTGTAAATACTATACAAAGGAAACGTAGTAGGCAGGGAATTAACCAAAGATTGATCTGGCATCTTAGACTAGGCTATGCTGGTGAACACAAAATTCACAAGATGGACTAATCGGTCCATTGGGATTGGATCCCTATCCTACTTGTGAATCTTGTCTCAAAGGTAAGATGGCTAGATCTCCCTTCACAGGGACTTTTGAAAGAGCCTCACAAGTCTTAGGTTTAGTGCATACTAATGTTTGTGGACCATTTGGCGAAATGGCTCAAAGAGGTTTCCTTTAATTTATTACATTCACTAATGACCATTCAATATATGGCCTGGTGTACCTGATGAAGCATAAGTTTGAATCCATTGACAAGTTCAAAAAATTCAAGGCTTTAGTGGAAAATCAAACTGGGCAACATATAAAGGCCCTTCGAACTGGTCGAGGGGGAGAATATATGAGTGCAGAGTTTGATGAATACCTTAGAGAAAATGGTATAGTATTACAACTCTCACCTCTATCGACACCATAGTTAAATGGAGTAGCAGAGCGAAGGAATCGCACCTTCTTGGACATGGTTCGCTCCATGCTCAGCTACATTGACTTACCCATTTCACTTTGGGGTCATGCGCTACTTACAGCTATACACATTTTAAATAGATGTCCATCCAAGTCCATTTCTAAGGCTCCATATGAGATATGGAGAAATTAGAAACCAAGTCTTAATTACATTAAGATTTGGGGATGTCCTGCTTATGTCAAGAAGACTAAAGTGGACAAGTTGGAGGCTAGATCCTTAAAAGGGCGTTTCGTTGGTTATCCTGAGGATTCCATGGGATACCTCTTTTACCTGCATGATGATCAAAGGATCATCATAGCTTTACAATCCCACTTTCTTGAAGACGAGTTCATTCAAGAAGGAGGAATAGGTACAAAGATTTTTCTGGAAAAACAAAATGAAACTCCACTGGATACATCTACACAGGAAGTGAGAACCAAACCTTTTTTAACACAATCACAACCACGAAGATCAAGTAGGGTACCTCAACCTCCTGAGAGGTATGGATATCTATTATAGAGGGAGCTTAGTCTCCATTTTGTGATGGAGGAGGGTCATGGAGATGATCCCTCCACTTATGATCAAGTGATGGTGGATGTGGATGCTACAAGATGGCGTGAAGCTTTGCAAACCGAGATTGATTCGATGCATTCAAACCAAGTCTGGAAACTTTGGATCGTCCTGATGGGGTAAAACCAATTAGGTGCAAATGAATTTACAAGATAAAGATTGGTGTTGAAGGCAAGGTTGACACCTACAAAGCCTGGCTAGTGGCAAAAGGGTATAGTCAAAAGGAAGGAATTGACTACCAAGAGACCTTTTTGCCAGTGGCTATGATCAAATCAATAAGGATCCTACTTAAAATAGCGGCTCACCTAGACTATGAGATATGGAAAATGGATGTCAAAACTGCTTTTCTAAATGGATTCCTAAAAGAGGATATCTATATGGAACAGCTTAAAGATTTTGTATCCAAGAATGATATTCATAAGGTGTGTAAGCTTGAGAGATCCATTTATAGGCTCAAGCAAGCATCTCGTAGCTAGAATCTACATTTTGATGAGGCAGTCAAAGGGTTTGACTTCATTAAGAACAAAGGAGCCATGTGTCTACATGAAGGTTAATGAGAGCAAGATAACATTCCTTGTGTTATATGTAGATGACATAGTACTCATAGGGAATGATATGGAATGATCACCACTGTTAAGAAGTGGCTTTCGAGTGCTTTCTCCATGAAAGACTTGGGAGAGGCAACTTATATTCTAGGGATTTGAATCTACAGAGATCAAACTAATAGAATGATAGGGCTCTCTCAATCCCTTTACTTAGAAAAGGTCCTAACAAGGTATATGATGGAGGATTCTAAGAAAGGGTTCCTACTAATGAGACATGGGGTGCATCTATCGAAATCTATGTGTCCTCAAAGTGAGGAAGATAGAAAAAAGTTGCCATATGCATCTGCAGTGGGTAGCCTGATGTACGCGATATTTTGTACTAGACCTGACATTGCTTATGCAGTAAGCTTTGTTAGTCAATTTCAAGCAAACCCTGGCAAGGACATTGGTTAGCTTTGAAGAATATCCTAAAGTATCTAAAGAGAACTAAGGATATGATTCTCATCTATGGGAGTGGTGACCTAACAGTGGATGGGTACACTGACTCGGATTTTCAATCAGATGTCGATGACCGGAAATCCACCTCAGGATTCGTATTCCCCTCAACGGTGGGGCGGTGACTTAGAAAAGTTCCAAGCAAAGCACAACCGAGGACTCCACAACAGAGGCTGAATACATAGCTGACTCTGAGGCTGCTAAAGAGGCAGTTTAGTTTAGGAAGTTCATAGAAAAATTTCAAGTGGTTCCATCTCGTTGCCACTTTATTGTGACAACATCGGAGCAATAGCGCAGGCAAAGAAACCCAAGTCTCACAACAAGTCCAAACACATTGAGATGAGATACCACATCATAAGAGAGATCGTTACAAGATGAGAAATATATGTTCATAAAATAGCCTCAGCTAACAATATCGCTGACCCATTGACCTAGCCATTGGCACAAGCGGTGCTAGAAAAACATGTGGAAGGGATAGGTATAAAATACCATAGCAAATGGCATTGAGTGCAAGTGGGAGATTTTTAGTGTGTATGCCTTCAAATGCCATAAAGACGATAGATTTATAGGGCATTGATTTGTAAGCAAACAATATCTTTTCATAATAAAAGGCATATTCTTGTTGTTTTCTTATAGGCATTTGTAAGGTGTGAATGAACAACGTAAAGTCCTTGATAATAAGGCAAATTTCTACTCCCTGTGGGTTAGGGAGAATGGCACTAGAAGAGTTTGATCCTTATTATCTAAAATTGGTTCGCAAGTCAAAGAAAGTGTTGACTGGACATTAATGCTAGATAGGAACTTGTATGATATAAGTTTTGACAGAAAAAGTGTCAGTCGAATACTATGGAAATGGTAGTGGAAACTTATGTCATAGACACCTCAGTTAGACTGATGTGTTCGAACACGACTCACATCGGTTTTGTCACATGGATTTTCACTCACTGACAGTCAATGACAAAATTGATAAGTTGTGGTAGGTACGCGTGAACCTTAGACCTGAGGAATCAAGTTGAAGCTGTACTTATGGCATCAAGTCTGTCATTAGAATAGTTAGATCCAATTCACCCGTTGGTGTGGTTGACCCCAAAGTGCGACTTGATGGGCAAGTAGCATTCTTAACTGATTAGCAAAATGGGATTTATTCTCTCATAAGTGGATGAGCTAAATATCCTATGCAGTCATGAATGAATAAGATCAAAAGACTTTGGCCAAAGCATTAGAGATATTCATGTTAGACATGAAAATATACTCGATGACCTTGATTCATTATGAGCAAAGCATATGGCCAAGTTCAGTGAGTTTGACTAAACCATGACTCTAACTTGATTGGGATATATGAATAAAAGGCTTATACTCGTACTGTATTCACAGCATAAAAGGTTTGAAATGATCATATCCATTCGTTCTCAATTGGAATACGATGTGAGCCACGGGACTAGCTAGGTGTTACTCACATCCTTTTGGTTTCCTCCCAATTGCCTTTTGAGACTAACCTAAAGAGTCGCGCTTAAAGGAATTGCAAAAGAAAAAATGATGGAATTGACTTGAGAGAATTTTCGGTATTAGATATTGCGAATAATTAATTAATGAATCATTAGATGATTTTATTAATTAAGTTAATGTGTTAATTAATTTCTTAGAGAAAATTAATTATAGAATTAACATGGATTTAATTAGTTATTTGATTAATTTATTTATTGGATAAATAATATTAATTAAACAAATAAAATTGGACTAAAGCCCGAAGGCTTTAAAACACCTAAAGTGGTTAGTTGCCTAGGGTTATTATTTTCTAGTGTAGTATAAATATACTACTTAGTGAAAATAATAACAAGCCTCCATTTCATTACTTACTCTTCAAGTCAAAAAGTCTTCCATCTCTCTCTCTCCCTCTAGCCGAATCCAAGGAGCAAAAGAAGAGGATTTTTCATTTTTGATTCCGGCATGGCAATTTAGAGATAGCGACAAGTTTGCTGTTCAGAGAAGGATCGCGAAAGCTGGTTCAGAAATTCAAAATCCCTGAATAAAGGTGCATAATTCTAAACACGATTTAAATATACAAAATCGAGATGAACCACTTGGGATTTGTTTATTTCCTGCTGTGTTCTATTGCTAAAAAAACCCAACAATCAGGATATGTTTTTATACTCAATGAAGGAGAGGTAAGCTGGAAAAGCTCCGAGGAGGAGACGACATCTGACTCTACCACAGAAGTTGAGTAGTTCCATCTATTACTAATCTTGTACTTATGTACTGTGATAATAATGGAGCTATACCTCTACCTAAAGAGCCTAGGTCTCACCAAAGATCCAAACACATCCTTAGGTGATATCATCTCATCTAAGAAATAGTAGAAAGAGGCCGTGTTCGAGTAGAACGGATCGACTCGGCGGAAAACGTAGCAGACCCCTTGACCAAGGCCCTAAGTTAAAATGTATTTCAAAAACATCTGGAAATGATGGGACTTAACTACATGGACAAATGGCTCTAGGGCAAGTAGGGAGTTGATAGTGTTATTTGGCCGGTGAGCCATTGTTTAGGCTTAGCCATTTCATTTGTAAACACAATAACAGTCTTGTTTTAAGTATATTAAATGTCTTTATTTATGGTGTGCTTATTTATTGTCATTTACTTATGTTAGTATAGATAAAGATCCCATGGATTATATTATGGTTACGGGAGCGGTCGGGATATCTATGGATGTTAGTGTTATGCCCTCAAATGCCATAAGAGGATTGAATTATAGGGCATTGAATTGTAACTAAACATTCTTATATTAATAAAAGGCATTTCATGTTGTTTCTTATAGGCATTTGTAAGGTTTAGTAAACAACGTATAGTCCTTGATAGTAAGGCAAACCTTCTACTCCCTATGGGTTAGGGAGAATGGCACTAGAAGTGTTTGATCCTTAGTATCTAAATTGGTTTGCAAGTCAAAGAGAGTATTGACTGGACATCATTACTGGATACAGACTTGTATGATATAAGTTTTGACAGGGAAGTGCTAGTCGAACACTATGAGTATGTTAGTGGGAATTTATGTCATAAACACATCAGTTAGACTGATGAGTTCGAACACGGCTCGCATCAGTTATGTCACATGGGTTTTCACTCAATGACAGTCAATAACAAAACTGATAAGTTGTAATAGGTATGTGAACCTTAGACCTGAGTAATTACGTTGAAGATGTGCTTGTCACATCAAGTCTGTCATTAGAGTAGTTAGATCCAATTCACCTGTTGGTGGGGTTGACCTTGAAGTGTGGCTTGATGGGCAAGTAGCAATACTAACTGATTAGCAAAATGGTATTATTCTCTCATATGTGAATGAGCTAAATATCCTATGCCGTCATGAATGGGTGAAGTCAAAGACTTTGGCCAAAACATTAGAGATACTCATGTTGGACATAAGAGTATACTCAGTGACCTCAATTCATTATGAGTCGAGCATATGGTCAAGTCCTGTGAGTTTGACTAAACCATGACTCTCACTTGACTGGGATATAATAATAAAGAGTTTATACTCGTACGGTATTCACAACGTGAAAGGTTTGTAATGATTCTATTCATTCGTTCTCAATTGGGATACGATGTGGGCCATGAGACTAGCTAGGTGTTACCCACATCCTTTTGGCTTCCTCCCAATTGTCTTTTGAGATGAACCTAAAGAGTCTCGCTTAAAAGAATTGCAAAGGAAAAATTATGGAATAAGACTTGAGAGATTTTTTTTGGTATTTGATATCGAAATAATTAATTAATTAAATCATTAGATGATCTTATTAATTAATTAAGTTAATGTGTTAATTAATTTCTTTATGAAATTAATTATAGAATTATCTTGGATTAATTAGTTATTTAAATAATTTATTTATTGAATAAATAATATTAATTAAATAAATAAATTAAACCACAAATATGGACTAAAGCCCGAGGGCTTAAAAATGCCCAAGTGAGCATCCACTTTGGATGCCTAGAGCCTTAATTATTTCCTTGTGTAGTATAAATACAACTAAGTGGAAATAATTAACCCTAGCCTTATAATTGTCTTTCTCTCCAAGTCATAGAATTCAACTTCTCTCTCTCTCTCTCTAGCCATCCATAAGGAAAGGAAAATAAAAAATTTTCCCTCTCAATTCCGGCGTGATGATTTAGAGGCGGTGGCTGTTTTGTTGCTTGGAAAAAGGATCAAAAGCCGGTTTAGAATTTTCAATAACATGAAGAAAGGTACACTTTCTTTAACATGACTTGAATATATGAAATCGGAGATGAACCACCGCGGGTTTTAAATTTTTCGCTGCATTTTATATGTAAAAACCTAACAATGGAATGCTCTCAAAGACCGAAATCCTAAAATGCGTTCCAAGTCATAGAGGCTGTGAAATGTGGAATATCACGGGTCTCGTCAAGACTTGTTCGTGTATGTAACTCTTACTAGAGATTGACGTGGTCCATTGTTAATGGCCGGATGAGTCAGTACATGCACACAGATTCATACTTTGGAGAAGTATAGAATTGAACGATCCTGCAAGGATTCCTCGTTGGTTCTGTCGAACATGGAGTCCTTTGGTTTCGTAGTGTAAGATTAGACCTTAAATCTGTGATGTCATTGGGAAGGGTTCTATCCACTATACTTTGATATGCACGTGCATTTCAGGAGAGTTATATGGCATATATGTTGGGTATAATCTGATAGTACAGCGGAACAAATGACAGTTATCATAGGATTCATCAAGGGTCAAGTACTCGGCATTTCCTATGCTGTTTCGAAAATCTAAATGATCAATTAAAGCCTTTGATCAAAGAGGTTGTCTAATAAGAGGGATTGATTGTCCTGGCTTGGAAGACTGGATCATTAGATGTCACAACACAGTCATAGTTTCTAAGGTTATTAAGGTTCGACCGTCGCCATACCCTAAACCATAGACGTGAAACTGATGAAGGGATTTTACTCACATGAAGATCGTAACCTGGATAGATTTACTTTTTATCATTAACATCTAGGAAGTCGTGGCGATATTTCTAGACATCGAACCATGACCGATAGGTTCTTTGGGTTAATTGATGAAGTTAATCCAAGGCCTAGTTAATTATTGAGAATAATTAATCTAGCCTATGGGAGGACTTATTGCTAGCTTGTTAATGAGCCTGAGGGGTCACACACATAACTTAGTGTAGTACCTATTGGCTAGTTAATTCTTTGTGAATTAATGGAGAGATTAATTAAATGGGAAAAGGAATATATATTAAATAGTATTAATTAATGATAGTCTTATAATTTAATATTAAAATATTAAATTGGGAAAGATTAATTCATTAATATGTAAAAGAAAATAATATGTGTGTGTGTGTGTGTACACGAGCGTATGTGTATGTGTATTTTTGGTGGAAAGATTTTATCTTGTTCACCAAGTTTATATATATAGGGATAATTACACTCAGCATCCTAAGGTATTTCGAAATTACAAAAAACATCTCCTAGTTCAATAGATTACATCTAACATCCTCATGTTTCATGTATTGATGTAAGAAAGATTTGATGAAAAGTGTCAAAAGACGTAAATTTCCTTACAGAATATTTTTTTAAAAAAAGAAAAAACATAAAAAAAAACTGAATTACCATATTATCCCCTTCACATCTTTAGATTTACTTCTAATATCAATTCTTAAATAAAAATTTAAACTTAAAAGAAAAGTAATTATATATTTATATATGTATATGTATATGCATATATGTGTGTGACTGCATGTGTGTGAATGTGTGTGAGTGTGTGTGTGCGTGTGAATGTGTGTGTGAGTGTGAGTGAGATGGTGTGTGTGCGTCAGAGAGTGTGTGTGTGTGTGTGACTGCGTGTGTGTGAGTGTGAGTGAGATGGTGTGTGTGCGTCAGAGAGTGTGTGTGTGACATAGTGTGTGTGCGTCAGAGAATGTGTGTGTGACATAGTGTGTGCGCGTCAGAGAGTGTGTGTGTGTGTGTGTGTGTGTAATTGTGTGTGTGTGTGCGTGCGTGAGGGTGGGGTGGGGTGGGGTGGCAATGGGGGGGTGGGGAAGATGGATAAGGCGACTACTGTTCCCCACCCTTTTTTTTTCTTTTTCTTTTTTATTTATTTTTTAAAGTAATATGTTGTTTAAATTATTTTGTTTAGAAATTAAGTTTATTAAAATATAATTATTAAATTTATTTATAAATTTTATAAATTAAATTAAAATATATAAACTATTACATAATCTAAATTATTATATAAACTCTTACATATAAATTTAAATAAAAGATTAAAATGATATTTTATAAATAATTTTTTAATATAATTTTAATAATTTCTATTTTATTTTATTTTCTTGATAACATTTTTTTTATAATTATTTTATACTTTTTATACACAACATTACAAATAACACCTATACTTTTACAAAATATTGCAATTTACACCAAAATGATATACTTGTCCGACTATTATAGTGTTTTCATGTCCAAAAAAGGACAGGGGCATTTTCAAAAGTTTACCAAAAATTTTAACGGCGCCGTACAGTAACCCTAACGGAAGGTGCTACTTGTTGGACAGAATGAAACGTTGGGATGTTAGATGTAATTTATTAAACTGGAGGATTTTTTTTGTAATTTCAAAATACCATAGGATGCTGAGTGTAATTATCCCTATATATGTGTGTATCTTAATAATATATTTTGTAGGATCTATTTTAATTAGTTAGCAACTAATTAATATGAAAAAATCTCATAAATATATTAGTAAAGTTATTGGATAGATATGGTATATTTGATATGATCTCAAATATATGAAAATATCTAGTTAAGGAAAAAATAAAAGAGAAAGGAAATAAAAAATTTATACATATATATATATATATATATGCATACGCCTCTCTATAAGAGAGAGAAGTAGGCGTGTATGTGTGTGTTTCCATTTGTGTGGACTCTATATATATGTGTATTCCATCTTTTGAAAAGATGATGAAGAGATCCAATTCCTCAAAAAGACTCTCTCTTGGTGGTCCCAAGTGGCATACGAAAGGGTCTAAAAAAGGGGGGTTGAATAGAACCTGAAGTCTTTTTCGACTTCAAAAATTTCGTATCACTTTAAAGGTTTGAACGCTTTGGATGACTGAGCGCTTGGGTCAAACGCTTCAGAAAAAGTTAACTTATACTTAAGTGATTTTAGCAATTTACCACAGTAGAGCAACGCTTAGATCGCTTAATTAGGGTTAGCACAGCGGAAATGACTTTTAGCGTTCTTTTACTTAATTTAATCGCTTTGCACTTTAACTTGTCTCTTTCAAAGATAAATGATGTAATAATAATAATAATAATAATAAGACAAATAAGGTAAATGACACAAGATATATAAGGTTCACTGGGTGGTGTAATCTCAGCTACGTCATTCTTCTCCTTTTTCACTTGGAGGAATTTACTAGAATGATTTTCGAAGAGTCACACAGAATCTTCTACACGATAGTAAAGGGTGAAAATGATCTTAGGCTCCTTGATCACACAGACTTCAGCACCAATGAAGATCGTCTTCTTCAAGCTTCTCTCACTCAGATATACGGCCAGAAAGGGTTCAACAACTTTTCTCACTCAGATGAAAGGTTGAGGTTTGTCACTAGGGTTTTGTTTGTTTTTGAAAAGATCAAACAACTTGGAATATCTCAATTGGAATTTTGAATTTCTTCTTTGGAAGATGTTTGAGATATTTGTGACGGTCTGGAATGTAGATAAAAAGCTTGAAAGATTTGGCTATGGAGTTTCTAAGCATTTTCTCAGCAAGTTTTTCTTGTGTCTGTACGTAATTGTCTCTTATAGAAATTGTATATCTCTATTTTTAGGGTTTGCTAGGGTAAGGTATTTATAGGCAATTTCTTAGGATCTGTCCGTTGGACATATGTAGGAGCGTGCCTCTCATGGGGCGCGTGAGTATACCTTTTCTCTGACATTCCTGAAAGTTCGTTGAAGCCGATTGGACGGGAGCAGCTGGAATTCTGAATCTTCTGACAGTCTGGTCAAAAGGTGGCTTGTCCACAAGTCACATTAGCTTATCACAATTAATGCTCTTATCAGGTATTTAATGCATTTTGAATTTAATTCCCGTTGGAAATAAATGCCCGTTGAATGATTGCATTTAAGTCCTTCATGATTTGAGGATTTATTTCAGGTGATTCTGATATAAGTCGCTTGAGGGATTTCGAGCGCTTGATCCATAAATCCTGAAATGAGATCTTTTAGCGTTTGACAGACGCTAAGAAGAAAATCTTTATCTCCGGTTGACTTCAGACGCTGGTCTTCAACTTCTTCTCTAATAGACTCACCTAGAATTCTACTAGTGATTCAGTCACTAAGACTTAGTCTAAATTCTACAAGATAAAAATTACAAGCCTATAATAAATTACAACTTTCAAACGCTTATACATCATTCTTATGAAAAACGGAAACTTACATTGTATTTTTGGGGTCTAACATTAAATCCTATCTTGTCATCATCAAAACATCTAACATGAAATTTCCTAACAATTTCCCCCTTTTTGATGATGTCAAGACTGTTATAACTCTTTTATAATTTAAGAGTTACTTAAAAAGAAAAGGCCCAAAGGAATATAAGTTAGCGTTTGAAAAGTTAGTAAAGTTAGCTAAAGTTAGATTAGCTTCAACAAGATGTTTCAGCGTTAAAACATTCATTCATTGAAAGAATTTAAAGCATACATGTTTTACTCTGAAGGAAAACCATAAATAAAAACGATAAAACAAAAAGGAAATCAATCACTTTTTCTGTCGCTTCGCTCTTTCTTCGCCTTGTAGAACTTCTAACGCTAGTTCCAACAAGAGACGATCAATATCGATCATTGTCGTATGTTGAACTTCATCATAATCATGTCTACGAAGTCTGGCGCTTTCATTTAGTTCTAACAACCTTTCCGTCCAGTCCCTTGGTGGAATACCAAGTTCACGAATTAAGTCATGATAGATATCTCTTTGTCGATCATTTGACGGTCTCCAATTGATAGGTCGTAGTAGCGGTCCGGCATAGGCAGGAAATCCCATACTTTCTAAGAACTCGGGGTCCAATTCTGGAAGCGCGTACTTTCCGAGATAATACCTTGGCTTTCTTTTCTTAGATAGCATTTTCTTAATGCTTACTAATTCTTCGAACAATGAACGCCACTGTTTATTATCTGTCTTGGAAATCGCTTTGGACTTTTCTTTATCTTCCCCCTTCTTGACATTATCAAGGGAGGTCTTGAGTTCAGTGACATCTCGGCGCAAGAGTCTAACTTCTTCGACGAGAAGAGCAACTTGTTGAGCGACACTCTGAGCGGCGGCATCGGATGAAGCGTGTCTTTCAGTATGAGCCAAGGCGCTCTGAGCTAAGTGACGGTTGAATTCAGATGAGAGCTCAGCGATAAGGGGTGATATGCTTTGCATGATAGCAATAGTGCTTTTATTTGCAGTGTTTCCAATATCACGACTCCGCGTATCCGACACTATGCGGATATGTCTATCAGCAACCTCAAAGATCTTGAAACAGGAACCCTCAATGTTGGTAAGCGAGTTCCGGACTGCCTGTCTGAAGTCTCTGGCTTCTGAATTGCTCAGAATCTGAATCGGAAGAAGGACGCTTTGGGGACGAGAGAAGTCCGTAAGATTTTGAAACTGCAGCCTTACCTTTGGATTTATCTCTGATAAAAGGTTCTTCAGGCGCTTGAGCAATTTCAGCGTGCACTTCTTCAATCGCTCGATCCATGATAGGATCTGCAATCGCTGGGGGCTCGACCACTGGGGCGCTAGAGGGATCTGGAAGTTGAGCGTCATCCTCAGTAGGAGCACTTTCTTCTTCTGTAATTTCGATGGAGGGAGAAGGTTCTCTAAGACCAATAACCCAGAGGGAGCCAAGGGCTTCCATCACATGCCTTGGACTGATCAGGCTAGATTGCGGGATAAAGAATATAGCGTTTTCACGCTCTTCGGTACTTAGTGCAAGTTGCACACCTTCCGGTAAAGCAATCCCTGAAGTATAACAGTTGAAGAAGTCTAAAATCAAAGGCATGAGCGCTTGAGCTGCTTCTTGGTCCACTGGCCTAATTAGCGATATTATCTTGGCCACTTGAATATTTGATTCACTAAAGAGCACGGGGTGAAGAGTATATCCTCGAAAATTGTAACACCCAGAAAAGTGATTGAAACTGATGTCTAGCGCTTGGGCATTTTCAAACACCGCTCTCATTGCTCTGTGGAACTCAGCGAACTCAGCGCGTTCATTTGAAACATCCACACGAATCTGACTCTAGCCTGGAAGAAGAGGTTGTTTACTTGATGAAGCGTCTTCATTTAGGTCAGGAAAGACTCGTTGAACAAACCCGGCATGAGGATGCAAAATGTAGCGTCCACCTTGGCTGTATAAGGCAAGTTGCTGGCGAATGTAGCTTTCGATTGGTTGTCTATATCGTGGCAAAGCGCTAACATTCCCTGCAATAACCTGACGCTGTTGAAGCAAAAAGGTTGCATAACCTCGGTGTCTGTACTCTATTTCGAAATCGAACAAAAATGGATATCTGATCAGTTCTTCAATGTTGTAGAAGTGAAGAACAAATTCTTCAGCTCACTTGGCTGTATTCATCATCCAACGTTTTCCAAGTTTGTCCGCTTTCTTTTGCTCTTTGTTAGCAGCAAGGAACTTCTCAAAACGTTCCGTCTCTTCATCATAATCGCCAGCCCATAATCTGGCTAGATATTCACGAGCCTCATCTTCTATTCACGAGTTGACCGGATTTGGGCGCTCCGCAACAAGCGGTCCTTTACCTTTCCATAACTTAAGTGGATTAGGAGAGAGAGCGTTCTGGGGAGACTTGACAACGGAGGGGAGGGCTGAATAGCCTATCTTGTTGAGATCTTCTTCATCTGGATCTTTGTTCCAATCACCCATGTGGGGGTTCTTGAAAACAATCATGTTTTGGCGCTGTTTGAATTGAAACGCTGAAGATCAAGATCAACTCTGTTGAAAACTGGACGATGAATATACTCAAAGCGTGATTGAAGACGCTCCAAGTTATATAGTCTTAGATTGGCAATACGCTCGAAGGTTTCAAACTTGAGAGAGTTGGACAAATCAGACCGGTGGAGAGTTGTTTGAAATTGTATTTCCAACTCGGCAAGCGTTTGAGTGTCTCGTTCTCTGGCGGCATAATAAAATTCAACATCTGGAGTATATCCGCGCGGGAAGAAATCGATGACACGAGGAGGAGGTCCCGTTGGCGTAGGAATAATGGAAATCGCTTCTGTTGGGATGGGGGCAACTTCTATCGACCGCTCATCGTTCAAAGGTGCTTCACTGGCTGATGATGTTTCAGCGTCAGGAAGGGCTTGAGATGCTTCCTTAGCGATATCCACAATAGTTGCCATATCCACATCCACTTCAACTGGAATCTCGGATGAAAGAGGGGCATCAGCGATTGGTGCCTCTGGAGGTACATCTTGAGCTGATACATGTAAGCGATTTGAGAAAAGCAAGCAAAATTGCCACTAAGTAGAAAGATAGAAAAGACTAAATCGCTTACCCTGAGGAATATCATCGACTATTTCAGTCGCTTGATCTGTTTCTGGGACAGGTTCCTCAGGCTCTGGAACAACTTCTTCTGGATCTAAGTCGAGAAAAGAAGTTATAGGATCAGCACGAATGGGAATATCTAATTCTTCAAGGGTGTTGAGAACATATTGAATATCTGCTTCACATTGTGCTGAAAGAATTTTTATCCTAGTGTTAGAGGCTTAGAAACTAACGAGAAAAGGATATACTAATTTGCTTAGCAAATACTTACCCTGAACACTAGAAAGGCTCTCAGATTGAGTAGCGGCTTGAGGATCTGAGCTGATTTCTGGAACAGTGTCAGAAGGAGGAACGCTCACTGACTCTCTAAGCGCTGGTTTCGCTGAAGCGCTAGAGGAGGCTGTTGGAGTAGAAAGAGGAGTACGTCTTCGTGCAAGCGGTACTTCTTCTTCTACTACTTCCTCTTCCTCGGGAACAGAAAAGATAAAAGCTAGAAGAGGCGATGGAGATTTAGGAGAGGGAGAAGGAGAAGGGATCTTCTGCTTCTTTTTGGGCTCCGGCTTCTTCTTCTTAGGTTTAGGCTTCTGTTTCTTTTCTGGCTTGGATGGCTCAGCGACTTTGAGAGCTATCTTTCTCTTAGGTCGCTTGACCACCACTTCTTCTTCGGATGAAGAGGATGATGATGAAGAGGAAGACGCTTGATCTTCATCGTCACTACGAACAACTCCTAAAGCACGAAGTCGCTCACACTCTTCTTTTGGAACAGCTGCACCACCTATCTTCCTTGGCTTTTGTAGCTCACGGATCATTTTCTTTCCGTAGAATTTTGTCGCTGGAATCTTCTTGCCAGAAGAGTTTGTATAACCGCAAGCGCTAAGAATATGACTTAGCACAATCCCATAAGGCTTGGGATTCACCGACTTGATCATCGCTGCCTTGAAGCGATTAAAAATGTAGAGAGACCAATTTACCTTTAATTTGGTCAGAATGGCCACCATCATCTTGTACTGTAGGTTTGTAACTTTATCGAATGTTCCTTTCCTGCATTTGATCATCTTTGAGCATATATCTACGAGAATAACATATTCTCCCTTCATGTCGTTCTTCTTGAAGTTCGGCTCGTATGCAGTAACAACATCTTCTTTCTTGACCAATTCCCAAAATTTTGTAGCATCTACGAGATTGACGTGTTCCACCTCAGAGCCATCATTGGGTAGAACCAATAATGAAGAAATCAAGGAAGGGGTAAGAACAAAAGTCTCTTTAGCGAAGGGGAAGACGCAGGATATGGAATTTCCGTCTTTAGAAATCTGGGCATTGTTGAAAAAGTGGAGAGATTCATCTTCAAAGTAATTGAAAATAGTAGTGATCATATCTCTCAAACCAGATTCTTGAACGAGTGGAAGAATCGTTCGAAGAGGAAAGTTCTGGTTATCAAACAGATAGTCCCAGTTAACCAGAAATCCGGCGTTAACAGTGACTGGTTTTTCAGCACGGGAAGTTTTTCCGGTAGCAGACTTGGATGATTTGGAAGATTTTGAAACTTTGGGTGCCATGCTGAAAGTTTGAAAGCTTTTTGAGAGAGAGAAGTATTTGCCTTGAGAAAGATGAAGATTTTTACAATAGAGAGAATTTGTGAGAGTGATAAAATCTGACTGTAAAGACCTTGAAGAGTTTAAATAGAGGCAAAAGTTAACTTTTCAATGGCTACGATGTTGACACGTGGACAGTCAAAGAGTTTGAATTTTGAAAGGAGTCAAATCTGATACATTTTAGGAAAATACGGATGCAAAAAGTGCAGTAAAATAGTTTATCAGTTACCAAAGGAGCGAAATTTTGGGATCCGCAGTTACCAAATTAATTGAAAAACGTTTGAAAAGATTTGAAATTTTCAGCGTGAAATACACGCGCCTGATAGTACACTGACACGTAATCAGACTCGTGCAGACCTAAACTGTCTCGATTTTAGATAAATGTCAATAACTGTCAGTTTGATTTGATAGACACGTGTGGGTAGTTATCAAATCTAATCTTTTATACTTATCCACACGCTATCCTTTTATCGATGAAAACTATGCATGATTTTAAAATAATTTTCTTAGCGTTATCGTGGGAATTTCTTTAACGCTTAAGACTTTTGGAGAACAAAATTTAATTTTGTAAAGTTTGTGATAAAGTCAATCGCTTGAATTTAGAAATGACAATTTTATTTAGAGATTGACTTTCTCAAGCATAAAGATAAGCGCTAGTGATTAATGCGTATAATTTTAAATCATTTTTTATCACAGTCGCTTATAAATTGTTATAAGTACAATTTTAAAGTTCCCCCTAAAATTGATAACTTATTCCAGATTTTGTCAAAACGCTTTAGACATAAACATAAGGTGGATTCCCCCTAAATTATATGCCTATTAAATATGATGCTTTATGATTTAAGCGTTTAAATCAATCATACCTAATTCACTTCTCAAAATGAGAAAGCGTTGTTCGTTGAGAGCTTTGGTGAAGATATCTGCCAATTGTTTGTCAGTTCCAATGAAGTGCATGGAGATATCTTTCTTTTGAACATGGTCACACAAGAAATGGTATCTAATGTTAATGTGTTTAGTTCTAGAATGAAGGACAGGATTTTGGGCCATAGCTAAAGTGCTTTGGCTATCACAATGGATTGGGGTAGGACCTAGGATAATTTCATAGTCTCTAAGTTGTTGCCTCATCCAAAGAATTTGCGCACAACAGCTCCCAGCGGCTACATATTCTGCCGCAGCGGTAGAAGTCGCTATGGATTGTTGTTTCTTACTATGTCACGAAACTAGTCTATCACCTAGAAATTGACATGTGCCACTAGTACTTTTCCTATCTATTTTGCATCCTGCAAAATCTGCGTCTGAATAACCAATTAGTTCAAAAGGAGAGTCCCGTGGATACCATAAGCCCACATTTTGTGTGCCTTTTAGGTATTTAAGGATTCTCTTGGCAGCATTTAAGTGTGATTCTCTAGGATCAGCTTGAAAGCGTGCACACATGCATACCGAAAACATAATATCCGGTCTACTAGCGGTAAGATAAAGAAATGATCCAATGATACCTCTATAGTTAGTGATATCAATTTACTTCCCACTTTCATCTTTATCTAACTTAAGCATTTGGCTCATTGGAATTTTTGAAAATGATGCATTTTCCATACCAAATTTCTTAATCATATCTTTTGTATATTTAACTTGGTTTATAAATATTCCATTAGGGAGTTGTTTAACTTGTAATCCTAAGAAGAGAGTTAATTCACCCATCATACTCATTTCAAATTGATCTTGCATCATTTTCGAAAATTTCTCACACAATCGCTTATTTGTAGAACCAAATATAATATCATCAACATAAATTTGGACTAAGAGAATATCTTCATTATGGGTAATTTTAAATAACGTTGTGTCAACGCTGCCTTTTGAAAAGCCTTTACCTATAAGGAAGATAGAGAGAGTGTCATACCATGCTCTTAGTGCTTGTTTAAGGCCATAGAGTGCCTTATCCAGCTTATAGACCATACTTTTTCCATGGTTGTTGATGAATCCTGGAGGTTGCTCCACATAGACTTCTTCTTGGAGTTTACCATTCAAGAATGCACTCTTCACGTCCATTAGATACACCGTGAATTTGTTGAATGCGGCAAACGCTAGAAACATACGAATTGCTTCAAGACGGGCTACTGGGGCGTATGACTCATCAAAATCAATTCCCTCTTCTTGGCAATAACCCTGAGCGACTAGTCTGGCTTTGTTTCTTATAACAATGCCATCTTCGTCCATCTTGTTCCTAAAAACCCATCTAGTCCCAATAACTCCTTGATGAGTTGGCCTTGGTACTAGCGTCCAAACCTTGCTTCTCTCAAATTGGTTAAGCTCTTCTTGCATTGCTTCAACCCAACTTGAATCACTGAGCGCTTCATCCACTTTCTTTGATTCCATTTGAGATAAGAAACTTGCGAACATGACCTCGTTAATTGTAGCTGACCTAGTTCTAACAGGTGCTTCCATATCTCCAATTACTAGCTCTGGTGGATGGTCTCTAAGCCATTTACGGTCTGGTTAGAAAGGGTTGAGAGACTCTTGGTCATCAATCGCTTGATCCCTATCTGTCTCTGGCGCAGTCGCTTCATCATTCACAGTTCCAGTTTGCTCTTGATGATTATTCTCTTCATGATCATCAGCGATTCTGACTTTATCATCCTTTGTAACCTCACGAGTAACCTTAGGAATACGCACAAAGATCTCATCATCAGCGTCATCATCACTATCATCATTGAGGTTAATTTGTGACGCTTGTTGGGCAAGATCTTCAATTCCTACATCATCAGGATTAACCTTACTCGGTTCTTGGTTAGCATCATCAAACACAACATGAATTGATTCTTCAACCTTCGATTTGATCTTATTTAGGATGCGAAAACTCTTTCCATTCTTGGCATAGCCTAGAAAGATTCCCTCATCCGCTTTAGGATCAAAAGTCTTTAGGCTGTGGGATCCATTATTATGAATGAAACATTTTGAACCAAATACATGAAAATATGAGACGTTAGGCTTACGTCCCTTCCACAACTCATATGGAGTCTTCTCATGTTGCTTGTTGATCATACACCGGTTCTGAGTGTAGCAAGCTGTGTTGATGGCTTCGGCCCAAACCTTTGAGGCAGCTTAGACTCTGCAAGCATTGTCCTAGCGGCTTCTTTAAGCGTTCTGTTCCGTCGCTCAGCAACTCCATTTTGTTGAGGTGTTCTAGGAGCAGAATACTCATGAAGTATTCCAAAATCTGTACAAAACTTCTCAACAAATTGGTTAGTAAATTCAGTTCCTCTATCGCTTCTAATTCTCGTCACTTTTAGATCTTTTGAATTTTGCAATTGACGGATTAGCGCTGTGAGCTTGACACTAGTTTCATCTTTGGTCGCTAGAAATTCTACCCATGTATAGCGAGAGAAATCATCAACGATTACTAGCGAGTATTTTTTACCACTAACACTCATGATTTGAATAGGACCAAACAAATCTAAATGCAATAGTTCAAGAATTCTAGAAGTAGATAGACATGGTTTCTTCTTAAAAGATGATTTAACTTGTTTACCCATTTGACATGCATCACATAAGCGATTCTTTTGAAAGGAACCCTTAGGTAATCCCTCTACAAGATTTAGCGATATTAACTGAGAGATTGCCTTAAAGTTGAGGTGATTCATTTTTCTATGCCATAACCAACCCAATTCATTTTGACTTTTAGCAATAAAGCATGTGGGGTTGTTATCAAATGTAGAATCCCAATCCACTAAATACACATTATTTGTTCTTTTTCCTCTTAATTTAGTAGACTTAGTCTTAGCGTCGTTGACATAGCAGAAGTCGCTTGAAAAATTAACATCAAAGCCTTTATCACAAAATTGACTAATGCTCAACAAATTATGCTTAAGACCCTCAACATAATATACATCACTGATCATGATGTTCCCCCTATGCATGATACCTATACCTTTGGTTTTACCTTTGGAGTTATCACCGAATATAACTTGAGGACCGTTGGTTGTACGATAGTTGATCAAGAGATCCTTTGAGCCAGTCATGTGCCTTGACGACCCACTATCGATGTACCAAACTGAAGTGTCGGTGTTGGCTCTAGGTACCTGCATTTAAAGGGCAGTTCTAATTCTTCTTAGGTACCCATGTTGTTTTGGGTCCTTCAACGTTAGTAGCTTTGGTTTGAATTAAAACTTTCGGAACCCATATTTTCCTTGTCTTCATTACGGGAAGATTGGCCTTCTTGGGTTTCGGTTTGTGTTGTGTGTGCTTTTTGGGTGTATAGTAATATCCTCGATTATAATAGTAATCATAATCGTAATCATAGTCATAATCATAATTATCATAGTATCGATAATATGATCTTGACTGTCTTGGATATTGACGCTGGTATTTCCTTGACGCTGGCTTGGGTTGCACTTTTGGTGCTGAACGCTTAGCGCTTGATTCACAGTGTTCAGGCTTACCTTTAGCCTTTTGAGCGTTTGGATGAACCCCTTTTTGTGAATCATTTGCTTTAGCCTTACCCTTGCCTGAGTTAGCTTTGGCTTTCTCATTGGGCCTCGTACCGTTGTCGCTAGGTTCATTTAGCGTTTGACTTTGTGAACCTTTCTCAACAAAGAGAACACCTTTTTCTTTGTTGTTTGCCGTAACATTAGATTTATTTGGTTGTTTACCGAATTTATTGTATCCTAAACCGGTCTTTTCACCATATAATCTAGTTACCTCAGTCACATTATCCAACTTTCTAGAAGCTTTTGATAATGATGAGATGAGCTGCTCTGATTTGGCAAGTCTAGCGATCAAATCAGCTTCTCTCTTGACTATTATATCAAGATCGCTTTTCAATTGAGTAATCTCACTCTCAAGTGATTGGTTCTTCTCAAAGCATTGTTGTTGAACTTTCAACTCTGCTTTGAGCGTTACTTTATCTCTTGTGAGTGATGAGATAATAGCAAGATCATTTTGATATATTTTGGCGGCCTCTTGACAATCTTTATAATATTCATTAACTTTGTCAAGTAATTCATCATAAGAAAGAGGATGAGATAATTCATTGGTTATCTCTGGTAGCGATTTGTCAGACGTTCATCTTCTCTTGCCATGAGACAGATCAACGCTAAGTCGCTTGTAGGCTCATCATCACTACTTTCATCTGATGATTCCAAGTCCTCTTCAGGTGCGGGAAATGGTTCAGATTCCGCTAGCAAACCTTGTTGGCGAAGGTTGCTCCTGAATTGGTTTCTATCCACATAGTCTTGCCTTGTGGGCTTAGACACATTTGGATAAGGGCAATTTACCTGGTAGTGCCCTGGTTTCCTGCAATTATAACACAAGTTAGTTTTCATTTTTTGTTCAGTGGATAATCGCTTTGATCCAACTGGCGCTGAGAGATTCTGTGTAGGCGATGGAGGCGCTTGATATGGAACTGGCGCAACTGGTTGAGGTGCTGAGTACACTGGCGCTTGATACTGAGGCGCTGGTGCTGGGGGAGGAGTTTGAAATGAAGTTTGTCCAATAGGATTTCTCTTTTCATATCTTAGAAATTTCTTGAATTTCTTGACTAATAAGGCCATTTCCTTTTCTTCATTTGATTCCACTGGTTTAACCTCACTAACCGCTTTACCCTTATTTTTGGTGGTAGCGATTAAAGCTCCTGATTCAGTCGCTGAAGTTGTTGTGTCGCTGACTTCACCTAACTCGAATTCGAATGCCTTTAACTCTGAAAACACATGTTCTGGAGTAAGAGTCTCCAAAGTTTGTGATTCTCTCATAGCAACTGTCTTGATCAAGTATTTACTTGGAAGACTTCTGAAAATCTTATTGACCATTTCCTTGTTGGTCAATTCTTTGTCTAATGACGCTAACTTGGTAATGAGCAAGGTGAATCTTGCGTCCAATTGTTCTAGCGTCTCACTGGGCTGCATTTTGAAATGCTCAAATCTTTGCATGGCTATGGAGAGCTTGTTCTCCTTCATTTGTGCTGAACCTTCGCACACAATGGCCAACTTATCCCATATTTCTTTGGAGGTTTTACATTGCTTGATCTTGTTGAACAATGCATCGTTATCTCCTAGCGCTGAGTAAAGTGCACTTCGTCCAACATTATCCAGATTAGCTCTTTTTCTATCCTCTGGCGTCCATTCTATCTTAGGTTTCTCGACATAACCATCTGGAGTAGCATCGGTCGCTCCAGGGGCTCGAGTTACAACTTTCATAATCTGAATGGGGCCATCTGTAATCACATCACACATTTCATTATCGCACGAACATAAATATGCGAATGCTCTAAGTTTCCAAGAATCATAGTTTGATTCTACCAACTTAGGCATTTTGTTAAAAGCCATAATGAGATGTTTTAAAGAGAGATTTTAAAAGCGATTAATTTTAAAAAAATGGATCTGAACAAGCAATTACGCTCGGAAACGCTTAGGTTTCTACTTCAACCGCTCTGATACCACTTGGTGGTCCCAAGTAGCATACGAAAGGGTCTAGAAGGGGGGGTTGAATAGACCCTGAAGTCTTTTTCGACTTCAAAAATTTTGTATCACTTTAAAGGTTTAAACGCTTTGGATGACTGAGCGCTTGGCTCAGGCGCTTCAGAAAAAGTTAACTTAGACTTAGTGATTTTAGCAGTTTACCAAAGTAGGGCAACGCTTAGATCGCTTAATCAGGGTTAGCACAGCGGATATGAGTTTTAGCGTTCTTTTAGTTAATTTAATCGCTTTGCACTTTAACTTGTCTCTTTCAAAGATAAATGATGTAATAATAATAATAAGACGAATAAGGTAAATGACACAAGATATATAAGGTTCACTGGGTGATGTAATCCCAGCTACGTCCTTCTCCTTTTTCACTTGGAGGAATTTACTAGAATGATTTTCAAAGAGTCACACAGAATCTTCTGCACGATAGTAAAGGGTGAAAATGATCTTGGGCTCCTTGATCACACAGACTTCAGCACCAATGAAGATCGTCTTCTTCAAGCTTCTCTCACTCAGAAATACTGCCTGAAAGGGTTCAACAACTTTTCTCACTCAGATGAAAGGTTGAGGTTTGTCACTAGGGTTTTGTTTGTTTTTGAAAAGATCAAACAACTTGGAATATCTCAGTTGGAATTTTGAATTTCTTCTTTGGAAGATGTTTGAGATATTTTTACTGTCTGGAATGTAGATAAAAAGCTTGAAAGATTTGGCTATGGAGTTTCTAAGCTTTTTCTCAGCAAGTTTTTCTTGTGTCTGGACGTAATTGTCTCTTATAGAAATTGTATATCTCTATTTTTAGGGTTTGCTAGGGTAAGGTATTTATAGGCAATTTCTTGGGATCTGTCCGTTGGACATATGTAGGAGCGTGCCCTTCACAGGGCGCGCGAGTATACCTTTTCTCTGACATTCCTGAAAGTTCGATGAAGCCGATTGGACTGGAGCAACTGAAATTCTGAATCTTCTGGCAGTCTGGTCAAAAGGTGGCTTGTCCACAAGTCACATTAGTTTACCACAATTAATGCTCTTATCAGGCATTTAATGCATTTTGAATTTAATTCCCGTTGAAAATAAATGCCCGTTGAATGATTGCATTTAAGTCCTTCATGACTTGAGGATTTATTTCAGGTGATTCTAATATAAGCCGCTTGAGGGATTTCGAGCGCTTGATCCATAAATCCTGAAATGAGATCTTTTAGCGTTTGACAGACGCTAAGAAGATAATCTTTATCTCCGGTTGACTTCAGATGCTGGTCTTCAACTTCTTCTCTAATAGACTCTACTAGAATTCTACTAGCGATTCAGTCACTAAGACTTAATCTAAATTCTACAAAGATAAAAATTACAAGCCTATAATAACTTACAACTTTCAAACGCTTATACATCATTCTTATGAAAAACGGAAACTTACATTATATTTTTGGGGTCTAACATTAAATCTTATCTTGTCATCATCAAAACATGTAACATGAAATTTCCTAACTCTCTAATTCTCTCCTCTTTTTCATTCACTCTAATTCTTCCAACTCATGTCTTGAGTACAAAAAATACTAATATAAATTCCTACCATTTTTCTCAAAAAGCCAAAATTCAATATTCTCTTGGCTAGCACTGATGGAGATAATCGAGAGTACGAGTTAGGGTGTGGATACATCTCAGAAGTGCAACACTTGGGCGCTAGGGGCAAACTCGTTCAGAAATTTGAAGCAGGGAGTCGTTTAAAAAGAAAGTTAGTTCTTCAAGAAACAACATGCTACAAGAAGGTTAATCCGTTTTAATCCTACTTATGAATAGTTCATGTAAATACAAAATTTTAAACCCGAAAGTGATCCACATAGGAATTCAGATATGTTTATTTTTCTCGTCGCATCTAACAGGATTTCTAACATCCTTTAGATTAGAGAATTAAATCGTTGGCAAGAACCAAGAACTAGCTAATTGGAGAATCGAACCGGGAAGTGAATACCGTTAGAGGCACAATAATTGGGGTGTTGTAATTGAAGATACAAACGAGGCATGCAGATTGAGTGGAGGTTGAGCTAATCCAGAGGATTGATAGCTTGATCCATCCAACCGAAATAATTAGAATAAGCTCTTGCTGTAAGTATTCTAATTATTTTATATGTATTCAATTGAGCCAGCTCTAATACTATTTCAGGATGGTTGTTTTAATAATTTTTTTAATTTCACTGTGCCTGACAATCCCGGGGATTAGTCAACCCAACAACCAAGGTCTTAAATTTTGGTTTCGGTATAAATTTCGGGGTAGTAAATTTACGAAAATTTCAATGAAAATTTCGAGGATATTTGAACTTTTGGTTTCGATTTTAAAAAGGTCATGAAAATTTATAGAAATGTTTGAAAATTTACAATCAAACTTTTGATAACTTTAATTATCAAATTTATGCATGTATTATATTAATAATATTTTATACGTAATATATGTATAATAAATCTTGTTAAATAGTGTGATCAAAACATGTTACAACAAATATAAAATACATTTGACTTGAAAGTAAAATAACAACCAAAGTGTACCACAAGTTTAGTAAAAATCATGTGTGGTTGGGATGAGTGGTTGGGGGGTATGGACCAACTTGAAATATTATTTTTAAATAATAAATTTTTCAAACGTATATTATTCAAATTGTTACGAAATTTCGGGTTTCAAGCTAAATTTTGATGGATATTTAACAAAAATATTTTATTATTGTTTTCAAGTTTTGGGTAATTTTGTGTTTCAGTCGAAATTTTGGAAAATATTTTGCAAAGTTAGATCGAAAGTGAAATTTCACTTCAAAACCCCCAAAAACCCGAAATTTCGAGGTTTCGAGGGAAATTTAAGACCATGCCAACATCATGGTTGGTTATCGAATGATTTTTGTTTATTGATTCAAACTTGAAATATCTTAATAGTAATGTAGATTTTTTTTAAGGAAGATATTTGAGATATTTTTTGACTGTTGGAGATAGGATAAAAAGGTTGATAGATTTGGGCTATGGAGTTTCTAAGCCTGTGAAGTGTAGGTTCAATGCAACAACAATTTGGCGTAAGATATTTCAAACGTGTAATTTAAGGTTGCTGAGACGATCTATTTATAGGCAAACTTGGACAACGTGTTTGTTTGACATACTGTAGGCACGTGAACCAACTTTATCCTTTTTTCCTAAAATTCTGTTGTAAAAGTTAGTGCGGCAGTCTGCGAAATTCTGACAATCTAATGAGAATAGGCCTTTTATCCATTCGAGGTACTTATCACATTAAATGCTCTTATTAGGCATTAAACGCATTTGAAATAAATGCACATTAATAATTACATTCAACTCCCTCTGGAATTAGTAATAAATTCAGGTACATTTCATCATTTGGATGATTATTCGACGTTGAAAGATCATCATAGCTTGGTCAAGGCTTCAATGCGTTCTTGATGCTGATCAGATCATGTTCAATAGACTTCAAGTGCTAATCTTCAACTTTAACTTGACAGACTCAACTGGAATTCTGTTAACACTACAAGCGTTCAATTACTTAGCCTAAAATTAAAAAAGATAAAAGTCTATACATAGTTCAATCTTCAAAGCCTATACATATTTCTATTAAAATTAATTTTACATAATTTTGGGATCTAACAAAAAATCTAATTATCATCATCAAACCTTCTAACATAAAATTAATTCCTAACAGTAGTAAATCCCAATCATTAGAAACAAACTGTAGAGGTCGCGAGTTTCAGAACTACAGACTTGTAGCAAACATATCGTTAAATAGGTATTTGTAATACTTACTACCAAAATTACACTAAATGACACTTACCTCCCAAACTAGACTAATTACACCTACTCCTTCCATATAATCTGAATTGACTTTGACACTCTTAGTTGTGCAGCGGTCGGGCGAGAAAGAAAAAAAAAATGATATTGTGAACAGAAAAAAAATGAAAAATGGTAAAAGAAATAAAAATAAAAGTAATGATTAAGGATGTTGGTTACTGTCCACAAATTACGAAAAGAGGTACGTGTATTATTATATGGTGAAGAGGGTAAGTAATTCACACTGTTGTTTAGAGGGTACACAAATTGTGTAATTGTGTTATTTTGTAAAGTTTGGGATAAATGCAAAACAAAACCCGACTTTTTTGTTAAAAATACTCTGTGATCACGAAATAGCCTAATTACCACCTATGTTCTTAAAAAAGTCTGCAAAAAAATCACTTTTCGTAAAAAAAAAAAAACGAGCGTGTTTTTCATGGTTTTTCACCTTTACCGACATGCTTATTTGTCATTTATACACTCTTCAAACAATATAAAAGGTAAAATATTGTTATTTCACCCAAAAAAAACATTTCTTTCTATGATTTTATCTTTTTAACAAAAAAGTGGCTTTTTGCAGACTTCTTTAAGAATTGTGGGGTTTTTAGGCTATTTCATGACCATAGATTTTTTTTTTAGCAAAAAAGTTATATAACAGGGGAGTTTTTTGCATTTATCCTATAAAGTTTTTCTGATGAATGAAATACGTTTACCATTTCCAAAGCAAATATATATATATATATATATATTTGTTTTAAAAAGAGATCACTTCTTTAGTTTTAATTGGAATATAAAGTAGAGGTTAACGGACTACCTTTAAAAGTTTGTATTTTTTCCGAAATAGAACAACTTCTTCTATTGAATGGGCATCTGGTTCCGAATAAAAATTAAAATCGCTATATAAAAATAAAATGGAATTATATATGTGTCGCACGAAAAATGCGGCATATAATCCAACTTCTTTAAAAAAGTTAAAAAGTGTTATCCTATAATTGATACGCGGTCTATAGGGACCCAAAATGGAACAAAATTATTTATATTATATAAATCTAAAAAAATATACACGTGAAACCACTCTATAATACTATGAAATATAGATTTAAAACAAGTCGAATTTGATGTTATTCATTGAATATTTTAGGTTAATAGTTAAGAATTTTTTATTTATTTAATTGATAAACAGTATGTGCTTATTTAATTTAGTAGATGCAGTTCAAGCTTTTGATAACTTGATTTGAAAGGTTCGACTTAGTGGCATGCATGAGTGATTGACGATATAATTCAGCATAGGAACAAATGAATCACATTCGATCCTCTATGATTTCTTTATTGCTGTTTCCATATTTTTTTAATTACTTGGTCTATTGACACTTACATTTTAACAAAAAATTGAATTAACTTAATTAATTTAATTATTTAAAGAAGTTATAGTTGCGTCTTTGTTATTTTTTATAGGGATAATTTCACTCACACCCCCTCAATGATGCGGTAATTACATAAACCTCCCCTCACTAATTAATAATTATAAACACACTCCCTCAAGGGATCTATTTGTAAAGTTTACAGATGGTGCAATTGTAAGAATTATTACACACAGAGGCTGCAATTATAAGAAATTCTTAATATGAGGGGTGTGTTTGTAATTATTAATTAAAAAAAAAATTGTATAATTACCTCATTATTGAGGAGGTATAAGTGTAATTATCCCACTATATGTTGGTCGTGTCCGAGATTTTTGTCAATTAATGAATTTTGGAGATGACAATTAATGATGAGATGGTCGGGTATCAATCTTGAACAGTTGAGGCCAATTGTTTCAGGCAGCCCCAGGCCAAAAGGACAATATGTTTTTTATTTTTTTTAATTAGGCCGACGCTAAACAAAAGAAAAAGGGAAAAACATATACATCAAAGTCGATACATAATTAGTTAAGTTGCTGTTCATATATATATTTACACGAAATATCTGTAAATCCGCGTGGGATTTATTATGCTGTAGCTAATGAAGTAACGCTATACCTACTACAATTAGGATTTGTCAATGGGTTCAAACCAACTCAAATCTCATAAATTTGACTTGATAATTTTCAAATCGAGATTTATACGAACCAAGCTCAAGCCGGAGATTAAGGCTTGAATTCAAATTCAAGTCGAGCGTGAGAGAGAGTAAAGTCGACTTGAATAGGGTTTGGGCTAGTAAACATATATATATCTATATAGGGAAAATTGCATTGACCTCGCCCGAACTATTGTCATTTGACATCCACATCCCCTCACATTTGATCTATTGGCAACTACCTCCCCTCCTTCAACTTTTCCTAAATTTTAAAACTTAAATACTATTATACCCTTCACATTTTAGCTAAAAAAGTTTAATTGAATGAAAATTTGTCAAATTAATTTGTAATTAAATATTTAAAATACATTTCATTTTTGAAATATCTCCAAAATCCCTACACCTTAAATTATATATTTAAAAGAAAAATATTTCCCAATTTCGTGAATAATTTATCATGGACAAATATTTTCTGTTTTAATGGTGTTATTTTTATTTCTTACATCCGTTTTTATTTCTATTGCAATATTGAATCAATATGTCAAGTACTTTTTTATATTGTATTTAGTATAATTTCATATTCAGAATTGAAGATTTATGGTGACATTTTGGGCTTTTCTTTTCACTCGGTTATGTGAAATTCATTAATACACATCTATAATATATATATATATATATATTTATATTTGCTACTTGTTGAGTTATAATTTTTCATTAGTTTGTAGTTTATTTAAACAATATTCATAAGTTAACTTTTCATTGTACGCTTTTTAAATTTCAACTTAAGAATAAAAGTATATCTCTGATTTTAATTAATTTATGGTTTAAGAGTTCAAAAATATATCTCTGATTTTTTTTTAATTTTTGATGATTATGTTTTATATTTTATTAAATGCCATCTAATGATACTTTGTAAAAAAATATTCCAACAAACTATTAAGTCTAATTCAACATTTTTAGCTCTAAAAATAAAGGGCATTTTAGTCTTTAATTAGTAAATTTAATTGAAAAGTTGAAGGGAGGTCCATGCCAATATTCTAAAAGTGAGGGGTGTAGATGCCAATTGTCCATAGTTCAGGGGAGGTTGATGCAATTATCCCTATATATATCATGTAAAAAAAAGCAAATATAATATGTAAATATTTTCAAATTGCATGAAAAATATCTGAATATCATAAAATTCTAAATTTTTTTTACTACAAAGCACTATATTCTATATATAACTAAGGAAATGAAAAGGTTTAAATTTAGCCGTCCAACCCCTTTTTTTTTTAATTGAAACACTTATCACATAAAGTGAGATAGAAGGTTGAGTTTTTTCTTCAAGAGGGTGTGTTTCTCATATTTCTCATTCTTATCTACAGTTCTAGCTGCAATAAAAATGGATTAGAACGCTAACAAGGGGCAATACATTATGATTTATTCTATTTATTATATATAAACTGGTGTTTTGTTTTTGTGAATTTAAGTTTTATGATTTGTCATTAATTAAAGTACGATGATGTCAATTTCTTGACACTTTTGATATTGTAGTTTTTCTTTTTTCAATTTATACTTCAAATTTACTTTATCACTTATAATTCTTATAAAGATAATAACTCGGGTTAACTTGGGCTCGGCTCGAAGCTCGTGTTATTTTCAAGCCAAGCCCGAATTTTGAGAAAAAAACTGGTACAAATTCAAGTCATTAGACTCATGACGACAAAAGCTCACATTATATCAAGCCGAGCGTGAGCTTAACCAGATTCGACTCGCTTGACTTGATTAACAGGCCTACCTATAACATATATATAATGTCTAAATACTCTTGTTGCAAAATCATACTCTTTGTTTGGTTTTATTGTAATGTATTTTTGGAAAATAAATTTTGGACTTTTTTTTTGACCAATATGTGTCCAGGAATGTGCCAAAACTCTGTCTGATCTCATCTTTTAGAGAACATCTTTCATTGTAGACGCAAGTCTTAGTTTTGTCTGGTCGGCTGAGTTGCATCGAATTGTTATATTATTTGATATTGTTAATAATGCTTGGGAGTGATATTTTTACAATTAAGATAATGATTAATAATATGATTATATATTGAAATATAATCTTTAGTAGGTTTTTATACGTATATTGAAATATAATTATTGGAATATATAAGTACATACATTATATCTATTTCTATAATGATAGAATAAAAGAAATTAGATTTTTTTGGGGAAATTGATTTAAAAGAGACAGCAAATTGAGCTAAAGAAAACAGCTAATATATATCGAATGATTTTTTTTTCCGAAGACTGACTTGTATAAATCAACATCATGACTTAAAGTTTTTCATAGGCAAAATATGTTGTAAGGGCCATTGGTTATACGAAAATCTCCAAAAGATAGACCCTACGGTTTTTTTTTTGGATAAAATAGACCCTACGGTTAGACGTCTAGATTCCTCCACTTTTATTATCCTAATACACACACACACACATATATATATATATATATACACACACACACATATTCTTAATTTTTTTTTAAAAAGGCATTACTTCTTTAACCTTTTTAAAGTAAGGGTTGATGCCAACATGATAACATACTTTAGTCAGTAATATATTATGTAAAACTCTCAATGCAACTTGCCTAATGAGGATGAGGTGTTATAATATGGTAGGGTTAATGTTAGGGTTCCTTTTGGGTAAAGTAATTTTCCATGTATATGATGATGAAGCTCATCTTAGATTTGCAAATCAAAAACATGGGCCATTTTATTAATTTGTTTAAGTTGTTGGTCCTCCAAAGCCAAATCATAAAAGGTGGATTGGCAACTTTTGATGAGTACATACGGGTAATAAACAAAACAATAAAACTTGAATAAAAAAGGGCGAAAAATTCAGTTGGAGAAACACGTGTCCAAATTTGGAGAGATGACATTTATACAAATCAGGAAAGTTCTTTGCTTTGATAATTAAGACCATGTATAACTAATCACGCCACAAATATTATAACAAAAAATGTAATAAATCATTCTTTGAAGTATCCATCAATCATATTTTAAATATAATGCACCTGTTGTGAGATTTGTTGGAAATTAAATCCACAAGAAGATTATCAAGAAAGACCACAGTAAATTTAAGTTCTTTCTTTGGTCCTCACCTTTTTATTTTCCTCTCCAAATTTCTTAAGCTAATTCAAGAATGCACCGACGGAACCGGGGGCTAGAGGTTGCAGCCGCCCCCCTCAACTTTTGAAAAATAATTGTTTGACTCTATAAATTTTTAATTTTTAAAATTTCGCCCCCCCAAAACCCAAAAAAATCTAGCTTTTCCCCTAATTTTTTTATTCAACACCGGAACCAAAATCCTAGCTCCGTTCCTGCGTACATGGTGGGTGCTTTAGAGGAAACATAAATTATATAGCGGAAGCATGGCAGAGAATGAACTCCTTGATTTATTTTCATACTTAGCAATTTACAATTATTCAAATTTTGCATTCATATATATATATACAAACAATCATCTTTATATTTACCCAAAACTCGAAAGAGCTTCAATCACTATTTTTCTTTGGCATTTTTAGATTTTTTCTTCGGTTTCACAATGTTTTTTTTCTTCCATGTCCCATTGACGACCCACTCGGCTACCCCTGCACAATTAAGAATATCTTAGAATCAATACAAAATCTACTGAATTGGAAAACTTATTGTTGTGTAGTTCAGGAGGAGGTAATTAGTGACACAAAATTTGTTTATGAGGTGCTTAATACAAGTTCTGTAGTCTAATGATTAAAAACGTGAAGAACTAATTTTGTTGAAACCTGTGACGAACTTTATAATTCTTTTGAAATATCAAGATTAAAAATGAAATCACATAAAAGTGTAACACAGAAAGTAAAAGAATTTATGATCGGGGGACCAAAAATTTAATTTTGCCCCCATATGTACTTTGGCAATACTTGGCAGCAAATACGTGGCATTGAACCAATGGCTACTTAAAGAATGATTTAACGCCAAGCTGTCAGTAAATGAAAGGTCAATCAAAACTTTATGTTGATTGGTTGATTTGATACGAGGTATTATTATTATTATTGTAAAATGGCCCTCATTAGCTAAATTGATGATTGTGCCCCAACTTCAAGTCTTAACTATATAAGAAGAAATCGCGTGTAGTTCGTTAATTTTGAATGTATTTGCATAATGATAAGACTTAAGAGGAGGAGAGAATTGTATTTTTCGTCCCTCAATTTGATCATTAAGATCCTTTAGTTCCCCATTTATTAGAGTTACAAATTTAGTCCTAGATATTCCAAACTTAAACATATTCAATCTGTGTCGTTAAACTTTTTGTTCAAAAATTAACTGAATGGTCCTACGTAAGCTCAAATCGGGGAAATTGATCAATTTTAGCGCTGAAAACATCAATTCGCATTGTTCACATCACGTTTTGTCAAATTACAGTGAAAAATTCATAATAGGGTTTATAAAAATTGAAATTTTTTAGGTTGGATTACGGTTCAATAGTGTGATTTTTGGAAGAATTTATTGATACAATTGGAGATTTTACAAAAATAATTAAATGATGTAAGGTCCCACCAATTTCTCTCCAATTAAGCTCATTCGATTAGCTTTTGAATGAAAAGTTAATGATAGATACCAAATATATTTACATTAATACATTTAGAATTAAATATGTCGATTCTAATATATGGGAGGACCAAAACTATTTTTAATGAAAAATTTTGGACCAAAATGTAGTTCTCCTGAGCAAAGAGTGACATTTTTTGTAGTAAAGAGTTGGATTAGCCATTGAGTGCGAGGTATAGAAAATTATAGTAATTATTTGGAGAATACCAAGCTTTATTTCTTTCGTGTCAAAAGGTAGTGTGAATTGACTTCTGCCCAAGAGGCTTTGCAAATCATTTGGTTTCTCTACCGTTCGTTCTTGCCCCGTCATCTCCACCTTTCCCCCACACTTCACTTGTTGGGCTTGTTTCTCTTGTAATTGTAATGCTCTTGTAATCTTTGTCAAATGACTCTCTGATGAATCATTTTAGTGCTTCGGCTCATTTTTTAATACATAAATATTAATTTATATATAAAAAAAAGGGGTGAATCAAACAAAAAAAATTGATTGACGGGTTGGTTTTTGATATGCTCAATCTGATTGGAAGTTTGAGGCATAAAGAGACACCAAGCGGGCCATTGTATTTATTTATTGATTTGGGGTGAACCAAAATTTTACAATAATAGAGTCTTTATGAATAGTTCTATTGATTTAGACTACTCGATGTCACCCAACATATTTGCCCCTACAAACAACATCAACCAAACAAAAATCTTTGCTTAAATACGCTACACTAGTTAGAAGGAACTAGTTGTGTTCTCTATGCAGTGGGCAAAAAACATCTTCCCTTGCTCAAGAAAAAAGCATTTCCCCTCGGCCTTGTCGTAATGACAATTTCGTCCCCTATTCTAAAAGATTTTACGTTCAACCTCCCAACTTTTGATTTTTATTACAAAATGCTTCCTGGCTTTGTTTTCGGCATAATATGTTGGGTCCCACCCATGTGGGTGGCCATATAAAGGTGGCTGGTTTTGTTGAAAAACTTGCGGCCACTTTCTTTGAAAATAAAAAGGGGCAAATGACATAATAAGTGTTGAAAATTGCCATGCATTTTCCCTATAAATAGAGGCTCTCTTTGCCATTCTCTACACAACATCAACGAGAGCTAGAGAGAGAAATAGAGAGAAAGAGAGAAAAAATAAGAGGGAAAAATTGGGAGAAGAAAAATAAGATTGAGAGAGTGTTCTATTTTTCTTCTACAATTCCAAGTTTCTATACTTGATGTATTTGTAATCCAAGGGATATTCTCTTGAAGATTTTGTGTATACCCTAATTAGTTTAGGGAGAAATTGTGTAAGCCCATTATTGTTATAGTGGAGGTTTTTGACTTCGGTCCCGTGGTTTTTTCCCGATTTGGGTTTTCCACGTAAAAACTCTTGTCTCGTTTATTCTATTTCTTTCTATCGTACTGTCGTTGGTGTAGTCCCATTTTTATCCAGTTAGTGGTAAAAAGAATTATATCGCTTCCGCATTGCGTCGGTGTCATTTAGTTTTGGCACTGTTTCCCAACATAATATTGAATATTCCTCTAGAAATGGAGTCAGGGGCACTCCGCAACAAAAATTAAAAGTTGACGGGTCGAGTCTGGATTTTTTTTTTTTTTGAATAAGTGGCTAAATGCATAAATGACATAGGTTGTAGAAGAATTTGCATTTTACTCTATTTTTTTATTTTTTTCGCTTTAATTAATTTTTTTCTCTTGAGCAAAATGAAAATATATAATGATATTACGCAATCAAAACTAGACGAGGTGAACATAGTATTTTGTATTGCATTGCATTATTGATGTTGCAATCTTGAATAATGATGCTGTTTTCCTTACTTTTGGGTGAGTTAATGCGGTATGAGTTATTGATCTTGAATGAGCTAACGAGTTCAGCGGAGCTCAAAAAGTCCGAGCTCTTTAACTCATGCTAGCTAAAAAAATGGGTCTAATTAGCGTATCCGAACTAAAAGAAAGCACACTCTTTAATTCAAGCAGAATAAATTAGAAAAAAACATGAGCACAAAAATCCGAGTATCAAAAACAAGGGCTCTAATCCAAAATCAAAAATCTCGAGCAGAAAAAGTTGAGCTTCTTAGCTAATTGGAGTTCAATAAAAAATCAAAGGTCTTTAGTTTATCCAATATAAAAAAACCAGAGCTCTTTAGGTCATCCGATCTGAAAAAGTCCAAGCTAAAATACTTAGCTCTAAAATTTTCGAGCTCATTGACGAACTCGAGCTCAAAAAATCCGAGACCCTCTAAAACTCCAAGTTCAAACATTTTGAATAGGATAAAAATAAAAGAAAAAGAGCTCAAAATGTCGCGCACAAAAATGAGGTCTTTAGTTCAAATGAGCCAAATTCGAGCTCTTTAGCGTTTCAAGCTATGATGCACGGACATTGACACAACGACACGGACACAGCATGACACGACACAGACACGAGCCACAGCATTTTCCAAAAAATTAGGACACGACACGGGGCACGACATTTTCCAAAATATTGTTTACTTGTTTATTGTTAAATTTATATTTTTCCTTGCTTCTTTATAAATCTCTATATGTTTGAAAAAAGTCAATTACTTATCAACAATAAGTCAATAACGAATGCAAAATAAAAATATAAACAGCCACAAATTACAAAGCAATTACAAATACAATCAAAGTATTAATTGCTCAAGAATTAGAATTATGATTTTTGAAGTTTTTCTATTTACAATTGGAATCCCACACTTATCAAATCTCTTAGGAAACTTTTAACCGTGTCATCACCATGTTGGACGCGCATTTGGACGTGTCCGACATAGTGTCCGAATTGCTTGTTTATTTTTTAACTATGGATACATATTAGCCTTGTCCGACACGTGAAGTAAGCGTGTTGGAGACGTGTCGTGTCCGACAAGCGCCCGACACCATCCGGAGATAATTTTTAGAGTGTCCGTGTTTAATAGGTTTCAAGTTATCAAAAAAATTCGAATTCATATAATAAGAGCTCAAAAATTTTGACTTCAGAAAAATCCGAGCAGAACAAGTCCTAGCTCAAAATTTTCTATCTTAAAACATAATCTCAAAAACTCCAAGTTTGAATAATAGGAGATAAGAAAATCCAAGGTATTTTACATCATTCGAGTTAAATCCGAGCTTTTTAGATCATTCAAACTCAAGAAATCTTTTCATACTTAGCATCCCTGAACTCATTTCTTTTGGCTCATCCAAGATGGATAACATTTTTCTTTTTATTTATCAAAAACCACCTATGCCATGGCGGGGTGATTTTCCGGGCTCCCCGCTCTTATACATATCAAGTACCAAAAATATGTACAAAAGAGGTGCATATAAGTAGTAACACTAATTTCAAGAGACATGTAACTGAAACTAGAATTACTACTCCCTTTACATCAATAAAAAAATCTAAAATTCGGTAAATTAAATTTGCTCATTCTAACCAAGCCTCGAGCAATTCCTATTAACCTGATGAGGAAGAGATACTCTAGAGGTGGATGGTTTGCACGCATTTGCAAAAAAATCAGGCACGTAGTTCCCTTCCCTGTAGATACAAGAAAAATTGATCTCAAAAGGAGTCGAATGACCCATTTCACTTTAGTCATTCAAGATCAATAGCTCATTCATCTTTAGTCATCCAATATAAAAAAATATTTGAATACTTGCATCAAATATAGCTTTAGATAAAGCTAGTGAAGAAGCAGAATGACTTCATAACATTTTAGAGGATGTTCCTTGTTGGTTGAAATCAGTGACTATGAACATTGTAATAGTAAGTCGGCTACTAGAAGGGTACAAAGCAACATATATAATGGTTCGTCACGACATATACGTAGTAGACACAATATCATTACGCAGTTGATCGCTAGTGATATTATTTACATTGAATATGTGAAATCAATAAAGAATATTATGGACCATTAACTAAACGCTTTCAAGAGACCAAGTTTACTGTCTATCAGGGAATGAGCTTAAAGCCTATATATTTTTTATTTTTTTTAAGAATTAACCAACATTGTCACTTGAAGATCCCAAGATCTTAGTTGAACGGGACAAGTAAGTTTCGAAAACTTAATGACGAGCTTGGGAGTTAGAACTCCTACCTATTTCCATGATAAACAAGTGTTGTCTATAGAATGTAGCAAGATTAAGTTAAATTTTTAGTTATTTCTATTCTGTCAAAGTAGAGTATGACAAGATACTCTTAACAGAAGATCACTTATATGATTGTGAAGTGTGGTCGCTTCACTGTTGTACACATATGAAGTTGTTGAAGGCCAAAACAGACACAATCATGCGAACAAAAACTGCTACAGAAGATTTGTGTAGGTATTATTGTCTTGATTTATGTCAATAGTGAACATTTCAAAACATCACATTCAATGCTTATCCTAGTAACTCTGCTAATAGTCTGCTAAGGCAGGTTCAAATGCACAAGCTATCTCTACTAATGCAATATTTTTTTGCTTGGATTCTGTTAAGCACATGGACATGCATTTATTTCATTTATGTATGGATTGCTAGAGAAGTGGTTAATATAACTTGAGGTTTGGCCTAAGTTAGACCAAATATTTTAGTGTTTCCCGTATTTTAGAGATTTTTTTGGTTAAGAATGATCTGCTTCGAAAGTAAATGAACTTAGTATTTTTAATTACACATATCCAACTTCGCAGTTCGCACTAATAAATTAAAGTTAAAAGTGAGTTACTTAATAAAGCCAAGCTTTGCAATCCCACATAAGCTTTACGAATAATCTGATATTACTTTATAAAGCCCATGTTTGGCTATTGGGTTTAGGTCCCTTAGGGATACCAAAATTTTGTGGAAGAGGGGAGTCATGATCCGAGAATGGGCTCGGTATTGCGCATTGGCTGCCCTTTATATCTTTTTGTAAAAAATGAAAAACAATAATTTATTTATTGTCATTCAATTAGTAATCAAGTTGGTAGGTCTACCCAAAAAAAAAATAGTAATCAATTTGGTAGTGCTCGATGTAGTACACGCGATCGAAAGATCTTGACACTCAACGTGTCATTGAGCGAATAGACACAGATCAAATAATTAGGTTCGCACAACCAATAGTTGTTTGTACGAACACAAGCAAATGGCCTACGCAATGTGGTAAGTAGCGATTTGACAGTTGTCCGATCCAGTAGATGTGTCCAATCACTAACACCCGATCTAGTTGATGTGTCCAATCACTAACACTATCTCTTCTCTCTTGTGCACTTTTAGGTCTCTCAAAAACTCAAAGTATTTGGTACAGTTATGTCCCTTTTTCAAAGAGGGTTAAGAAAATTATTTGTTTGTGTTCTTGAGATTTATAATGCTACTACTTTGAGATAGAAATTAAGATAACTTGAATGTCATACTACGTAACTACTAGTACATGGTAATATTTTTTCTCAATGACAAAGAGTAAACACTTGTCAATGACACATGTCTATGCACAAACTTTTCACATAGTAATAAAAAATAAAAAGAAGAAGAAGAAAAGAAAACAAAACAGAGAGAATCAATTTGACCAAGTGGGTTGGGACTTCTTATGTGTACTAGTAAAAAAGGCTGTCTGTCTTGGTGCATGGAAGACGACGTATCAATTTGGGATGTCTAAATCTAAGAAGTAACGATCAAAATGATCAAGTGGGCAAAAGCAACTCTACTTACTGTCTCTAAGTTAAGGACAGTTTGGAAGCAAGCCTAAGTGAATCCCCAATGCCCATTTTAATTTGGCTGAATTCTTTGCAGGAAATGGTACAGTTATGGGTCCTTGTAATGCTTCCTCCATTTAATTCTATCTAGTAAATAACTAATTAAAAAGGGTTAAATGCAGAAACCCTCGTGCTACATCGAAAAAAATAAAATCATATGTTAACGAAATAGGTTAATTACCTCCTTTGTTATTAGAAAGTCTGCGCGAAATCTCTATTTCGTTAGAAAATAAGCGTGTTTTTCATAATTTTCACCTTTATTGACGTGCTCATTTGATAATTGTACTCTCTCCATATAACATAAAAGGTAGATAATGCACATATTTCTTTTTATCTTTTCAACAGACTGAGGATTTCGCGTAGATTTTTTAACAAAACGGGAGTATTTAGCCTATTTCGTTAACACATTTTTTTATTTTTTTTATTTCATTTCGAGATAGCACATGGGTTTTATGCATTAAACCCAATTAAAAACTCGCCTAGCTCTCAACATGACTCAGTTTTGACTCCTTACGTGAAGTTTGGTAAATTTTTACACCAAATATTTATTCATCAAATAATATGCCAACACTTGTAGTTGTAGGACTAAAGATTTACTAGAGAAAATTTGTCTTGTTTGGCCATTAAAAGGTATAAAATTGGTAATATAATTAAAGTGCATAACATCCTTTCCTAAAATATGATTTAGGATTTATTTCCCATTTTCAAGTAGGGGTGAAAAACGAGTCAAACTATTTGACACTTAACTCGAATTCGATCGTTAAAACTTAAAAGCTTGTTTGCGCTCAGCTTGTTAACATATCAAATCAAGCTTGAACAACTTTTTTTGTTAGATAAGTTTTGATGCTCAACTCGATCTCGTCTCGATTAGTAAAAAATAATAAAAATATGTACAAAAAATTCAAACTACTCGAGCTCGACTCGTGTTCGATTCGATTAAAGCTCGTTTGAGTTCGGCTCGATAAATAATCAAACAAGTTCAAACACAAACTTTGAGCTCGATTGTATTTCAAACAAATTTTAACAACATCGCGTTCGGCTGGACTTGGCTCGTTTGCACCCCTATTTCCAAGTTCCAACATTGCTGGATTATCAAGTGGGGTGGTATTCGACAAAAACAGAATCCAAAATGAATTGAGTGTACATGCGCTCTATGATAGTTACAGACATCTTATGTATTTTGATAATGTGACATATGATAATTAGGGAAGTATTGTCTAAAGTAGTTATTTTCTCTTCCATCTATTAATTTTTCTTTCAGATTCTTATTTTTCCTTTTACCTTTTACACGTTCTCCCTACTTTTGTCTATTTGTTTTCTCTCCCTTTGATCAAGTTTTATTTTGTTTTCTCGTCTATTTTTGGTTTCTTTAATCAAGTATAAAAATCAAATATGACATTATAAATGGGAATACTTTCTAATACCTAGTTTAAAATTAAAACAATTATTGAAAGTTCGCATCCAACTAAGAATTGAAAAGTATTATCCATTAAGTTGTTATTTTTTTCTCTATCATGCATTAGCTTTATGTATAATTCTTGTTGTGATATGTCTTGAAGTCCTAAGCACTAAATTAAGCAGAGGGTCCATTACCAAAGGATAGTTCTGGTACGCTATATTTATGGGGAAAAATTTGGGACTAGATTTAGTTCATACTTTTAACATTCATTGTATTCTGTACCTCTTCCGTTGATAGTGAAATACTCTCTCCTCTTTCATGGACGTAGGCAATTGCCGAACCACGTCAATTCTAGTGTCGTTTAATCTTTATGTTTTTATTATCGTGTTTATTCTAACAATTCCAAATGTGCATAGTAAGTGTATATATTAATTTTGTCTTTACATTTCTACTAACTTTAAACATTTTGTATAAGTATGCATAAGTGTATGAGATGAAAAAAAAAATCGACCAGGATGCAAACTCACAAGAATTTTACACTGGTAAAATTCCCATTTTACATCATGTGGAATATGAAATTAACTTAAAACCCTTTCTGAAAAAAATATAGCCTGAAAACCCCTTAAGAAATCTTGATGTTGCACAAAATCCCATTCATCACAAACTAACGGAGAGTGTCATCTACGCGCCCCTTACGCAATTTTTGGTGCTTTTTAAATGCTTTTTGACCATAAAATGACTACCATTTACGGTTAAGATCCAAGTAACCCCTCTTTGAAAAGATTTATTGGCAAAAAATCTCATGTTAAAGAAATATTGCCTACAAATTCTCTATGTAATTTTGAAATTGCTCACGTTCCATTTTTCGTATGTCCACTCTAAGAGTATCTCCAACGGACGGAAAAATGTTGTTTTGCCGTCTGGAGCGGCAAACCCACGCCATATATGGCGTGGCACTATTCACCCATGCTATATATGGCGTTGGTGGAGCCCTTTTTTTTTAATTTCAATTTAGTATAATAATTTTGTATAGTTACAATTAGGTCCCTAAACTTTGAAAAAGTTATACTTAGATCCTATGTTTATAATTTTTTTTTACTTTATTATATATGATTTTAATTTAACTATGAATAATAGATATTGATATGGGTCATAATTTCTATTTTTCCTAAATGGGCCAATGAAAGGTGGGCGTGTGTCAAGATGAATAAATGATGAAGGCACATGCATGGAAAGCTCGTGAAAAAGCCCAAGACTATGCTTGGAAGAATGCTAGAAGGAAAGCCCAAAGGAAAGCTCATGAAAATGCTTACGAGAAATCTCAAATAAGGAGAATATTTGGATAAATTTTATCCTTAACCACCAAATCCTCAAAAGAGAGATATGACTTATCGTATCCGCCAATATCCGAGAACAAATTGGAAGCTGTTAGGAATTTCATGTTAGATGTTTTGATGATGACAAGATAGGATTTTATGTTAGACCCCAAAAGAATGTAAGTTTATACTTTCATAGAAAACTTGTATAAGCATTTGAAAGTTTGTTAGTTTGTTAGGCTTGTAATTTTTATCTTTATAGATTTTAGACTAAGTATTTAATACCAAGTCACTGATAGAATTCTGAGTGAGTCTATCAAGGATGAAGTTGAAGATCAGCGTCTGAAGTCAAGAGAAGATAAAGATTTGCTTTGAGCGTCTGTCAAACGCTAAGGAATTATTTCAGGAATCTGTTCAAGCGCTACTATTCAAGTGAACAGTAGTCAAGCGTCTTTGGAATAGTGTTACTGTTCAAGCGCTCACTATTCAAGCGCTACTATTCAAGTGAACAGTAGTCAAGCGTCTTCGGAATAGTGTTACTGTTCAAGCGATCACTATTCAAACGCTTACTATTCAAGCGCCCACTATTTAAGCGCTCACTATTCAAACGCTTACTATTCAAGCGACCACTATTCAAATGAATAGTGTTACTGTTCAAGCGATCACTATTCAAGCGAACAGCGTTCAGATTTTCCTGAAGATAAAACCCAAGTTATCAAAGACTGAAATGCAATCACCAACGGATATTTATTTTCAACGGGAAATAAATTCAAAATGCATTAAATGCTTGATAAGTGCATTAAAAGCAAACAAGACAGTATGACTTGTGGACAAACCACCTTTGTTGACTAGACTGTCAGCTTTTCAGAATTCAAACTTGCTCCTGTCCAATAGGAATCAACAGAAATTAAGGAATGTCAGAAAAGGGACTAGTTGAAGCTCCGCGTGAGGTACACGCGCCTGACTTGTGTCCAACGGACAAATCCCAAAATTCTCTATAAATAGTACCCTTCAGCTATCTCTGTGTGAGTGTGAAAAAAAGACGTAAATGTGAAAGAGAGCTGAGAAATAATTTGAGAGAAAAGCTTGCAAACCCCATAGCCAAAATCCTTCAAGCTTCTCAAATACATTCCAGACAGTCACCCGATATCTCAAACATCTTCCAAGAAGAACCCCACACTATTATTGAGATATCCCAAGTTGTTTGAACTTCCCAACATCAAACAAACCTGTTACAATAAACCCTCAACACCTTTCATCTGAGTGAGAAAGATTGTTGACTTCCACAAGCAGTATTTTTTAGTAAGAGAAGCTTGTTGAAGAAAGGTCTTTATTGGAGCTGAAGTCTGAGTGATCAAGGAGCTCAAGGCCATCTTGGAGAAGATCTTTATTGGAGCTGAAATCTGTGTGATCAAGGAGCTCGAGATCGTCTTCACCTCTCTCCCTAATTTGTAGAGATTCTGTGTGATTCTTTGAGAATCATTTTAGTGGATTTCCTCCGAGTGAGAAGGAGAAGAAGGACGTAGTTGGGATTACACCACCCAACGAACCTTACAAATATTTTGTGTCATTTACTATTTTATTGCCTTACATTACACTGTCATATTATATCTTGAAAAGGCATTTAAAACTAATAAGCGACTAATTGGTTAAAAGGAACGCTAAGCTATAAAAACATTTCCGCTGTGCTAACCCTGATTAAGTGATTGAAACGTTACCCTACTTTGGTAATTGTTGAAATCATTAAGTCTAAGTTATCAGTTTTTCCAAGCGTTCAAATTTCTAAAGTGATACGAAAATTTTGTGAAGTCGAAAAAGACTTCAGGGTTTATTCAACCCCCCCCCCTTTCTAGACCCTTTCGTATGCCACTTGGGACCAACAGAAGCAATCCAAGGACTCCCCAACCTAGAGGAAATCGGCCACTAGGCCTATATAAAGATGTTTTACTTCATTTTTTGGAACTTAAGTATTATTGTTTTAACTTATGTATTATTAGAGAGTTCACTACAAAAATTAGGGTTTATGTACTTGAGTATTCCAAGTTAATAAATGAGTCATTTTCTTTATATATCTCTACATATTCGAGTATTGTCGTATTATTATATTTACTATTTGAGTGTGAATCAAGAGTTTGGAAACATTAATTGCAACAATCAATCGAAGACCTGGTTTGGTTCTCCAACTTTCTTGGTGTGAAAATCCGGAACACATCAAGTGGCGTCGTTTGAGGGAAGATTTGAGTTTGAGACGTGAGTTCTTGCATTGCAATGGAGGGAGTTCAATGATTAAGACGTTCGGAGAGGAGAAGTGCCGCCATGCACCCTCCAGCTGCCATTGTGCAAGTACAGCCAGACACCGAGCCGACCGAGGAGGATGTTGCGCACACCAACGCCGCCATCAGGGCATTAAGGCAGCCACTGACGGCTGACCCTTCATCTGCTTTGGTTTTCGTGCTATCTGTTTCGGGAAACACTACCGTTGCATTGAGGTCCATTCCACCACCGCCCCAAGGAAGTTTACCCTCGCAACAGGCAGTTGCGCAGGGTATAACGCATGTGTACATGCGGCGTCAGGAAGGAAAACACACGGGCCCTCCTAACTTGGAAGGGCATATTCCGCCACATGCTCGTGACGTACCAGAGCCAATTCATCCACATTGGCCAATGAGAATGTGGGTCTCAACCCGCCAGTGCACGGACATGTGTTTGTAGATGAAAGAGGGCAACAATTGGAAGGTATTGATGAACAGCGTGCTTACCAAATATCATGTGTTACCCTGTTAGATGTCCCGCCAGCAGGGAGCGAGCTCCCTCACATGGATCAATGGGGATGGGCATTAGCCACAACAATGGCCTCCGTTTTGCGAGGAGGATATAAGCAATCGATTGGGGGGGGTCTCGGTGAGCATTCCATTGCCATCCCCACCAGTTGTCACTACGACAATCCCTACGGCCTAAGTTTTAAGAGGAACGATGTTTTATACGCCACCGTGCCCTCCTAACCAAACATACGAGATGGATCCTCGTCCTTACAGGGAGGCCTTAGATGGAAACCAACAGAGACGGATTCACCAGCACCCTGGTGGAGTGGGTATTATGCCCTAAGGACAACCATCCATGAATCCTATGGGCAATGATATGAGGCGCCGAGAGGTGATAGATGGATTCGAGGATTTAAGTGCAGAAATGAGAGAGATGAGGCAATGCCTGGGAGGAGGTTTCCAATCCCCCCCCTCCCACGAGGTGTCCCATTCGGGCTACGAGTCTTGGCTGAAAAGCTTCCCAACAATTTTCGTGTCCCGAATATAGTTGAATATGATGGATCGGTGGATCCCAAGGAGCACTTGTTGAAGTTTAAGAATAGCGCTTTGCTTCATCAGTATACTGATGGGGTTAAGTGTCGAGTATTCTTAACCACCTTAACGAAAGCCACCTAGCAGTGGTTTAGTCAACTAGCTCCGAACTCGATCCATTCATTTAAGGAGTACAACGCGTTGTTGCTACATCAATTTCCACCAGTAAGAGGTATCAAATGACCTCTCTGAGTTTTTTCAACATACGCCAAGGAGTCAACGAGCCCTTAAGAGGGTACATAAGAAGGTTCAATGTTGTTGCCTTAGAAGTACCTTCAACAAATGCTGAAGTCTTAGCTAACGCCTTTGCGCAAGGCTTGAAGGATGGGGACTTCTTCAAGTCCCTGGCCAAAAAGCCTGCCATCAACTTCGACAACTTGTTAGAAAGGGCAGAGAAATATGTGAATTTGGAGGAAGCTACCCCAATGAAGCTAGCTAGCAGCAATCCCGCTGCTGGGGACTAGAAGAAGGCCCCGGTGGAAACTAAGAAGCCCACCTATCCAAATAAGTATAAGGAGAAATGCCGGAATCTACCTCGGACACCCCGAAAGGTGACTCTGGAAAAAGCTTATTTGGTGATAGAGAAGGAGAACAAGAAGTTAGTGAATTGGCCACGGAGTACGATTTACGGGCCGATTCATCCAAAATTTGACATGTACTGCCATTTCCATAAGGATTACGGGCATGATACTAATACCTGTCGGCACCTATTGAGCGAAATAGAAAGGCTAATAGAATGCGGACACCAACAAGAGCTTATATGCCGTGATCGTGAGAAGAGCACAAGAATCTTTTAGAGAAGTCCTACCCAACCGCCGTATAGGGCAGCTGTCAAGATACGTCCTAAGGAGAATCTAAAGGAAACGACGGGAATAAGAGATGAAGAAAGAAGGCCAAACCAAAGATGAAAATTTATCAATATGATAACAAAAGGTCCCACGAATGGAGACTCACATAGAGTCCAACGGGCTCATCTTAGGGCTCTACACGAGTTGTCCGATCTAGAGATGATTGAGGAAGAAGCTGAGGAGGTAGCTGCGATTAATATCGAGCCTTTGATACAATTCGGGCATGGAGATGAGCACCGCCTCAGTCGCCCTCATCATGATGCTCTCGTGGTTACTGCTACCATTGCTAATTACAATGTGGGGCGAGTTTTTATAGATTGTGGCAGTTCGGTGGATGTACTTTTCCCTGATGCCTTCAAATAGATGAACCTGGGAATTATCAAGATGACAAAGGTGGAAACTGCTCTTTTTGGATTCGCAGGAGAGGTGGTGTAGCCATTGGGGCAAATACGTTTGCCCCTATCCTTGGGAGTAGAACCTCGAAGAAAGACCAGAATGGTGATGTTCATGGTAGTAGATTCCCCATCAGCATACAATGCTATCCTCTTGAGGCCCACACGAAATGCTTTGCAAGCAATCATTTTCACTTACCACATGAACTTGAAATTCCCGATGGGCAAAGGCGTAGGAGAGATAAGAGGAGACCAGCAAACTGCGCGAAAATGCTATGTAGAAGCTATTGGAATGGGAGAAAGATCATTGAATATGGAGATAGACCTGGAAAAGGGGTCTAGTTTGGAGAAAGAAGAAGCCATGACCATAAAAGGAGGGATCAAGGAGTTGGACGTTCAACCTAAAGCTAAATCGGCAAAAAATTTGGTCACGGTGGAATTGGTGCCAGGCGATCCCTCCAAGATTGCTAAGATAGGATCTCAGCTCGACCCTAAGATGGCTTCTCACCTGGCTCAGCTGCTCTGAGATTACATAGAAATTTTTGCTTGGACAGCGGCGGACCTGGTGGGTATTGATCCAGGTGTAGCAATCCACCAGTTCAATGTCTTTTCCACCGCCAAACCTGTGAAGCAGAAGAAGAGGCACTTTGGACCTGAGAAGGACAAGACCTTAAAAGAAGATGTGGACAGGTTGCTAGCTTTTGGCCACATAAAGGAAATCCAATCCCCGGAGTGGATAGCTAATACTGTCTTTATTCCCAAAGGAGGATATAAATGGCCAATGTGCATAGATTTCCGAGATCTTAACAAAGCTTGCTCAAAAGATTGTTATCCCCTACCTAGAATTGACCAGCTGGTGGATTCTAGGTCAGGGTGCAAACTTTTGAGCCTGATGAACTCATCTCATAGGTACAACCAGATACCCCTAGCCCCTGCAAGATCAAAAGAGGGTGAGCTTCATAACGGCCTTCAGGACGTTCTGTTATGTGTTGATGCCTTTTGGCCTAAAAAAGCCTGGAGCCACATATCAACGACTTATGAACAAGATTTTCCAAAAGAAAATAGGAAAAAATCTCAAAGTTTATGTAGATGACATGTTGGTGAATAGCCGGAAGGCGCAAAACCACTTGGGAGACTTGGCGAAAACGTTCGAGGTACTACGACAGTACCAAATGAAGCTTAATCCCCCGAAGTGCGCCTTTGGATTTGAGAGTGGGAAGTTCTTGGGATACCTAGTAACAGAGAAGGGAATCAAAGTTAATCTCGAGAAGACAAGATCTATCCAAGATATGGTGCCACTAGCTACTCGGAATGACGTTCAAATACTCGCTGGCAGGGTGGTAGCTTTGAGCCGCTTTATCTTAACACTAAGATAGCGCAACCTACCATTCTTTAGGGTCATGCGAGAGGCAATCTCGTTCTCTTGGAGTGAAGAACGCCAAAAGGCCTTCGAAGAATTAAAAGCGTGTATAACCAGCTTGCCCTTGCTGACCAAACCATTACCAGGGGAGAAATTATACCTGCACTTGGCGCTTTTAGATCATGTGGTTAGCTCTGTACTAGTAGGAGAAGAAGGAAAAGACCAAAAGCCGGTGTACTATGCCAGCCGAGCCCTTAGGGGGGGTGAGGAGAGATATCCTGAGATGAAAAGGTGACCTTTGCCTTGGTGACCACTGCTAGGAAGCTAAGGCCATACTTCCTGTCATATAGTGTAGAAGTATGTACTAACTACTCTTTGAGGCAAATATTAGGATGCCCTGAGGCGTCAAGAAAAATGATCAAATGGGCGGTGGAACTCAGTGAGTTCGACATCACCTATGCTCCCAGAACCACCATAAAGGCTCAAGCACTAGCATATTTCATAACAAAAGTACCTTCTTCCCAAGATGTTAAGAAGGTCTGGTAGCTCCATGTTGATGGCTCTGCCACCTCAACGGAAAGTGAAGCAGGAATAATACTAACAACACTCGAAGGGAATGAGTTGGAGTATGCCATGAAGTTTAATTTTTGCGCTTCTAATAGCGAAGCTGAATATAAAGCCCTGATTGCCAGGATCAAGATGGCGTTAAAGGTGGGAGCAAAACATTTAATAGTCCACTCGGACTCCCAACTGGTGGTGTATCAAGTCAATGGTCAATACGAGGCCAAAGAAGGAAGGATGGTAGAGTACCTGAAGAAAATAAGAGACTTAAAAGGGCCGATTGGAGACTTTTGAGATAAAACATGTACCCTGTATAGAGAATAAAAAAGCTGACTACCTAGCACGATTGGCTAGTGTGCTGGTCAACTGCCATACTCGGCAGATAACTATAGAAACCATAACAAGTTCCACAATAGGAGAAGATGTAAACAGCATAACCTTGGAGACAGACGATTGGACAATACCTGTAGTAAATTACGTACTACAGGGACGATTTTTGGAGGACAAAAAGGAGGCTTTGAGGGTACAGCAACAAGTCCCTCGATTTACCATAATCGAGGGAACTCTGTATAAGAGATCCTTTACTCACCCATTTTTTGAGATGTCTATCGAAGAAAGAAGGATTGATGGTTCTATGAGATATCCATGAAGACTTTTGTGGTAGCCACGCTGGTGCATCTACCATAAGGGAAAAAGCCCTCAGAGCTGGTTACTATTTGCCCACTAGGAAGGAAGACGCGAGAAACATGGTGAGAAGGTATGAGCAATGCCAAGTTCATGCGACGCTATATCACCAGCTAGCTGGAGTTATGGGGACCATGAGTTCACGTTATCCATTCGCCAGATGGGGGATGGACATAGTGGGGACCTTCTCCACTACAGTGGGGAAAAATAAGTTCCTGCTAGTGGCAGTAGACTACTTCAGCAAATGGATTGAGGCGGAACCACTGGCCAAGATCACAGAGAACGAGGTGATAAAATTCATAAAGAAGTCTATACTCTTTAGGTTTGGAGTACCTCGTGAGATAGTATCTGATAATGGTAGACAATTCCAAGGTGCCAAAATACAAGATTGGTGCATGGAGGTGGGCATAAAACAATTGTTCACCTCGGTGGGTCACCCGTAGTGCAACGGCCAAGTGGAGGTGATTAACAGGATTATCGTGCAAGGCCTGAAAATGAGGCTGCAAAAAAGTGGAAGTTCATGGGTAGATGGGCTGCCGAGTGTGTTATGGTCATACCGAACCACTCCCTATAGCACTACTGTAGAAACCCCCTCTAGCCTGGTGTATGGAGCGGATGTTGTCATACCATCCAAAGTTAACATGGTGTCTCACATAGTGAAGTACTTTGATGCTGAAAGAAATGAGGAATTGATGCGAGAAAACCTGGATGGTATTGAGGAGGCTAGGGACATAGCCTACTTGAAGACAATTAAATACAAGCAAAGGATAACGGTGGCCCACAATCGAAGGGTCATGGCTAGAGAATTCCAAGTAGGGGACCTAGGCCTCAGGCGAGTTGACATTCTCAAGCCAATGGAAAAATTGGGACCTAAATGGGAGGGTCCATACAAGGTGATACAATTCCTAACTGGTGGTGCATATATGATGGAAGACACTATCTAGGTCGTCGAATGTGCACAACTTGAGGAAATTCTACACTTGAGAGAAAAATTATCTCAAAGAGGTTAGTATTTTTATTGCTTTCCTAAAATAATAAATGCTTGATCTGAATACATCTAGAAGTAGTTTTATGTTTATTTCTATTTCTTTGATAAAAATGTCATGACATTATGCAATGCATGCCTGTTTCTCCTGATTAGACCGGCAATATGAGATAGTGAAGTTTATTCATCTTTGTCTCATTATGCTTATGAATTTTTTGTATTAAATTGTCAAAGACTTGTGTTGTTCCATGAATAAGAGCCAAAATATTGTATAAGCCTAGGAAGCATAAGCCTTGATATCTAGGCTGCTTGTAAGCCCTAAGCTGCACAAAAAAAATATCACATAAGCACGAGGCAGCGTAAGCCCTGATATCCAGGCTTGTAAGCCCTAGGCTGCACGAAAAAAAAAATATTGCATGAGCCCCAGGCGGCTTAAGCCCTAACATCAAACTGTTGTAAGCCCTCGGCAGCAACGAAAATGGCAGAAATCATAAGCCCGTGGTGGTGTAAGCCTTAAAGGCAGCTTAAGCCTTAGGCAGCACATGAAAAGATAAATAAAAGACATCGCATAAACCCAAGACATCGTAAGCTTTGACATTAGGCTATAGTACTCCCTCGGGAGCAATGAAGATGGCGAAAATCATAAGACGTAGGAGATGTAAGCCCTGAAGGTAGTAAGCCCTATGCAGCACATGAAAAGAAAAATAAAAGACACTGCATAAGCCTAAGGCGTCATAAGCCCTGACATCAGGCTGCAGTAAGCCCTCGGCAGCAACGAAGATGGCGGAAATCGTAAGCCCTAGGAGGTGTAAGCCCTGAAGGCAGCTTAAGTCCTAGGCAGCACATAAAATAATAATAATAAAGGAAGAATACTGCATAAGCCTTACCATAAGGCAGCTTGTAAGCCCTAGGCAGCATAACATTTATATATTATGAATAAATTTGCATTTATACATTACATTTTCTATGGAAGGCAGATATTTGTCATGAATAGAATTTCATGCATCTGACATTCTTTATCAAAATCATATGCTAAACGTGAAAAACAAGCATCTCTTATTATTATCTCAAGGAAAGGGAAAGCTCATTCCCCAAAAGTGAGCATGACACAAAAATAATATCTAAGCCACGAAAGAGAGCACATTACAAAGTACTTACAGGAAAAATAAAATGCAGAAATGGAAAGCAGCTAGTATAATAATCTAAATAAAGGTGGTGGATTCAGGCTCCTCACTTATCTCTGGAGCAGCGAGCTCACCTGTCGCCTCAAAAAAGGATTCAGTAGATGGCTGATCACCATTAATAATGATGTCATCTTGAGCTCTGGCAGATATCCCATCCGTGGTTTTGTTAACAGTTGCATCAACATCTTTTCCAGTTGTTTCATTGGCGAACTTGCCAGCAGTATCATCACCTATCTCACCGATGATCTTATCAGTAGTCTCGCCAGCTATCCTGTTAACTGGCATATCACGTGGCTGGATAGCTGGTGGGGTGTATTCAGGAGCTTCCTCACCAGGAAGTGGAACATCATCTAATCCAGCTTTTCCTTAAGGAAAGAAAGATCTGATCCTGGAGGCAAAATGCTAGCCTCCACAAATTGCTTAAGACAAAAACAAAATCCATGGTGGTAATATGGGAGAGTTGAACCTGTCAATACTTCAAAAAAGTCATTGGACTTTAGATATTCTTTTTGCTTACGCTGGTAATAAGATTCTAAAAAGACCTGCCCAGCAGAGGAGTGGGCGAAATCCTCAGTGGCCTCCTGGTGAGCTACCTGGCATTCCTTTCTTACTTCATCGGCATGATTTGCCCGAAACTTAGCGAAATCCTCCATTAGCTGATCTAATTCGACGGATAAGTTCCTTCTCAAAATGCGCTCTCCCTCCAGCTCTTTGGATATGGATGAAAGCTGCTCCTTTAAGCTGGCATTTCTCTGAGCTTCATCAGTGGCCTTGGATAGCTTAAGATGAGGCTGGGCTATGGCATCTCCACCAAGCATACTCGCCTAACATCAAAACATGAGAGGGAATGTTTGGTCAATCTCCGTTAGAGGGGACGTTTATTTCGTATTCCGGGGGAAGACGTAAATGTTTTCTTAATTTCTGAGCATTGGATAAGGAGAAACGAGAAGAATACACCTCATATGATGGAAAACCCTCATTTATTTTGAGCATCTCGGAATGAATTTTTTCCTCACTCGCTATAAGAGAGACCTCGTCATTGTAAGCATCATCGTCTGACGAAGTCTCGTCCCAAACAAGATCAGTCGTCGCCTCATACTCCATGTCAGGCGAGGCGGGTCGAACATAAGGCAGTGGGGGGACTTGTTTTTGTAGACAACATCTCAACAAATTTTTTAAGGTGAGAAGGCAAGTTTGATTAATTACCCAACACAAGCGAAGTCATAATTTCGCAAAAAGTATGAAGATAAAAGAGATGGTGAAAATCCTAAAGTTATATGTGAAGAGATATCAATAAATAATGAAAAATATTAACCGAAAGATTTTCAAAGAGGTGGAAGCTTGCTTGGATGGCTCAATATTTTCGAAAATATAGGGAGCATAAAACCTTGTATTTTTCGAAAAAAAATGAAGGAAAATAAAGGGAGAAGTCTTGTACTTGAAGACTAAGAAGATATTTTGAAGGGATTGTTCCAAATCCTAAAGGGATTAGAAGAGAAAGAAGAGGAATTTTTTTATAAATAATGTTACTATATTATTAGTGAAATTTTCGAAAAATATGAAGAAGAAGAAGAAGGGGAGAGGAGAAAATATATATCCACACACATATATATGGTATTTTCGAAAATAGCTATGAGAAAAAAAAGATTTTTTTAGGTATCTTGGAAAGGAAAGGAAGAAGGATAATTCTACTTGCACAAGGAAATTGAAAGAAGGTATTTTTATTAAACAAGGAAGCAAAGGAGAGAAAAAACAAGGAGAATAAGAGGGGGGGAGGGGATTTTTGGCCCTCACATCACAAGGAGGAATTGATACACCTTGCACTCTTTTTCCCTTAACCTTGATTTTTTCCCAATGGGTTTTTCCGGGTAAGGTTTTTAACGAGGCAGTCAGTGTATAAAATGATCAAACCCTCTTTGGAATTATGACAATTTATTTCACTCTCGAGACTTTTTGAGCCTCTCTATTCCAAAATTCTCAAGAGTAGGGGGCCTTATGATATGGGTCATATATTTTATTTTTCCTAAGTGGGCCAATGTGAGGTGGGCTTGTGTCAAGATGAATAAATGATGAAGGCTTACGCATGGAAAACTCGTAAAAAGACCAAGAATATGCTTGGAAGAATGCTAGAAGGAAAGCTCATGAAAATGCTTACGAAAAAGCTCAAACAAGGTTGGATAAATCTTATCCTTAACCACCAAATCCTAAAAGGAGGGATATGACTTATTATATCCCCCGATATTCGAGAACAAATTGGAAGCAATCCAAGGACTCCCCAACCTAGAGGAAATCGGCCGCTAGGCCTATATAAAGATGTTTTACTTCATTTTTTGGAGCTTAAGTATTGTTGTTTTAACTTATGTATTATTAGAGAGTTCAATACAAAAATTAGGATTTATGTACTTGAGTATTCCAAGTTAATAAAAAATTCATTTTTTTATATATCTCTATTTTTCCAGTATTATCATATTGTTATATTTATTATTTGAGTGTGAATCAAGAGTTTGGAAACATTAATTGCAACAATCAATCGAAGACCTTGTTTGGTTCTCTGATTTTCTTGATGAGAAAATCTGAACCACATCAGATATATGTATTAAAACTTGTACAAAATGTATATACAATATAAGTTAAAAACATTAAAATATTCATTTCAACACAATATAAAAAATTATAACATTATCAAACAACACAACGTATTTACATGGATGAATACGTAACAAAAAACTTAAATTTGGGTGTTATTTGTAAAATATGAGAAATAGCGTAAATGAGTTGTAAAAAGGAATATTTTAGGAAATATACTTTTTGTGTGAAAAATAATGGAGTACATTAGAGTGCTATTACTGTAGCTGCACAAAAATGGTGCAAAAGTTGCACTATTTTTGTGTTATACATTGGAGATGCCCTTACATCATGTACTACAGAAGCATTGTGGAATGTGCACAACACAAACAAAAGTTTCACATCCATTCCATCCAACTAAATATTCATCTTGAAACTACTTTGTGTACAACACAAACTCAAAAATACATTGTGCACAACAAATACTACTATGTATCGAATTTCAACTTTTTGCACATCATAAACAACTAATGACGTTAGAGTGAACAAACGAAAGTACCAATGAGCAATTTCAAAATTACACAGAGGGATTTTAGGCTATATCTTCTTCGGGAGTCTTAAGCTAATAAAATTTTTCACAAGGGACTATTTGCAATTTACCTTTTTAGGTATGAGGGGCATAATGGTCAAACAAGGTAAAAGAACAGGCAAAAAATGGGAAGTGAGCATTCGAATTATACGTGAGGTTTTTAAGCTACATTTTTTTTTCACCGGGGGTTTTCAGCCAATAAATTCTTTCACAGGGGGTTATTTGTAGTTTTACCCAAATTTGCACATCAGAATGTAGACAAAATATGGCAGGACATAGGCGGGTTTCCCGGATCCTGTCGCAGCAGCCAAGCTAAAAAAAAGTGAGTCTCAAACCTAAAAATGAGATCCAAAGCCACTTCACTTGTCTTTATCTCTTTGAATACAACTTTTCAATGCCTCATACAACCAAAAACTAGTTTTGTTTGGTCTCAAGATTAATACACTTAAGTGAGCCTAAACAATTCAGAAAAACAATGACAAAAAATTGAAAATAAAAATAAATATATAAAGAAGCTTCTTTAATTTCAATCACAACATCTCCAAACATGTCCGCATCTCTCCCTTTCATTGTCCCTCCACATTTGTAGTCTCCTTTTTCCTCTTCAAAACCTCCACTAAAGAGAAAAAAAGAAAAAGATAGATAAAATAACTTTAACAAAGATATTTTCCAAAATGAATGTGGAAAATAATAATAAGCATGTCCTCAACCCAAAAAAAAAAAAACCAAGGAGAAATAAATAAATAAAACCTAACTAAAAATTCCTAATACTGCAATAAACAAAAATATTCATACACCAATATAATTATTATAGTGTTTAAGAAGTCTATTGGCTTCTCTAAGCCCACTAAAGTAAGCCCCATGAGTAGTTGAGTAATGTGTTCTATGTGTAGCTTCTCCAGCAAATAGAATTTGCAATGGTGGAATTGATGTATCCAGATGGCTATTTCCAGGCAATGGCTCAGCCAATGTATCCATATCATCTATACTTGATCCAACTGCTACATAACTGTATGATCCCATGAACAGGGGATTAGTTCCCCAACGTGTCCTCAAAACCTTGTCAAACTTCACTTGATTACCACTCCCGTTGCACGAATTCTGCGTCGTCTCGGGTTTCGATAGCAAATTAGAGACCGTCGATGTGAACCCATTAGCGATCTCTTCGTCGGTGAGCGATTCGATCTCGAGGGCTTCTTGCCCCGTGAACCATGACAGGACAACTCTTGAAGTTGTGTAAATCGGAGTTAAAAACGACGTTTTTCTCATCCAGTTAGGAATGTTGGGATGCCTTAACTCGGAATCTTGTGGATGAAACACCATCTGCAATAGAGGAAACTTTTCCGTGTTATCAGGGTTACGACGCAAGAAAACTTTATTAACGACGCCATACCCAAGCCTCGAAATGGCTCCGGTTTTTGAACTAGGAAGTGGAGGAGTGAACATGGAGAAACCGTCGCTAATACCCTTTTTAAGAACGCCAAGCGAAACCGTCACTATAACATGATCCGCCGCCAGAATTGCTCCGTCGCTAAAATGCAACTTCACTGGGCTATTATCATAATCATACCCGTTTTCCACGTGGACACCTCCTGGACCGTCCGATCCTATCCGCCACTCAATCTTCTCCACTTTCCGACCCAATTGAATCATACCCATTGGCAAAACAGAAGCCAAATATTCAACGACACTCGAGTACCCCCTGGCAATAGTAATTTCTTCACCTGGAAACATCACATACTCACTCTCCGCATTATAATCAAGGCTACACAAATCATCCGCCGACGTAAAAGTCCTCTGTATACTCTCGTTCATCGCGAAAATTGCTTCTTCCAGAGCTTTCTTTTTCCACTTCCCCACCCCTTTAAATCCACCACTCTCATCATCTTTTACTACACTCCAATACGCCTGTAGCCCTTGCCTAAGAAATGACCCAACACTTACATTATTTTTTTCGTCTCTCAACTCGCAACGCTTAACTATTTCTGAAACGAACCCATTATCATCAATTTCATGGCCTTGAATGAAATCCATTAGATTCTTGAAAAGGGTGGAAATGGGGTCAACAAGGGATGGGTGAAGCTCATGCCCACCTTCTGCAATGGTGACCGGATCTTCCGGTATCCCGTCCATGCACTCCCATGGTTGGTGAGCTTGAAGTGAGTTTGTGTGTTGAGCAATCTTGTGAACAGGGCTGCCTTCAATTCCGTGGATCCAGGTGGCACCCTGTTCAATCCGGTCACCGCAAAACTCGGACGAGTTAACTCGGCCGCCAATCCGAGTTCCACCTTCCACAACTGAAAGCTCGAAATCTTGATTGCCAGATGTGTAGAGCTTGTTAGCAGCAGTGAGACCCGCCATCCCTGCACCAATTATCACAATTCTGGCCTTTTTGCTCACCATTTTTTGTTTTTGTGTTCTTAGTTGTTTTTTAGTTATGAGTAGTGTTGATAAAAGGGAAAAAGAAAGGAGTGTTGTGTTGTGCTGTTTTATTTTTTGTTGCAATGGGGGAGGTGTGTTGTGTTGTTGATAGTGAGGGAAAATGGTTTGTGAGGTGAGGATAGAGTTACTGGAGAGGATATATAAGAGGACTAAGGTCTATAATGTTAGCCTACAAGGGATCCTTCTTCTTTCTTTCTTTCTTTTTAGGGAAAGTGAGAAACAAATACCTAAACTCTATTCTATTTTATTATTCAATCCCCAACCAAGATTTCAAGCTCTGCACGTCCTAGTTCTAATTAAAAATTGTGATTTACCCCCCCCCCCCCCCCCCCCCAATCATTTTAAATTCATTTCTTCCTCACAATTAATTTCATACAATTTTTCTCTCCTCCCACACAAATTCGATTAGATAGGCTTTTCCGGCAATCGGAGGTGCTCAAAGTTGACTCCGTCTTGTTTCTCCACGATGAAAGGAACAAAATCCGAAGCCATATTGCCCGTATTTAGAGTAAAATATATTTTAAGTCATACGTACAGTATCGATAAGTCATGTTAGAAGTATATTTAGTGCACAATTGAAATATTTTCAATTGATAAATGTAGAAAGTTTTACGCGAGTTCACGAGAAAGTCCTTAATGCACTATATGATGGGATATGTAGACTGATTGGAAGCGATTTGAAGTATAAGGAAGGAGCAACAGGCATCGCTGCGTCGTTCAGTGTTCAATACCGCGGCGTTAAAAGGCAGTAGGGTCATCACCGCGGCGTTCAGGTACCAACGCCACGGCGTTCAAAACAGTAGGGTCATCACCGCGGCGTTCAGGGTCGAACGCCCCGGCGTTGATTGGCGTGTTGACCAAGACTAGTAAAAAGACGCATTTTTGGAGTTGTTTAAGGCTGGATTTTGTTTCCTTATCTGATTATAAGTCTTCCAAGACACTACAAGAGTATATATACATACTCTTCTCTTGTAATATGTAATCCATCATCATACAATCAATAAAAACTCTAGTGTAGACCGTGGACGTATGCATTCTTGGCCGAACCACATAAATCTTGTGTCTCTATTTTTCTTGCTTTTTTATTTACTTTTATTCGTTTTATGCACATTGATTCCTAACAACTGGTATCAGAGCAAGGTAATAGTGCTCTGTGCGAATCAATGGCGTCTGAAGATGGAAAAGTAAAAATTGACAAGTTCGATGGAAAGGATTTCGGATTCTGGCGGATGCAGATGGAGGATTATCTGTACCAGAAGAAACTCCATGAACCGTTGTCGGGGAAGAAGCCTAAAAAAATGACAGATGTAGATTGGAAGTTGTTGGATAAGCAAGCCTTGGGGGTTATTCGGCTGATGTTATCAAGAAACGTAGCGTTTAACATCTTGGAAGAGAAAACCACTGCGGGTTTGATGAAGGTGCTATCCAACATGTATGAGAAGCCATCGGCGTCGAATAAAGTTTATCTAATGAGACATTTATTCAACTTAAGGATGACTGAAGGAGGATCCGTAACAAATCATATCAACGAATTCAACATGATCATCACTCAGTTGAGTTCGGTTGATATCAATTTTAAGGACGAGGTAAAGGCTTTAATTCTATTGTCTTCTTTGCCGGAAAGTTGGAGTGCGATGGTAACTGCTGTGAGTAGTTCATCTGGCCAAAGGAAGTTGAAGCTTCATGAGATTCGGGATCTGATTTTGAGCGAGGATATTCGCCGGAGGGAATCAGGAGAACTCACATCTGCTGCATTGAGTGCGGAAAACAGAGGGAGAGGTGTTCAAAAGGGTGGTCAGAAAGGTAGAGGTCGATCCAAGTCTAAGGGGTGAGGGAAGTCAAAACTGCGTAAAGAAGCTGATTGCTGGGGCTGCTGTAAGAAAGGCCATTACAAGAGGGATTGTCCTGAAAAGGCGGGTCAAAATCAAAATCGGGAATATCAACAAGCAAACGCAGCAACAGACGATGTCGGAGATGCTCTGGTTTGCTATATTGACAGTCTAGTTGACCAATGGGTACTGGGCTCAAATGCGTCGTTTCATGCTACTTCATGTAAGAATTATCTAACAAATTATGTTTCTGGAAAATTTGGAAAGGTTTTTCTTGTAGATGACGAACCCTTGGAAATTGTTGGTAAGGGTGATGTCACTATAACGACGACACAGGTAATGCAGTTGAAACTGCAGAATGTGAGACATGTACCGGGTTTGAAGAAGAATTTGATCTCAATGGGTCAAATTGACAGTGATGGATTTACTACTGTGTTTGGTGGTGGTGCATGAAAAATCACCAAGAGAAATATAGTGGTGGCACGAGGTACAAAGTCCGGAACTTTATACACAACTGATATTATGAAAGACTCGTTAGCCGCGGTCGGGGCCACAGAAGATGCACATTTATGGCATAGGCGACTTGGGCACATGAGTGAGAAAGGGATGAGAAGAATGGCATCCAAGGGAAAATTGCCAATTTGAAAGTCTATTGAGTTGGGTCTTTGCGAAGACTGTGTTCTTGAAAAGCAGAAAAAGGTTAGTTTTTCCAAGGTTGGAAGAGAACCGAAGACTGAGAAATTGCAACTTGTCCACACTGATGTATAGGGACCGGCACCCATACAGTCACTTGGAGGGTCCAGATATTATGTCACTTTCATTGATGATTCCTCTCGAAAGGTATGGGTTTATTTTCTGAAAAATAAGTCTGAAGTGTTTAGTACCTTTAAGAAGTGGAAGGTAGAAGTCGAGAATGAAACATGGTTGAAATTGAAGTGTCTGAGGTCAGATAATGGTGGGGAGTATGATAGCGAAGAGTTCAAAGACTATTGTGCAGAGAATGGGATCAAGATGATCAAGACCATTCCGGGGACTCCGCAGCAGAATGGGATTGCATAGCAGACGAATAGGACCTTGAATGAACGAGCTAGGAGCATGAGGCTTCACCCCGGGTTGCCAAAGACATTTTGGGCTGATGCAGTGAGCACGACGACTTACCTCATCAACCGGGGACCTTCAGTACCGTTGGACTTCAAAATACCGGAGGAACTTTGGTCTGGAAAGGAGGTAAATTTATCGCATTTAAAAATTTTCTATTGTTTATCTTATGTCCTGTGTAGTTCTGATGACAGGGATAAGTTGGATCCAAAAGCACAAAAGTGCATCTTTATTGGCTATGGTGGAGAGAGTTTTGGCTATCGGTTCTGGGATTACCAAAACAACAAGATCATAAGGCATAAGGATGTTATGTTCAACGAGAAGGTGCTTTACAAAGATAGACTTGGGGCAGAGACTGAGGATAATGAGAAACCAAAGGCGATACTGGAAGAGATCACTGTGGATGAGGTTGTAGGAAATGAAGCTGAGAATAGGATTGAGGAAGATCTGGAGACTCCGCAACCTACCTTGAGGAGATCGAGCAGAACCCCCAAACCAAACATAAGGTATTCCCCTTCCTTACACTATTTACTTTTGACGAATTCGGGTGAACCCGAGTCGTACAAAGAGGCAATGAGTGTAGGAGATTCTCTCAAGTGGGAGCTAGCCATAAAAGATGAGATGAGCTCGCTTGAGAGAAATAAGACTTGGAGGTTGACTAAATTATCGGAGGGGAAACGAGCTTTGCAGAACAAGTGGGTATTTCGGGTTAAAGATGAGCCAGATGGTAGTAAAAGGTACAAGGCAAGGTTGGTAGTCAAAGGGTTCCAACAGAAGAAAGGCATTGGCTACACAGAGATTTTTTCGCTGGTTGTCAAGTTGACTACTATAAGGATGGTTCTGAGTATTGTTGCTGCAGAGGATTTACATCTTGAGCAGTTGGATGTAAAAATGGCGTTCCTTCATGGGGATTTGGAGGAAGACATTTATATGGTTCAACCGGAGGGTTTTCTGGAGAATGGAAAGGAAAACCTTGTATGCAAACTACAGAAAAGTTTGAACGAATTAAAACAAGCTCCGAGACAGTGGTACAAGAAATTTGACACCTTTATGGATGGAAAAGGATTTACAAGATGTCAAATGGATCACTGTTGTTATTTTAAGAAGTTTAAGGATTGCTACATCATTTTATTGTTGTATGTCGATGACATGTTAGTCGTTGGGTCTCATAAGGGAGAAATCAAAAGGCTGAAACAACAATTGTCAAGTGAGTTTGAAATGAAGGACTTGGGAGCTGCAAATACGATTCTCGGGATGAGAATTATTTGAGATAGGTCGAGTGGGAGCCTCAAGATGACTCAAGAAAGGTATATTCATAAGGTGCTTGATAGATTTGTTATCACTGATGCAAAGTCTAGAAGCACTCCTTTGGGGAGTCAATTCAAACTAAGTAAGGTGCAATCTCCTAAATCTGATGAGGAGCGACAAAAGATGGCAAAGGTTCCTTATGTCTCTGCCATTGGAAGTTTGATGTACGCAATGGTGTGTACAAGGCCGGATATAGCTCATGCAGTGGGAGTCGTGAGTAGATTTATGGCTAATCCGGGTTTACAGCATTGGGAAGCAGTGAAGTGGCTACTAAGGTATCTGAAAGACACATCGGATGTGTGTTTGAGTTTTAAAACTAATAGTGTCACTTTAGAGGGTTTTGTGGATGCTGACTTGGGTGGTGATCAAGATGGTCGGAAGAGCACCTCGGGCTATATTTACACTTTAGGTGGCACAACAATTAGTTGGATGTCAAGGCTACAAAAGTGTGTAGCACTTTCTACAACCGAAGCCGAGTACATAGCTATTTTAGAAGCTGGGAAGGAGATGGTTTGGTTGAAGAATTTTCTGAGGGAAATTGACAAGGAGCAACGGGATGGTGCACTTTATAGTGATAGTCAAAGTGCTATTTGTTTGACAAAGAATCTGGTGTTTCACTCGAGGATGAAGCATGTTCAATTGAAGTATCATCATATCCGAGAGATGATAGATGATGGAACTATGGAGTTGAAGAAGGTGCTTGGTACAAAGAATCCGGCGGATATGTTACCTAAGGGACCGAGAAACTGAGGTTTTGCATGGCCTCAGTTGGCCTCGAGTTTCTGTGATGAAAGAGGCTAGTCTGCACTAGAGGATACTTTCACCGGGGTGGTGAAGAAGTATAACAAGAGTTGAGGTGATCAGTCTCCAAGTGGGAGATTGATGGGATATGTAGATTGGTTGGAAGCGATTTGAAGTATAAGGAAGGAACAACAGGCATTGCCGCGGCGTTCAGTGTTCAATGCCGCGGCGTTCGAAACAGTAGGGTCATCACCACGGCGTTCAGGCTCGAATGCCGCGGCGTTCCGGCGGCGTTGACTGGGTGTTGACCAAGATTCGTAAAAAGACGCATTTTTGGAGTTGTTTAAGGCTGGATTTTGTTTCCTTATCTGATTATAAGTCTTCCAAGACACTACAAGAGTATATATACATACTATTTTCTTGTAATATGTAATCCATCATCATACAATCAATAAAAACTCTAGTGTAGACCGTGGACGTTTGCATTCTTGGCCGAACCATGTAAATATTGTGTCTCTATTTTTCTTGCTTTTTTATTTACTTTTATTCGTTTTATGCGCGTTGATTCCTAACACTATAGTATGCTCGGAATCATAAACCGGTTTTTTTCTTTCAAAGTAGGCACATAGAGCTTTATGAAAATGTATGATACATTCAAGAAACATCTAGTATAAAACAATTTGGTCTTCAAACATAAGCTAAAATTTATCAACAATTTTGTGCAAATTCACTAGAATGTCTATAATGCACTGTAGGATGCTCGGAATCATAAATTATTTTTATTTCAAATTAGACACATAGGAATTTCCAAAAATTTATGATACATTATCTAGAAATATATAGTATAAAATAAATTATTCTTTAAGCATAAACTAAAATTTGTCAACAGTCGCGGATTTACGAGAAAGTCTATAATGCATTGTAGGATGTTCAAAATCATAAAATATTTTTTGCCTTTCAAATTAGACACATAGGGCATTCCGAAAATGTATGCCACATTATCAAGAAATATCTAGTATGAAACAATTTTGTCTTCAACCGTAAGCTAAAATTTGTCTATAGTTTAAAGAGACTTCATGAGAATGTCCATAACGCACTGTAGGATGCTCGGAATCATAAAACTTTTTTGGCTTTAAAAGTAGACACATAGGGCTTTCCAAAAATGTATGACACATTGTCAAGAGACGTGTTTTACAAAATAAATTTCTCTTCAAACGTAAACTGAAATTTGCCAACAGTTTTGCACGACTTTACAAGAATTTTTGCCTTTCAAAGTAATCACATAGGGCTTTTCAAAAATGTATGATACATTATCAAGAAACATCTTTTACAAAACACATTTCTCTTCAAATGAATTGAAATTTGTCAACAGTTTTGCTTGACTTTAAGAAAAAGTCTATAATGTATTGTAGAATGTTTGGAATCATAAACCATTTTTTTTCATTTCAAAGTAAACACATAGGGCTTTTTGAAAATGTATGACTGACACGAAAAATCCTTACGTGTATTAAACAGCAAGTGGACTGGTCGTGTGTAGTAATAAAGTGGAATTTAAGTCCGAGTTATCGATCCCACAGAGACAAGATTATTTAAAGCTAGGAATTTAAAAGCAATTAAAATTGAATTAAAAGATTGTGATTAATTTACAATAAAAATGTAAAAACGAGACTTAGCAAATAGATTTAGATTCTTATGAGATAAAACAACTAAGGCACATGCTTCAACCAAATTTACTTGTTAATATAAATATGAACTATTCTTCGTATTATTAGACTACTATTGCTTTGGTGAAAATTTCTTAATTAATTACTACCCGATGTCTCGGCTGTAATAATCCTATGATAAATTGACAGTTCTCTAAATATGTCTATCCGAGAATTTAATCAATAATCATGCATTCAAGTTCTAGAATTTCCCCGAATAAATCCGGCTAACTGCACCCGGGAATCTCTACCTATCTCTAGGGGCAATTCCCTATTTTTTACGGATGATGTGATGATTTCTTTGAACCCTAACTTATATTCTTTCAAACTATTAAGTTAGGCAATATGACAAACATATGGCGATCAAACATATGCAAGTAATTACGCACAAAATCAAAACACAAAGCAATTGTAGAATTAATACGAAGAATAATATCATATATATATACTCATAACTTTGGCCTTCACATGGCCCTAGTTAAGGGAAAATTAGTTCATAATTGAAATTGGGAAAACAATAAAAACATAGAATTACTCATAGATAAAGATGAATATCAAACTAAGAAACTCCCTATTTTGGATTGATGATCGATTCTTGATTGGAAGCTTGAATCCCTCCTTTTCGTCTTCTTAGCTCTTCAAGTATGATGATAGGATGACTCAAAACCAAGAGAATGCTCCCCCAAACCCCTGAATTTTCGTCCTCACACTCTCAAAGGATGATTTTTTTGATGATCTCAAGTGAGCTCCCCACTCCCCTTTAAATACCCAAAAATCCACCTACCAAGAATTTGAGCTACCCTTCTCTTTCTTTCCTCCTACCAAGAATTTCTACCTACCAAGAATTTCTACCTACCAAGAATTTGCACCTGCCATTCTCTTGTTTTCCACCTAACAAGAATTTGCACCTACCATTCTCTTGTTTTCCACCTAACAAGAACATGAGCTGCCACTTTCGTGTTTTCCAGCGCAGGGATAGTGTTTTATTCATAAACATCTCCACAGATCTCCGAATTGGATGATTCAAGTACCCATGTAAAGATAAGACATAGATCTAAAACTTTGTAGAAGGACACTTCATCCAATTTTGTCTCTAAAAATATCAAAATGGTGTTCCAACGTGGAGGTTGTTTCTGATTTGGCGCCTAGGTGTGCGGAAATGGTACTAAAACATGATTTTGGCTAACTCCAACTTATTTCTTGCTTGTTTGGTCATGGAGGTGTGAAACATCTTGGCGTAAACTTGTTTTATACATTATTTTTCCACCCTTTCTTCAATTGTATCCACTTAAGGCCTGAAATCACTTAATGCACGAATTAAACGCACAAGTGACAAAATCAAGTGATAAATGAACCTAAAACATAAACGCAAAGGGGCTTAAAAACACGTAAAAATGACTCCTATCAACTCCCCCAAACTTATCATTTGCTCGACCTCGAGCAATAAAAGTTCTAGGCATGAAAAACATCATCAACCAAAAGGAGAAAACAAAAACAACAAACGAACTCACTTTCGTGGAGTAAACGATTGCACTTAGCATGTGCAACAAGCCTTTAAACCTTTGAGTTACCTCAAAGACGAGTTATAGTCTCGTGAGGGTTTGCAGAAGATATACCCACAAAATCTAACAAACTTTCAATCCCAACCAAATGAATACATCTCAACATAATTAACAAGAATAAATGGCACAAAATCATCCTTTTATAGCTCACAAATATATATACATATCAACTACTTTTGCTCATGTGACACCAATACTCGAAAAGACTCCATAGGGTGTAGTGAAAATAAATCTAAGGTATTATAGTCGAAAGGCATCCTTACCAAATTTTGGACATTAATCCCATATCTATCAACTTTTGATCAAACACAAAGCATAAGAATCATAGAAAATCTCATAGCCATTTAAATTTCATTATCTCAACCATTCAAACTTTCAATTCATATGAAACTTTCCAATTAACTTCATTAAGGCTAGATCATGTGCAATGTTTTATTCCATTAGGCTTTCTATGACACCCATGTAACAAGCTTTAGATCAATGACTCCCAAACTAGATAGTTTTGGGGCATTAAGTGTAAAGACACTCCTAAGGATTTAATCACTCGAGTGTCAAAGGCCACGAAATAAAACTAAATCTTTTAAACAATTCGCTTCTTTTTGGCTTGAGCTTAGCTCAAATTAGCATAATAGTACAGTATATAGGCATGAAACTTTTCACCTCCAGTACATATTAGCCTGATCACTTGTGGTCATACCAAACTTCAACCTTTTTAATTCATTGTTTAGCATAAAAAAATTACTACTCAACTTATAACCTTATGAAAAATCTAAGTTAATTTTTCCGGGAAAAACTCCTTAAGTGTCTCAAGATGGTTATCCTCTCAACTCCTCTACTCTCGATTTATTGTGCAATGTGAATCATCTAAGAAATCAATCCTAGTCTAGGGTCTCCATGAGCAATTTCAAAGATATATATGTTCCATTAAATTCAAATTATTTCAAGAAATCATGCCTTTTTTTTTCAAGTTAATCAATTTTAATGCATCAATTGGAAAGATAAAAAAACAAAAACAATTTATACTTGATTTTCTCAACAAAGAAGTATTTAAACATGATATCATACAAACTTTCCCCCAAACTCAAGCTAAAAATTAGCATTGCATTTTCAATGTTCAAAATAAGCACTCTTCTACCCCCAAACTCAAATCCAACATTGTCCTCAATGTTGTTACAACAAGTATACGTAACGGTAAAAGAACACTTACAACCAAGGATGTTGAAAAACATCCTTTAACTTCCAATGCATCGTTACAAAGCTTCTTCTCCTCTCGAGTAAAATAAGCATCTCTAAACATGGGGTCCAAATGTCTATCATATCTAACACTTCAACTTTTCAAACCATCAAGCATACGAAAACATACATGCCAAAAGTGCATGTTTGAACATAAACATAAACAAACAAACTAAACAAACAAAAACAAAAGAAAAAAAAAACTTACAAACTTGGGTTGCCTCCCAAGAAGCGCTTGTTTATAGTCAATAGCTCGACTATTCAGGATCGACTTAAGTCGATGGTTCTCGGAGCTTGACAGATAATGTGTCTGCGCTCCAGTCAGTGCCCGAGTAGTGTTTCAGCCTATGTCCATTGGTTAAAAATACTTGTCCATCCTCAGTGATAAGCTCCACAGCTCCGGAAGAATACACTCGGGTGACTCGAAAGGGTCCCGACCAACGCGATTTGAGCTTGCCTGGGAAGAGCTTGAGTCTAGAGTTGTACATAAGAACTTTCTCACCTTCCTCGAATTCCCGGGGTAGAATATGCTTGTCGTGCCACTTCTTGGTCCGTTCTTTGTACAGTTTTGCATTCTCGTATGCTTCATGTCTCCACTCCTCGAGCTCATTCAGTTGAAGCAACCTCTTATTACCTATAACACTTGTATCGAAATTCAGGAATTTGATAGCCCAATAAGCACGATGTTCAAGTTCGACAGGTAAATGACAAGCTTTTCCAAATACAAGACGATATGGGGACATGCCAATAGGGGTTTTAAAAGCAGTACGGTAAGCCCACAATGCATCATCTAATTTCAGAGACCAATCAGTTCGATGGCTATTTACCGTTTTTTCTAAAATCCGTTTAATTTCCCTATTAGACACTTCGACTTGCCCACTAGTTTGAGGGTGGTAAGGGGTCGAGATTTTATGCTTAACACCATATTTGTTCAACAAGTTTTCAAATTGCTTGTTACGAAAATGTGTGCCTCCATCACTTATAATTGCTCTCGGGGTTCCAAATCGTGCAAAAATATGTTTTCTCAGAAATCTAAGAACAACCCTAGCATCATTAGTTTGCAAAGCCTCAGCTTCGACCCATTTAGACACATAATCAACAGCGACTAGAATATACCTATTGGAACAAGAACTAGGGAAAGGTCCCATAAAATCTATACCCCACACATCAAATAATTCACATTCAAGCACATTATTCATAGGCATTTCATGTCGTCTAGAGATATTACCTACTCTTTGGCATCTATCACATTTTTGAACATAAGCGTGTGCATCTTTAAATAAAGTAGGCCAGAAAAAACCTGATTGCAGAACCTTGGCAGCAGTCTTGGATGGGCCAAAGTGGCCACCTATCACCATGTCATGGCAATGAGCCAAGACGGAGGTCATTTCTTCCTCGGGTACACAACGCCTGATAATTCCCTCGACACCAATTTTAAACAAGTAGGGCTCTTCCCACAGATAGTGCCTAACATCTTTCAAAAACTTCTTTCTTTGGTGAAATGTCAAATCAGGGGGTAAAATTCCAGCAACTATATAGTTAGCATAATCAGCATACCAGGGGATTGAAATAGAAGAAAGAGTAAAAAGCTGCTCATCGGGGAATTCATCTCCTATTGGGGTCTCATCCATTTTCTTATCCACTAATTCTAGTCTAGATAGGTGATCAGCTACTACATTTTCAGATCCTTTTTTATCTTTTATTTCTAAGTCAAACTCTTGTAGTAATAAGATCCACCTGAGTAGTCTAGGTTTTGCGTCTTTTTTAGCAAGCAAGTATTTCAAGGCCGAGTGATCAGTGTATACTATTACTTTGTTAAGCACAAGATAGGAGTGAAATTTGTCAAAAGCAAAAATGACAGCTAAAAGTTCTTTTTCAGTCGTAGCATAATTGAGTTGGGCCTCATTTAAGGTACGACTAGCATAGTAAATAGTATGAAAGATTTTACCCTTCCTTTGACCTAGTACGGCTCCAACGGCAATGTCGCTCGCATCGCACATCAACTCGAATGGTAGGCTCCAATCTGGGGCGGACATCACAGGTGATGAGATTAATTTCTCCTTCAGGGTGAGGAAGGCCTGCATACATGCATCATTAAAGTCAAACACTGCATTTTTCATGGTCAAGTTAGACAGGGGTTTAGCAATTTTAGAAAAATTTGAAATAAAACGCCTGTAAAACCCGGCATGTCCCAAAAAGCTTCTCACGGCTTTGACTGTGGTGGGTGGTGGAAGATTAGCTATCACTTCAATTTTCGCTCTATCCACCTCAATCCCCTTGTGGGAGATCTTATGACCCAGAACAATTCCTTCTTGTACCATGAAATGACACTTTTTCCAATTTAAGACTAGATCAGTCTCCTCACACCTCTGCAAAACTAAGGTTAGATTGTGCAAACATCTATCATATGTAGAGCCAAAAACAGAAAAATCATCCATGAAGATTTCAAGAAATTGCTCGACCATGTCATGAAATATAGCCATCATGCATCTTTGAAAAGTAGCAGGTGCATTACATAAGCCAAAAGGCATACGCCTATAAGCAAAAGTGCCGTAAGGACAAGTGAAAGTAGTTTTCTCTTGATCCTCGGGTGTAATAGCAATTTGGTTATAGCCGGAGTACCCATCCAAAAAACAGTAATATTCATGCCCGGCTAATCTTTCTAACATTTGATCGATAAAGGGGAGGGGAAAGTGGTCTTTTCGGGTATATTCATTCAATTTACGATAGTCTATGCAAACCCTAAAACCAGTGACAATTCTAGATTGAATTAACTCATTATTGTCATTACGAACTACTGTCGTACCTCCTTTCTTGGGCACTACCTGCGTTGGACTTACCCATGGACTATCAGAGATAGGGAAGATAATGCCGGCATCGAGTAACTTGATTACCTCTTTCTTCACCACTTCTTGAATTTGAGGATTAGACCTCCTTTGTGGTTGTATAGTGGGCCTTGAGCTTTTTTCCATTAAAATCTTATGCATGCAGATGGCTGGGCTGATCCCCTTGATATCAGCAATCTTCCATCCAAAGGCTTTTTTGTGATCTCTCAACACCTCCAGTAACCTTGCTTCTTGTTGATCTGTAAGAGAAGAAGAAATGATGAGTGGCAAGGTTTCATCGTCATTTAAATAAACATATTTAAGATGAGAGGGTAGAGTTTTTAGGTCAAGAGTTGGTGGCTCTTCAATAGATGGTTTGGAGTGGCTAGACAGTGGGCTATCCAACTTCTCAAATTTCTTCGTGGGGTATTGTGCACGCCTCTCTAAGCTATGAACAACTTCCAGTTGTTTATCACTGGCCGACTCAACATCCGTGGAGTTCATTATGCATACCTCAAGTGGATCATCAGAGATGTTTTCCTGAAAGTGCTCAATAATCAAAGGATCAAAAGCATCTATTCTTAAACATGACGCATCATCACCAACATGCTTCATAACCTTGTATACGTCAAAAGTAACTCTCTCCTCACCCACATTCAAAGTTAACTTACCATTGGCTATGTCGATCATAGCTTTACCTGTGGCTAGGAAGGGTCTTCCTAGGATGAGAGGAACTTCAACATCTTCTTCCATCTCCAGAACCACGAAGTCCACCGGGAAGTAAAACTTGTCAACTTGCACGATGACATCCTCTATGATTCCCTTCGGGTGTTTGATTGATCGATCTGCAAGTTGGAGGCTCATCGAGGTTGGCTTTGGATTCCCCAAACCCAATTTCTGGAACAACGAGTAAGGAAGAAGATTTATGCTGGCGCCCGAATCACATAGCACTCGGTCGAATTTGAGTTGCCCAATAGTGCAAGGAATTGTGAGGCTCCCTGGATCCTTGAGTTTCTGTGGCAACTTGTTCAACACCACTGCTGAGCATGCTTCAGTCAAGCACACCGTTCCATTGCCTTCCCACTTCTGCTTATTGGATAGAATATCCTTGAAGAACTTGATGTAATTGGGCATCTGCAAAATCGCATCAATAAAAGGAATATTAATTCGAACTTCTCGAAGAATTTCTAAAATCCTAAGAAAACTCTTATCCATATCTTTCTTATTCTTTTTATGTGCTAGGGGGAAAGGGAGACGTATTTCAATAGGATTAGACAAAGAAGGAGTCAAAGTTTCAGAAGACGCCCTGTCTGCCTGTGAAGTACGGACTTGATCCTGCCCCAAGTACGTACTTGAGCTGTGTGAAGTACTTACTTGGTTCTGGTCAAGTACGTACTTGGGAGACAGATTTGAATTTTCAAGTTTATCAAAAGTTTGAACATTGTCCTCTTCAAGTGCGGACTTGGACTGCTTGGGAGGTGCACTTTTCAATTCTTTGCCACTTCTCAGAGCGATGGCATGGCATTGCTCTTTTGGGTTTTTCTCTGTATCACTCGGCAGTGTCCCGGGTGCTCTTCCACCTGCATCAACCGATAATTGTGCAAATTGGTGCTGCATCTCTTTCATTCCCGTCATAACACCCTGTAACATCAATCGAAGCTCTGCGAATGATTCGTCTGATTTTTGCATGTGAGCCGCCAATCTTTCTTCGACAGTCGAAGGTCTTGGAACTTGACCTTGTGGCTTAAAATTTCCAGGCCTTTGAGTTTGGTTGTTGTAAAACGGAGGCCTCGGTGCTTGGTAGATGCCTTGTTGTGAATTTTGTGTGGGATTTGGCCTTTTCGGAAAATTCTCGGGTATGTGGAAGCTCAATTGAGGCTTGTTTGAATTTCCGACATAGTTCACATCACTAATGGTTGGCTCTGCCTCTAGATTAACATTTTGTTCTACCTCTTGAGCAACAGCAACCCTTCGGGATTGTAGAGGAAACTCATCGTCATCTTCAGGGTACAGTTCATCATCCCGTGCCATCTGCTCTAGTTTAGCCCACACTGTTCTGCTATCGAGACCCAAAAGATCACCGCCTGCTCCTGCATTAAGTCTGTGACGAATCCGAGACCGGACTCCATTAAAGAAATGTAGCACTCGCTCGTCTCTTGAATAGTTGTGATCGGGGCACTTTCGAAGCAGACTCTTGTATCTTGCCCATGCTGATGCTAACGATTCATCCCGTTTTTGCTTAAAACCCTTGATCTCGCTTCTTAACTCGTTAATCCTTGATGGAGGGAAGAACTTGTTGAGAAACTCTTCGACTAACTCTTCCCACGTTTCAATGGATTGTGGGGGCAACGACTTGTACCACAAAGTCCCTTTATCCTTAAGCGAAAAATGGAATAATCGGAGGCGGATGGCATCAAGATCTCTTGGGTGGAATTGCATGGTAGATAACACATTCTCGAAGTGCTCTAGATGGTCATGAGGTGACTCTTTCGGATCACCATAAAATTGTTCAGCCTGAACCATGCTAAACATGTGAGGTGGAATGTGGAAGTTCGGCGTGGCAAAATTGGGGACCACAACAGGCCCCGGCGTAGTGTGTACACGGGCTGGCTGATTACCACGAACAGATGGAGGTGGTGCTGGTAGTGCCGGTTGCATAGCTTGGAACAGATTTTGCAACCATTCTCTATTCTCGGGCAGATTCATATCAGGGAAGTTGCCAGCCATAGCTCGATTTCTCTGGTTTGCACGAAGCGTACGCTCGATCTCAGGGTCAAATTCCTCTAAAGCCTCTCCTGAGGCTCGAGTCATTCACCAAAAGATCAACCTGTTTGAAACAAAGAAGCAAACCAACAGAAATTTAAAGATAGAAAATAACAGTAAGAATAATAGAAAATAATAAAACGACAAAAGAAATTAAAGCTAAAAATTGCAATAAAATCCGAAACTAAAATAAATCAAGTCCCCGGCAACGGCGCCAAAAACTTGACACGAAAAATCCTTACGTGTATTAAACAGCAAGTGGACTGGTCGTGTGTAGTAATAAAGTGGACTTTAAGTCCGAGTTATCGATCCCACAGAGACAAGATTATTTAAAGCTAGGAATTTAAAAGCAATTAAAATTGAATTAAAAGATTGTGATTAATTTACAATAAAAATGTAAAAACGAGACTTAGCAAATAGATTTAGATTCTTATGAGATAAAACAACTAAGGCACATGCTTCAACCAAATTTACTTGTTAATATAAATATGAACTATTCTTCGTATTATTAGACTACTATTGCTTTGGTGAAAATTTCTTAATTAATTACTACCCGATGTCTCGGCTGTAATAATCCTATGATAAATTGACAGTTCTCTAAATATGTCTATCCGAGAATTTAATCAATAATCATGCATTCAAGTTCTAGAATTTCCCCGAATAAATCCGGCTAACTGCACCCGGGAATCTCTACCTATCTCTAGGGGCAATTCCCTATTTTTTACGGATGATGTGATGATTTCTTTGAACCCTAACTTATATTCTTTCAAACTATTAAGTTAGGCAATATGACAAACATATGGCGATCAAACATATGCAAGTAATTACGCACAAAATCAAAACACAAAGCAATTGTAGAATTAATACGAAGAATAATATCATATATATATACTCATAACTTTGGCCTTCACATGGCCCTAGTTAAGGGAAAATTAGTTCATAATTGAAATTGGGAAAACAATAAAAACATAGAATTACTCATAGATAAAGATGAATATCAAACTAAGAAACTCCCTATTTTGGATTGATGATCGATTCTTGATTGGAAGCTTGAATCCCTCCTTTTCGTCTTCTTAGCTCTTCAAGTATGATGATAGGATGACTCAAAACCAAGAGAATGCTCCCCCAAACCCCTGAATTTTCGTCCTCACACTCTCAAAGGATGATTTTTTTGATGATCTCAAGTGAGCTCCCCACTTCCCTTTAAATACCCAAAAATCCACCTACCAAGAATTTGAGCTACCCTTCTCTTTCTTTCCTCCTACCAAGAATTTCTACCTACCAAGAATTTGCACCTACCATTCTCTTGTTTTCCACCTAACAAGAATTTGCACCTAACAAGAATTTGCACCTACCATTCTCTTGTTTTCCACCTAACAAGAACATGAGCTGCCACTTTCGTGTTTTCCAGCGCAGGGATAGTGTTTTATTCATAAATATCTCCACAGATCTCCGAATTGGATGATTCAAGTACCCATGTAAAAATAAGACATAGATCTAAAACTTTGTAGAAGGACACTTCACCCAATTCTATCTCTAAAAATATCAAAATGGCGTTCCAACGTGGAGGTTGTTTCTTATTTGGCGCCTAGGTGTGCGGAAATGGTACTAAAACATGATTTTGGCTAACTCCAGCTTATTTCTTGCTTGTTTGGTCATGGAGGTGTGAAACATCTTAGCGTAAACTTGTTTTATACATCATTTTTCCACCCTTTATTCAATTGTATCCACTTAAGGCCTGAAATCACTTAATGCACGAATTAAACGCACAAGTGACAAAATCAAGTGATAAATGAACCTAAAACATAAACACAAAGGGGCTTAAAACACGTAAAAATGACTCCTATCAATGACACATTATCAAGAAACGTTTAGTAATTTATTATTCAAACGTCAACTATAATCTATTGAAAGTTCTACATCTTAACGTTTTAACAATACATCATCTTAGTTATAGTAAAACTACCAATTAAATGTACACATACTACGTATTGAATTAACCCATAATCAAACATATTTAAGTTTTAACAATATTTTGTCCTAGTTGTAGTAATACTACTGATTACATGTATAAATACTACGTATTCTATTAACCCATACTTCTCGTACAATGAACCCACACTCAACATATTTTAGTTTTAATAATACTACCTATTACATGTGCACATCCTATGTATTCTATCACTACTACAAAAATACCCAATTACAGCGCACCTATTACAGCGGTTTTAGTAAAACTGCTGTAATAGGAACCTATTACAGCGGTTCCCAACGGACCGCTGTAATAGGGTATCTTGGTCTTAACCTATTACAGCGGTTCCGAGGGAACCGCTGTAATAGGTGGTCGAGGGACCTATTACAGCGGTTCGTTAGGAACCGCTGTAATAGGTGTATCTTGGTCTTAACCTATTACAGCGGTTCCCTCGGAACCGCTGTAATAGGTTAAGACCAAGATACCCTATTACAGCGGTTCGCAACGAACCGCTGTAATAGGTCGAAACCAAAAAATTTAAATCCCTTAAATATAGATCTTCCCGCTTCTCTCTATCTCTCTTAGTCTTTTTCTCTCTACTCTCTCTCTACACTCTCTTTCTCTCTCTCTCTTGAAGCACCACCGCCGCCGCCACCACCATATAGCACCACCGCCGGCTCCACCACCACCGTATGTGTGGGTGTATTTATATTTGTGTATGTGTGGGTTTATGTATATTTGTCTATATGTGGGTGTATGTATATGTGGGTTTATGTATGTATATATGGGTGTATGTATATTTGTGTATATGTGGGTTTATGTATGTATATGTGGGTGTATGTATATTTGTGTATATGTGGGTTTATGTATGTATATGTGGGTGTATGTATATTTGTGGGTTTATGTATGTATATGTGGGTGTACGTATATTTGTGTATATGTGGGTTTATGTATGTATATGTGAGTGTATGTATATTTGTGTATATGTGGGGTTTCGTACATGAATATGTGGGTGTGTATGTATATTTGTGTATATGTGGGTGTATGTATATTTGTGTATATGTGGGTGTATGTATATGTGGGTTTATGTATGTATATATATTTGTGTATATGTGGGTTTATGTAAGTATATGTGGGTATATGTATATTTGTGTATGTGTGAGTTTATGTATATATTTTTGTGTATTTGCGAATTTCGTGTCATTTCGACACGGTAAAATTATAAACGAAAAAGTGAAATTAATAAAAAAAATAAAAAATACCCTATTACAGCGGTTCTAAAAAACCCGCTGTAATAGGGCACCCTATTACAGCGGTTCCCATGGAAACCGCTGTAATAGGGTACCCTATTACAGCGGTTTTTTTAGAACCGCTGTAATAGGGTGCCTATTACAGCGGTTCAAAACCGCTGTAATAGGTCGAAACCCTATTACAGCACTGCCTATTACAGCGGTTCGAACCGCTGTAATAAGTCCAAAAAAACCGCTGTAATAGGCATTTTTTGTAGTAGTGTATTATCCATACTTCCCGTACAATGTACCCATTTTCATTAACAATACTTCGTCTTAGTTGTAGTAATACTACCGATTACATCTACACATACTACGTATTCTATTAACTCATACTTCTCGTACTATGTACCCACACTTCAACATATTTAAGTTTTAACAGTACTTTGTCTTAGCTGTAGTAATACTACAAATTACATATACACATACTATGATTCTATTAAAACATACTTCCCATACAATGTATCCATACTTAACATATTTAAGTTTTGACAATACTTCGTCTTAGTTGTAGTAATACTACCGATTACATGTACACATACTATGTATTCTGTTAATCCATACTTCTCATACACTGTACATATACTACAACATATTTAAGTTTTAACAATATTTCGTCTTAGTTGTAGTAATACTACGATTGCATGCACATAAACTACGTATTTTATTAACTCATATTTCCCTTACAATGTAGTCATACTCCAACATATTTAAGTTTTAACAATTTTTCGTCTCATATTCCAACATATTTAAGTTTTAACAATTTTTCGTCTCATACTCCAACATATTTAAGTTTTAACAATTTTTTGTCTTAGTTGTAGTGATACTACTGATTACATGTACACATACAACGTATTCTATTAAACCATACTTCTCATAAAAATTTACCCATAATTCAACATATTCAAGTTTTAACAATACTTCGTTTTAGTTGTAGTAATATTACCGATTATATGTACACATACAATGTATTCTATTAAACCATATTTCCTGTAGAATGTATCCATACTTCAACATATTTATGTTTTAACAATACTTCATTTTAGTAGTAGTAATACTACTAATTACATGTACACATACTATGTATTCTATTAACACATAATTCTTGTACAATGTACCATACTCCATCAATTTGAATTTTAATGGTACCTCATTGTCTCTTTAAAAATTAGACCATGAAATTATGAATTCTTAAGATTGTTAGTGGTAAAAGCGGGAAACTCAATGTTCCAAATCCTAAATGTTCCTAACCCTAAATCCTAAACTCTATGACACCCTAAACCCTAAAACTAAATGTTTCAAAACTCAATGGTTGTTATGAGTGTTGTGATTCTTAGTTGTATAATAATGCTTCATCACTTGGTTGACAACACTAGAGTGCAAACGGTTTCAAAAACTCAATGTTCATCTATACTATTACTAGTAATTACTTTACTTTGTGTGTGAGAATTAGTATCTTTGAGACATTGACATGCACAGGTATGTTTAGGAGCGTTATAAATCTAACTTTATACACTTATAATGTTATGAAGTTGCATTAAATAACATATCTTTCTCAAATTTTGTATTAAGTAAGACAAGGTACATTTCTTTCACAAATAAGGTACATATTTACTCTGTGTGTGGTATACATTACTCATATATGAGGTACCGATACTTTGTTATCTTGGTACACATTGGTCACAGTTGCGGTACTTATTGAATGCGTGTTAAATTTTGTTATTTTTGGCAGTTTAGATGGCATTAGACCGTGACATCATGATTCTTAGTTGTATAATAATGCATCATCAATTGGTTGACAACACTAGAGTACAAAAGGTTCCCAAATCTCAATCTATAATAATATATGTGAGATTGAAAGACGCAATATGTGAAATTGAAATTTACAGTATGTAAGAAGTGAAAGATGCATTATGTGAGATTGAAGTATGTTAGTGTCGTATGTTAGAGTGAATGATGCAGTATGCTAGGTTAACATAAGCAGTATGAGAGATTAGAGGCAATATGTGAGCTTGAAATTTGCAATATGTCAGATTGAAAGTTGTAGTGGATTGGAAATATGAGTATTGTGAATAGGTAGCATGGGTAAAATGGATTGGAAGTATAAGTATCGTGAACAGGTAGTATGCACACAATGAAGTGAAAGTATGAGTACTGTGAATAAGTAGTATGGATACAACGAAGTGGGGAAGTGAACATGAAGAATGGTTACGATGAACATTGACGTATGCCTATATAGACGAGGAAGTATGGCTATGGTAAAAAGGAGTATAGGTAATTTGAACATGAAGCCCATAATGAACCGTAGGATGCCCAAAATCATAAACTATTTTTTTCTTTCAATGTAGACACATAGAGATATAGAAAATGTGTGATACATTATCAAAAACGTCTAGTATGAAAAAAGTTTATTCTTCAAACGTAAGCTAAAATTTGTCGCCAGTTTTGCGCGACTTTAAGAGAAAGTTTGTAAAGCATTCTACCATGCTCGGAATCATACACCATTTTTTATTTCAAAGTAGACACATAGGGCTTTTCAAAAGTATATGATACATTATCAAGAAACGTCTAGTACAAAACAAGTTTTTGTTCAAACATAAGCTAATATTTGTCGATGGTTTTGCGCGACTTCACGAGAAAGTCCATAACGCACAGTACGATGCTCGGATTTATAAATTGTTTTTTTCCTTATAAAGTATACACATAGTAAAAAATGTGTGAAATATTATAAAAAAATCTAGTATAAAACCTTTTTTCTTCAAACGTAAACTAAAATTTGTGGACAGTTTGGCGCGACCTCATGAGAAAGTCCATAAGACACTGTACGATGCGTAAAATCATATACTATTCTTTTCCTTTCAAAGTAGACACATAGGAATTTTAAAAAATGTATGAAACATTATAAAAAAATGTCTAGTATGAAAAGTTTTTTCTTCAAACGTAAACTAAAATTTATTGACAGTTTTGCGCAACTTCACAAAAAAGTCTATAACGCATTGGACAATGCTCAGAATTATAAACCCCTTTTTTTGTCATTCCAAAGTAGACACTAGAAATTTCCAAAAATATATAAAACATTATCTAGAAGCATCTAGTATAAAACAATCGCTTCTTCAAACGTAGCTAAAATTTACCGATAGTTTTATGCGACTTCACGATAAAGTCCATAACGTACTGTATGATGCTTGGAATCACATACCGTTTTTTCCTTTCAAAGAAGACACATAAGGCATTTCAAAAATATATGACACATTATCAAAAAACGTATAGTATAAAATAATGTTTTCTTCAAACGTAAGCTAAAATTCATCAATAATTTTGCGTGACTTCATTAGAAAGTTTATAACGTATGGTGCAATGCTCAGAATCATAAACTGTTTTTACTTTCAAAGTTGACACATAGGGATTCCCAAAAAATGTAAAACACATTATCAAAAAATATCTAGTACAAAACACATCTTTCTTCAAATGTAAGCTAAAATTTATCGATAATTTTGCGCGATTTCATGAGAAAGTCCATATTGCCTATAGAATGCTCGGAATCATAAACCGTTTTTTCATTTGAAAGTAGAGATATAGGCCTTTTTGAAAATTTATAACGCATCCTTAAGGAAAATCTAGTATGAAATAGTGTTTTCTTCAAACGTACAAAATGTGTCGACAGTTTTGCATGACTTCACGAGAAAGTCTATAATGCACTGTAGGATGCTCGGAATCATAAACTGATTTTTTTATTTCAAAATAGACATATAAGGATTCTTAAAAATATATGACACATTATCAAGAAACGTCTAGTATGAAATCGTTTTTTCTTCAAACGTAATCTAAAATTTATCGAAGGTTTGTCGCGACTTCGGCCCCTTTAGCTAACAGGCCAACCTGTTAAGCACGAGAAAGTTCATAGCGCAATATATGATGCTCGGAATCATATAGAGAGACACATGTTGCTTTCAGAAAAATATATGACACATCATCAAGTAATGTCTAGTATGAAATAATTTTTTCTTCAAACGTAAGCTAAAATTTGTCGACTGTTTTGCGCGAATTCACAAGAATGTTCATAATGCACTATAGGATGCTCGGAATTATAAACCATTTTTTGCCTTTCAAATTAGCACAGAGCTTTCCGAAAATATATAGATGTCTAGTATGAAATAGTTTTGTTCTCAACTGTAAGCTAAAATTTGTTGATAGTTGAAAAAGACTTCACGAGAATGTCCATAAGGCACTGTAGGATGCTCAGAATCATAAGCCATTTTTTTTCTTTCAAAGTATACACATAGAGATTTTCGAAAATGTATGATACATTATCAAGAAACGTCTTTTACTAAACATATTTTTCTTCAAACGTATGCTAAAACTTGTCAACAGTTTTGTGTGACTTCATGATAAAGTCTATAATGCATTGTAGAATGTTCAAAATCATACACCGGTTTTTTCTATTCAAAGTAGGCACATAGAGCTTTCCAAAAAAAATATGACATAATATCAAGAAACGTCTAGTATGAAGCAGATTGTTCTTCAAACGTAAGCTGAAATTTGTCAACAGTTTATTGTAACCATACTTCTAGTTTGCTTTACCCATACTTCCTCTTCACTATATTCATACGTCAAGTTTACTTTAACCATACTTCATTTTAGCTGAAACCATACTTCATTTTCTTATTAATCATACTTCATGTTCAAGATGGAAGGCGGTGCTGGCTATGGTGGTGCACCATGGTGCCAGCATTGGTGCACCAGTGATCTCCAGAGGTGTCGCCGAAGATAGTCTCCAGAAGTGTTACTGATGCCTGCAATAGTTTGCGGAAGTGTTACCAGCTCCAGCGATAGTCTACAGAAGTGTTGCCGGTGCCGGCGATAGTTGTCGGAAGTTTTGTTAGAGGTGTCGCAGGCGGTGGCTCCGCCTCCGGCTGTGGGAGCGACAGTTGGGGGGTAGAGGTGGTGTTGTTACTTTATTTATTTGAAAAGAAAAATAGAAAATAAAATAAAATGCCATATGTAATTTTTTATGTTACTTGGGGTATTATGGTCTTTTTGCATGAGTTAGGGAGCTAGGACAAGGTTTTGTTTTGAATTAGGGAGTGTAGGGGGTAGAATTTGGAATGGGACTAAACCATAATACGAAACATGAATTGAAAAATTTATCCCCAAGTTTGCGCTCTTTTTTCTTGATGTTCTGTTTTTATCTTTCATAGTCAATTTATTTAGCTAATTAATAAAGACATGGCTCTACTTTTCTTGAACTCTACCGCTTGCTCCTACTATCTTATATATAGTACCCTAATGCTTTGATAACACAATCTTTAAACTATATTTTATGTGTACCTAAATCTCAGTTGCAATTGCCATACTTGTATTTCCTCAAGTGTATTGTCAATTAACCCGAGTGGGTTGAGTTTAATCAGACTTGCGCTTGACTTGATACTATGCGAATTTTTGTTGTCAAGACTTGAACCTATTTTGAATTTAATACCGGATTATAACTTAAAAATTAATATGCGTTTTAACCCGATCTTGAGCAGGACTAAATTTGTTTTCAATTTAAAAAAATTCATAAGTAATGAGGAATTTTTTTTTCTTGAAAAAAAATTGAACAATCTTAAAATGTTCTAAATATTCAAAATCATTCATGTTTGACGACAAATTATTAAATTTAATTTTTTAAGTCAAATAATCGATTATCTCTATAATAGAAAAATACATCTTAATGTATTGCCAACTTGAATAGAACTCCAATCCCTTATTTATTTACTTTATATATAAATATATAATACACATTTATTTTTATGAGTCCGAACCCAATACTAAATCTATTCTTTGCTTGCAGTTAGCTTCAATTTAAGTTCAAGTCTTAAGTTTCAACTTGTTACTTGACTTGAATATTACCAAGTCGAGCCAATGAATTAAAAAAAAAAAAAAAAATCGAGTCAATTTTGACTCATTACCAGTGTTGCTCACATGCCAAATGGAGTTGGCAATCTTTTGACGGGAATACCGTCTTAAATAAAATATGGAAGCTATTACGTGCAAATAAACAGTTCATAACATTATCTGAATAGCAGGGACGGAGTCAGCAATATAGGTTTGAGGGATACATAAAACTTGATATTTTTAGATTTTAAGGGGTGAGGGGATATTTTAAATTTAAAAAATTTGTAGGGTGATTTTCACAGTTAAATGGGGAGAGCGCCACTACAAGCCCTCTGACTCCGTTCCTGCTCAATAGTACCCAAGTAATTAGCATTTTATAATCATCTTTTTTCACATCACCCGCGGACGAAGCTTGACATGGATGAACTACGTACGTAACTAATCATGTATTGGCTTGTAATTTTCACATTCCTATTTATCAAGCTTAATTTCTTAAAGTATGGGATTTGAGTTGATTAGGAAAGGAGGGGGTGGAGGTGGGGTTGAAGTAAAATAAAAAGAAATGGTGAGATGATGATAATAATAATAATAATAATAATAATAATAATAATAATAATAATGGGTTGATGATGGCCGTCACCAACCTCACATGTGCATTGGTAAACGACGGCCCACCAAACTGAACACTCTGAATGGTCCTCATTAGTCAATGACCTTGCAATATATATATATATATATATTTTTTTGTTTGCCCACTCGATTCACCAGAACTTTGCTCCGACTACATCCGAATTCGACCTGGGTGGCACACCTGGCAGTGGTGGATGAGTCTCCCATCGAAGGTTTTCTGCATTCACAAGGTCTCGAACCCGAGACCTTACTTAAGCGAAATCGAGCTGCTTATCACTCGGATCAACCCGTTGGTGACCTTGCAATATTTACTCATATATATATATATATGTATATATATACTCTTCAACATATCACCATTCATCACCCACAATAATAACAATGCCGTCCCGTTGTTGTAACAACTCAACTTCTTTAACACCTTCTTACCCTTTACCTATCCGGTTCATTTTCCTTCTTTCCTGGGGGAGATATATTGATATTATTTGTTTGGGTTCCATCATTGAAATATTTATTATTAACTTAAAAAAGTTTGTATTTACTACATATCTTTGTTAAAACATCTTCAATGATGTTTCTAAGCCATATTTATGACCGCCTACGTACTTCTATTCTGTTTACACACTCATTTTGACTCGATATAGAGTTTTAATTGATAGTAACACATGACATTAGGCGGTTAGGGTATGTTTGGTTTAAAAAATTGTGTTTTTTGGTGAAACAATGTCTATTTTTGTTTGATATATATATATATACATATTATTATTATTATTATTATTATTTATTTATTTTTGGTGGAGATGCAGTGGTGCTTTACCTATTTCTAAATGAGTTTTTGGGGGAACTTTTATAAGAATGTGTTTGTTTTTTCCTAAGGGGGACAAAATTATTGGAGCAGCGGTCCATTTATGTAAACTTTTGTTTAAAAATGTTCTGTTACTAATTAGTTAATAAGTGAGAATTCATAGTAACATAGTTTATAATGATTGAAATATATATATATATATAAATATATAACTTGTATTTATTTTTGGCTCATTTATTTAACTTGTGGTTAATCTTGTACGTGTTTATATATATAAACATACAAATTAGTAGATATGAAAAATGCACACACACATATGTGTGTGTGTGAATTACCCTTGCTTATTTATTTATATGGCCATACACTTGTATATACATATATTTTAGTTAACGTAATTTATAATATTTATACATATATGTAAACTTATTTATTTTTTGTAATATATGTGAAAAAACTAATTAAAAACAAATGTACATTATTTATATATACATGTGTGTGTGGGTAAGTGACCTTATATATATGAACCATATATATATATATGTTTATGCATGTTTATGTAGGGATGAATGGTAGAGGAAACTTTACATGTTTTGGTTTTTTTTCCAGAGTAAAGTAATCCTATATGAATATATTTATGCTAGGAAAAGTAAATTAAAGTTAATTAAGTAAATTGATTGTGTTAATAATATTTTAATTTACTTTTCTAAGACAAATGATATTGTTCATTATATGCACTACTATAATAATTGTTCAATCCATATATTTATAAGTAATTTTTTTTTACTTTTTTTATTAATTGGATATTATTTTAATACATCAAAATAAACTCGTTCTTTTGCAACAAAATAAAATAAAATAAATACACTCATCCTTTTTTCCACAGAAGCACCATTATTACTCAAAAGGCCAGCGACTGCATTAATCTCATTATAAATTGTTTTACGATGGAAAGAAATACGAGTAATAAATTTGACTTAGTGCATATATTGCTCTCAATAAATGACATTAAATAGTAGAACGTGCTACGGCCAAAATGAATTCGTACTAGCGATGGTGGTGGAATAACATTAGACAACACTAGTACAGAAATACTTTGGACTTTATTTTGTCTAGGCGATAATTAAATTGATGTTATCAAGTGCCACATCAAAACAATTTCATTTAAATGATAATGTCGAAATTATCACTAATTATAGGATTTTTAATAGCAAAAGTTTTTGCTTTGTCACCGAAATAAGTTTTACATACTTAATATTGACAAGATTTGTATACAAGTTGTCACTTTTAATAATTAGTGACAAGAAAGTTGTTGTCATTATTGACAATTAGCGACACACCTTTTGTGATAACTTAGTGACAATAATTATAATTGTTACTCTATCTGTGTTGTTATTATACATGTCACTAATTGTCAATAGTGACAACTTTAAATAAATTCTTATTACTAAAAATCTTTATTGTGACAAAGCAAAAATTATTGTTAGTCATAATATATATCTAGTGACAATTTTAACTTTGTTACATCAAAATTTATCATTTATATTACTTTTTGTTGTAGTGTTGTACGCATTCCACACGGCGAAAATGAGGAATTAAAGGATGGTCTATAATTCGTTGCCTAATAATTTAAGTGTAAACAAATATTTATTTTGAGATGTAGTTTAAATATTCGACTTCAAGTTACGTTTAATGAGTTTGGAGACATTTAAACTTGAACAATATGGCCCCATGTATTTTGGAGCAATATGACACATTCTGATAGCAAAAATTAATGGAAGTTACTTCTCACAATGTCATTGAATCTTTACAGAAAAAGAGAAAAACATTTTCATAATCAGATACATTTTTTATTTTCTTTCGAAGGGTTTCGAAAGTTTACGTATACGCATTAATCTTGAATTAAATTTTAATGATGATTAACTCTACAACAGTAGTTACAACCATATATACACGGAATCAATTATTTTGGTAGTCGATCGCCATCTATGGCATAATTTTTTTATCGAGTACAATAATCTCGGAAACCAAAATTAATTAATTAATTATGTTAATCAAAGCTCCATCCTTTATCTAAATCTTCATTGAAGGGAGTGAAGATATTTAAGCATCGTGGATTGGTTAAAAATGTTACAAAAGCATAATAAAGTCTAAAAACAGTCTAAAAATGCAAGATGCTCCAAAGGTGACTCAAAAAGATTAGTTATCAATATCCTATATCATTTTCCACTATGAGCAATCCTAACTTTCTCAAGGAAAAGGAACACTTTCTTCCTTTTTTCTTTCATTATTATAATCATTATTAATTAATTACTAGCTAGTACTATTGTTATTGACTTGTTGTTATCATTATTCCATTTATAATTTTGGAATTATACTTTTTCTTTTTTGGGTATGGATGATTATAGAGATAAAACGCTAGGACTTGAAAAGAATTGAATGAGATCAAATAAGTTTAATTATCAACAATAAGTAATATAAGGCTTAAAAAAAAATTATTTAGTTACGTTTTTCGCTTTACTATGAACTATCAAATGTGGTTTATGTAAACCAATTGAAATGGGACAAAAGGCTCAATTTAAACAATAGTTATAAGGTTCACTCAAGCTCAATAAGATAATCACATGAATATAAATTAACATTATTCCGGATTTAATTAAACATGCAACTTCATGACATTGAGTAATGCATTGGACAGATCTTGAAAGATAATAATTAATGGTGGGCCATAAATAAGAAGGATGTGAAAGAAAGTGATTAAGCATAGATAACTTGATTACCAGTTGTTAATGATATCATTACATAATATTATTATTAAACTTGGGTTTTGGATCCACCAAAGCATCATTAATTTGCATTAGTTATTTGACTAAGTTGATGCATCATTATCAATGCTTGATCAAGAAGAAGTCAAATTAATTCTTGAGTTCCAAATACTACTGCTACATTGTCTCTCCGTCCCTTCTAGATCTGCTATCCAATTTTCCTTGAGCACCCAATTCCCCAATTCTCTCTCTCTCTCTCTCTCTCTCTCTCTCTCACACACACACACACACACACACTAGATTACAAACAAATGCAAGTTATCTTTCCAAAAAATGCATTGAGGGTTGTGTTAAATAGGTATCTTGTTCACAACCCAAGGATTTGAGTGATGACACCTAATTAACCATAATTTGCATATCTTGGAACCTATATGTGTTTTATCAGTTTTCAAATAGTAATTCCATTGCTAATGAAAAGGAAATATAATACACTTCTTCATGTTATTAAATCCTTTCATTCTAAATCAATAAGTTAACCCTCCTATTCATGTTAAAATAGATGTATTCAACTTTCTCATTTATAGAAGTTATACATTAATGATGTAGGTAAAATATATTTTACTGCATCGAGGTGAACAATTCGAACGGTGACGGTAAGTATTATGATATTTGATGGGTTGATGGATTAGACCCAATAAAATTATGATAATTAGGGTTTCGTGTGTCCTACGTACTATTGAGAAATATAAATACTTTTATTTTGGAGTATTTAGAGAATTTTTGACAGAGTTCTTTTATATTGTACATGAATTTTTCTAGATTATTTGAGCGTCAAAGGGCCAACGCTGAGATTACCTTCGGCGAATGTCTAACGTTCCATTCTTTTACAGGTCTAGAAAATTCATCGAAAGAAAAAGTTTTAAATATTTATGTTGCAAACTTTATCAGCATCATACATCAAAGAATAGCGTAAGTTTGTAATCCGATAGAGTTTGTCAATGGAAACAATAGTTTGGAGGACTTTCGCATGATCACAGCAACGCAGTTCACTTTTTCATGGAAACAATAGCTATATTTATATCGTGCAAACAATGTTGCCCACAAATTAACTAACTGGGATTGTTTGCAAATTATTGTGCATCTACCTCTTCTAAAATTTGGCTCTTGGCATCTATCTTCCTTAATTTTTGAATTAATTCGTATATCATGATATAAGTGAAATTTAGATGATGTGCCAAGCTGACAATCTGAAAACTCAATAGGCTAGGAGCCCTACAAAAAGGTGGATTAAGGCCCGGACAATTATAATCCGGCTGGATATGAAATTGGACCGGTAAACAAAAGCCCGGACAATTACAATTTTTGAATTAAAAAGGCAAGACCCGATTAAGACTCAATTAAGAGATAATCAAAGCCCTAGTAATCAAGGACTTACCATAGCAGACTGAGAGAATCATGCGGATTCAGGCTTGATTCTAGCTAGATGTGGCTTGATCCAAAGACCCCGATTTCCTACTAGATAGCCACAAGTATCAGCAAACTACAAACTGTCATAAATAGAAAAAGAGGGTGACAAGCTTAATTGTAGCCTTAATCATTCAAGATTATCAAAGCTTGTATAAATATACATTAAAAAAAGAGGGTGACAAGCTTAATTGTAGCCTTAATCATTAAAGATTATCAAAGCTTGTATAAATACTTACATTGAAGATGAATAAAACAACTTTTACTTTTTCCAGCAACTACTCTGTCGATTTATCTCATTATGTTCATATTATTCTCAATTTTTCTACCTATTAATATATAAATATTATTGGTGTGAACCGAACACGTATCATTTCCCCTATTTAGTAAAAGATTAATGTAATAAAGTGTTATGAATATACTATATAAAACCATCGGTATACTTAAGAAAAATAGTCATACCAATACAAAACATGTGCCTTAAAAGAAATGAGTATGACCAAATTTTCAAACTTTTAAGGTCTTTTCAATGATATAATTAGAGTGTGAACTATTGTAGTTAATATTTGACACATGTTAAAGAAATGAAGTATGAAATTGGTGTGTTTGATTTAAGCTTTTGGGTCCAAATTAGCACAACAGAATATTACTAATTTAAGGATCATGAACGTCTTTTACATGTGGTTTTGGTTCAACCCGAAGACTACACTTGAATTGCTTCGTTGCAGGTCTGTTTCAATGATTATACACGAACAAAATATAATTCATCGATCGCTAGCATTTTAGTTTTACGTCACGTAAAAAATTATAATAAATAACAAAATACACGGTACGAAATTTGTAAATGAATAAATTTTCTTACTTGACAATTTCTCTCTTTTTTCCTAAAAAACACAAACTGTAAGTTCAATTACATATAAAATCTCACATTGCCCACCAAAGTTGAATTGGTAGATTCGTTCAATTGTCGTGATCTCCCTGCACAGCCTTGTTTGCAAACTTCTCTATAAACGTTAAAAACCAAATCCATAAACTGCGGGGTGTCTCCTCTAAATATCACTTTGGTGTTGATTGAGTTGGGATAATACTATGGTGTACTGGAAGTGTTGCTCGTGGAGCATCCATCACCACATATTTATGGAGTGGGGGTGGTTTTCAGGGAAATTCTAGCCCGCTCCTGGCTCGGCTAAACTCATGTATATTTTTTGAAATAACTTACCAATTATATGACAAGTGTAATACATTCTCCTTGTTAAATACACTTGGGTGCGGCCAAGCCGGGTTTAGGCTAGAATTTTCCGTGGTTTTCATCATCCACTAACCATAAAGAAATTACCCCAAACACTTGAATGTGTGGCTATAGTGCACCGGGAGGTAACACTCTCGGTGCACCATAATTATGTTCCAGTGACGTTGAGGGCAATCTAAATGAAAATGATTGGATAGGCTGAAATGATGGGGCAAAACAAGTAATTTATTGTCGTCTTCTCTTCATTATTGTGTTTTAGTTCAATACATTCACCTACATCACATCATTTGGTATCTCTAGGCTCACTTTTTAATCTATATCATGTAAATTTTCATAAAACGCTAAAACTTAAAAGGTACAATGGTTAGCCATAATATAAAAATTGCCTTCTTTCTCCCCATTTATTTCTGTTGACAACTCTATGTGACGCAAGAATCCTTCTAAAACCATCTCAGAATATCAAAAACTTTTGAAACTAGTTGTAACTGGTACCTAACTTATTTTGAATTTTGAATTAAAACTATTTTAGATAAAGATTAATAACTACATTTATCTATATTGAGTAAAAATCGCATTTTTAGTCCCATATGTTTGCCCTTTTAATTTTGGCCGCATTCATCATGGGATTCTCACATTATGTCCAGTAATTTTAAAATTCTCACCTTTGGTCTCAACGGAATTTTCTTTCAAAAAATTAACGGTCAACTGCGTTAGTCAATATTTAGACCCATTTTTAGGGAGATTTGTCCGTGAATGACACGTGAAATAGAATAAAAATATCGTGAAATTGAATATAATCCATGTGTGAGTGCATCCATACACGAATTCTCCCCTAAAAATGGGTCAAAATATTGACTAACGAAATTAACCGTTAAATTTTGAAAGAAAATTTCGGTTGGCACCAGATGTGAGAATTTCGGAAAGTTACAAGACAATGCGAGAATTACATAAAAATAAGATCAAAATTGAAAATACCCAAACATATGAGACCGATAAAACAATTTTCCCTCCACATTCAATTTAACAAATATATAATAATTAATTATGTGACACATATGAATTTACTTAGATAACATCAAAAGTTGTGTTAATATGGATACAGATTCAGATACAAATTGAATATGGTTTGCACTGTATTGAGACTTGGTAAAATATTTTATTCATCCACCTAAATATGTTTGTAGTACAAAAGTTTAAATAGATCAAGATTCCAATACTAGGCAAAATTGCATTTTCGGTCCCATAATATATGTAGGTGAGCACTGCTGGTTCCTTAGTTTACAGGACTTGCACATTTGGTCCTGTAATTTTTATTGATTGAGCTCTTTGGGCGTAAAAGATATTTTCAAAATATAAATTTAATTAGAATTTTGGACAACCAATTGGACAAAGCCTTCACTTTTATTGATGAAATATAAATTAAAATTACATAATATTACTCTACTCCCCTATTGGAGGAGAAAACCTTTAGCCTCTCATGAGATGACTTATAATTGGGGAAATCCCCATACACTTTGAAAGAAGAAAGATTACAAATTTTCTATGAATATTTGTATATAAAAGAATTGGAGAAGTTTTCTGATGTTCTCCATCTGCTTTTGAGCTTCCTTCTTATAGCCATCATTTTCGGATTCCAAATGCGGACTACAAAGCTTATTTAATTTTTTGACATCATTGCATACGTCAATCTTTCTTTATTAATGCGTGTTAGGAATTTCATGTTAGATGTTTTGATGATGACAATTAGGATTCCATGTTAGACCCCAAGAAATGTAAAGTATAAAAGCTTTCGTAGAACAAATGTATAAGCGCCTGAAAGCTCGTGTTTTTATACTAGGCTTGTATTTTTATCTTTATAGAGTTTAGACTAAGAATGTGATACTAAATCACTAGAAGAATTCTGTGTGAGTCTATCAAGTGATGAAGTTGAAGATCAAGCGTCTGAAGGAACAATAAAGATAAAGATTAGTCTCAAGCGTCCGTCAAACGCTAAAAGACTATCACAGGTTACGAACTCAGCGCTCAAGATTTGTTATGGACCTTAGACCAAGTACTTAACACTAAGTCAATGATAGAATTCTGAGTGAGTCTATCAAAGATAAAGTGAAAGGACAAGCGTCTAAAAATCGGGCAAAGATTGTGACCTTTCTCAAGCGTCTGATTAACAAAGAAGGCTACTTTCAAAAAGCCTAAACTCCAAAGGCTCAAGCGCCTAGTTCTCCAAGCGTAACCTGAAGATTTAAATCCAAGTTATCAAAGATGCATGAATCAACGGAAATTATTCCCAAACGGAAATAAGACAAGATGCATCAAAAGTTGGATAAGTGCTATTAAAATATAAGCACTACAACTTATGGGCAAGCCATATCTTTGACCGAGACTGTCAGATTTATGAAACCAAGACTATGCCTAACCAATTAAATATACCCAAAGTTAGGATTGTCAGAACTCATGGAATGTTTAGGGAAACGAGATTCCAACCGTGTCCAACGGACAAAATCTCAAAACAATCTATAAATAACCTTTTCAGCAAAAGGGACACATAGTAATACATATAGAAAAACATCTGGACGTAAAAAAAAAAAAAGGTCCAAAACTTTGCTGAATTTATTTGAGAGAAAAAGCTTATAAACTCCAGAGCCGAAATCCTTTAAGCTTCTCAAATACATTCCTAGACAGTCACCCATATTTCAAACCTCTTTTTAAGAAGAACCTACACTACTATTGAGATATCTCCAAGTTGTTTGAACTTTCCAAAAACAAACAAACCCGTAACCAAAACCATCAACACCTTCCATCTGAGTGAGAAAGCTTGTTGACTCACAAGCAATATTTTTGTGTAAAAGAAGCTTGTGGAAGAAGATCTCTATTGGAGCTGAAATCTGTGTGACCAAGGAGTTCCGAGATCAAGCGTAACTTGCACCATTTCTGAGTGAAAGAAGCAAAGGGATAGAAGGTCTTTAGTGGAGCTGAAATCTGTGTGACCAAGGAGTTCCGAGATCATATCCAATCTCCCTCTATTTTGTAGAAGTCTCTGTGTGACTCTTCGATAATCATCATAGTGGAAAACCTCCCTGATAAAAGGAGAAGAAGGACGTAGCTGGGATTACATCACCCAGTGAACCTTATAAATATCCTGTGTCATTTACTGCTTTAACTATTTACTGTGTTATTGATTTACTATTCATATTGCATATTCTTTGATAAAGTTTTAAAACAACTAAGCGACTACTTTTAATTAACAAATCGAACGCTAAGCTATAAGATACTTCCGCTGTGCTAACCCTGATTTAGTGACTAAACTATGCCCTACTTTGGTAAGCGTTGAAATCACCAAGTCTAAGTTAACTTTTCTCAAGCGCCTGAAACTAGCGCTTAAGTCATTATCTCTCAAGCGCCGCACCCAGCGCTCAAAACTTTCCGAGCGTTCAAATACTTCAAAGTGATACGAATTTTTAGAAGTAAAAGACTTCAGGGTCTATTCAACCCCCCCCCCCTTCTAGACCCTTAACATATACCACTTGGGACTAACAATGCGCATGGGCCCTTGTGTTTGTAACTTTGTCTGCCACGCCTGTCTTTTTACAGCTGTTTTCTTTTCCAGCCATCCCTCTTTAATCAATCACATGATTGATTCTTAATTATTACGCCTAACTATTCTGGCCTTTTCATTTTACATGACTTTAACTGGGTTTGTGAAAACCCTTGGAGTAATTTTTTTTTTCCCCTTATCCTTGTCGGATTCGGGTTTTGTCTTGGTAACCCGTATTCTTGTACCAAATAGGGGTTTCTCTAAAAACTCACAACTCGAGCACTCCCGATTATGCCATTGATCAACATGTATAATGTTGCAGGCTTTCTTTCTGGTAGCTTCGGTTATTGGTAACTTGTTTTCCCAGATTAGCGTCCTCTTTTGCTCAAAGAGCTTTTCTGTGAATTCAGTGTTTTTTCCTGTTCTGGAGTTTAACAGGAATGATCCATTCATTGAATTTGAGAAAATTCTAAATGGACATTTGATTCTGTTCATCTCTGTAAGACAGACCCACATTCCCCATGCTCTTCTGGTGAAAATATCATTTTTTGATAGAACTAGCCAAAGGAGCATCTCATGTTGCCACCTTAACTCTGTTGTGGGCCGCCATGTCTGGCCTATATAGTTTAATAAAATGAAACACTGGATGAGACCTTTCCTTGCTATTTCTGGTGCTGATGAAATGAACTTCAACTCCAGGATATCACCTCTTTTAAGGTGTTGCTTGTTTTGCCATGAATCATACACAACACTGAAATGCAATCCGGAAGTTTGGATATTTCTGGAAAACTTGGTGACATAGTATGTATTGAAGCTAATGCCCCAAAATCATAACATTCTCTGACTTCGTCGGGACCCTTCAAGCATCCAAATCTTAGGATATTTCCCTGATATTTCTACCAAAGACTTATTAGGATTTATTCCTTTCCATGAGACCAATTTTTCCCAAGAACGTTGATAAACCTACCAATGCAAATTAATCTTGTCAGTATTACCTTAGAGGTGCCTGTCTGTGGCCTAAGATTAATCTCTCCCTCTTTAACCCCAGAGGTGCATGGTTGACTTGAAACAATAGGAGTTTGCACTTTCGATTGTTCAATTGTTTCCTTTTACCAAAATTTGATAATGGACTTGTGCAAGTGGTATTGAATCCACTGCTCCGGGTATAGAGCCCCATTCTCTAAATGCAGGTTTCGGGTTCTGTTCTCGTAATTCGCGAGTCATCACTGAAGATGATGCCTTTCGAATTGGTTCTTGTAATGTAGTCCATAATAAAGTCATCGCATACATTGTTCACCTGATTGTGTCTTGGACCGTATCCAAATCAACTCGTTGAACTTGTCCGGCTGTTTCAGCATTTGCTGATAGCCTTCTAAATTGCTCGTTAAGCTCTTGAAGGTTTTCCCTGAGATGCCTATATCTCTTGATGATGGAATTCGCTTCATATGCTTCCATCTCTTATCAGGAAATCTGCAAGTACATTCTCATGAGATATCACAATAATAATGTCAAAAAAATAATATTGACATTCTGCTTGCCATCTGATAATACGCATCTTTTCAATTTTTTATTCAAGTTTGTTTTTTAAAAAGGCTTTTACATTAGTATTATCAACTTTCAATGTAAATTCTTTAGCTAATAAAAACAGAAGCCATTTCTTAAATGCCTTCCAAACAACAAATAATTCCTTCTCGTTTATATGCCAAGTTGTGGCTTGTTGTTCGGTGAACAACCCTCCTGTATATCTACAAGGTTCTTCCTCTATAGTTGTCCTTTTCATGAGCACTGCTGCCCACCTATAATCATTGGCATCTGTATAGACTACCAAATCATCATTATCTTGTGGTATAGCGAGTTTAGGCAAGTTATTGCAAACTTGTTATAACTCACGAATTCTTTGAGTGTGAGTTTCTTCCCACTTCCACTTTGCGCTCTCCGTCTCTTTTAAAAGAGGTCAGAAATCCTTCCTATATCTTGCCAGATCTTTGATGAAGATACCTGCAAAGCTATCAACTCCCAAAAAGCTTTGAAGCTATTTTTTATCTTTTAGAACATCAGGAAAATTGCGTATTTTTTCCACAATGTGTTCCTGGAGTTCAATATCTGTTTCGTCAATAAGAATACCAAGAAATTCGATTTTATTAACTTCAATTATCGCTTTCTTTTCAGAAAGCACTAATCCTTCTTTATGACATGCATCAGAAAATATTTCAAGATGTTTAATATGTTCTTTCATATTTTTGGATGCAATCAAGATGTCATCAATATAGACAAACATGAATTCGAAATAATCTTTAAACAAATTATCCATCTTTCTTTGGTATATCTGGGGTGCATTCGCCAATCCCATTGGAAGTACATTCCAGATATATTGTCCTTGTGGAGTAGAAAATGCAGTATATTTTCTAGACACCTTTTTCATCTTAATCTGATAGAAACCTGATTTACAATTAAATTTAGAAAACACTTTAACACCTTTAATGCAATCAATTAGGTGTTCTCTAATGGGAATATAGTAACCATCAAGTTCAAGTATCTTATTGATATCTTGATAGTTGATTACTAATCTAGCTTTTCCCCTTTTTACCTCACCATGGTTTCTTACCAGAAACCCAGGGCTACTATAAGCGGAGACTCCAGGTTCAATGAGTTTAAGATCGATATGCTCTTTTATAGTTGTCTGCATATCTTTCTTATCCTCCATATTCATCTGAATTGGCTTGTATCGAACATACTCGTACTTGCATTGTTCTTTTACTTTCAGAGTAGCTTCGATCTTGTTCTTATCCCACCAAACCAAAGGATTCTCATTGAAATTCCTTTGGATTAATCTTTTGATATTTTCAAGAGAAAGTTTACTTTCTTCATTAATATCAAAGAAAGACTTCTTTTCTTGTAAAGTATTCTTAAGAAGGTAAATTCCTTCTTCATCTAGATCTTTAATCTTAGTTTCTTTAATAAGGTTAATTCCTTCTTTATCTAGATGATAATCTTCACAATAATCCTTATATCCCCGTTGTCTGAAAGACACCAGAGCCTTACCAAAATGTCCATTTATCCGGCATTTTAGAATGGGTTAATTTGCAATCATCATTAAAATCACCAAGTTTGCTACGAAAATTGATAGGCATAAGTCGATTAAAAGCCTTTTCTCACCGCAAAACTTGTATCTCATTGCCACAATTAGTAGTAAAAGTGAGCAAGTTTTTGTAATTATCTTGCATATTTGCAAAAGTTTGGATAAAATTATTATCCTACAAAATATCTGCAAATGTATCATGAAAGTAAATAGGTGGCATTTTCACCTTAAACCAAGGTGTACCAAATGCTCCTCCAATCATGATTTGTGCCTCTCGTATACCTTTATTAAGTATTAAGATTTTCTGAGAAAAATCTCTTCCTGCAAAAATAGGTAAAGACTCCATAGTATTGCTAGGGAAAACACCGAGTTTTGCTGTACAAATCCTTGATCCAGAATCAATATAAGCTGCAAAGTATTCTGACTTATATTGTTCATACCTACAGATATGTATATTGAAAATGGACTAGTCATTTTAAGTTGCCAATTTAGAGGCTTTTCTTGTAACATTTTCAACTCGTTTGGTAAACACCAGTACATATGATGTTCTACCCATTTTTGATAAGTAAATGATTTATTTTTGAAATTCAGGTGAAGCACCCAAAATTCAATACTTTTCAAAACATAGTATTGTTTGGTTCTATTTCTTTTGAACCAATCTCTTTGTCGATAATCCTGACAGTAATATGGATCAATGGCATGATGTAAGGTAGGATGAACATAAAATAGTTTACACCCTAAATTATGATGTAAAATATAAAGATTATATTCATACTCAGCCATTTTTATATCCCAAGAGACTGTTTATAGAATATTGACTTAGTCATTCAACTTTAATGAGATGACCCTTATGCCTGCCCCTTTTCTTCCCCAAAGTTTATGATCCTCAAGAAAACTTAATCCCAAGGTGACAATACCTTGGTCACGTCCTGCAATACCTGAAACAAACACTTCATGCCCTGCCATTTTTAACATGCCCTCATATTTGTTAATCATAGGTTGTAATATCAAATATTACTTGTACCTCTTTCCATCCTTCAGGGCATCTAATATTTACATTATTTACCCTAATAGCTTGAGGAGTTAAATCTTCAATTAATTCTTTTCCTTTTAAACTCCTAATCCTTTCTTCCGAAAAGGACATCCTGCTATTGAGATCTGTTCTAAAGCTCATTGATCGATCTAGAACTGGATGGGCTCTGATTAAAATATCAATACCACCAATTCTTGGTATCTGAATTGGATCTGGTGCCATTACTTTTGCAAATTCCTTGAAAATTCTTGGAATTTCTATATACTCTTTCTTTATAAACAAATCAGGATGATGTGTATTGGAAAGTGCATATGCAATTCTATAAGTTATAGAATATGGTCTATTACCTTCTTTCATAAGATCATTTCCTTTGAAATCTTGATGAAGGGTTAAGACTCAACTGAAATCTTGGTCAGCTAGGTTATATGCAATTCTGGGATGAATATCAAACATCAATTTTCATGCATATAAATTTCCTATCATTGTACCAAGACAACCATCTTTTAAGTTATTAATTCTTTAATCCATTATAGATAAGTGTAATGGCGAATTAACTCCTTCTTTGAAAGTAGCTTTGATTATTAATTCAATAGTTCCGATGTGGATCCATTTCATAGTAACAGCTACTTCTTCTCGAAGCCTACTTAATTCCTCCAGAATTTCTTCTTTTGGAATAAGTTTCATATCCATCACATTACCAGTTAATTTCATAGGAATTGTAAATTCTCCAGAGCTTACTTTGTATATGATATTATGTCGCCTTTGATTTAATCATATTTGATTTAGGATTCGGCTAATTCCACTAGCTCTGAAACCATCATATGGTCTGAGGTTAAAGTCTTGCCTCATTATTCTTTCCATAATTTTATCTGTTATAGATGTCCTTGAAAAGAATCCGGACAAGCTATCTGATATTTGTAGTCTATCACTGTTGGTCCCAAGTGGCATACGAAAGGGTCTAGAAGGGGAGGGGGGGTTGAATAGACCCTGAAGTCTTTTTCGACTTCAAAAGTATTCGTATTAAAATTGGTTTGGACGCTTGAAAATGTAGGCGCTTGACTGAGCGTCTACTGAAGACTGTTTTTACAAAGTTAACTTAGACTTTAAGATTTGAATACTAAAACTAGATAGGTTTATCAGTTCTTTGATCAGTGTTAGCACAGCGGAATAGTTTTAGAGTCTTCTCTTTGAAAGCTTTAGCGTCACAGAAAGTATCTTAGTTGCTTCGAGTTCGATTCAGTTTTACTTAACAGATTTGTGCAATGAATTAATAGTACAGAAATTGACTGTAAAGTAAAGAACACAATATTTGTAAGGTTCGTTGGGTGATGTAATCCCAACTACATCCTTCTTCTCCTAGAACACTTAGAGGCAATCCACTAAGATGATTCTCAAAGAATCACACAAAATTTTCTACAAATTAGGGAGAAATGGATATCGATGACTTGACCTCTTTGGTCACACAGAATTCTGCTCCAAGACACTTCTATCTCCTTGCTTCTTTCACCCAGAAATAGTGCAAGTATCCAACTTCGACTTCACACAAATCGCAAGGCTTGGATGAGGTTTTTCTAACGGTTTGTTTGAGTTTGATAAAGTTCAAAAAACTTGGTAATATCTCAATAATAATGTAGGTTTCTCTGAAAAGAATGTTTGAGATATTGGTTGACTGTCTCGGGAATTTAAGAAAAGCAAAGAGAATGTTTTCTTGAATATTCTGGCTTTTTTTAGAGTTTAAGGATTGAGACTTCAATGCAACAAGAATTTGGCTTGGAATGCGATTATGTATTTTTTTTGGCTTGTTGTTGAAGTCCTATTTATAGGCAATCTTGGAAAAATTGTCCATTTGACACATGCACAGGCGCGTCTCTCACTTCCGCAAGTCAACTGCTTATGTCCTTTTCCCTGAAAATCTGCTACACAAAAGTTGGTGCTGCAGTCTGTGAATAGTTGATAGTCCAATAGGGTGACTTCTCCGTACATTCAAAAGAGCTTATCACATTTAATGCTGTTATCAGCATTTACTGCATTTGAAATAAATGCCCGTTGGCAATTACTGATCTGAGAATATTTGCATTAAACTCTTTCTGGACTTAGAAATAAATTCAGGTGAAATCAGTCATCTATAGACGCTCATTCATCCTATAATAACTTCTGTCCTATAATCATCGCTTGATATAACTTGTCTTTTGGACGCTTGGAATCTTCATCTTCATTTAGACTTCAGGCGCTTGAGTCTTCAAACTTAACTAATGATAAGCTCACTCAGAAATCATCAGACGCTCAGTTTAAGAATACTTAGCCTAATAATCTAGAATGAAATAAAGCAAAGCCTATAGTGCCTCTTACAAATCTGGCGCTCAAAGCTTTATACATGATTTTTAATAAAATTAAACTTACATATTTTGGGGTCAAACATAGAATCCTAATTGTCATCATCAAAACGTCTAACATGAAATTTCCTAACAATTCTCCCCTTTTTGATAATGGAAATACTTACTCTTTTATATTTCAAGAGTTAGACAGCCAAAATAAAATTTACCTTTGGTTAGTTAAGGTTAGTTAAAGTTAGTTAAGTTTCAACGAGATGTTTCAGCTGAAAATGTACTTTATATATCAACGAGAGTACAATCATTTTACAACTGAATTAAAAATACATAAGAGACAAGAATATAGATAATGAAAGTAAACAACAGTTCATAATCGTCTTCTTAAGCGTTAGAATCTTCTGTTTACTTCAGTCCTGATTGCTTCAGATATATTTTCTTCAAGTCTAATCATGGAAGCATGATCTTTGTCAATTACTGATTTCTTTTCTTCCTTTTGTCTCTTTCTGTAAGCAATAAACTGCTTATCCCAATCAACTGGGTCAATACCAATAAGCCTTAACTAAATTCTGAACGTTTTGTTGAAGTCTGACATCCTCTATTCTTTAGCTATAAGCTTTGGATCAGAAAGCTCTGGAATGGGTGGTCGTTCAAATGGAACATCAAATTATTTAAGTAATGCTCTTTAAGGCACTGGTAAACTAATAAGAGTAGGAAGGGTGGCTTGACGCTTGAGTGGAGGATTGGCAGCTCTTGAACTAGAAGCTTTCCTCTTCTCCCCTTTTCTCTTCTCTTTCCCCTTATTGCTATCATCAGCCTTCAAAAAATGTTTTGTGAGTAGGTTGACTTGAGTTGCAATCTGAGCCATAGAAGCTGTCAGATCATCCAGGCGCTTGTCAAAATGTTCCTTCATAGCCAGTTGATTTGCCCTAGTAGCATCATTCATTTCTTAAAACTTTTTTCGGCATTCATCAACTGCCGCTTGAGCTGCGCCTCTCATATGAGCAACTTGGGCACTCATGTTCTCAGATTCGATCTTGGCTAAATCAGTTTTAATCCAATGGAGGGCTTCTTCATTTTGAGTAGCTTGATTACTCACTTTTTCCAAAACTGATTTCAGTAGTGGCTCAAAAATTTGACTCACATCCGAAGCAACCGCTGGAGTAGCCGGTCGCTTAAAATTTGATGTGTATTTGAGGGAGTCAAGAGAGACTTGATGTGCTGGATCAAAGACTGTGCCGCGTTCTTCAATTGGAAGATCCTCAGCAACATCAGAAACAACAGGTTCAGAAGCGTCAAGATTGTCCTCTGATGGAGACGCTTGAACTGGTTCCTCAGCAGATGCCGAAACACTTGACGCTTTAGGTGCAGATACTTGAGCAATTTCCACAGATGCTTTCTTAAGCACTGACTTCTATTGACGAAAGTCAGTGAATTGGAAATTTAACCTGGCTAAGGGTATGCTCGCAAGGAAGTCTGATGCACTATCAAGTAATTCATAGATTCTTCGAGTTGGTAAGCAAGCACTGTGAATAATTGTGTGAAGTTGACTATCCATGGCCCTGATATACATGGGACCAATGATATCCAACACATGATTCGGGAAAATCTTGGAAGGCGCTTGACAAATGGAGAATATCATGTCTGAGCAGTAGTCCCTGGAAAATCCAATCAGCTTATCTGTTGGAAGAGGTCGGAGTCGTTGTGATTCCGGCACATAGGTGTTGTAGTACTCTTCCAAGTAGGGATAGATGGCTTGAGCAATCCCTTCATTCCGTTTTAGCAGAGAGAGAACAAACTCATAGTGGTTGAGTACGTCCTTTCTGATAGATGGGAGTAGTGTAAATCCTTAAAAGGATCTGATCACTGAACCATTCCATTGTCTAAGATTAGCTGTGAAGATTTTGTCGAAAAGAAAGAGAGGAGTCATGATCTTCACCATCATGTTGAGATTATCTTCGTAGTGGCTAGGATAGAAGTTCAAATAAGATTCTGGAAATCTTCCACTGGTAGACATTTGAGCGTTGAAGCGGAGAGGAGTTGTAGAAAGTCTATGCAGCACTTGACGCAAACACTGCCTAGTCTGATGGCGAATGATAGGTAGCTTGAGAACAGGCCCAACTCTCTATTGACGTTTCCTTAGGTAATACTTGGTGAATGGATGCTTCTTGTCATGCATGCCTATGCCAAAAAGATGGGGTGCTTTAACCAATTCTTGAAATGTAAACTTGTTGCCAATATACGCTTCACACCAGTTGACCTTAGTCATGTAGTAATCAGTACCTAGATTGACTAAAGCTCGGATGCCCTCATGGTGAATGTCCCTGATGGATTCAAAATGGTATCTATCGGTTTGATAGCTAGCATTCCAGACGCTGTCAAAGTATGCATCAGCTTCTTCTTGAATCAAATTCGATAGAGACGCTGGACGCTCACCGTCATGAACTCCTTTATTCTTCCAAAGACGAAGAGGATTAGCTGAATTCTTATTTTCTTCGCTGTTGGCTATATGTGGAAAGTGTGTGTAGTCTTCTCTGTTTAAGAGTTTCTCTGTAGGATTGAGAAATGGAGAAGGGATACGCTCATAAACTCTAATGTTGTAATCTCTTAGAGCAAAACCAGTTGATTTGCTGTGCCCATAATCTAGAAAATAAGCCAGATCCCAATCACATCTTGGAGTTCTACCACCTTGTCTTTCTTGTTGGATGGCAAGAGAAGCAGGAATTTGACCAAGGGTTTTACCTAGTTGAATAGCCAAATAGTATGTTTTCTCGATCGCTGTCAACTCTGTGTTAGAAACTGTGTCCCTGATAGTCCGATCAATGTCAATCAGCACGGCAACTTCATTCTCCGCAATGATGTATCTTCATTATAGCCTACGGGGATGAAATTTTCTTCAAGCGCTGGAAGCATGTAATTGATCGAATGATCAATTGTCTTTAGTGGGTCCAGCTGGAAGAAATGTCTGGGTACTGTAACATCTTCAGCAACACTCTGTCCTTATGAGCGTGCCTCTGTTATGACCTAGACGGTATTTGATGATTGAACCTCTTTGGTAGCAGGTTCCTCAACGTCTACTGCAGCAACTTCTGCGGCAACATCTTGAGCAATGGCCACGACATCTGTCATTTCAACATTCAGATGGACGTCGATTGACGCTTCAGCAGCAGCTGGAACAATAGCTGTAGCACAAGAACTATCTTCTATAAGAGCAGGATCTTCTACAGATGTAGGAAAAGAAATGCTATGGGAAGAAATAAACTTACCTTGAGAGCTTGTCTCAACAATAACTTCTTGAGCGCTCGGCTCAACGATCTCAGGCTCTTCAGGAACAGGAACAGGACCAGCTTGACGCTTGCTTGTCCTGGAACGCTTGGAGATTTTCTTGACGTTGTCTCCTTCAACGAACTTAAGTGTTTTGGCGGGAGGAGCAACAATTGGTTCCTCGAAGTCAATTTGTTTGATAATACCTTCCAACTTCCTCAACCTAACCAAAGGAATCTTATCCTCCTCATCTTCATCAGTTTGCTCATCGTCCTTGGGAGGAGATGGAATAGCTTGATCTTTGGGCTTTCTGGGAGCCCTCTTCTTTGTAACAGCCGGACGCTTCACGGTTTCTACTTGAGCTGGATGCTCAGCTTCTTCGACTGATGCTTTGCGTACAACCTGGCGCTCAGAAAGAGCTCTTGCAGCACTATGAACTCGGGGTGGGTGGAAGAGATTGCTGATGATTCTCTTCCCATAGAAATTTATCTTAGCCAGAGTGAGCCCAATTGAATTAACGCATTCTGCTCTGAAGAGTAAGTTACTGAGAATTACCCCATAAGGTTTGTTCAAGGAGCTCAAGCAATCTCTGAATCTGCTGAATACATATTCACTTCAGTTGATCTTGATATTTAGGAGTATAGAAGTCATCATCTGGAATTGCATTAGGTTAACTTTGTCAAAAGTACCCACTCTGCATTCAATAAACTTACTATAGAAATTGGCCAATTATCGGTATCAAGATACGATATCTTTCTTATCAAAATAAGGCTTGTATGGAGTATTTCCATAAGCACTTATCTTGGTCCAAGCTTCAATCTGTTCAGTAGTAATGGAGTCCAAAGCCTCACCCTGATTAGGCAATTTGAAGTTCTGAGCAATAGTGTCGGCAGAGAGAATGAATTCTTTGGAGTCTTCCTTTGATAAAGAAAAGAGGCAACAGATAGACTTCTTGTCCTTTAAAAGTTTAGCATGTATCCAGAAGAAATCAACTTCATCAGGAAAAAGATAAGAGTATCTGGTTAAGAAAGTCTTAAGTCCAGACTCGGCAACAGAGTCCATTATCTCCGTCAAATCAACTTGAGTTTGTTAGTACAAGAATTTCCAGTCCTCTACAAGGCCTTCAGTGACCTTGATGGTGCTCTCAACAGAAGTATCAGTAGATTTCTTAGTTTCCATTTTAGAGTTGTGAAAGAGATGAACTGAGATTACTTTGAGAGAGAGAGAGAGAGAGAGTAATATTGCAGATAGTTTGAGTAAAAGTGAATAATTTTTCTACAAAAATTATGTTTTAAATGATACAGTAAGATAATTTTGAAACTTGTGTTCTCTCGTCTCAGTAAGATTTAGACACGTGTAAAGATATTTCATTGTGGACGCGAATTTTGGGAAAAAGAGAGGGGTGACATTTGGTAACTTCCATATATAAAGATTTGAAGTTCGAGTTAAAGTTTTAAAACGTTTGGCATTTTCAGAGTGTAATGCACGCGCCTGATGGTACACTGACACGTACCCAAACACGTGCTAATTCTGAACCGTCATTTTGAAAATTTTTTTATTACCCGCCAGTTTGATGTGATAGAAACGTGTGAATAGAGTTCAAAATGGACTTTTGAGCCTATCCATTACGTTATTCAGCGTGTAAACTTTATGCATGAATTTTATAAAGAATTTTATATTAAATGTTGAATGGAATAAGTTCAACGCTTAACATATACCACTTGTTATATCTGTTGTAAGATTTATGTTGACAATTTAGATTAACTTCCTTTTATGTTTGAGCGTCCAACATATTATGCACAAATAATACTGAGCGTTGATGATCTATGCATATAAAAGTTTTTGATCATTGACGCTTACAGATATGTTCAAGTACAATTTAAGGTTCCCCCTAAATTTGACAACTTGTAACAACTTTTTCAAAAAAAAATTGGACATAAATAAAGTGGATTCCCCTAAATTATATGTCTAATAAAGTATGATGCATAATGATTAAGCGTTTAAATCAATCATACCTAGTTCACTTGTTAAATTGAGAAAGTGTTGTTCATTAAGAGCTTTGGTGAAGATATCTCCCAATTGTTTGTCAGTTCCAATAAAGTGCATGGAGATATCTTTATTTTGGACATGGTCACGAAGAAAATGATATCTAATGTCAATATGTTTGGTTCTGGAATGAAGAACAAGGTTTTGAGTCATGTCTAGGGTGCTTTAGTTATCACAATGAATGGGGGTTGGACCTAGGATTATTCCATAATCTCTAAGTTGTTGCCTCATCCATAACACTTGTGCACAACAACTTCCTGCAGCTACATATATCAATTGTTGTTTCTTACTATGCCATTAAACTAACCTATCACCTAGAAATTGACATGTACCACTAGTGCTCTTTCGATCTATTTTGCAACCTACAAAATCTGCATCTGAGTAACCAATTAGTTCAAATGGAGAGTCCCTTGGATACCATAAGCCCACATTTTGTGTGCCTTTTAGGTACTTAAGGATTCTCTTGGCAGCAATTAAGTGTGACTCTTTTGGATCAGCTTGAAAGCGTGCACACATGCATATCGAAAACATAATATCAGGTCTACTAGCCATAAGATAAAGAAGTGATCCAATGATACCTCTATAATTAGTGATATCAACCATCATCCGACCTTTATCTTTATCTAACTTAAGCGTTTGGCTCATTGGAATTTTTGAAGATCATGCATTTTCCATACCAAATTTCTTAATCATATCACATGTATATTTAGCTTGGTTAATAAATATGCCATTAGGGAGTTGTTTAACTTGTAATCCTAAGAAGAAAGTTAATTCACCCATCATGCTCATTTCAAATTGTTCTTGCATCATTTTTGAAAATTTCTCACACAGATGCTTATCAGTAGAACCAAATATAATATCATCAACATAAACTTGAACTAAAAGAGTATCTTCATCATTGGTAACTTTAAATAACATTGTATCAGCGCTGCCTTTTGAAAAGCTTTCACCAATAAGAAAAATAAAGAGAGTATCATACCATGCTCGGGCCGTTTGCTTAAGCCCATAAAGTGTTTTATTTAGCTTGTAGACCATACCCTTACCATGGCTGTTGATGAATTCTGGTGGTTGCTCCACATATACCTCTTCTTGGAGTTTACCATTCAGGAAAGCACTCTTCACGTCCATCTGATACACCATAAACTTGTTGAACGCTGCATACGCTAGAAACATGAAGACTGCTTCAAGACGAGCGACAGGAGCATATATCTCATAAAAATCAATACCCTCTTCTTGGCAATAACCTGGAACAACAAGTCTGCTCTTGTCCCTTATCACAATTCCATTCTCATCCATCTTGTTTCTATAGATCCATCTAGTCCCAATAACTCCTTGGTGAGTTGGCCATGGTACTAGCGTTTAAACCTTACTACGATCAAACTGATTAAGCTCTTCTTGCATGGCTTCAATCCAACTAGTATCACATAATGCTTCATCCACTTTCTTAGGTTCCATTTGAGATAGAATGCTTGCGAACATTACCTCATTGAATGTAGCGGCTCTAGTCCTAACAGGCGCTTCAATATCTCCAATAATCTGCTCAGGTGGATGATCACATTGCCATAGTCCATCAGACTGGAAAGGGTTAAGAGGTTGAACAGGTGCTTGATTCACTTGCTCAGATGTTTGGATTTCCTCTTGCGTAGGCGCTTGAAGTTCACTGATCCTTGTTTGCTCTTGATGGTCACTTTCTTCATGATCATCAGCATATCTTACATTGTTATTCGAAATAACCTCACGAGTAATCTTAGGAGGTGGTACTAAGATCTCATCATCGTCGCCACTATCATCATTAATGGTAGTCTTAGACGCTTGATAACACAGATCTTCAATTCCTACATCATTCACATTAACCTTACTTGGTTCTTGGTTAGCATCATCAAAAACAACATGAATAGATTCCTCAACCTTTGATTTGATCTTGTTTCGGATGAAAAAATCCTTTCCATTCTTGGCCTAGAAAGATTCCCTCATCCGCTTTAGGATCAAATTTCTTTAGGATTTGGGATCCATTATTATGGATAAAACATTTAGAACCAAAGATGTCAAAGTATAAAACATTTGTCTTACGCCTCTTCCATAGTTCATATGGAGTTTTTCCATGCTGTTTGTTGATCATGCACTGGTTTTGAGTGTAACAGGCAGTGTTGATCGCTTTGGTTAAAACCTAGGAGCAAGCTGGGACTCTACCAACATCGTCCTAGCGGCTTCTTTGGGTGTTCTGTTCTGGCGCTCAGCAACACCATTCTGTTGGGGAGTTCTGGGACCTGAATACTCATGATGTATCCCATTCTCTGCACAAAACCTCTCAACAACCTTGTTAGTAAACTCAGTATCGTGATCGCTGCTTATTCTTGCAACCTTAAGATTTTTCAATGTTTGAAGTTGTCGAATAAGTGTTGTTAACTTGTCACATGTCTCATCTTTGGATGAAAGAAATTTCACCCAAGTAAATCGATAGAAATCATCTATTATCACTAAATTATACTTTTTACCGCTCACACTGATCATTTGAACAGGTCCAAACAGATCCATGTGAAGTAGTTCAAGTATTCTAGAAGTAGATAGATGAGGCTTTCTTTTGAAAGATGATTTAACTTGTTTTCCCATTTGACAAGCGTCACAAAGGCGATCCTTGTGAAATGGTCCATTTGGTAATACCTCTACAAGATTTAGATTTATAAGCTGAGAGATTGTCTTAAAGTTGAGGTGATATTTTTCTATGCCATAACCAACCCGTTTTAGATTCACTTTTAGCAACAAAACATGTTGGGTTGTTATCAATTGTTGAACCGCAATCTACCAAATACACGTTGTTTGTTCTTTTACCTTTCAATTTAGTAGATTTAGTCTTAGCGTCGTTTATATAGCAACAGTCGCTTGAGACTTCAAAGCCTTTATCACAAAATTGACTTATGCTTAATAAATTATGCTTCAGACCTTCAACAAAATAAACATCACTTATCATGATGTTCTCCCTATGCATAGTACCTATACCTTTGGTTTTACATTTGGAGTTATCACCAAATACAACCTGAGGACCATTGGTCGCTCGATAGTTGATTAGAAGATCCATGGAGCCTGTCATGTGCATTGACAACCCACTATCGATGTACCAAACAGATGTATCGGCTCTAGCTCTAGGTACCTGCAAGGGAAGTTCAATTTTTGTTTAGGTACCCATTGTTGCTTGGGTCCTTTAACGGTAGTCACATTGTTAGTTTGAATTAGAACTTTAGGAACCCATATTTGCTTAATCTTCATTGCGGGAGGATTATCCTCTTGGGTTTCACATTGTGTTGTGTGTGCTTTTTGTTTACCTTGTGCTGTGTGTGCTTTTTGGGTGTGTAATATTATCCTTGATTATAATAGTAATCATAATCATAATCATCATGGTAGTGATAATATGATCTAGACCACTGTGGATATTGACGCTAGCATTTTCTTGGAGCTGGCTTGGAGTGCACTTTTGGTGCTGGACGCTTAGCACTTGATTCACAATGATTAGGTTTATCCTTAGCTTTTTGAGCTTTTGGATTAACTTTTCTTTGTGAATCATTTGCTTTCGCCTTTCCCGTGCCTGAGTCATCTTTAGCTTTCTCATTTGGCCTCGTACCATTGTCACTTGGTTCATTTTGTGTTTGACTTAGTGAACCTTTTCTCAACAAAGAAAACACTCTTTCCTTTGTTGTTCACCCTAAAATTAGATTTGTTTGGTTGTTTACCGAATTTATTGAATCCTAAATCGGTCTTTTCACCAAATAATTTTGTTACCTTAGTCACATTGTCTAGCATTCTTGACGCTTTAGACAATAATGAGACGAGCTATTCTGATTTACCAAGTCTAGCAATCAGCTCAGTTTCTCTGTTGACTATTATATCAAGATCACTTTTCAGATTGGTTATCTCACTTTCGAGTAATTTGTTCTTCTCAATGCATTGTTTCTGAATTTACAACTCTGCCTTGAGCGTCACATTATCACTCTTGTGTGATGAAATGATATCGAAGTGATTTTGATATATTTTGGCGGCATCTTGACAATCATTATAATATTCTTTGACTTTGTCAAGTAGTTCTTCATAAGATAAAGGGTAAGATATCTCAGTGTTCACCTCAGGAGACGCTTCATCATCTCTGGCCATGAGACAAATAAGCACTGAGTTATCCACTGGCTCATCATCATCACTACTCTCATCTTAAGACTCCAAATCTTCAGGTGCAGACACTTGTTCTGATTCCGCTAGCAAACCTTGTTGGCGAAGGTTGCTCCTGAATTGGTTTCTATCCAAGTAATCCTGCCTTGAAGGCTTAGATACGTTTGGATAAGGGCAATTTACCTGGTAGTGCCCTGGTTTCCTGCAATTGTAACACAAATATGTTTTCATTTTCTATTCAGTGGTTAATCGCTTGGAAACTGCTGGCGTTGAAACATTCTGTATCGGAGACGGAGGCGCTTGGTATTGAACTGGCGCTGGAGGCTGAGGAGCTAAGTACACTGACACTTGATACTGTTGTTGTATTGGAACAGACGCTTGATATGAACTTTGTCCTTGATGTTTAGGACTATTTCCTTTCTTTTAATATCTTAAGAACTTTTTGAATCTATTCAGAAGTGCTATTTCCTCATCCTCGTTGATATCCGAAACCTTTCCCTTGTTACCCGATTTACCCTTGATTGATGCTATAAGCTTTCCAGACTCAATTATCGGACTGCTCACAACATCACTGGCAGAATTCAACTCAAACTCAAATGCTTTGATCTTTGAAAAAGCATCTTCTGGAGTTAGAAGATCCGACATATTCGATTCTCTCATTGCTGTTGTCTTCATCAAGAATCTACTAGGTAGACTTCTAAAAATCCTCGGTTCTGTAGATTCATACACAAAGATGTTAATTCTGTAACAAGAGCTATAAATCTTATGTCCAATAGCTCTAAGGTCTCATTGGGTAACATCTTAAAACTGTTAAATTTTTCTTTGGCTATGGAAAGCTTATTCTCCTTGATCTGAGCTGAACGACCACAAATTATAGCCAACTTATCCCATATCTCCTTAGTACTATTGCAAGACTTGACCTTGTTGAATAAGTTGTCATTATCACCAATGACCGTATATAAAGCGCTGTGACCAACGTTGTCCAGATTAGCTCTTCTACGCTCATCAGTAGACCACTCTTGTTTTGGTTTCTCAACATAACCATCCGGGGTTTCTTCAATGGCTCCAGGTGCTCTAGTGATAACCTTCAGAATTTGTATTGGTCCATCTGAAATAATATCGCACATTTCGTCATCACATGAGCAAAGATATGTAAATGCTTTGACCTTCCAGGAATCATAATTTGATTCGATCAACTTGGGAACTTTAGAGAATGCCATGGAAAAATTAAAAGCAACTAGATTTGAAAAGCATCTAAACAAGCTGTTATGCTTGGAAATTTAAAAAATTTCAACTTTAATCGCTCTGATACCACTTGTTGATCCCAAATGGCATACAAAATGTTCTAGAAGGGGGAGGGGGGGTTGAATAGACCCCGAAGTTTTTTTTGACTTCAATAGTATTCGTATTAAAATTAGTTTGGATGCTTGAAAATGTAGGCGCTTGACTGAGCGCCTACTAAAGACTATTTTTAGAAAGTTAACTTAGACTTCAAGATTTGAATACTATAGCCAGATAGGTTTAAGTGTTCGGTTCTTTGATCAGTGTTAGCACACCAAAATAGTTTTAGGGTCTTCTCTTTGAAAGCTTTAGCGTCACAAAAAGTATCTTAGTTGCTTAGCATTTCTTTGAGTTTTACTTAACAGATTTATCCAATGAATTGATACTACAGAAATTGACTGTAAAGTAAAGAACAAAATATTTGTAAGGTTTGTTGGGTGGTATAATCCCAACCACATCCTTTTTCTCCTCGAACACTTGGAGGCAATCCACTAAGATGATTCTCAAGGAATCACCCAGATTCCTCTACAAATTAGTGAGAGATGAATATCGATGACTTGAGCTCCTTGGTCACATAGATTTCTGCTCCAAGACACTTCTATCCTCTTGCTTCTTTCACCCTGAAATAGTGCAAGTCTCCAACTTCGACTTCACATAGATTGCGAGGCTTGGATGAGGTTTTTCTACCGGTTTGTTTGATTTTGATAAAGTTCAAACAACTTGGTAATAGCTCAATAATAATGTAGGTTTCTCCGAAAAGAATGTTTGAGATCTTGGTTGATTGTCTCAGGAATTTAAGAAAAGCAAAGAGAGTGTTTGCCTGAATATTCTGGCTTTTTTGAGAGTTTAAGGATTGAGACTTCAATGCAACAGGAATTTGGCTTGGAATTCGATTATGTATTTTTTTGGCTTGTTGTTGAAGTCCTATTTATAGACAATCTTGGAAAAATTGTCCGTTTGACACATGCATAGGCGCGTGTCTCTTACTTCCCGAGTGAATAGTTTTTGTCCTTTTTCTTAAAAATTAGCTGCACAAAAGTTGGTGCTGCAGTCTGTGAATAGTTGACAGTCCAATGGGGTGGCTTCTCCGTACGTCCGAAAGAGCTTATCACATTTAATGCTCTTATCAGCATTTAATGCATTTGAAATAAATGTCCGTTGGCAATTAATGATCTTAGAATATTTGCATTAAAATCCTTCTGGACTTAGAAATAAATTCAGGTGACATCAGTCATCGATAGATGCTCATTCATCCTTGAATAACTTCTGTCCTATAATCATCGCTTGATATAACTTGTCGTTTGGACGCTTGGAATCTTCATCTTCATTTAGACTTCAGGCGCTTGAGTCTTCAAACTTAATTACTGATAATCTCACTCAAAAATCATCAGACGCTCAGTTTCAGAATACCTAACCTAACAATCTAGAATAAAATAAAGCAAAGCCTATAAAGCCTATTACAAATCTGACGCTCAAAGCTTTATACATGATTTCTAATAAAATCAAACTTACATATTTTGGGGTCTAACATAGAATCCTAATTGTCATCATCAAAAACTCTAACATGAAATTTTCTAACAATCACCTTCACTGAGGTTATTCTGATTCAGTTGAAGTTCCATCTGAATCTGTTTCTATTTCTTCCTCATTGACACTTTCATCTAAGGGGATATTTTCAAATTGGTAAACTGGTACCGATTCTCCATAAAAAACTGCATCCAATATGTCAGTCGTGGCTTCAAATTGTTTCGATTCACCATCTTTTTGTGGACAATCTGGTGAAATGTAGCCTCGAGCTCCACATATCCAGAAGTTACAATCTTTGAAACTTTCATTTGTCCGGGTGTGTGCCCGTCTGAAAGTTCGCCTTATAGGGGTTTTTCCGTCGGATTTTCGAGATCCTTGGAAAGACACCCTGGTCGGTCTGGATCTCTGGCCGGATTTGTAAGATCGGACTTTTGATTTAGACCACCAAGACTTTCGCTTGAAAGAAGATCGCCTTTTGTGACCTCGATTATCAGAGGTTATAAATTGTTTTCTCTTCTTTCTTTGCTCTATTGATTCTCCAATAATTATTGGAAAATCATTATTATCACAGCAAAGAGGGGATTTCTTTATCTTTCCTCTAAGCTTTTTCCTATTCTTTTGAAGGAAAGCTTGATAACACCAGTCTTTTAGTTTGTCTTTTAAGAAAGACATACGTTTGCCTACTAAATCAAGTTGTCCTTCTGGTACCTTATAGGCTTGTGTTAACATTTCCCGCCAAGGACTGCAAATTTTTGCAAAGAACATTGGTGCCGTAATTTGTGATGTTACGTCACTCTGAAAGAAGTATTTGCAAAACCAATAGATGTATTCATCTACTGCACAAATATTTCTTAATTCAATACCATAAAGAGCCTGTGTGTACTCTCTGGTTTTTTCAGTATTGCTTTGATCGAAGTATCCGTCTCCGATAAAATATAATTTAATGAGCCTTCCGAATGTTTCTGCAATAGTGCTTTTAGATTCTCCTTCTAAGACTCCTTGCTTGGTTGTTTCAGGGGTATGTTCCCATCCGGTTTTTACGGATCCTTTCAAACTTAACTCCATTAATCTACTGAAGTTTTCTTTATCAAGATCTTATGTGGTCCCTGCTATTTTTATAGCTGCCACCCATTCATCGATTAATTTTTCGATGTTTCTGAAATCAATAACATCCAAATTATGGATAGTACCATATGGATGCAAGGGTTGTAACATAGTCCTTGCCCAGAGGGTATTTTCTGGTATCCTATTTGGATTTCTTACGAGATTTGCTCTAAACGTTGTACCCCCAAGAGCAGGTTCTGCTTTTGTATTCAAAACACCACTTTTCCTCACCGGTTCATCCGGTGTAGGATTATGTGATGCGGAGTTTCCCTCTGGCAGAGGTAACGCTAGAGTAGATTCATTGGTTTTGACATTAACCAATTCTACAACTGCTAGTTGAGAAAACGACTCAGCTAGTTCCTGAAGATCAGATAAATGTACCTTTGAAATGTCCATATAAATTTATATTTCTAAGGATTTCACTAATTAGATCTTCCTGAGTTTTAGGTTTCGGAATTTCCGTTGCCTTACCCTTCTGATGTAGAAGAGGCACTTTTCCTAACGCATCACTAATTTGTTCCTTTTTTGTTTGAACGTACCCGAGATAACTTGTTTTTCTTTTAGATCTAGAACTATAGTCTTTAGATCCGTTATAAATCTATTTAGATCTGGAAGAATCTCGATATTTTCTCAAGTTTTTGATTTTCATAGGTAGATATTCTATCCTATGTTCATAATCTTGAACTGATTTTTGGATTTCTCTAAGGTCTTTTGAGAGATTAGAGGTATCCGGTTCATTCTCTTTTCAATTATTATTCATAATAATATTAAATAAGAGATTTACCTTTATCTGGTTTTCCTAACCATTTGCATTGGATCTCTGTGAGTTGTAAATTACTCAGATGTTGCCTTGAAATTTATCATTCAGAGCTAATTTCCTTTGATAGTATCTTAACTCCGCTTGATGATCCGTTATAGGTTCCTTACTTTTAGCGAATTCTTTTTTGATTTCTGATGAAATCTTCTTAATTCTTCAGACAAATTTATTTATCCGCTTACTCCTTTGTGTTTCCAGAATTTGGAAATATTCCTTGTTTTTTTTCATAAATTGACCAATTGCTCGATTCCATACTTGTTTAATTCTCCTCCGTTAGGGATAAAACAACTTATGTAACATAATTTAAATATTTCATTAATAAAACCTAGGCTCTGATACTATTTTGAAAGCGCCAGACCAGGGACACATCTTTTGTTAGATACGATACTAAAAGTGCAAAATACATAGAAGTTATGGGACTAAAAGTGCTTATTCAATAAAATGTGGGATTAATAGTGCACACAGAGTTACATTGTGGGAACAAAAATGCAATTTCCTCCCAATACTATCTATAAGACCTAACTTATATAGGAAGCTAGCTTTTTCTGTAACTCAAGATATGCCTAAGAGGTGGGTGAATTAGGTTATTAAAACTTGTGCTTAAACGCACAGCAAAATTGATAAGTACCAAAGGGTAAAACTGAAAAAATACTTATATTGAAATAACGATTGCAACTTAAAAGTTCCAGAACAAGATTTAAATGGAGACTTAATACAAAACATAATAAAAAAGATAAGTGCTGAAAGATTTCAGACACCACAAATACTAACAACATAAAACACACGCGATTATGAAGAAGTAAGCTTAGCTCTATTATACCCTAAGAACAAAAGGGTGGAACCAAAAAGTTAATCCGCAACTACGACTCCAACTGGGAATTATGAGAGACTAGACTTAAAAACACTTCTTGATCACTCGTGTTTGTCACTCCGAATTTTAAGCACTAACTGGTACCGCTCCTTCCTCACTGGAACTTGGTGGAGAATGTACCCATGAATAAGAATAAATTGATATCAATAAGGTGCTGTAAAAGGCTTGTGGAATTCGTTGTTTTAATGAAGAAGAGAAGACACATATATACAAATGCAAGGAGAAACGGCTCCTTCCATGATTAGAGACTAACGACTTTTTCCATATTAAGAGAGATATGATGAGATCATAGATGAATATGCACGACTGAAAATTAGGTAAGATATTAATTCATTGAACTTTCCTTAAGTGAAATCTGATGGATAGAGATGTGTTTAAGCCTTGATTAAAAGTATGTGAGAAATAAAATAAAGAAAGAAATAAACAATACACAAAGGAAAGATATGTGATAGATTTAATTATGTACTTCCCTTGTATAGCATCTAGATATTCCTGGAGAGATTTCATAATCTACATTAATATGTAAACTAATTAGTGGAGAGAATATAAGCTTGTCATCATCAAAATTATTGGAGATTATAACCAAAAAGGTCAGCAATCTCTCCCTTTTTGATGATGACAAGTAATGAGATACCTCTATCGGATCAACATAATACTGATAGGAATAATCTTACCAGAAGCTCCCCCTGAGTAGGTGATTCCTTCCCCTGTCTAAATAATAGCATAATATCATAGAGCACAAAGCATAAATGATAATAAAGGACTATATAATAAAGTACTATTTCTCTCCCCCTTCATCATCAAAAAACAGTTTATTGCAATAAACATAAAGACATCATGCGAGCACAAAACTAAGAAGTACCATAAAGAGTACCATTGGTACTTATGCGATCAGAATTGGAATATCCTAGGAGATCAAAATCGATAGATGCTGGATACTAGAGACCAAAATTTATAGTGCCTTTAAGATATTTGTTTCATCTTTATCAAGATTGGTGGATGTGAACATGGGAGTAGAGAGAGGGTTACACTCATCCATCTGGAACTTCCGGTGACGATTCCTGATATATTTCTCTTGAGATATGAAGGTCCATTCTTGGTCTACTTGTAATCCGAGAAAGAAGTTCAATTTTGCTATAAAGCTCATCTCGAATTCTTGTTGCATATCATTTTCACCAAGTTTGTTCCTGAAAATCCATTTGGTGCCAATAATCGGATGATTTGTGATTCTTTTGACTAAGTTCCAGACTTAGTTCCTGTCAAACTGGGCAATATCCTTTTCCATGACTTTGGACCACGATTCATCATTATGAGCCTTTGCAACATTGCTTGGCTTGGTATAGGACAGGAACGCACAACTACCAACATCCTTCTTTAAGCTAAACCTAGTGGTGATATCGACTGCTGGATTTCCCATAATAGTACTGGTAGAATGATGGAACGTATGCTTAAATTTTCTCTCTTTAGGAGCAGAAGAGTCATCGAGGTCTGAAGGTTGTATTTCTGTCTCATCAGAACTGGAACTTTCTCCCGTATTAAGATTCTCATTTGGAAGATCCAGGCTGTTTTGCTCAGATTCTGCTTGAGTGTTGTTTGAGAATTCTGGAATGTCTGCAGGTTCTGAGCTCAAAGTATCTTTGGCTAAAAGAGGTTTAGTTTCATGAAACGTAACATCTATGGATTCTTTAATAATTCTTTTACGCTTGTTGACAACACGATAAAAATTACTCATATTTGAGTAACCTTCAAAAATCTTCATCAGCCTTAGAGTTTAATTTAGTGAGATGTTCCTTGTCATTTAGAATGAAGCATTTGCATCAGGAAATGTGAAAAAAAAATGTTCGGAACTTTATTGTACCAGGGTTCATATGGGAGTTTTCTAATAAAAGCTCTTAAGAAGACTTGATTCGAAACATAACATGCAATATTAATTGCTTCTCCCCAAAACAAATTTGGTAACTCGTATTCGTGTAGCATCATTCTAGTCATCTCTTGTAAGACATGATTTTTCCTTTCAACAACCTCATTTTGTTGGGTAGTTTTTGGTGAAGAAAATTTGTGAATGTAACCATTTTTATTACAAAAAGAAGTACAAATACTTTCTTTGAACTTAGTACCATGTTCAAAAGTGCCTCTTTCATTTTGTAAACGCTTGGTAAGAGAAATAAATTCATTGAAAGCTTCATTTTTATTAGACAAGCCAAATACTCACGTAAATCTAGTATAATCATCCACAATAACAAAAGCATACTTCTTACCAGCCCATAGGATCAAAAAGGTCGAGATGAAGAAGTTTCATGTTGGCAGGCTAAAATCTCCGATGCCAAGTCCCGTTTCCTTCATCTGCAACTACCAGACATTCTACTTTTTGTTTGGTAAGTTCATCAAGATTTATGCAGTAAATATTTCTATCTCGAGAGGCATTGAGTATCAATTCATTATTTTGCACAAAAGAGCAATGAGTTGGAAAGACTTTGACTGGATAACCCTTATTGCATAATTGACTTATGCTAAGAAAGTTATGTTTCAAACCCTCAACTAAACGAACTTCATCGATAATAGTGGATCCATTCTTACCAATGGGTCTCTTACCAACAATGGTTTCTTTTGTATTATCTGTGAGTGAGACTTTACCACGAGTGAAAGTGCTGAGGGTGACAAATTTGGAGATGTCACTGGTCATATGCTTGGAACATCCACTGTCTAAGTACCATTTGTTCTTCTGGGCTTGGTTCCGAGGCGATTTCTGCAATAATTAATTTTTTTGGGTACCCATTTATCTGTGGGTCCAGCAAAGTTAGCGTAGTTAACTTTTAGTACCCATATAAGTTTGGTACCAATATCCTTTTTTAAATAACACCTGTATGCAGCATGACCATTTCTACCGCATGTATGACAGACTTTATAAAAGGCAGTGTTCTTTCTTGTTTCAGCACGATGAACACAATAATGAGTGGTGTCATTTTTGGTTTCAGTACGATGAGCATGATCATGAGTAGTTTTTACAAATTTAGTGTTGGAACATGTTCTGGAAGTAGATGCATGACAAGTATGATTATGATGTATATGTGGTGTGTGCATGACATCTTTTCTTTTGACTTGCTTTTTCAAATCAGAAACTTGTTTCCACACAGAAGTGTTTTCTTCAAATAGATACTCCTTTCCTTTCTCAAGGTAAAGTTTATATTTCATGAGATCATTAAATTTTTGTTCCAATTCCGCCTTTTCTAAAGAGAATGTTTTGAGTTGACTTTGAAGCAATTTATTCTTGTAAATCAAGTTTTCGATCTGATTATCATAATTTTTAACAATATCATATAAGTCAGAATTTCAGCGGTATCATCATCAAAATAATTTAAATCAGATTTCGATTCAATAGATACATGTTTGTTTACCATAAGACAATTGTCCTCATCATTACATGCATCTGATTCAGATTCATCCCAAGGTGTGGATAGAGCTCGTTGTCTGGAATTTTGATAATTGCTCTAGAACTTCCTCAGTCTAGGGCAGTCAGGTCTGATGTGACCAGGTTCAAAACATTCATGACATTTATAATATCATTTTTATGAGGATATCTTTGTTGGAAGTTAGATTTGGGATTTCGCTGGAACTTCCGGCTCTGTTGGAGAATTTTCATTCTTCTAATGATCATAACAAGTTCTTCATTGAATTGTTCATCACTCATTTCTTCTGGATCAACAGGAATTTCTATTGAACTCGAAGAAAAGTTAAGTGACTTCTGGATCTTTGTTTCAGAACTTCCTTCTTTAGACATGAGAGGTAAGAGAACCAATGAGTTCTCCCATTGTCATGACATTCATGTCTTTTGCTTCGTGAATGGCAGTCACTTTAGGTGCCCATTCTCTTGGAAGAGATCTCAAAATTTTGCGATTTTGTTCATCTTATGGAATGATTTTTCCAAGACCGACCATGGGATTGATGATTTGCATGAATCGAGTGTACATTTGACTGATCGTCTCATCTTGTTTCATTGGAACATTTCATATTGGTGAACGAGAAGAGCAATTCGTTCTTGTTTGACTTGACTGGTACCTTTATATGTGACTTGTAGCATATCCCACATTTGTTTGACTGAGATACAAGTGTTTACTCAATTGTATTCATCCTTAGTCAGAGCACATGGCAAAATGTTTTTAGCGCTTGCATTCATTTGTAGAATCTTCTCATCACTGTTGTTAAAGTCATCCCAATCTTTTGGAACATTTTGTCCATCAAATTTTTTCATTGGAATTGTAGGTCCTTTCATGACTATTTTCCAAAGTTTGAAATCAATGGAAATAAAATACTCCTCCATCTAATTCTTCCAGGGGGCATAATTTGAACCGTCGAAAATTGGTGGACGGGAGTGAGATTGCCCCTCTGCATACATATCAAAAATGGAGGCGACCATGTAGATCTTTTGACTCGAGTGGTTAAACCCTTATAAATAAGGCACCTGGCTCTGATGCCAAATTTAACTCAAGATATGCCTAAGAGGGGAGTGAATTAGGTTATTAAAACTTGTGCTTAAATGCATAGTGGAATCGATAAGTACCAAAGAGTAAAACTGAAAAATACTTATATATTGAAATAACGATTGGAACTTAAAAGTTCTAGAACAAGATCCAAATGGAGACTTAATACAAAACAAAATAAAAAAGATAATTACTGAAAGATTTCAGACACCACAAATACTAACAAGACAAAACACACTTGATTACAAAGAAGTGAGCTTAGCTCTACTATACCATAAGAACAAAAGGGCGGAACCAAAAGGTTAATCCGCAACTACAATTCCATTTGGGAATTATGAGAGACTAGACTCAAAAACACTTCTTGATCACTCGTGTTTGTCACTCCGAATTTCAAGCAGTAACTGGTACCGCTCCTTCCTCACTGGAACTTGGCAGAGAATGTACCTATGAACAAGAATAAATTGATATCAATAATGTGCTATAAAAGGCTTGTCGAATTCGTTATTTTAATGAAGAAGAGAAGACACATATATACAGATGCAAAGGGAAAACAACTCCTTCCATTATTAGAGACTAACGACTTTTTCCATATTAAGAGAGATATAGATCATAGAAGAATATGCACTGCTGAAAATTAGGTAAGATATTAATTCATTGAACTTCCCTTAAGTGAAATCTGATGGAGAGAGATGTGTTTAAGCCTTGATTAAAAGCATGTGAGAAATAAAATAAGGAAAGAAATAAACAATACACAAAGGAAAGATATGTGATGAATTTAATTGTGTACTTCCCTTGTATAGCATTCGGATATTGCTGGAGAGATTTCCTAATCTACATTAACATGTAAACTAGTTAGTGGAGAGAATATAAGCTTGTCATCATCAAAATTATTTGAGATTATAACCAAAAAGGTCAACAATATCAATACAAGAATACTAGTACAAGTAGGAGAATTAATTAATGCTAATTTGATAGGGATTAGATTAGATGTCTTATATACCCCATCAAGCTCGTGGCAGTCGTCGGAAGACATTGCTTGTCTCGAAGATGTTCAAACGAGTGATTGGCAGCGACTTTGTGAAGTTGTCTGTCAATGGTTCATTAGTAAACATAAAACAAACGGTGAGGTCATTATTGGCGATCTTAGCCCGAACAAAATAATAATCAATTTCGACATGTGTTTTGTGCGAGCATGAAAAATATTATTTTTAGATAAAAATGTGACACCAATATTATCCCAGCATAAGACAAGTGGACTGGATAAATGAAGTCCCAACGCAGTCACATCTGAACAATTGGGTTTCGACCGACAACAAAATTTTAGACTTAGACGAGATAAGTGATGGAAGGATTCGGTAATCATCAACGTCTAGATTTTTGCGATGGCGTGGCTAGACATCTAATCTGGATTAATAGGTGTCTTGAAATAAGGTTGATGATTAATTGAAAACCTAATTAATTATTTGGCGTGGTAATTGATTTTAACAAATTATTTTTGTCTTGCCACAATTGGGGTACCTATTGCTGGTATATTGGTGAATCTAAAGGGTCACACATTTACTTGATGAACAAAGCTAATTAGTGAATTTAATCCTTGACGAATTAAGTGTGTAATTGATTCTCGGTGAATTAATAAAATGGATAAATTAAGGGAATTTTATTAAAAATTCCCAGGCTCTAATTGGAGTTGTATTTGTGACCCCTCTAAAGCATTTTAGCATTCACTCCCCATTTCAAATTATTTATTTGTCCTAACTCTCTACCCACTTGAAATGACCAAAATTCCTTCACGTTACTCCTTTTATCCTCCCATACAATTCCTCTCTCCTCCCACACAAACTTGATTAAATAGGCTTTTTGGGCAATCAAAGGTGTTCAATGGTGAAGCCGTCTTTCTCTCCACAATGAAAGACACAAATTGAGATCCATAGTCATATTTCAAATAAAAAAAATGATGCCCAAAATCTTTGAAAACACATTTCACAAACTAGATAAGCTCATTTGCAAACACATTATTTCAGGGCCCTTGAAATAATTGTTTTGAAACCCATTTCAGAAATAAGAAAATGCTGGCCAAATATTCTTGAAAATACCTAGGTGCCATAACTGAAGTAGATGAAATCCATTTTGCAAGGTTAAAACTCAAACAAACAATTAGATCAAATGGTGGAGTAATAAAAAGATTATCAAAAAGCTAAAGAAATATAATATTCAAGGATTCATAAGTACAATGACTGAGTATTCATAAGCCATATACAAAGTATGTTTTAGTGCATAATAGAAGTATTTTCAATTGATAAATACAATATTTTATGTCGCTATACATGATGTACACCAAAAGCATTCTCAAATGTGAAAAATGCAGTATTTATGTCGCTACGTGATGTACTTATTTTGCACATCTAAACTTTTCAAGCCATATTCTCTTACCTTTGGATTAAAGTTTTAGAAACCGATGATACCATGTATGCCTAACCTATCTTGGGTTGCACTTTGTTTATGTATATTTATCTTCTGCTAGGGGACCAGGGTTGATACTCCTTTGTGAAAAAAATTCAATCCCAACACCATTCACCCCCTTCCCCCCACCCTTTAGATCTTTTTTTATCATCACCTAGGAACTGGAAAAATTGAAATTTTGGTCTCATAACTTAGTCCATGTGTACTTTTGGTCCCAGTATTATTGACTTTAGCATTATACGTGACATAACTCCATAAACGCTTTTTTGGTCCCAAGATACGATTTCATCGTGTATTTGACGAAATTGGCATGTGCTCACGTGGGATCACAAAAAATGTGCGTTTTTGATCTCATAACTCCCAAAAAGGTGAGTCACACATGCCAATTCCGTCAAATACATGATGCAATCGTATCTTGTAACCAAATACGCATATTTTTTGGAATTATGGGACCTATAATGCTAAAATCAATAATATTGAGATCAAAAGCACACATAAATAAAGTTACGAGAACAAAATTGCAATTTTCCCACCAATAACCATTATTGGAAAAATGGCAATTTAGTCTGTAAGAAACTAATAATAGGGATGTGACAAGTTTTGTCCTGTAACTGGTAATTTAAGGGCATTAATTTTTTCAATTTAAGAATAAATTCCACCGAAAATTAAAGAAGTGACCAGGAAGTGCCATGCATGTGGTCACGTGACGATATCATTTGAGATTTTTCAATTGTGGAGGTAAAATAGCATAACAAAAATATTATTCTCAACTAATTTGCTATTTTTTCTTACAGGACTAAAATTGCTTGTTTACGGGCAAAATGTTTGCAAGTTTACTCCCGTAAATTATGATAAGTGACATTTTTGGTTCCATCATGATGATATTCCATTCAAATTGAAAAGGTCATGCGTCCAAAATGTGCAAATTTGTGGCTAATATTTCAGTTTTCAGTAAAATTTGTTCTATGTTTGCGAAAATTGAATAATTAGTGCCACACCTTAGAGGACGAACTTTGCAAATTTGCCCACCACTATAAATCTTGTCTGCAAAACATAGAAAATTCCATTTTACAAAGAGAAATTATTGGTTATAAACTTATAATGTAAGTTTGGAAGGGGGAAAAGGTTGAAGAAATGATGTTCAAATGATTCTAGTAATGTTCTTATTATAAGAGGCTATTCTTGAGCAAATATAGGATCAAGACCAACTAGGCAATAATCAGATATCTCAATCATTAGTCCTTCTATTTATCAGCATAATCCTTTCTTTCTTCCGTATTATAACTTGTGGACAAAGTAATACACTTCATTTTAAGGTGAAAAACTAGAATGTTTAGGCCCAGAAAACAACGGTATACCTTATACTCTAATAATTGCCTTCTCATGTCAAATTTTAGTGTATCTTTCACATTAATTTCCTCTTTTCGGGAAAAAGGTTTCAAATTTGTATCTTCTCCTCACCTCCTGAATTACTCTCAAATTGTGAAGACTTAAGTATATTTAGTAATGGCAGCATTTAGGTGAACATACAATTGCTCATTAGTTCATGGTTCAAAGTCGCGGTATCGTTGATAATATCGGCAGGTATTATTTCATATTGATTGTTCATATCGGAATATTACCGGACGATACAAAAGTTTTCATTAATTGGTACGTTGTAAAAGAAAATATAGCATTAGATATGTATAATTTTAAATATAATGTTATTGTCGAATCTAAACTTGTAACAGAAAATAGTATATTGATAATTATATATGATCATAACTTTTTAATGTATATGTAATAATACATTCATTAAATTATATCCCATAGCATATTTATAAAAAATAAATGAAAGTTTTATAATTGAAAATAATATTCGAGATGTCCGATAATATCCAATGCAGGGGCCATCCAAATACGTATCGGCCTATATTATCGGACATTGGCCGATACTTTGAGATCATAATATATTCAAGACCATGCACAAACAGAATTGGAGAATGTGTGCATAATTCCAAGAACAAAGTTAGTGACAAGGATGCTGCATTGATCCGATGAGATCTTGTTGGCATATAGTTTCATTACATTCAACAGAAACAGATGCCAATCCACATTCTGTACATATATATGTATATATACATAATACATTATTTTCAATTGCATTCAATATATGATTCTGACTGGAGAATGGTACGACTATACAATTCCATCCCCCTTATAATCAACGATTATTTATTACACTTGAAAGGTATCTATCAAGTGTTTCGGTATTGAGTAGCAAACCGAAAATAGAGTATAGCGCGCTTTTGCATATTTCATTACGCCGTTCTTTTAACCAGAGAAATTTTATTCGGCTCACCTCCCCATTCCTCAAACACTACTAATGTGTTCCCGCTTGGTTTCACCCACGAACGCGGGATATGATACCTGAGATTTAAGTTTCATCAGATTCTTTGTTAAAAGTTTTTAATAAAGATTACGTGATACTGTCGAGTAAGAAAGGACTTAAAACTAACCATCTTTGAGAGGGCTCTCCACAATTAGTTAGGCATTTCGTCTCAGTGAACGTGCCAGCGTAAGTACAGTCACTGCAGTTGCCTTTCGCTATATATCCAGGCCAGTGCCTGCCTATGCTCTGTCCGTTTACCCATATTTCGCCTTTCCCCATGCTGTACATATCTATTGCTATCGGATCGTTCCCTTGTGGTGCATTAAATGTAGTCTGAAAAACAAGGAATACGAAAATATAAGTTAGATTACATTGATCTTTAATTGGCGTTACAGAAAAGACTTATAGGTTTATAGTAAATGTGTTCGTTCACCTTGTACCAAGTTAAAGGTCGCTTTTCAGCCAAGTACGATCCCTTAGCCCATTTAACCGAAGAACTTCCAGTACCAAGATTTAGTGATTCGCCATTCACACCAATCTAATCCATATACATTTGATAAAACGTCGGTACAGGTATTGTCGTCTCTAAACTTGGCAATTCGCTAGTAAATGGAATTGAGAAGAGGATGAATACCTTGTATGACCACTTTTGCTTTGTCAAATCTTTTGTCCCCTCATTGAGACCATTTAGAGTGACAGGACCAAGAACTCCCTCTTTCCACATCTCATAGTGCACACCGACATTCTTAAAAAGAAAACGATGTTATAAACGCTCAGATTTTAGATCATATAGCATCACCAATGCGAAAGAAGAGAGGAACAGGAAAACTTACTGGTAGACCAACAGAAACGCTAAGTAAAGCGATTTTGTTAATGCCAACTCTTAAATTCAGATAACCTCTATACGTCAATCTTGGATTATCCAGACTCCCGTAAACAGTTCCTGTCACAAATCAGAAATTAAACGAGACAAACTTAAGAAAAATACGAAAGATTAAGAGATTTTAGGATTTTAGAGAAGACAAAGGTCGAATCACCTGATAATTTTCCGTTGACAAAAACATGTAAGGCATGTCCTGCAGACATAACTGTTAGAAGAGGCAATTTTCCACTCTTTAGAAATCCTTCATTAGGACCTATGTTCACTCTGCAATCATAAGCCATTCATATATTATGTCGAAAAAGTTACAAACCCATAAATAATATAAAACAATGAAATTTGTTATGATTATCGTTGATAGACTTACTGAGTGAGGTACCATAAATAATCTGAGGAGTCTCCGGTAAGATATACTTGCTCCCACAAACCTTGTTTTTCAAATGTGTCTTTGTCGTAAGCAGAAGGAATCGGCTCACTATACGACTGCCAAGATAGTTTACCACCCACAGGGAGCATCTGTCTTTTCGAGCCTCTTAAGCTAACCTGCAATCACATTACACACATTAAAATCCACGCCACAAATTAATATGTACATTATTCAGGAAAAGAAGAGAAACAACTTAATATATACAACATATGATTTAGTTTTATCAGTAAAGAACGGGTTTCCTTACTTTGGCAGTGTTGTAGACTTCGGTTTTGCAATTGGGCAGAATGCTGATAGACCAAGGAGGCAAATCGTATTGCACGTTCTGAAAGGTTAATTTTGTCCAAGATGTAGTGTCCAAGTTGGAGAGAAACGCAGCACAATCTGCGGACTTTGATCTAAAGACATGAACCTGAGGATGGCCAATGAGGCAAAGTTAGTACCACACGTGACTTTAGATGCAATCATACAATATACATATGTACATTCAGATTTGAGAATGTAATAATGAATTTACCTCTTGATTTTTAGCAGGCCACGTGACTGTGGGATACGATGAAGCTAAAGCCGGTTCAGCTTGCTTAATTGCTTTGTGTAAATCTCTCAAGTGCGCCCATTTCGTCTCGTGTGGAAGTCCTGGTACATATTATCATTAATATTTAAACTTGACAACTTCAATACAGAAAGAATTTGTTTATATGCATGAGATCAAATAATTGAAGATGAATATTTCATTATCAGCATAACTAAACATAATATAAAACTTATACATAAGCCATAATAGCTGAAGATAAAATGAACTTTGAGACATTACCATATTCATCTAATGGAGCATCAAAATCATAGCTGGTGGTGACGAAAAGACCACTCGTTCGACCAAAGTTCGTTCCTCCATGGTACTGGAGAGCAAATAAAGTGATAAATTGTGAGATTTTCTTATTTATAAAATAATTGTAACAAAAAAAAAAAACTGAAAGCAAAAAAGATTTACCATGTAATAATTAAAATATGAACCATTATTCTGGACAAACTTGGCTACTGAATAAGCCAAATCTTCAGCAGGTCGATAAGGAGTTGGGCCGCCAAATTGTTTATACCTAACGCAAATATACATAAAGTATATCATAACTAGAAATTGAGCAATAAAATTTCATGTGATAGCATATTGAAGAAACGTAGTACGAAGGAAAAAAAAAGGAAACAGAACTCTAATATTTCAGTTATTTACCAGCCACTCCAGACTTCAGTGAACATTTTGGGGTTATAGGGCTTGTTAGGTTGGAAGTTTTCGCAATAGAAGCCATTGCACGTATCTATCTGTAACGTAACACAACGAGTTAGCATGAACTTAAAGAAAACATCATAAAATTTTGTTCTCGCCTCATTCAAGAAATTGACATATTTTATGGCTAAAAGTTAAAAACTCTAGATACTATATTGGTAAATACACTTTTAAGACTTTGTTGGCATGTATTAACTGATTTGTATTACAGCTGCATTAAAATTATAATTAGCAATCAATATCAGCTGAAATGTTCAACTGCTGCTAAAAAATTTCCCCAGATTGGCACATTAAATAGACTAAAATAGGAAGGAAAACAAAATATACTAAAAATAATTGAACAAGTAAAAAAATGGTACCATGGGAGCAGGTGCACTTTCGTGTTTGCACATAATCCACGGAACATCAGTATTAAGTTCGACAGCCATTTTCGCTGCCCAAGTTGAGTAAACTTTACCGGGAGCACCAATTTCCCACTCTATCGGTCCGTATTCATTTTCTATCTGCAATATTCCATTCAAACATTTTATTTCAAATATATATTGCCAACTTATGAATAAAAGAAGACAATTTACAACTGTTTTGAACCTGTGACAAAATTATAGGTCCTCCCTGAGGCTCAAACAATTTTTCAGACTTCATCATGTTCACTATTTTTTCGACAAATCCTTGCATTGCCACCTTTAATATATGTACACCAAAATTCATCAGATGAAATTAATTACGATACAATTTGAGTCGACAGAGTTGATAAGCTACTCCAAACTGGCAAACCTTGAAGGGTTGATTGTCAGTTCTGAATTCAATTCCAGGTACATATTTTAGCCAAATAGGGAATCCTCTGCATCAATGAAAATTAAGTCCTTCAATTTAGAGATTTTCTCAACTTAATCAAATTTTTTTGAGTCCACATCTATATATGTATACATATTTTTCTTGTATACGTAATATGTTTATTACCCATAATTCCACTCTGCACAAACATAGGGCCCAATACGGAGATTAACATAGAGACCAGCCTTCTGAATCAGTCTGATGAATTTGATAAGATCATACCGTCCCCCAAAGTTATACTGGACAACAAGACAATAGAAATAAATAGAAAATATTTGAGTTTTTAGCCATTCCTAAATTAAGAAAACAAAAATTAGTTAGAAGAATTTTGACATTACTTTTCCCTGAGATGGCTCATGTCCATTCCAGAACACGTAGGTATCTATAACATCTAAACCTCCATCTTTAGCCTTCTGTATAAGATCAGGCCACATCTGTATATATCCAACAAATCAAGCGTTCGATAAATCTGATTTAGCATTGAAATAGTGCCGAGGCTACAGTTTGAGACCTCCGGAAAGGTGAGAGAGACAGGGACGGAGCTAAGATTTTATATTGGAGGGAATTCTGATATTTTTTGTTTTGGGGGCAAAATTTAAAAGATCAAAAATTTGTAAGCTAAAAAAGTAATCTTTCACAAGTTGAGGGGGTATGCACCTACCAGCCGCCTTGGCTCTGCATCTGGTGTCATACAGTATGGAACGCTGAGATCCGAACTGACTCTTCTCAAGACACACAAGAGCTTTCCCCAAAAGACGGTCATTATGATGTTTGTATTGCCATTGGCAAAATTCTAGTTTTAGTCCCATAAGATTTCGTGATTCTAGTTTTAATCTTATAGTTTACGAAATTCTAAAAATGGTCCCAAAATATTTCACTTTTTTCAAACTTGGTCCCAATTTAACCCAAAATTAGTCCCACAAGATTTTTTCCTTTAATTTTAATCCCATAGGATCTCGTGATTTTAGTTTCAGTCCCATAGGATCTCGTGATTTTAGTTTTAGTTCCATAGTTTGTGCAGACAGCTGTGCGCGTCTTCACGAGAAAACTCATAACTCATTGTAGAAAGCTCGAATTCATGAACCATTTTCTTCCAATAAAACTATACACATAGGGCTATCCACACATATATTGCACATAATCAGAAGACGTCTAGAACAAAGCAGTTTTGTATTCAAAATTAGCTAAAAAACTGTCGGCTGAGCAGACAGCTGTGCGTGTCTTCACGAGAAAATTCATAACGTATTGTAGAAAGCTCGGATTCATGAACCGTTTTCTTCTTATGAAACTAGACACATAGGGATATCCACACATATATTGCACATAATCAGAAGACATCTAGAACAAAGCAGTTTTGTATTCAAAATTAGCTAAAAAACTGTCGGCTGAGCAGACAGCTGTGCGTGTCTTCACGAGAAAATTCATAACGTATTGTAGAAAGCTCGGATTCATGAACCGTTTTCTTCTCATGAAACTAGACACATAGGGATATCCACACATATATTGCACATAATCAGAAGACATCTAGAACAAAGCAGTTTTGTATTCAAAATTAGCTAAAAAATTGTCGGCTGAGCAGACAGCTGTGCGCGTCTTCACGAGAAAATTCATAACGCATTATAGAAAGCTCGGATTTATGAACCGTTTTCTTATCATGAAACTAGACACATAGGTCTATCCACACATATATTGCACATAATCAGGAGATTAGCTAAAAAATTGAAAAAACTGTCGGCTGAGCAGACAGCTGTGCGCGTCTTTACGAGAAAATTCATAACGCATTGTAGAAAGCTCGGATTCATGAACCGTTTTCTTTCTATGAAACAAGACACATAGGTCTATCCACACATATATTGCACATAATCAGGAAACGTCTAGAACAAATCAGTTTTGTATTCAAAGTTAGCTAATCAGATTCCGTGCAAAATTAAAATAAAAACATCTTGTGGGACTAATTTTACGTTCAATTGGGACCAAGTTTGGAAAAAGTGAAATATTTTGGGACCATATTTAGAATTCCGTAAACTGTGGGACTGAAACTAGAATCACGACATCCTATGAGACTAAAATTAGAATTTTGCCTATTGCCATTATATCCTCATTGATCGACACTAATTCACAAATTGTTATTTATAATATTAATATGGATTATGCGCTGAAGGCGTTTTAGTCCGTCCATGAGCCATAATATATAAATTCCATTAACATTTCCAAATTTATTTTAAGATTCACCAAATTATTCTTAATTATTATTAGGATACATCACAATCAGGGACGGAGCAAGGGGATTGGGTACCTCCTGGCTGATAGGAGCACCCGCCCCGCTCAACTTTGAAGAATTATTTTAACCCTACAAATTTCTGAAATATAAACTTTCACCCCCTAAAATCTAGAATTATCCAATTTTGCCCCCTTTATTTTGTATTTGCCCGTAACCCTATATTCATGACTCCGTCCTGATCATAATCAATACAAAAGAACATTTACAATGGAAGAAGAGTAATAATGAGAAAAGAACCTCAGGAGTGCTTCTTGGATAATGAATAGAACCGGAAATGAGAATCCTTCTCTTCCCATTAATGATGAAGGATTTGTCATCATATGTAACAGTGGCATTAACCGAAGAACATGCCAATGAAAACAATACTATCAACAACAAAACGTTGATTCTCATCCGCATTGCACCCATCACTCATATATGCAGAGAATCTCAAAACAAATAGAAAATGAAAACACTATAAACAATATATACAAGATGTCCCTCTTTTCTTTATTGGTTAATTTATTTACCTATAAAGAAGAGAGAGAGAGAGAGAGTTGAGTGGGAATTTTGGTTACGTGCATGAGAATATGGGGAAGCTCCAAAATGCTTTATATACAATTATACGTACATTAGAGTGGGGGCCACAAAACCAAATTCATTGGTGTGGTTGATGGGTTTTACCGCATTTCCGACTTAACTTACGCTCATCCATTTTCCTATTTAGAGATATAGTTTATAGTTTTTAGTTTTTTCCGAAAAATTACACACGACCTCTCACTTACTTATTATGTAATTATAAAAAAAAAAAAAAAACTTTTCATTTTTTTGAAATAACATACAATCCTCATACGAAGGTATTCTTGCAATTAAACCCATGTATTTTAAAAATTACAATTTTACCCCTTGTAAAACTTATAAATAGACCCTTGAAAGGGTGTGCTAGTGATTCCAAAAAATGAGGGGGTTTGTGTGTAATTTTCCTTTTATTTTCCGTGGTTTCGCTCTATTGTTTTTTCTTTTCTTTTTTCCCTTTATAAAATCTTAGTTTTAGCTGAATTCGCTTATTACGAATGGTTATCCTTTTTGTTAAACGTATATCCTCTCTTTAGTTTACTACGTATTGCTTGTGGATGATTATATCCGTTCTGAACACAACAAACTATGCGCAATAAAAAAAATAATAAAAATAAAACAAAGAGGTTACTTCATTTCTTAACTTTTAGATTCTCATTATCATCATATATTTATCTTCACGCGACTTCGTTTCTTTTTAACCAATCTATAGTCATTTTAAGTAAATTTTTTCCAATACTTCTGGTTATTGCTTCAGCCTTCGAACATACGAATAGTAAAACATACTATCCTTCTAAAGTCACCACAAATCCTCTGTTTAGTTTACTGCGTATTGTTTGTGGATGATTATATTCGTTTTGAGCATAAAAACTATGCGCAATGAGAAAAATAATAAAAATAAAACGCAGAGGATTACTTCATTTCTTAACTTCTAGAGTCTCATTATCATCATATATCAACGGGATAATTACACTCACACACCCTCAATGATGGGGTAATTACATAAATCTCCCCTCACTAATTGATAATTACCCCATTAACCTTCATGTGACTTCGTTTCCTTTTAACCAACCTATAGTCATTTTAAGTAAATTTCTTCCATTACTTCTGGTTATTGCTTTAGCCTTTGAACATACGAATTGTAAAACATACTATTCTTCTAAAGTCACCAAAAAACTTATATTTAATTCAAGAACAAATCGTAGAATTGTGGAATTCCCCTTGGAGATAAATTTTTATTATGTGATGATTAAATAGAGTTACAAAAGAATCTACAAATATCATAACCTACACTATAAAATAGGAAACAAGTATATTCTAGCCTATCAACTAGAGATTATAATTGATACAAATAATAAAAGATACGCTAATATATTTGTCTTACACGCCCCCGCAGTCGAAATAGGAGCATCCCGAATGTTGAGACTAGACCTAAAATCTATAAACAAAGGTGAAGGAAGACCCTTCGTAAAAACGTCAGAAATTGATATTGGGAAGGAACATGCAAAACACATAATTACCCTAAGGCCACCTTTTCACGTACAAAATGCATATCTAATTCAACATGTCTAGTGCATTGATGTTGTATAGGGTTAGAAGAAATAAACAAAACTAATATTATCACAATCAACGATAGTAGTTGTGATAATAGGAGAATGTAACTCAAGAAGAAGTTGTCAAGCTAACAAATTTCAGCGACAACATTTGCAACAACACGATACTCGACTTCAGCACTTGAGCGGGAAACATTAGGTTGGAGTTTGGCAGACCAAGAAATAAGGTTGTGACCCAGGATGATATAATAACCAAAGGTGGAATGACACGTATCGGGATAACCAGCCCGATCAGCATCTGAGTAGGTGGTAGGGCCATCAGTGGAGGAGGGGTGAAGCTGAAGACCTTGAGATATGGTGCCCTTAATGTATCGAAGAACACATTTGAGAGGATTAAGATGAGACTCGCGAGGATCATGCAAGAAAAGACAAACTTGTTGGACGACATAAGCTATATCAGGATGAGTGAAAGTAAGATATTGTTAGGTTTCGTCTCACCATGCGCTGCGGAAATAAAACGTAGACGAATCTCAATCCATGGACCGCTCTGGAAATTTATGAGTTTTAGATAGAAAACAGAGAAGAACAACACGAAAACTATTTACCATTCTTCTTTATCTAATTAATTCCAATTAATTAATCTAATTAATTAATTAACTTATTAGATGATGTAATTCGTTTATCAAATAACAAATTACCAAAATATCCTTTTATAAAACAACGGAACCTTTTACATCTTTCATCCTTGAAAGCGCAACTCTCTAGGTTTGTCTCAATTGGCAATGGGAGGAAATCAAGAATGTGGGTGTCACCTAACCAGTCCCATGAACCCATATCGAAACTCAATTGAGAACGAAAGGATAAGATCATTATGAGCCTTTTTCAGTCATGAATACCATATGAGTATAAGCCCTTCACTGTTATATCCAATCGAGTGAGAGTCATGGAAAGTGTTAAACTCATAGGACTCGACGTTCAACTATAGTACTACGAAATTGTCAAACTACCCTTCGTGTTCCACACGAGATAGTTTGTATGATTTGGCCAAAGACTTGTTATTTCATATACTCATGGACTCATAGGACATAAACTCATTTACTACTCGGGACAGTGAATTCTACCTTGGTAATCACCAAACAACTGTTACTTGCCCACTGACACTGCATTTCGAGGTTGACCCCACCAACGGGTGAATTGGATCTAACTACTCTAATAACAAGTTCAGTGTCACAAGTGTTGGGAATCCTGTCGGCATGCGCAACGAAAATGAAAAAAAGTCCGGATTCCCAAACCAAGATCAATTTGTGGCTTTCGTCGATTTTTAATTATGAAAAAGATTAATACAAAAAACTTACCTTTTGGCGTATTCAACTTTAATCCTCTCGATTTTTCAATGTTCTCCAACGGTTCAATTGTAATGTCTCTAGATCATCACACAGGAATGGACTCCGGGAAATCTCCATCTCCAATCTCCATGGCGGCGAGGTCAAACTGAGTGGACTGAGAAGAGAGAAACGTTTTCTCCTATGCTCTGTATTTCTGGTGGAGGAATTTCACGTAATGACTTCTCTTGTGTTCTCTGACTTGTGTTGGAGGATTAAACACTACTACAAAAATACACTATTACAACGCACCTATTACAGCGGTTTTTAGAAAACCGCTGAATGGAGGGGTCTATTACAGCGGTTTTTTGGTGAACAACTGTAATAGGTTTTCGCCGGGAACCAGTTACAGCGGTTTTCTGAAAAACCACCTTAACCGATCAATTATAGCGGTTTTTCAGAAAACCGCTTTAAAAAAAAAAATTAGAACATTTCCCCCCCCCCCATTTTCCCCCCAATTCGGTCGACCCCCTCTCTCTCTCAACTCTCTCTCACTCATCTCTCTCTCTCACTCACTCATCTCTCTCTCTCTCACTCACCTCCTCCACCACCACCGCCGCCACCCCCTCAGCCTCCACCCCCACCGCCGCAACCACCACCACCATTATTCTCTCTCTCTCTCTACTACTCTATATCTCTAGCTATATATATATATATATACACACACACCACATATAGCCCCACCACCACCACACCCACCATATACTGCCACCACCAACACCTTATACCGCCGCCGCCCGTCTCTCTCTCGACTCTCTCTCACTTTGTAGGTATATACTTATATATATATATATATATGTTTATATATGTTGTGTATATTTTATATATGTTATGAAATTAGGGTTATATGTTAATATTTTGATTGTTGTTAGGGGTTTTGTGAATTATATAATGTGGGTTATAAGTTAATATCTTGATTGTTATTATATACATGTTATGTTAATTAGGGTTTTGTGAATTATATAATGTGGGTTATATGTTAATATCTTGATTGTTGTTATATACATGTTATGTTAATTGGGGTTTTGTGAATTATATAATGTGGGTTATATGTTACTTTCTTGATTGTTGTTATATATATATGTTATGTTAATTGGGTTTTGTGAATTATATAATGTGGGTTATATGTTAATTTCTTGATTGTTGTTATATATATGTTATGTTAAATGGGGGTTTTGTGAATTGTATAATGTGGACATTTTGGGTTTGTTGTGGGTGAAAGATTAGAATGTTGGGTTTGTTGTGGTTGAAAGATGCGAATTTTGTTGGTTGCAAGTTTGAGGGAAGATTAAGTTGAGAACTTGGTAGAAATTTTTGCGTTGTTACTCTGCCGAATTTTTTCTAGGATATTGGGAAATAAATCAAAATTTTGATAATTTAATTAATTCAACTGAACTGATGTTAAAATTATTTAATTTAATTAATTAAGAATCAAGATGGATGTATCGAAATTGAATTTTAGAGGATCGTAAGATCCGAATTTTGTTGGTTGCAACCCAGGCCACCCGGGGGAAGATTAAGTCGAGAACTTGGTAAAAACGTTTGTGTCGTTACTATGTCGAATTTTTTCTAGAATAATGAAAATTAAATTAGAATAAAAATTATTTAATTAATTTAACTATGAAGTGATATTAAAATTGTTTAATTTAATTAATTCAGAATCAAGATGGATCGAAGTTGGATATTAGCGGACCCTATGTCGGAGCAATATGAGAAAGGGGTGAAAGAATTCATCAATTTTGCGATTGAGCTTGCATCAGATCGGACTAGAATCAGTTTCCCGTGTTTACGCTGTTGTTTTGGAAAGAGAATTAGTCCACGTGAATTGGAAGATCATTTGGTGTGTAATGGAATTGATAAAAGCTACACACGTTGGACAAGACACGGTGAGAGCAGTGTCACCTCAGATGATTTGGGTGGTACATCATATCGATCGCGGGATTTGGACATGAAGGATTGTGAGCCTGATCGTTTGGAGGAGATGACATATGTGATTGAGGAGGATTTGCGAAATTGTCCCAAGATGTTTGACAATTTGACAAGTGATTCAAAGACACCACTGTATAGTGGTAGTAAATTCACAACATTGAAAGCAGTCCTAAACCTCTACAAGTTAAAAACCAACAATAGGTGGAGTGATAAGAGTTTCACAGACTTACTTGATCTATTAAAAAACATGCTACCCGAGGATAATGTGTTACCTAATCGTACTTATGAGGCTAAGAAGATGTTAACCTCAATTGGCATGGGATATGAGAGGATACATGCCTGTCTCAATGATTGCATATTGTTTAGAACTGACTATGCATCATCGAAGATTTGTCCGAAATGTGGCGCCTCGCGGTACAAGAAAAACGGATCTGCTCCTGTCAAAACCATGTGGTATTTGCCCATAATACCACGATTTAGGTGCATGTACAGTAGTAAAGAGTTGGCCAAGGACTTGACATGGCATGTTGATAGAAGGCTTGAAGGAAGGATTGAAGATGACAAGATTCGACACCCCTCAGATTCTCCTCAATGGAAAAAGATTGATGATGATTTCCCTGAATTTGGTGAAGAATCAAGAAACCTTCGCCTTGTATTGGCTACAGATGGCATGAACCCTCATGGCTTACAAAGTAACTCACATAGTACATGGTCGGTGACTTTGATGATCTACAACCTCCCCCCATCGCGATGCATGAAGCGAGAACATATAATGATGCTTATACTCATTTATGGGCCGAAACAACCTGGAAATGATATAGATGTCTACTTGGCTCCTTTAATTGAGGATTTGAAGGTGTTGTGGGAGACCGGTGTTCAAGTATATGATGGGTTCAGAGAAGAAAATTTCAATCTCAGAGTCATGTTATTTGGAACAATCAATGATTTTCCGGCAAGAGCAAACCTCGAGGGATATGGTGTACATGGCCAATGTGGATGCCCCATATGTGTCAAGAGTACAAATCAATATCGATTGACACACTCTCAAAAATATGCATTCCAAGGGCATCGGAGATGGCTAAATCAAAACCATAGATATCGTCGGTGGAAAAAAGCTTTCAATGGGAATATTGAAGAAGGCCGAGCTCCTAAGTGCTTGACTGGTGAAGAAGTGTTTAAGAATATAAAAGACTTGGAGGTTAAGTTTGGAAAGACTTTAGCGGGTGGGCTTGCAAAAACTGGGTGGAAAAAAAGGTCAATTTTCTTTGAGTTGCCATATTGGACGTCTTTACATGTTAGACATTTTCTTGATATTATGCATATTGAGAAAAATGTATTGATAGTGTCATTGGTACACTTCTAAATGTGCCCGAAAAGACAAAAGATGGCGTAAAGGCAAGGTTAGACTTGGTTGAAATGAAGATAAGAGAAAAAGTGGTACTAACAAATAAGGAAAAACGTACTTATTTGCCTCCTGCAGCTCACACTCTATCCAGGAAAGAAAAAATTGCATTATGTGAGTTTTTTAATGGAGTGAAAGTTTCAGAAGGGTATTCTTCAAACATTAGCAGTCTTGTATCAATGAAGGACTTGAAGCTAAAGCACATGAAGACTCACGATTGTCATGTGACCATGGATCATTTGCTACCAATTGCTATACGAGCCATTTTGCCAAAAAAGGTGAGAAAAACTATAACCTCATTATGTTTCTTCTTCAAAGCAATGTGGAGCAAGGTGCTTGATCCTGAACAATTGCCTGCACTTCAGAAACAAATTGACATCACTTTGTGCGAGCTTGAGATGTATTTTCCACCAGCGTTTTTTGATATAATGACTCATCTACCTATTCACTTGGTTAGAGAGACACAACTATGTGGACCGACTTTTATGAGATCTATGTATCCGGCTGAGCGTTCATTTAGGGGACATTGGGTGTTGCTTGTGATTGATCCAATTAAAGAGATCGTTTATTATCTGGATTCTTTGCACGTTGATTCGAATAACCAACCTGATATGAAAGAAACAATCAATCAGTAAGTTTTTCATTCAATCAATGTATTCATTATATTTAATATTAATTTTAAAGTGTATATATCTTCCTAGATTTCACATGTATATTTGCTTGATATTGACATCTTTCCTTGTTTTTTGATGTTTTTAACAGTGCTGTGTTGATGTCTCGTGCAAATCGTAACACCCAAAAGGCCAAATCCAAAAAAATGGCCTGTAAATGGACTTCGATAAAGGTTAGTGTAATTTTATATTTTCGAGAGATTATTCGTATAAACGTTATTGTTCTAATACAATTTTTGATTTCAATTTTGTAGTGCCCCATGCAGTTAAACGACAAAGATTGTGGAAGGATATTATTAGCCACGGAGAATCTACAATCCCACCAGCGGTATGCATAATCCTAATTAATACTCATCATCAAATTCTAATTTCCCTTTATAAGTTATTAAACCTTTGTTGTGTTTTCAATCTCTATCGTGCGGTACTTTCCTGATTGTCAATACGTCACTTACTCTATGGAGCAACTTGATGAAGTACGTGGCGAATTGGCACAATACATTTTCCAATGCGCTTTTGGTATGGTGTAAGTTGTAAATTGTTGTAAATTTTTATTTGATTTGTTGTGTTTAATTGATTGTAAACTCGTTATCAGTTGTTGGAGATTATACGTAAAATTTGATATGTTGGAGATTATGCGAATTGGAACAATACATTTGTTGGTTTTTGTTGTTAGAGATGATCATTTAATTTGGTGAAGTTAATTTTGGGCTTCACGTTTGTTGTTTCTGTTGAATTGATTTTATGGTTTGTTGTGTTAGTGTGTTGAATTTTGAGCTTGTGGGAAGTTGGTTACAATAAATTTTGTACAGTACAGCAAGAAAAAAATTAAATTAAAATAAAAAAATACACCTATTATAGCGGTTTTTCACAAAACCGCCAAAATAGGTAAAACCTATTATAGCGGTTTTTTGAAAAACCGCTATAACAGGTTTAACCTATTATAGGGGTTTTTCAAAAACCTATTATAGGGGTTTTTCAAAAAATCGCTATAATAGGTTGACCAATTACAGCGGTTCCGAAAACAACCGCTGTAATTGGTCCCTATTACAGCGGTTCAAAAACCGATGTAATTGGTCTAACCAATTACAGCAGTACCTGTTACAGCGGTTAAAACCGCTGTAATAGGTCATTTCTGTAGTAGTGAAATAAATCCTCCAACAAGGCCCTACACTACCCGCCCATTATGGACTTTTGGACAATAATTGGGCTATGTTAACCTAGTCAACTTAGTTCAATTAATTTAATCAATTAATATATGATCCAATTAAATACCTATTGATTAAATGAATATTAATTAATTAAATAAATAATCATTTAATATTCTAGTTTAAATATTTAATTAACCTAGTCAATTAGATATTCAAACTAATTAATTTAATTTATCATGGTTTAATCTAATTTAACAACTAATTAAATTAATTTGTCCAATTAATTAATTCGTCCTTCCAAAGAACAAATTACCAAAACGCCCTCCAAAGACAAGATTTGATTTCCCTGTCTATTCCTTTATAGCGCGATTCTCAAGGTTCGTCTCAATTGGTAATGGGAGGATACCAAAGGATGTCGGTGACACCTAGCCAGTACCGTGGCCCCACATCGTAGCCCAATCGAGTATGAAATGACTGTGTCATTACGAACCTCTAGATTATGAATACTGTATGAGTATAAACCCTTCACTGACGTATCCAGATCGAGTGAGAGTCATGGAATATGTTAAACTCACAGGGTTCGATGCTATGCTAAGAATTATAGTAACATGAAATTACAGAACTACCCTTCGTCTCAAACATGAGTTAGTTCATGAGCTCTAGCCAGAGACTTTAATCTCATTTACCCATGATTGCATAGGATACTTCTTGTTTACTTTTGAGACAGTAAATTCCCTCTTGGTAATCACCTCACATGCTACTTGCCCATTGGAACGCATTTCAAGATCGACCCCACCTGTCAACGGGTGATTTGGGCCTAACTACTCTAGTGACAGGATCCAATGTCACAAGCACACTGTGATCGTAACTCCTCAAGTCTAAGGCTCATGCATACGTTCATAGTCAGTAACCCAATCATTGGCAGTCAATGAGTAAAAACCCATGTGATCGGATTACTACGAGCCGTGTTCGAATACACTAATCCCATTAATGTATCTATAACACAAACTCCCACTATCCCATAGTGTTCGACTGGCACTTCTTTTTCAAAGCATGTGTCATACAAGTCCATACGAATCTCAATGCCCAATTGAGATACTTCGACTTGTGAACGATTTAAGTGATCAAGTACCAAACCTTTCCAGTGCCCATCTTCTCAAGGAATGTGAAGGTTTGCCTTGACACACATGGACTAGTTGTTCATTTAAAACTTTATAGATGCCATCAAGAACTATACGAATAACATATTGTTGCCTTTATATTAATTAGAGGTTGCACAATATAAACTTATGCCTTGTATTCTAACTCCTCGTTGGCATCGAGGGCACATTCTCAACAACAAGTACATTGTTTGTGATTCCTCAAATCTAAGGCTCATGCATACTATCATGACCAGTAATCCTACCACTGACAGTCACCGAGTAAATACCCATGTGGCAAGATTACGTTAAGCTGTGTTTGAATATATCAATTCCATTGATTTATCTATGTTATGAGCTCCTACCATTGCATAGTGATCCTCACTACTGCGTAGAGACCGACTGACACTCCCTTGTCAAAGCTCATATCATACAAGTCCAGTCTTAATGCCTAATTAAGACTCTTTGACCTGTGAACTAATTTTATGTGATCTAACACTTCTCGTGTCCCTCTCCTCATAACCACGAAGTAGAAGGTTTCTCCAAATTACACTTGGACTATATGTTCAAGACTATTGATGCCATTCAAGATTTATAAATAAATATAAAATGCCTTTTATTCCAAGTAATTAGTTTGTAGAAAATAACATAAATAGCCCTATACAATCTAATTCCTTATTGCCATCAAGGGCATATACCTAACAGATACCGAAGGTCACCGACTAGACTTCTATATTGATAGTGTTATATGCCCGGCGAGCCAACTGTAGCTTGATCACTAGGTCATTAATACTATGATAGTCTTATCTTTTATATTGTATCAAACTTGTTTGCTATCATTTCTATTGTTCTATACTTATGATAGTACCGATAGAGATCACAGGATTACATTATGGTTAGGAGAGCACCCTGATGTATATAGAATGCTCTCAAAGATCCTAATCCTAAAATGTATTCCAAGTCATAGAGGCTGTGAGATGTGGGATATCACGGGCCTCGTCAAGATTTGTTTGAGTATGTCACTCTTATAGAGATTGGCATCTTCCGGCATCAATGGCCGAATGGGTCAATACATACTCGAAGATTCATACTTAAGGGGAGTACGGAATTAAATGACCTCGCAAGGATTCCTTGTTGGTTCTGTCGAACTTGGAGTCCTTTAGTTTCGTAGTGTGAGATAATCCTCAGACCTGAGATGTCATTGGGAAGGGTACTACCCACTATACTCAAATATACACGTGCACTCCAGGAGAGTTATATGGCGGCGTATGTTGGGTATAGTCTGGTATTATAGTGGAATAGATGACATTGAATATGGGATCCATCCAGGGCTAACGGCTCTGGCATTTCCTATGTTGTTGTGTAAAGTTGAATAATCGACTAAAATCTCTGATCAAAGTATAGTCTTATAAGAGGGATTGGTGATCCTTGTTTGGAAGACCGCATCATTAGCATTTCCAACACAGTCATAGTTTCCAAGATTATTAGGGTTTCGGCTGTCGCCAAACCCTAAACCTTAGGAGGGAAAAAGATGGAAAGATTTGACTCACATGAAGATCATAATCTGGATAGGTTTCCTTTTCATCGTTAACATCTAGAAAGTCGTGGCGGCGTTGCTAGACATCGAACCATGACCAATAGGTGCCTTGGAATTAATTTGGTGAAGTTAATCCAAAGGTCTAATTAATTATTTAGATAATTAACTTAGCATATGGGAAATGACTTATTGCTAGCTTGTTAATGAGCCTAAGGGGTCACGCACTTAACTTAGTGTAGTGCATATTGTCTAGTTAATTCTTTGTGAATTAATGAAGAGATTAATTAATTGAGAAAAGGAATATGTTAATTAAATGATATTAATTAATAACAGTCTTATAATTTAGTATTAATATGTGAAAGAGAAAATAAATTGGGAATATTAAATTGGGAAAGATTAATTAATTAATATGTGAAAGAGAAAATATTATGTATGAATAAACATGGGCGTGTATGTATAGATTTGGTAGAAGATTTTATCTTGTTCACCAAGTCTATGTGTGTGTGTATATATTTAATATCTCTTGTAATATATTTAGTAGTATCTCTTCTAATTAATTAGATAACTAATTAATATGGAAGGATCTTGTAAATATATTAGGATAGATATTGTAGATTTGGTAAGATCTATTTAATTTGTTAGTTAACTAATTATATGGAAAAATCTTATTAGGAAAGATATGGTATATTTGATATGATATCAAATATATGGAAATATCTAAGTAGTTGGAAAGATATTCAATTACTCAAGGAAGAGAAAATAAAAGGAGAAAGAAATCAAATATATATTACTTTGGTGGATGATATATATATGTGTGTGTGTGTGTATTGACCTTTTAATTAACAAGTAATTTTTCTACACAAGTGTGTCACAAGTAATTCTTCCAACTCATGTATTGAGTACGAAGAGCACCAAAATATATTCCTACCCTTTTCTCATAAGCCAAAATTCGATATTCTCTTGGCTAGCACTGGTGGAGATAATCGAGGGTATGAACTAAGGTGTGAATACACCATAGAGAAGCAACACTTGGGACGCTAGAGCAAATAAATCCGGATAGGTGAAGCAGGGAGTTCCTTAAAAAGACCGTTGTAGATTTGTTTTTCAAATGGTAAACACGTGATAACTCACCTTGTTAGTTATATGAATCTGATGGTTCCATGTCTACCTAACCTTGTTTAGGGGATGCCTCGCGTTTTTGTTTGAATTTTTAAATCCCGTGCTTCCACTGTGATTGGCATCCCCGGGGTTGTACACCGATCCCAACATATACGTGGTGGGATCCGAGACTGGAAAGCTATAAGAGCCAAACAGTTTGGCATTCATGTACACTGGTGTGAGATAGGGATTCCAGTTTTGCAATTTAGCGCGCTTGAGAATAGAATGAGCGAATTTTCTTGAGAGAAAAAGAGGCCCAAGGTAGAGTGAGTAGCAGAGATACCGAGGAAGTAGTGTAAAGAGCCAAGGTCTATCATTGTAAACTCAGAGGAGAGAAGATGGGTGATATGAGAGAGAAGACGAGATGAAAAGGCCGTAAGGAGGATGTCGTCTACATAAAGATGAAGAAACGTGGTGTCATGACCACAGTGATAGATGAAGAGAGATGTGTCGGCTTTGCTACTGACAAAGCTAATGGAGGAGATGTATGTTGCAAACTAATGAAGCCAAGAACGAGGGGCCTGTTTAAGACTATATAAGGCTTTCTTGAGACGACAGACATGTGGTAAAATGAGAATCGACAAAGTCAGGAGATTATTTCATATAGACTGTTTCAGAGAGGTGACCATGAAGGAAAGTATTTTTAACATCAAGCTGATGAATGGGCCATGAGCGAGAGAGGGAAAGGATTAGGATGGTGCGAATAGTAGTAGGTTTAACTACGAGACTGATGGTGTCGTCTTAGTTGAGGCTAGTCTATTGAGTAAATCTTTGAGCGACAAGACGAGCCTTATATCGCTCAAGAGATCCATCAGATTTAAATTTATGATGAAAGATCCATTTTGAGCTGACGATATTTACATTTGGAGGACATGGAAATACTTCCCCATCTGCCATTATGATGAAGAGTAGATAGCTCAGCATCCATGGCATCCTTCCAATGTGGGTTATGAATGACTTGTGAATTAATGCAAGGAAGGGGGTAAAGAGAAGGAGCAGAAGCAGAGAGGTTCAGGATTTGTTTACCTTGAAAAATGTCGGACTTAGTCCGGGTAACCATAGGATGAGAGGAGGACATCGAAGTTTGGGGTGGTAGCAAAAGGGGAGCTGCATCGACGGGAGGACTAGAAGAGGTATTTTCGTTATAGTGTCGATGGGAAGGTGATGGTTAGTATAAGGAAGACAATTAGTGGAAGAGAGGAAGTCATAGGAGTTTGGAGAGACCGGAGTGTGATATGACGCGTACGAAAAAATGTTTTCATCAAAGATGACATGTCGAGAAAGAATAATGCGATTGGAGGATATATCTAGGCAACGAAAGGCGCGATGATTTGGAGAATTTGGGAAAAGATAAGTAGTTGAGCGGGGAGCTAACTTGTTTGTTGCAGTAAAGGAGAGGTTGGGGTAGCATAAACAACCGAAAACTTTCAGATGATCATAGGAGAGAGGTTTGTTAAAAAGGATTTCAAAAGGAGTGTTGAACAAGAGAGTTTTCGTGGGAAGAAGATTGAGAAGATGGATCGCCATATGGAGAGACTCGGCCCAAAAGAATAGAGGGAGGATTGCTTGGAATAGTAAAGATACGGCGAGAATTTAAAATAGAATTGTCGAGAAAATTAACAGGAATACAAGCACTATTGCCTACCATAATTGATTTAGAATTACAATGCGTAAGCAAATTATGTGTACATGTTGCAGAAGACATTTGAGCAGTGGCTCGGTATCTATGTACCAATCTAAATCAGGAGATTGAAGGGTCATTGTCTGAAAAAGATATGACAAATATGTGCGTTGCTGTTGGGGCATGTTGGTGGTAGTGGAGTGCAAGTGAGCTTGTGGCTGATGAGCCCATTCTGAATTTGTGTGAATTAGACCGAAAATCTGTTGGGCCAAAATATGTTGCTGGGCCGGTGTAAAAAGTGTGCTGGACGGCTAGGAGTGTAGCACTGGAGGAAAAGGTAGTCCGATGGAGGGAGACCAACCTATGTGCCCCTATTGGACCGAATGGGTAGGATGTGTTGATTGGGCCGAATAAAAGGCTCTTAGTTGGGCGGGCTGAGCCCAATTCGCACTGAAAGAGGCCAAATTTTTCCTGGGCCTTTGTTGTTGTGTTTGTAGGATGCACTGGACAAGGAAATTGCCAAATGGACTAGCAATTTGATAAATAAAATTGGTTGGTGCAGATCTCAATATTTCTGGTGATCCGTTTCCGCCATGCCCCCTACCATAGTAATTTCCACGATCTTTGCCTCTACCTTTACCACTATTACATTTATGAGGAAAATGAGAAGAAGAATTTTATGTGGGATGGACATGAAGGTCTATTGATGAGTCGAGTGAAAGATCCGGGGAATTTTTGAGGTGTTGATTTTCTTCAAGTTAGAGCATAGAACAGTAAATGTCAAAAGATGGGAATGCTTGAGTATGAGTTATCACAATATAAATACTTTTTGAAGATTCCAATAAGCCATAAAGACTTTGTAACACAAGAACTTTATCAGTAATTGGATTATCGGCTTCACAAAGGTTATCAGATAATTCTTTCAGTTTTCGACATTAGTCATGAATTGATAGAGAGCCTTTCTTAAGTGTACGAAATTGCTCTTCAAGTTGTATATGTTGGGTTGTACGGCGGAAGGTTTAATTTACCCACAGTGTTTTCTCGATTTGCATATTCTTTGCTAAAACGAACTATAACGTACCCGTTGAAGTGAAGTGGTTGGAGAACTCGATCCTTCTTAAAAAAATTCAAATGGTTGAAGCCTCCAAGTCTTCAATCCTCATGCTATCCACTGTTCACAAGTTCCTTGAAGCTTTCTTGAGTATTTTGATCCGAGCAACAAAAACACGTTGTCTTTAATTAATAACGCGGATTAATTGGCAGAAAAATTTCTTTTTTTTCCTCCTTGTTGACCGACAACTAGAGTGTTTAGGATAGAAGGAAGAGTTTCTTTTTTCTCTCTAGGAGAGTTGTTTGAATTATGAATTCATCTAGGTCAAAAGTCTTTAAATGGTTTATTTTATATCACTTAACTTGTTGACCAAGAAAAGAGGCAAGAGTCCAAGTTGGGCATCCTAATGGATGCCCAACCCAGCCATATGAGGCGTCAATATGGACTCTCTTATTTGGCTTGATTTGTCTCTTGTTTTAATTAATTGTCTATTATTTAATTATTTATTTATTTTATCCAATAAATAAATTATATAATTAATTAACCAAATTAATTAGATAAATGAATTCATTAATTTATTTCCTTAAGAAATTAATGAATAATTAATCTTATCTTTACAACTAATTATCTCATCTAATGAGCAATTAATTAATCATATTTAATTTATCCCATAAATTAAATCTCCTAGAATAAAATAGAAAAATCCTTTTATTTTTCTTTATCAATCCATTAGCACAACTCTTTAGGTTCATTTCGTTTGGCAATGAGAGGAATCCAAAGGAAGTGGGTAACACCTAGCCAGTCTCGTGGCCCACTTCATAGCCTAAACGAAATCAAATGAATGGATCATTCCACAACCTTCCAATCGTAAATTCCGTATACGTATAAACCTTTTGTTCACGTGTCCCAGTCAAGTGAGAGTCATGGTGATGTCAAACTAACTGAACTTGACCATATGTGTTAATTATAATAATACGAGATCATTGAGTTCTATTTAGTGCCTTGCACAATCGTCTTTATTGCTTTGGCTAAAGACTTTGATCTCCATTATCTATAATCACATAGGACACTTTCTCATTCACTTATGAAAGACAAAAATCCCATGTTAGTTATTAGCTACGACTACCACTTGCCCATCAAGCCGCATTTCGGGGTCGACCCCACCAACGGGTGAATTGGGTCTAACTACTCTAGTGACAGACTTGACGTCACAAATGTATCTTCAGTCTGATACTTCAAGTCAAAGGTTCACCTATACCTATTATGAAAAATTAGCTCTATCATTGATAGTCACAGAGTGAATACTCATATGACAGAACCGATGCGAGTCATATTCTAGCATATCAGTTCCACTGATGTGCCTACAACATTAAGCTCCCACTATCACATGGTGTTCGACTGGCACTCCCATGTCAAAGCTGAGATTGTACAAGTATTTCTAGTCTTTATTTATCCATTAAAGACCTCATATCAGTTGCGAACTTGTTTATGTAATCAAGATCAATGTCTCTAGTGCCTATCTTCCTATCCCATAGGAAGTAGAGAGATTGCACTAAAAACATGGATAAAATATTTTACACTACTTATAGATGCATATAAGATTTAAGTGCAAACAAAACAATGTCTTTTATTAATATAAGATAATAAGTTTATTACAAGTGAGATGCCCTATCATTCCATCCTCTATAGCATCTGAGGGCATAATCCTAACAATCTCCCACTTGCACTTAATGCCACTCTTTGTGGTATATTATACCCATCCTTTCTAGGTGTCAGTCTAGAACATCCTGAGGTAGTGGTTTGGTGAACCAGTTAGCCACATTTTCAGCTGAGGCTTATTTTCTACACTGCTATCTCTCCTCTGCCAACGATCTCCATGATAATGTGAAATCTTCTCTCAATGTGTTTAGACTTTTTATGAGATGTTGGTTCCTTGGCTTGCGCTATCGGTCCTTTGTTATCACAATAAAGTGGTAATAGGAGCTCTGCACTAGGAATCACTTGAAGTTCTCCTAAATACTTTCTCATCCAAACAGCTTCTTTGAGGCTGCCACATTTGCTTCAGTGATGGAATCAGGGATTGTGCTTTACTTGGAACTTTTCCATTACTCTCCCCACCATCAAGCGTGAAAACAAACCTTGAAGTGGATTTTTGGTCATCCACTTTAGACTGAAAGTCTGAATCAGTGTAACCTTCCATCTTCAGATCTCCACCTCCATAGATGAGAATCATATCCATGGTTCTTTTAAGATACTTTAGGATATTCTTCACAGCTATCCAATGTTCCTTTCCCGGGTTTTCCTGAAATCGACTTACCACGCTTACTGTATAAGCAATGTCAGGTCTTGTACACAGCATTGCATACATTAGGGTACCAACTGCAGAAGCATGTGGTACATTGCTCATCTCTATTCTATCTTCCTCATTTTGAGGACACATAGACTTAGATAAGTGTACTCCATGTCTCATGAGAAGGAATCATTTCTTAGAGTTATCCATCCTAAATCTCTTTAGGATCTTCTCTAAGTAAAGGGCTTGAGAAATACCGATCATTCTATTCGTTCTATCTCTGTAGATACAACTTCATAGAAAGTACGTTGCTTCTCCCAAGTCTTTCATGGAAAACATACTCGAAAGCCATTTCTTGACAGTGGTGAGCATTCCCACGTCATTTCTTATAAGTAGAATGTCATATACATATAGTACTAAGAACGAGATCTTGTTCCCACTAGTCTTCTTGTAGACTCAGAGTTCTTCTTCGTTCTTGATGAAGCAATATCCCTTTACTACTTCATCAAAACGAAGATTCCAGCTTCTAGATGTTTGCTTGAGACCGTATATAGACCTCTCAAGTTTACATACTTTATCGATATTAGTCCCGGATACAAAACCTTTTGGTTGTTCCATATAGATGTCTTCTTTCAGGAATCCATTCAGGAAATCAGTTTTGACATCCATCTGCCATAACTCATTGTTTAAGTATGCAACTATAGATAACAGTATTCAGATAGACTTTATCATGGCCACGGCTGAAAAGGTCTCTTGATAGTCAATTCATTTTCGTTGACTATAGCCTTTTGCTACGAGCCTGGCTTTATAGGTGTCAACCTTGCCATCGCTACTAATCTTTCTTTTGTAGATCCATTTGCATCCTATAGGTTTAATACCTTCGGGACGATCTACCAAGGTCCAGACTTGGTTCGATTGAATATAATCCATCTTTGTTTCCATTGCTTCTCGCCATCATGAAGCGTCGACATCCACCATCGCTTGATCATAGGTAGAGGGATCATCTTCATGACCTTCTATACAACTGTATGGAGCTCTAGCTCCCTCTGCAGCAGATACCTAAATCTCTCAGGTTCATGCGGTATTCTACCAAACCTATGTGGTGGTTGTACTACTATTGGGTCAGCTCTTAGTTCTTGGACAGATGTCACGGTCAGAGTTTCATTTTGTTCTTCTAGAATAATTTTTCTACCTTTACCCCCTTCTAAGATGAGCTCATCCTCAAGGAAGTGGGCTTGTAGGGCCACAATGATTTTTTGATCATCATGTAGGTAAAAGAAGAATCTCATGGAATCTTCATGGTACCCAATGAAACGTCCCATTAGGGACCTTGTCTCCAATTTCTCTACTAAGTCTTTTTGACAAAAGCAGGACATCCCCAAATCTTGATGTGGTTAAGACTTGGTTTCCTATTATTCCACATCTCATGTGGAGTTTTAGGAATGGATTTGGAGGGACATCTGTCCAAATATATAAGAAGCAGTAAGGAGCGCATGTCCCCACAACGAAATGGGTAAATCAGTGAAACTAAACATGGAACGAACCATGTCCAATAGTGTTCGATTCCTATGCTCGGCTACTCCATTCAGTTGAGGAGTTGCTGGTGGTGTTAGTTATAACATTATTCCTTGTTCCCTAAGGAACTCATCAAACTCGGTGCTCATATATTCTCCTCCACGATCTGAAGATAGAGTGTTTATATTTTGGCAAGTTTGATTTTCTACTAAAGCTTTGAATTCTTTAAACCTTTCAAAGGATTAAGACTTTTGCTTCATCAAATACACTAGACCATATCTTGAATGATCGTTTGTGAAGTGACGAAGTAGTAGAAACCTCCATGAGCTATTTCTCCAAATGGTCCGCAAACGTCGGTATGAACTAATTTTAAGACTTGAGTAGCTCTTTCAAAAGTCCATGTGAAGGGAGATCTAGCCATCTTGCCTAAGAGACATAATTCACATGTTGGATAGGGATCTGATCCCAGTGAACTTAAAAGTCCATCTTTCTCCACTTTGTGGATCTTGTGCTCTCCAGCATGGCCTAGTCTAAAATGTCACTTAAGTCTTAAGTTAGCTTCTTGCCTACCATGTTTATGTGTTACAACATTCACAATAGAAGAATTATGGACATTCAAATAATACAAACCATTAACTAAAGATGCATTGCCAACCCTTTTATTACCATAATAAATGTCACAATTCAAATCGGAAAAATGGAAGGTATAACCAATCTTAACCTAAGTCACATAGAGCGGGAGCGGGAGCGACAAAATTTGAAAAAATTTGGGAGTGGGAGCGCCTTAGAGTGTATATAATACAAATATAATTTAAAGCTTATCTTGTCATATATATCATAAATTTTATAAATTGTTCAGCCAAATTATCTTTAGATATTATTTTGATGAGATTATCTCATATTAAAATAAGTATTTGTTAACTTAAATTTTAAACATAAGATGATGTGATTGTCTTTTTTAACAATCTTAAAAAATATAATATATGATGAAAGATTATTAAAATAATATTAGTTTTAGGTCCCAACTCTTGACCGGAAAGGACACCAACGACTCAAATTCAACATTACAAGTTATAGGTATTGATTTTTTACAAAATCTATATTTGTTTCAGTCTTTTTTGTTTTGAGGGCAAATCTTTAACTTATTTTGACTACTAAAACAATTTTCATTGAATGCATATGAAATATTATTAGTGAAAAATCATTCTTATTTCGTCAAATGTGGTTCCTAAATTTTAGTTTGAGAATTCAAAATTTTAAGAGCGAATCTCTCAAGCTCGGAGCACAAGAGCGAGCTCGGAGCGCTAGAGCGTTAACCCCTGTATGGAGGATTATGTGATCTAGGTCTTAACTAATAGAGGAATGGAAACAATGTTCTTAAGCCGCTTGGGCAAAACAAAAACATCATTTAAAAACAATAAATGTCCAGAATTCAAAATTGAAGAAGTAGATCCAATCCTAGTAGCTGCGACGCTTTCCCCGCTGCCTACTTTGATCAGCACTTCTTCTCAGTCCAACTTTCAACTTCTCTCTAGATCCTGATCCATGCAACACACATGAGCACTAGCCCTTGAGTCCAGAATCCATGAGGTAGAAAAAATGGTCATAGAACAATTAGTTTCATAAACGAAAAGTTCCATATCTTTTGCGCCTTTGCCTAATTTAGGACAGTTCCTCTTCCAGTGGCCAAGCTCACCGCATCGCATGCATATGTTCGTGTCCTTAGGCCCCTTACTCTTGCGACCATGTTCTAATTTCTTTTGAGTTCTTTTGTATACTCCTTCTATCTTTCTTTTTTTCCATTCTTTTGATCATCAAATGAAGCATTTGTGAAATATATAGAAGAATCCCTCTTGCTCTTCATCCTCATGCGAGCTTGCTCAATTTCAAGCTTTTCTGTTAGCCTAGCTAATGAACAATCGATATCATTTATATCAAAGTTCATGATGAAGTAGTAGAAGGAGTCAGGAAGCGACTGTAGGATGAGATCAACTTGAAGATGAACATCCAGATAGAAGTTTAACGATCTTAACTTTTCCATTAGGATCATCATCTTGAAAACATGGTCTCCCACATCCTCTTCCTCTCTCATCCTTGCTCTGAAGAGATCTCACGATATGAAATATCTTACGGTCCTATCGTGCTCTCCAAACATTTCCTCCAAAGGAAGAATTATATCGCTTGCATTGCTCATCGCATCATGAGAACTTTGCAGTTTACTACACATTGAGCTGGGGATGTATCCTCTAGGTTTATAATTGTCAGTTGTCCAATTAATATGAGCTAGTTGAACTCTTTCATCCTCGTCCCTCATAGGCATAGGAGGACGATTGATTTCCAACACATAATCAATTGACTCCCCACCTAGGACAATCCTTAAGATTGCGAGCCATTCCATGTAATTGGGTCCGGTTAGAACATTTCTTTCGAGTAATGTTAAAAGTGGGTTTGTCATATTTGAGAGTGATAAATAAGACGATAACTGCAGAAATAAACCAGATTTAATTAGATTATTTGTAATTTATTTAACCAGGAAAAATCAAGGACTTAAAAATTCATCCTGGCTCCCACTGCATTTTTTGAATCCTACACTCCCATGTAGAAGTCAAGAATCATTATTAGCATCGATTTTACAGTGGGTATTGAGGTCTTCAATTAATCAAATGGGTTGCAACCTAACCGATTTTTGGCACATTAATTATTTGAAGTGATGTCTTACATCACTTTATCCCATAAATGTTTCAATACCTTTCCCCATAGTTCACCAAGCCGCAACCTAACCAATTTCTAAGCTCGTGAACTATTCGAGTTCATTCCTACTAACTCCTTTAATCTAACATTTGAATTTCACCTGACAACCTAACCAGTTTCTGGGGTGAAATATGCTTCGACTGAGGCATCTCATGCACTTAATAAAATTTCAAATTATTTCCAAATGTATAACCCCCATTACTAGGAAGGATTATACATTTGTAGTAATTTTAATTTTAATAAGCTTAGTGTAGGGCGAGGATGTCATGTATTATTTAATTGAGAGAATTTAAATTGTCAAAAGTTTGGTCTCACTTTGCACATTAGTCAATTTATATAGCGCAATTATTATATACTGAACGTGCATTAATTTATACTACTAATAAATATGCCTATTAATATATATAAATGGAATTAAATAAATAAAACCATCACACTCGATCATGGACTTTTACTAGAGGGCCCGAGCCAATGGGCCATCACAAAAAGGTCAAAAACCGAAACCTGTCTAATCTTCATGGGCTTCTTGTCTCCACCAGTCTTGAACTATTTGTTAAGGTAAATTCCCCTTGAGATATTATTGATAACTGACAATGTTTATATAGAGTACAAGCATAATAAATAAGGAAATAACTATAATAAAGAGACCTAAACTAATAAGGAAACATAAACAATAATAACTTTAACACTCCCCCACAGTCGAAACAAGAGATTCGCGTACTGTGAGACTGGAGCGAAAATCAACGAAGAGTGATGAAGGTAAGCCTTTGGTGAAAATATCGGCATATTGATGGGATGAAGGAACGTGTAGCACACGAACCTCACCTAAGATAACCTTTTCACGCACAAAGTGTAAATCTATTTCAACATATTTAATACATTGGTGCTGCACAGGATTGGAAGAGAGATAGACAGAGCTAATTTATCACAATAAACAATAGAGGCCTAGGAAAGAGGAAAATGAAGCTCAAGAAGAATATTACGAAGCCAAGCAGTTTCAGCAACACCACGATATTCAGCTTCAGCACTGGATCTAAAGACAACAGGTTAACGTTTAGGAAACTAGGAGATAAGACTATTACCAAGGAAAACACAATACCCAGATGTGGAACAACGAGTGTCAGGGCAGCTAGCCCAGTCAGCGACAGAATAGGAGATGGGATGAGAGGTAGAAGAAGGAGTAAGAGTGAGACCAAGAGAAAGTGTACCTCGAAGATACCGAAGAACACGTTTGAGAGCAATCATATCACTGTCACGAGGATCATGCATAAAGAGATAAACCTGCTGAACAACAAAAGAGATGTTGGGACGAGTGAAAGTAAGATATTGGAGAGCACCCGTGAGACTACGATAGAGAGTGGGGTCGGAAAAGGAGGGACTAGATGAAGAAGAAGAGAGTTTGGCTTGAGAATCAGTAGGATTGGAAACAGGATTACAGGAGGGCATGTTGGCCCGATAGAGAATTGTTAGAGTGTATGCCCTCAAATGCCATAAAGAGGATAGATTTATAGGGCATTGACTTGTAACTAAGCAATACCTTTTTATTATATATAAGGCATTATCTTGTTGTTTTCTTATAGGTATTTGTAAGGTGTTAATAAACAAGGTAAAGTCCTTAAGAATAAGGTAAACCTTCTACTTCCTATAGGATAGGAAGAATGGCACTAGAAGGGTTTGGTCCTTATTCTCTAAATAGGGTTCGCAAATCTAAGAAAGTATTTGACTGGACATCAATACAGAACAAGGACTTGCATGATATAAGTTTCGACAAAGAAAGTGGTAGTCGAACACTATGGGAATGATAGTGGGAACTTATGTCATGGACATATAAGTTGGACTGATATGTTCGAACACGGCTCGCATCAATTTCATCACATGGGTATTCACTCACTGACGGTCAATGATGAAACTGATAAGTTGTGATATGTATGCGTGAACCTTAGACCTGAGGAATCGAGTTGAAGATGTACTTGTGACATCAAGTCTGTCATTAGAGTAGTTAGATCCAAATCACCCTTTGGTGGGATCGACCTCGAAGTGCGACTTGATGGGCAAGTAGCATTATTAACTGATTAACAAAATGGAATTATTATCTCGTAAGTGAATGAGCTAAATATCCTAGGCAGTCGTGAATGAGTGAGGTTAAAAGTCTTTGGCCAAAGCATAAAATGACCTTGACTCATTATAAGCTAAGCATATGGTCAAGTCATATGAGTTTGACTAAAATCATGACTCTCACATGACTGAGATATAAGAATAAAAGGTTTATACTCGTACGGTATTCACAGCGTATATGGTTTGGAATGATCATATTCATTCGTTCTCAATTGGGATACGATGTGAGCCACGTGACTGACTAAGTGTTACTCACATCCTTTTCGTTTCCTCCCAATTGCCTTTTGAGACGAACCTAAAGAGTCGCGCTTAAAGGAAGTTCAAAAGGAAAATCAGGGAAAAGACTTGAGAGAATTTTCTGTATTAGATATCGAGATTAATTAATTAATCATTATATGATTTTATTAATTAATAAAGTTAATGAATTAATTAATTCCTTAGAGGAATTTAATTATAATATTAACATGAATTTAATTGATTATTTAATTAATTAAAAACCAAAATAGGACTAAAGCCCGAAGACTTAAAAGCCTTGAAGAGGGCGTCCAAAGTAGACGCCCAATAGGGCTTTGGAAACCTAGGTTATTGTTTTCAATTGTAGTATAAATATACTATTTAGTGAAAAAATAACTAAGTGAATTAACACAAAACTTTCTCTCCAAGTAAAAAACAATCCATCCTCTCTCTCTCTCTAGCCGTCTCCCTCAAGAGAAGAAGAAGAAGATTTTCATTTTTTTACTCTGGCGTGGCAATTTAGAGATAGCGACGGACTTGTTGTTCAAGAAGGGATTGCAAAGCTGGTTCAGAATTCAACATACACAAGAACGGTAATTGAATTCGAAACCCAATTAAATACGAGAAATAGAGATGAGCCACTTGGATTTAAAATATATTCTTCTGCTGCGTTATTTGATTTTATGCAATTTTTCCCAAAAAAAATTTTGCGATCAAATTTTTCTTGAGAGAGAAATAGCCAGAAGGAGTGTGAGCAACAGAAATGCCTAGGAAGTAATGAAAAGGACCAAGATCAGTCATGGAGAATTCCCTAGAGAGAAGAGAAGTGAGATGGGTAAGAAGAGAGGAAGAAGAGGCAGTGAGGATGATGTAATCAACATAAAAGAGAAGATAGGTAGTGGAGCAATGCCGACGAAAAATGAAGAGAGAGGCATCTACACGACTACTGACAAAGCCAAGAAAAGACAGATAAGAAGCAAAGCGATGATTCTAAGCACGAGGAGCTTGTTTGAGGCCATACAACGCTTTCTTGAGAAGACAAACGTGATCAAGAAATTGAGGATCAGAAAAACCAGGTGGTTTCTTCATATATACAGTTTCGGTAAGATGCCCGTTAAGGAAGGCATTCTTGACATCAAGCTAATGAAGAGGCCAAGAGTGGGAGAGAGCAGGACTAAGAACAGTTCAAATGGTAGCAGGTTTGACAACGGGACTAAAAGTATCCTCATAATCGATGCCAGGCTGCGGCGTGAAACCTTGAGCAACGAGACGAGCCTTGTAGCTTTCGAGGGAGTCGTCGGAACAAAATTTGTGGCGAAAAATCCATTTGGACCCAACATTGTTAACATGAGGAGGACAAGGAACAAGATCCTACGTGTGATTAGAGTGAAGAGCATGAAGCTCATCCTGCATAGCAGAGGTCCAGTGTGGATCACGATGATCATAGGATGGGTATTTAGGGGGGAAGAGTGGTGGTGGGGAGAAACCGGAGCCATGGAAGGAGGAGTGGGAGAGGATAACGAAAAAGACGTGGAAGTAGGGAAAAAACCGAGCGGCGGACGGTTAGAAGCCCGGGCCGGCGGTGCAGTGGTGAGATGGCGAAGCGGGGAAGGCTCGTCGTCGTCGGAGGGAGGGTCAAGAAATTGCAAATAGGGGGGATCGAGAGGAGAAGGGAAAAACTGATTCATCAAATATTACATGCCGAGAGATTATGATTTTGTTCGTGTCAAGATCGAGGCAGCAATAACCGGTGTGATTAGAAGGAAAACCTAAGAAAATACATGCCAACGAGCGAGGGGATAGTTTATGAGGAGCAGTGGCATAGAGATTTGGATAACCCAGACAACCGAAAACACGGAGATGATCATAAGAAGAGTAAACAGGAGAGAACGCACAACATTATTTATGGTTTGAATGGTTCGTTCAGCTTTACCATTTTGTTGAGAAGTGTGAGGACAAGAAAAACGAAAGTGTACACCATTTTTAGCAAAAAAAGTTTTAAAAGAATCATTATCAAATTCACCACCATGGTTACATTGAAAAAATTTAATTTTGAAGTTAAATTGATTTTGTACATAATTAAAAAAAGTGACAAAAATGTTAAAAGTATCCGATTTATTACGTAAAGGGAAAATACAAAAATGTTAAAAGTATCCGATTTATTACGTAAAGGGAAAATCCACAAAAAATGCGAAAAATCATCTAAGAAAATTAAATAATAACGAAAACCACCTAAACTAGGAACAAGAGATGTCCAAATACCAAAATGAATAATATCAAATAAGTTTTTGCTAGAAGAAGTAGAACGAAAAAACGATAAACGTTTGTGCTTTCCTAACTGACAAGCATGACAAAGAGAACGAGAAAACTCCGTATTACAAGAAATAAAACGACGACTAGAAGGAAAATTGAAAATATCAACTCCGGGATGACCGAGACGACAATGCCAGGTGGAAGATGATGGAGCCATAGAAGTGAGGAGAGCCATGGAGGATGGATTGAAAGGATAGAGATCGCCATCGCTATTTTGCCGAAGAAGCAACGAACCAGTCCTAAGATCCTTTACAAAAAAACCAAAAGGGTCAAACTCGATGGAGCATTGATTATCACGTGTAAATTTACAAACAGAAATAAAATTTTTAATTAATGATGGAGAAATAAGAATATTATTCAGAGAAAGAGAACGAGAAGGGGTGGGAAGAGACGAGTGACCAATTGAAGTGACTAGGAGTGCAACACCATTACCAACAATTATTAAATTTAAATTATTACTAGGTGCAAGATTAAAAAAAAAATACCTTGATGAGATGACATGTGAGAACTCGCACCTCTATCCAAATACCACTGTTCGTCGGGTTGTTTGAGTGTCATTGTTTGATAAAGAGCAGATAAATCCGTGGAAGTGAAAGAAGGCTGTTGGGCGTGGGATGGTGGGCCATTGGAAGCAGCGGCTGTAGCAGTTTGTGTTGGGGAAAGTGGTGGTGGGCCGTAATCAGGATAAGGCCCATGGAGGCGGGGCCTAAAAGACCAGGCGAGCTAGACGCTGGACCAATTAAAGGAAAAGGATAAAGTGGGCTGGTCGCTGAACTGGGCCCAGAAGCAGCGGGGCTGAACCATGCGGAAGTGGTGGGCGGATTTGTGGAGGCCCAATTTGCTGAATTGTTGGAGAAAGGCACAACTGGGCTGCTGGAAGGGTTGAACGCTGCATGAAGTGGGCCGAGGATCTGTGGGCCGTGTGGAGTATGTTGCACAAGCTGGTACGACTAACCTGAAGTTGGGCCGACTGATTTTTGTGGGCTAGAGCGATAGCCCTTATTTTGATATCCCGATCGACCACCTCGGTTAGAATTTCGACTGCCACCTCCTCCGCGATTATTTCCAAAATTTCAATAATTATTTCGGTTTTGATTTGGAGAAGGATTTTGAGAAAAAAGAGCATGAGCGGAGTTAAAAGGTTGGGAAGTGAAACGTGTTTCTCGGGATTCATGGATAAGAAGTAAATTACGGACTTCAGAGAAAAAGAGAAGGAGGGGTTTGGCAGTGATGATGGTAACGAGAGGGAGGTATGACTTAGGGAGACCGTTTAAAAGCTGAAGAATTAATGTTGGATCAGATATGGGAGTGTCAAGATCGGAGAGATTGTCAGCCAAAAATTTCATCTCCTGACAGTACTGGGAAATAGAAAGTGTTCATTTACGAAGATTGTGAAATCGTTCATTAAGTTGCATGGATTGAGAAGCTTTATTATTGTGAAAATTAAACTCAATAGCATACCAAAGATCATGAGATGTAGCCTATTCAAGATCAAGATCTTTTAGTAATTTAATGTCGACAGAAGAATAAAATCACTTTTTGATAGTGGAGTCGAGGGAAAACCAAGTTTCATCAGTTTCAGAAATAGGTTTTGATGTACCAGTGACATGATAAAAAATGGAGTAGCTACAGCAGAGATCCATAAACATACCGCGCCATAATTTGTAATTTGAATCGTTTTCCATTAACTTAAAACCAAAAGACGAGTGAACCTTGCCGGCGGCTAAAGTGGGGTGGATGGGTGGCGGTTTAGGTTTAGGTATATTTTCATGAATTTAGGTTTTGGTGGCAGAGGAGGAGTCGGATTGAGACATGGAGGGGTATAACTGAAATAATTATGAAAATATTAGAAAAGAATCACTTGTAAGGAGAATAATCGAAACAATTACCTAGAGAGATCGCCAGAATACCACAAAGAGATGCCGGCAATGGAGACTTTTATGAAGTGAAATATGTAGCATTGAGGGGAGCAACGACCTAAGGGGGTAGGAAAAATATAGAGAGAAGAAGAAAGAAGATGATAGGTGCCGGTTATGGCTGCCTTGAGAGAGAGGCGGTTTGAGGGAGGAGAAACCAGGAAGCGAGGGTTTTTAAGCTGATACCATGTTATGGTAAATTTCCCTTGAGATATTATTGATAACTGACAATGTTTATATAGAGTACAATCATAATAAATAAGGAAATAACTATAATAAAGAGAACTGAACTAATAAGGAAACATAAACAATAATAACTCTAACACTATTCTATTACAATGCTTTAAAACAATCTTTACATTATTTCTAAGAAAACAATAAATAGCCTTAATCCCGGCTTTACAACCCGTAGAAAGAAAGGTACATCGAATAAAACCTATGTCCATGATCAGTGTCTCCATCATATAAGAGATGCTCACAACGTTTAATACATGCTCGCAATATTAAAACATTTATGTTGATTATTTCTAAATTTTAGCCCAACTAAAAAGTCCTTTATAAAATTCCTAATTTTATATATTCTTTATTTCAATTAAAATCAATATAGTGCGACTAGATGACTTAGATATACAAAATTATAAATTAAGTATATCTACCTTTAATAAAAATAATATTAGTCCAACTAAAACGAATACATAAAATATCGAATCTTATTTTATTATGATTTGAAGTCATCATCAATTGGGAAAAAACTTTTATTTGATTAAAGAATTAATTATTAATCATCCAAGAAAAATAATTTATATTCCTTAGTCAAATATCTAGGTCAAAAGTCTTTAAATGATTTATTTTATATCACTTAACTTGTTGACCAAGACAAGAGGCAAGAGTCCAAGTTGGTCATCTTAATGGACTCCCAACCCACCCATATGAGGCGTCCATATGGACCCTCTTATTTGGCTCGGCTTGTCTCTTGTTTTAATTAATTATCTATTATTTAATTAATTATTTTTTATATCCAATAAATAAATTAATCAAATTAATTAGATAAATGAATTCATTAATTTATTTTCTTAAGAAATTAATTCACAATTAATCTTATCTCTATAACTAATTATCTCATGTAATGAGCAATTAATTAATCATATTTAATTTATTCCATAAATTAAATCTTCTAGAATAAAATAGAAAAATCCTTTTATTTTTCTTTATCAATACTTTAACACTACTCTTTAGATTCGTTCCGTTTGGCAATGAGAGGAATCCAAAGGAAGTGGGTAACACCTAGCCAATCACGTGGCCCACTTCATAGCCCAAACGAAATCGAATGAATGGATCATTCCACAACTTTTCAATCGTAAATTCTGTATACGTATAAACCCTTTGTTCACGTGTCCCAATCAAGTGAGAGTCATAAGAATGTCAAACTCACTGAACTTAATCATATGTATTAATTATAATAATACGAGATCATTGAGTTTGATTTAGTGTCTTGCACAATCGTCTCTATTGCTTTGATCAAAGACTTTGATCTCCATTATCTATAATCATATAAGACACTTTCTCATTCACTTATGAGAGAACAAATCTCATGTTAGTTATCAGCTAAAACTATCACTTGCCCATCAAGCCGCATTTTGAGGTCGACCCTGTCGACTCGAATTATATCTATAATTAGTTTCATTTGATTAAATTTGGTATGTATTAATTATAATAGCCTCAGGGTACTATAATTATGTCACAGGAGATCATTAAGTTGGATTTGAATGAAATATTTGATGGATTTAGTGTGCTCTTGGTAGAGCTTACTCAGCTTGGGCAGCAAAACTGGCTGCTGGACTTAATACTGATGTTCCATGGATCATGTGCAAACATGAAACCGCACCCGATCCCATTATGCTCAATTGTTATTATTTATATCAACTAGTACTTTGATCTCCATTATCTATAATCGGACCTTCACTAGAGAGATTTCATATAAGCAATTACAAGGGGTAGAGAGCGTATATATATCATTTATATTCAACACCTCTCTCACACACTAATTACATAGCAACATGGGAGATATATATACAAGTCCAAACGTTTCTCATTCACTTATGTGAAAACAAATCTCATGTTAGTTATCAGCTAAAACTATCACTTGCCCAATCAACCCAAAGTTGCATTTTGATCTTCCATTTGTCCCTTCACTTTTCCCAAGTGTCGACCAATCCCTGTCGAGTGCTCCCACTTCGATTCACATTATATCTACTAATGATAGTTTCGTGACTTATCCATTTGATGACCTAATAGGTTTCCCAAGACCCGAACATGTCTCACAACCCCGGTATGATAACCATATGTTAAAGATGGTCAATGCAAAGAAGGATCTTTACACCAAGGACTTTCCATTGTAAAAATAGTGAGCCTCACGGGTGGCAACTATATATCTACATAATGTCTAGCTATGGATTCAAAAACGAATCTGCCTAAGTTCTACCCCGACTCAGCGAATCTGCCTTTTCTTTTCTGCCTAATTCAGCGAATAAGTTGGCGAATAATTGACTTCTCCACGGTCAATTCATACGTGGTTAAATCAGTCTGCCCCTTGACCTCCGGCTTACGAATCTGCTTTGAACTCCGCCTCTCCGGTCCCCGGCTTGCTCGTTCTTCCGTCTTCTTGACAACACGAGTCTGCCCCTTGACCTCCGGCTATACGAATCTGCTCATGGCTCCGTAACTCCGCCTCTCCGGTCCCCGGCTTGCTCGTTCTTCCGCCTTCTTGACAACACGAGTCTGCCCCTTGACCTCCGGCTATATGAATCTGCTCATGGCTCCGTAACTCCGCCTCTCCGGTCCCCGGCTTACTCGTTCTTCCGCCTTCTTGACAACACGAGTCTGGCCTCTTGACCTCTGGCTATACGGATCTGCCCCCGGCACTGCAACTGCTCCCACTGGCTTCATGTCTACCTAACCCGGTAACATAAACCTGCTCTCGTTGCTGCGTCTCTGTCTCTGCCTCTGCATCTGGCACCACGATTTTTCAACGTTTTCTCGTTAACGTTCAACGGGATAACCCCCAGAACTTGCAGCATCTCCTGCAACTCTCAGTCTGCATCTGTCACCTTTTCAGGCTTTTTCCCCGATCTTCATACGCCATTGATCGCCCACAGATCGCTGTAACCCGTGCTCTTACCATCAACGCGATAAACATTAAAAGCGAAATATAAAGCAAGAAAACGAGCAACGATTTACAATAATGCCTACGTCCACGGACCTTCACTAGAGAGATTTCATTTCATGCAATTACCGTATATATATCATTTATATTCATACCTCTCTCACACACTAATTACATAGCAACATGGTCCAAAACGTGTCAAAAACGCGTCCATAACGCGTCGAGTCATCAAAGACGCGTGCATAGGTGTCGAAAACGCGTCCAGGCCATTCTGCCGTTTTGTGCCGCGGCACAGTGCCGCGGTCCAAGTCTTGATGCCGCGGCACTCCTCTGATGCCGCGGTCCTGTGCCGCGACATGCTTTTCCAGAATCCGAAATCAGCCCGTTTCCACCGTCTTCTTCTTCTTTTGATCCATTTGATTTGTCTCCACACTTTATCACATCAGTACCCTCATTTAATTTCTCAAGCTTTAGATTATTAAACATAATTTCAATGGCAGCAGTAAAATTCAGTCGATTCGTCCCACAAGCTATTTTCTTATGTAGTTTATTGAGTTTGAACTGCAAATTCTCAACATCTCTATAATTTACAATGAATTTTGTCAATTTCTTGAATGTGACAAGAACAAACTGCTATGATGTTCCATTCATTTTTCTTCTAAATCATTTCTAAGTAATTGTGTTTCTGTTACAGATCGATTCCTGCAACGGCTTCTATTGCGAAAACTTCCAACCGAACAAGTCCTATAATCCCAAAATGTTTACTGAATGTCTGATAAACTGTTAATTATACATTCCTCCATTTGATTATATCCTTTATTTGTCTTATATATTTGCTTCAGGTCTACATTATTTGGTGGCCCATATATTCACAGACCTGCTGAAGACTTGGCTTTCTCAGTGGCCAGGTTTGTCCAAAATAATGGTTCATATTTGATATTTCAACTATTACATGGTAAGTATATTTCCCTTTCCGATTTTAATTTGTTCTCGTTATTTTGGAAGAGATAGTTAAGGTGTTTGCATGTATGAAAATCTCACATTTTATCACTTATTTGTTATCCAGTACCATGAAGGAACCAATTTTGGTCGAACATCGGCTGCTCGTTTCATTGCCACCAGCTATGATTTCGGTTCTCCATTAGATGAATACGGTAAAGCCTGAAAATTGATCTGACTTATGCTATTGTGGCTCATGCATAACATATATGTAATTCTTTAATCATACAATGAGCTAGGACTTCCACACGAGACGAAATGGGGACATTTGAGAGATTTTCACAAAGCAATTAAGCAATGTGAACCAGCTATAGCTTCATCATATCCCACAGTCACATGGCCTGCTAAAAATCAAGAGGTAAATTTAATCCGAATGTACATACATATATACTGCACTATTGCATCTAAACAATCTATGTATAGTACTATACTACTAACTTTGCCTCATTGGACATCCTCTGGTTCATGTCATCAGATCAAAGTCCGGGGATTGTGCCGCATTTCTCTCCAATTTAGACTCTACATCTTGGACGAAATTAACATTTCAAAATGTGCAATATGATTTGCTACCTTGGTCTATCAGCATTCTGCCCGATTGCAGAACTGAAGTTTACAACACTGCTAAAGTAAGGAAAACCTTTCTTTACCGATAAAATAAATTTCTAAATGTTGTGTACATTAATTTGTTTGTCTCTTCTTTCCCTCAAAAATGTACATATTAATTTGTGGCATAGATTTTAATGTCTGTAATTTGGTTGCAGGTGAGGCCAAGAGGCTTAAAGAGAAAGATGCTACCTGTAATTGGTAAGTTATCTTGGCAGTTGTATAGTGAACCGATTCCTTCTGATTACGACAAAGACACATTTGAAAAGCAAGGTTTGTGGGAGCAAGTATATCTTACCGGAGACTCCTCGGATTATTTATGGTACCTCACTCGGTAAGTCTATCATCGATAATCATAGCTAACGATACTTCCTGCAAATTTGCTAGTTTAGGCCAAGGTCATTAATTGTGATTATTTAACGAAGTGAGAGGCCGGGGGTCGGGGAAAAGAGTCGAGTCGATCAGGCTCGACGATCGCCCCAGTCGATGAGGGTGATCCTAGGCTGTTTTTTTCCGCGGAGTGAATATAAGTTCTGGTGAAGGGTTTCTGATAAGTGGAAAATGGCCTCATCGCACAGTTATGTCAGCTGGCCATGTCTTACACATTTTTATCAACGACATGCTATCAGGTGATTGGACCTTCGTGTTCTAGAAAGTCCTATTGCCCTTGTGCTATCAATACGTCTGAATGTGCCTTTTTTTTCGTTCTGAGATAGGAACTGTGTATGGGAACGTGGATAATCCAGAGGTGACATACAACGGTTACGTGAAATTAAGAGCTGGCATCAACAAAATCTCTTTACTTAGTGTTGCTGTGGGTCTACGGGTAAAGTTTACCCTTTCTCACCTCTCTTTCTTCTGCATTAGTTCTATTATATATGTGATCGAAAAGTTAAGCTTGTACCATATCGATTGTTTTAAGAATGTTGGCGTGCTCAATGATGTGCACTTGGAAAGCGGGAGTTCTTGGTCCTGTCACTCTAAAAGGTCTCAATGAGGGGACAAAAGATTTGACCAAGCAAAAGTGGTGACACAAAGTATGCACCATGCTTCCTGTCCACTTTATTACCCTTTTCTTAGTTGCATTTTAGTAGCAAAGATAATACTTTGACTGACATTTTATGAAATGTACATGGATAGATTGGTCTGAAAGGCGAATCATCGAATCTAGGTACTGGAAATTCTTCGGTTAAGTGGGCTAAGGGGTCATACTTGGCTCAAAAGCGACCTCTAACGTGGTACAAGGTGAACCAACATGTTTTCTACAAACTTAAGACTTTTTATAACTCCAATAGAAGATCAACTTAATCTCACTTACACTTTCGAAATTGTCGCAATTCAGACTACATTTAATGCACCAGAGGGGAACGATCCGTTAGCGATAGATATGTTCAGCATGGGGAAAGGCGAAATATGGATAAACGGTGAAAGCATAGGCAGACACTGGGCTGGTTATATAGCAAAAGGCAATTGTAGACTGTAATTATGCTGGTGAATTCAATGGGCACCAATGCCAGACTGGTTGTGGACAGCCCTCTCAAAGATGGTTAGTCATGTTTTCTTGCTTACTCTACGGTATCATGTAATCTTTACAGAAAATATATAATGAAACTGTAAATCTCAGGTATCATATGGCACGCTCATGGATTAAACCAAGCGGGAATACATTAGTTGTGTTTGAAGAATGGGGAGGTGAGCCGAATAGAATTTCTCTGGACAAAAGAACCGCGTAATGAAGTGTACAGAAGAAATCAGTTTTTCTCTATTTTTTGAATAGTTGCTCATTGATTTTGGGGCTGAAAAATTGTATAGTTAGTCTATTCGACAATATCTATTATATTCTCTTTCTTAGGAAAAACGTGTTTGGGGTGATGTTTGTGAAATGGTCCTAGTCGAAGCAAAAATTGAATTATTTTTCCTTGAGATAAGACGACCCCGAACTCTCTATTTATGGGATATGTCAAGGTTCCTCTTGATACAATGACTATATTCTTGACGTAGTAGCACTACAAACTTCGAGAAACCACCAACAAAATTTAGTTTTGAACTCTCTTTTATGAAAGAAAAATAATGCTCAAAAACATTAATGAGAAGACTAAAATATGAAAAAAGTAGAAAAGTCTGTGTATGGATGAGAGAAAAGTTCAAAATATGGGGGTCTATTTATATATGTTGGAAGTTTTCTCCAAAAGTCACAGCAGAATGAATTTTGCTGCGAACAGGTATAACACATTTGTTGCACTCGAACACGTGTCCTCTACCGCATGGAGACAACATTGAATCACTTGCATCGTACCCACACGATTGTGGCCACTGATTTCTAAATACGTTCGTTCGCCTATCGCCAAGTGGCACATCCAGACCCGTTGTTACAATTCAAGTCACACCACTTGTCGAAATATTACTATAAAGAAAATAAATAAAGTTAAAAAAAATTGTATAAAAGGATATACACTGGTTGAGTCAAAACAAAGACTCACCCGTGCCCACTGCCCACGACCCAGCTCTAGCCTGATAAGATTCGGATCAGGACGGGCGAGAGGGCAACGTGAGCGCGTGTAGGGTCCTTTGGAGTGATTCTACGAGCATGTAGATCTTCTTGCTTCCATCAAAATTGGGTGTCCCATTGGCCCTAAACATAAATCCACACTTGGGCAAAATTAAGTGATATCCACAAGTTTATTTTTCCTATGTGGAACAACCCAATCTTGTTTTTTCATATACCCACATAAATTCCCACATTACAAATAAGTTTGTGACTCACTTTGAACATTAATTGTTCGTTAATCCCGAAGTTGATCTAACATGAGAACTGTCATATGTAGTAAGCTTCTAAAATATTATCTCAACATAATGAGACTGCAACAAAACAAGCCCATCCAATGTGTTACTGATCTTAATCCGTAATGTGACATCTGCTATGCACGTATCTTTCATGATTTTTATCCATAATTAACAAGTCATCTACATATAGATAGATAATTACACATGTAACAGGGGTGTGACACTCGAGTTTTTCTTTTATGAATTTGGTACAGATATTATTCATTTATCAATAGTATAACTGTACTGCACACTTTTCATGTTGTCAGGGGCGGATCCAGGGGACAGGCCCCCCCGAGACTTAAAATTTTTGATGTCAGGTTTATATATATATATATAAATGTTTTGGCCCCTCCAATAATATAGAATAAAGTTGTTTCTCTAGCACAGTTGGCGTTGTTGGGCCATATAAGAACTGACACATTCGAGGAGTTCTGGGGTTCGATTCATGTGGCTCCTCTCTATGTTCTCTTTTTGAGCCATGTTTTCTTTTTATTTACTTGGATATCTATTTTAAATGAAAAACTACTTGTTTTGAATTAAAAAAGCACTTATAAAATTGAAAATAGAAGACATAATTTTTTCTAATTTACATATTTGTTTTCAATTAAAAAAATACTTACTTTGAATTAAAATAGTAAGAGAATGAGAAGAGGTAGTTAGTTAAATTGTTAACTACTCCACTATTCATTTTTTAAATTTCTCTCATATACTTATTAAGATTAAAATTAGAATTAACAATGTTTAGTTTTAATAGTTGTTATTTTTATGTTTTTTCTTAAAAAAAATAGCATTATAATATTGTTGAAACTTTGTGGTTGAATTAGCTTTTATTTCTTTGGTTCAAAGTAATTTTCTTGATTCGTTTAAATATACCTTGATTTGTAAAGTGCAAAACTTTATTTTTTTAAACTATTTACTTGTATTTAGAAATAAAATGGGCAAAGTCATTACATTTTTTTAGTATATATTTTTATATGTATTTTCTTATTTAATCATAATCAACTTGATATGTAGTGTATTATAAATGAATATGAAAAAAGAATGCCATATACAATTTTGATAGGCTTTTTCAAAAATTTCTTGTATATTGTCAACTACTTTATGTTTTATTAAAGGCCAAATATTTATATGTGATCATTGTTATTTTATTAAAAAAAAATGAATATTTACGTACAAGTTTTGATAAAAAAAGATTAATAGTGGAAATTCGCCCCCCCCCCCCAACGTTTCATTCCTGGATCCGTCCCGGCATGTGGGGTTTTCTAGTTTATATTCTTATGTGCTATAACCGAACTCTAAAAGACTCATCATGATTTCTCATCCTTTGGAGTTTATTGGATCTGTGTTATGTCTATATAGATCTTACTTAACACCCACTGATTTAGTAGATGATGAAAGCGCATCAATTACGTATACCATGTTCTAGTCGAACTCAAGACAAGTTAAGCGAACTTCAAGGGCTCAATTGCAAAATAGGAAATATTTGTTTGATTATCTCCATTCCCAGATCATTAGTTGACAACTAAGCCTTTGTACTTCAGAGTTTAGTACAAGTAAAGTACACCTATACATTGAATGGCAAAAAACAACTCATGTTTCCACATACAAATTGTTCATGGGCAATTTCCTTTCAGTTTCGGTTTGGGTAGACAAATGATGGCCAAAATTTGATTCTTTAGCTCAACTTCATCCTAAGAGGATAAGGAATGACTATATGGAGCCAGGTTTGGTAATTATCTCTCTAGTATTTCAGAATCGAACCTGAAATCTATACTTTTTGTGCTGTTTTTGCATTTCCTGAATTTCTCTTCATTTTATTTTAATCAGAAACCATGCTTCTGGTAGTCTTATTATACATGCAATCATACCATTGGAAAGCTCCATTAGTTTAGATGATCTTAATGGTGAGTTTGGATGGATTTTGTTAAGGAAATAACCCAGAATTGGTAGGCAAAGCATCACAGCCACTGCCCTGTTTTTAAATCAGAAATGGTCTGTCATTTTATTTTGGCATGAAATGTTTCTTTTATGGTCAAATTGTTTAAAAAAGACCACTATTAGAAATATAATTAAGTTTACACACATTTAGTGGTGGAGTTTGTTGAATCACGCTTGGTTAAATGTCCAGAAATAACCATGGAAATATCATTGACAGTACCTCTTCTCCAATTTCAGAAATGTTCATTCGATTTTGTAGCCCATAAAACATCATTTTCCTATTTTGATTGTACATGAAATACCACCACTAGATGGACCTGTAAGTTTAGATACTAATTGCGGTTGAAATCGCACAAATCCATGCTTAATGTAACGGGAAAAGTGAATTGTTTGTTGGCTGCCAGGAAGTAATCTGAAATTGGCAGTCTCGGGTGTTGCCTTCAAAGACACGATTCATCATATATTTGACCTATTTTGAGATGAGGATTTTAGACAAATCAATATAAGTTCATGGAGAATCAAGGAGTAATAAGTTTTGGTGTTGGATGTGACGTTAAAGGGAGGAAAACAATGGTAATAGCGGAGATGCGTGATGTTCGGTGGAGGTGCACGGTATATCTAATTGAAGTAACATCGTTCCCCGATCAACAATGGAGTTTCATGATTCTGGACTCGACTTTACTCTGCATCATCTTCACTACTAGGTAAACATTGGGTAAGATAGCTTAGCTAAGCCTTTGGTAATTCATGTGAACAATTGAATCGTATTGAAACGGTATTTTCCAAAGACTTGTATTGTGATCATACTAGTGATTACATCCTTATTTGGAATAGGTGCTTGCTTTACGAGACATTTTGGGGAGTCACGGTTGGACATGTTGGTAATGTTGGAGATGGGGACGATCATGATTAGATCGGAAGAGTACTGTGAGTTGCCTCTCAAAATTATAGTTATATGTCTTTCAAAACTGGAAGAAATTTTCATCACGTCATATACATATTTATATATCCATATACTTGCATCATGCTTTGAATACTTCACATGAAAATGTGTTTCAACACTTTCAAATCGAATCATGCACTTATTTTAATTAACTATTTCATGTTGGCAACTGTTAACTGCGTGAATGTTTTCAAAGGCATAATTTGATAGAATAATTTTCCGGACATGTTTGGTGAAAATGATTTCAAGAAAAACATCTTTTCAATGAAATTCTAAAAAAAATTTATTTGCTCGATCCAATATTTTATGGTGAGCTAAAATGCCTCATTGCATCATTCATGATATAAACATTAATTTTTATAGATTTCGTGAAATTACTATATCATTTGCTTCTTGTATCATGATCATACATCGTGACTACATTTAAGTGATATGTGTTACATATTACATGGTTAATTATCGGGTCCAAGTGTCGGGCATGGATAGGGTAGGGTTCGGCTGGTCAAGCATGGGCTTGCGGTCTTAAACGATTCCCGCTATCCACAGCCAAATCCCAACACCTAAAGACAAAGTATTCTGAGGGTGAGTGGGTACTAGATCGTATGGCATACTCCAATCAGGCATCGCGAGCCTTCGTGGGGAGGTATAAGGTGATGGTTTTTCAGCCGCGTGTTAAGGGGTGATAAGGAAGAAACAGCGGGATCCAAAGTGCCATGGGTGAGTCATCAGACACAATGGTATTGCTAATATGGCTCCCTCCTGCTTAAGCGTGTCATGTGCATGTTACTTACATTGAACTGTCTGCTATTTAAATGCATGTTTTAAAATGTGAATATCATATCATTCATTGCTCAACTGTTCTTGTGAACGAAAATGTCATTTTAACTCGTGTTTCCAATGATCCTTGAAAAACAAAAACTATTATCATTTTTTCCTCATTAATTTATCATTTTGGGGTCTAAAAGATATTTGAAGAACCTTTCACACATACACTGGCGCTTACTAAGCCTTTACTTGTGTATTTCACTACTTCTTTCCAGTTAAAGGTGACTTGAGCAGTGGGATGGGCTCAGAAGGTCATGAGTGTAGACATGAACAATCTTAGAGGTGACAATTGTAGATTAAGACATGGATAGTAAATTTACTTTATTTGGTTGATGTTGTTAGGGTTGGGAACCTACTAAAAGTTGTTGAGTTGTTTAGAGATTTTGGATTGAACTATTGCTTTGATAGACTCACGCTTTTAGATTTTGGCCCTTTAAGGACTGAATTTGGAGGCGTGACAAGGGGTGCTTTTCATATAGACACATTTTATCACAGTCATTGATCTTAAATTTATTTGACAACATTGTTTAGTAAAATTTCTCGTGTCATTGTTTTGGTTCTTATTTGAGTCCATGGAGTGACTTAGGTCAATTAATCTTTTAACCCTTTCCAAAAGCAAAAACCTCACAGGTTATTTCATATAGATTTCTTCATATAACTCACCATTAAAAGTAGCAGTCATAACTTCAATTTGATGAATCTCAAGACCATGCAATTTTGAGGAAGTTATCCTTGTCACTGGTGAATAAATGTCAAACCTTATATTTTCTTTTAAAAAATTGTTTGCAACCCAACTCACAGGTCTAATTTTACATGATTGGTTATACTTCACTATTTATAGTCTCTTGCAAGAGCGGCGCACCTGGACAAGACAATACTTCCTTGATTGTCCTCGGTTCTTTTTCTGACATACATATATTAGAAAATTCAAACTAAAATATTTAGGTTATGTTTGCTTGTATTTTCATTTCCCTTTTCCCATTTTCATTTTCATCTGAAAATAAAAATACACACTTTACGCTATTTTTAACTGAAAATATTTTCATTCTCCTTTTCACATTTATGTTCCCAATAAATTCAATCATTATTTCAAAATCACATTTCACATCACTTTTTTCTCACTTTCTTTTTATCAATTTTCTCTCCCTCTTATATCTACTTTTTTTAACCCTTATCTATCATCTAATCATTACTTTTCAATCATTTCACACATCACCAATCACAAATTTCAACAATTTTTAAAAACACAACCGAACACACCTACTTTTCTCACTTTTTTTCACACGAAAATAAAAAAACTCATTCTCCCATATATTTTTGAAAATAATTTGAAAACACATCCAAACAAAGCCTTAGGTATTTGCCCTTTTTCTCCGTCATTGTTCTACATCGATAATATCAATCATTAATGTGAGTTGTGGCCTATTATGTTGCCAAAAATATAATAATATAGCAAGAAGAACAAATGAAAGAAGTTGAATTAGATAATGTTAAGGCTACACTTCGGGGAGATTTCTTTTTCGTTTTTTGATACTACGAAGAACACATTCATAAGGAAGTGAAAACTAATATGATAACACCCTTTTTTGGGTCTGTTTTGGCTTTTCCTCTTCCTGAGCTCATTCAGGATTATGTTAATTTCTTATATTGTTGAAGAAGTTGCAGAATTTCCAAAATGTCCATCTGGTACTGTATTGCCAGGGACATCTAAGATTCAAATACTACGCATACATGGAGTCAATGAGAATGCTTCCACTATTAGTCAAGTTTTTTAGAATGGGTAAAAGGATAAATACATAGATAACGACCTTCGCTCTAGATAATTCAAGAAATCTGTAGCCAAATGTATGCTGCATCAATCTAACATATGTAGTTTTCTAAACAGTTCTGTTATATTAAGTCGAGGAAACAATATAGCAATCCATAGTCTGTACGTAGATGCATATACAATATCTATATTGATAAGTGGAGAATGATATGACTGTACATTTTTTCACCCCCCGTAATCAATCACCACTAATTTGCAGTATACAAGTATTTCTTCTGTACTTATAAGCATGACATATCTAGTGTTTCTTTATTCAATAGCTATTTATCAAATAGAGCAATTGATGCCTTCTGCACATTTCATTACGCCGTTCTTCTAGCCAGAGAAATTTTAGTTGGATCACCGCCCCATTCTTCGAACACGACCAACAAATTCCCACTTGGTTTCACCCAAGAACGCGGTATGTGATACCATCTTTGTGAGGGCTGACCGCAATCAGTTTGGCATTTCTTCTCTGTGAAAGTGCCTGCATAATTGCACCCACCACAGCTGCCTTTTGCTATATATCCAGGCCAGTGTCTACCTATGCTTTCTCCGTTTATCCATATTTCGCCCTTTCCCATGCTCAGCATGTCTAGCGCCAGTGGGTCGTTCCCTTCTGGTGCATTGAATGTTGTCTGGAAAACCAAAAGAAACAGAGTAAAACAGATTAAGGTTGTGTAAAAATGCAAGGTAGATTAAGATAAGGGTAAATTATAGACACCCCTATCAATACAAACATATTATAATCTTACCCACTTGATAGTGAAAAAAAGATTACAATCTCACCCCTTTTATTTGAGTGATTAGGATGTGACACAGGGTGTATTGGTAATTTGTAAAACCGCAAGGGACTCGTGGTAACAAAGGAAGGCGTATGCATGTAATTGTCCTTTAAAATGAATCTCTCGATGGAGTACTAAACCAAAAATCATAGGTTTATCGAAGATGAGTTTACCTTGTACCACGTGAGAGGTTGCTTTTGAGCCAAGAGGGATCCCTTAACCCATTCAATGGAAGAGCTTCCTGTGATGGTATCAAGTTTGAGTGATTCGCCTTTCAGACCAACCTATCACAATGTACATCAGATAAAACGTTAATGGAATTGAGAAAATGGTTATAAATTGGTAAGCATTGTAGCAAGCATGGCACAAACCTTGTATGACCAAGTCTGCTTTGTCAAGTCTCTTGTCCCCTCGTTGACGCCCTTTAGAGTGATAGGACCAAGAACTCCCGTATTCCACCTTTCGAAATGTAAGCCAACATTCTGAGAAGGATCAAAGAATAATTGAATGAGATAGAAGATTAAACTTATTTAATATGACACTATAATGCAAAAGTAGAGAAGCGAAAAGGAAAACTAACCGGTAAACCCACAGCTACACTAAGTAGAGAGATTTTGTTAACGCCGGCTCTTAAATTCACGTTGCCATTATATGTCAGTTTTGTATTATCCAGACTCCCGTACACAGTTCCTATCATAGAGAAAAGAAACACATTGAGAAAAAATTAATAGGACTATGAAGAAAATGCATTCGGTCATAAGCAAATGAGGTGTTAGATTTTTACTAAAAACCTGATAATTGGCCATTGATAAAAACATGCAAGGAATGCCCTGCTGACATAACTGTGAGAAGAGGCCACTTTCCACTCTTTAAAAATCCTTCGTTAGAACCTATATTTACTCTGTAATAACCCGCAAGTTATTAAAAAGAATATCAAGAAAATTAGCGTTAATGATTGTAATATTTGACTAAAAAATAGAAAAATTGCTATGATAACTGGCAATACTTACTGAGTGAGGTACCACAAATAATCGGAGTTGTCTCTGGTGACATTTATTTGCTCCCATAAACCTTGCATTGTAAGCGTATCACTGTCATCAGCAGAAGGAGTCTCTTCGTTATACGACTGCCAAGATAATCCACCATCCACACCTATCATCTTCGCTTTTGAGCCTTTGGAGCTAATCTGCAACCAAACCATACAAATTAAAATCCATTCTAGAAAATAAATTACTTCTATATGTAAAAAATTTCGGGGAAAGAATAGACTCTTTTTCAATATCAATTTCATTTTCATGAAGAAAAAAAAAAAGAGTTTCACACAAAGGAGACACTAGTAAAACATAATAAACATTATTTCCTTACTCTCGCAGTGTTGTAAACTTCAGTTTTGCAGTCAGGCAGAATGCTGATAGACCAAGGAGGCAAATTATATTGCACGTTTTGAAAGGTCAGTTTTGAAGAATACGTAGGGTCAAAGTTGGAAAGAAACGCAGAACAATCCCCTGATTTGATCTGAAGACATGAACCTAGATAGAGAGAGCAATGTTAGTTTGGATGCAATCGTGCTATCTATATATGTGTGTGTGTGTGTGCACGCGCTCGCGCGTACATCCAGATTTGAGATGGTATTGTTTAGATTACCTCTTGATTTTTACCAGGCCATGTTACTATGGGATATGATGAAGCTAAAGCCGCTTCAGATTGCTTAATTGCTTTGTGTAAGTCTCTCAAATGCGCCCATTTCGTCTCATGTGGAAGTCCTAATACAGAGCAAATCAGTTTACAATAGTAGTAGATGTATTCTTCATTGTCAACATTGCTAAACATACTAAGAAAGCCGATGTAGTGAAATATAATAAGATAAACTGATTTATAGACATTACCATATTCATCTAATGGAGCATCATAGTCATAACTGGTGGCAATAAAAAGACCAGATGCAGTTCGACCGAAGTTGGTTCCACCATGATACTAGAGGTGAAAAAGTTATAAAATATAAGATTTTCTAATATGCAAATACTAGGGAGTTCTTCAAAAATAGTGAAAGCAAATTGAAATTGTAAACAAAAATATACTTACCATGTAATAATTGAAAAATGAACCGTTATTTTGAACAAACCTGGCCACTGAAAAAGCCAAGTCTTCAGCTGGTCTGTGAGGAATCGGGCCACCAAATTGTGTGTACCTGAAGCATGTATATGGATATCTTCTGATTGAGATTATATGGAAAAAAAAATATTTACTAGAACTAGAAATTTATTTGAGAGAAGCTCGAAAAAACAAAGCACAAGAGAGAAGCTTAGGAAAAAATGCAGCTATTTACCAGCCAGTCCAAACTTCAGTCCACATCTTGGGTTTATAGGGCTTGTTAGGACGGAAACCTTCGCAATAGAAACCATTGCAAGTATCTATCTGCAATAGTAACATAATTTATTAGCAAACTCAATAAAAACATCACAATAAAACTTGTTCTAGTAACCTTCAAGAAATTGACAATTGAAAATTTGTGTTTTCAATGTTGGAGAGACAAATTTTGTCCACTGATGTCCAAAATCTAAAGATCCAAACTCAAGAAAATATATAAGATAAACTTATATAATATGCTCCGGGCCATATTAACTTATATTGCAATAATTCGAATTAAATAACATTAACGATCAATATCATAAAAAATGGTCAATTACTACCGAACAAAATTTTAAAAAAATATTGGCACATCAAATGAAGGTAATAGTACAAAAACAAAAATAAGAAAGTTAAATATATTAAATTAAAAACATCGGAAATATAGGAATTTCCTACAATGGGATCGGGGGCGGTTTCTTGTTTGCACATGATCCACGGTACACCAGTATCAAGTCCGACTGCCATTTTAGCTACCCAAGCTGAGTAAGCTTTACCAGGAGCACCAATTTCCCACTCCACCGGTCCATATTCATTTTCTATCTGCAATATTTCATTCATATAATCGATTTAAGCAAAAAAAATAAAAATAATTGCCAAGTTATGAATGAAAAGAAAATCAATGACAAGCAAAGCACACTCTTTGAACCTGTGACATAATAATAGGTCCTCCCTGAGGCTCAAACAATTTTTCAGACTTCATCATGTTCACTATCTTTTCCACAAATCCTTGCATTGCCACCTTTAACATGTTAATACCAAATATAATCAGATGAAAATAATTACGATATAATTCGAGTCGACAAACTCAATCAAAGTGGCAAACCTTGAAGGGTTGATTGTCAGTTCTGAATTCAATCCCAGGTACATATTTTAGCCAAACAGGGAATCCCCTGCATCATCAAAACAGAGGATACAAAAACAGAGCATTTAAAATTGAATACCCTTCTTTTGTCTATGTATAAAAAATTCAACAGCTTAGCAACTAAACACTTTAATTTGTAGAAACTTCCCTCAAATTGCAACCAATATACTATCATTTTCCAACTTAATCAAATTATTTAAGAAACAAACAAACATATATATATATATAGTTGTGTATTACCCAAAGTTCCATTCTGCACAAACAAAAGGCCCAATGCGGAGGTGAACATATAGGCCGGCCTGCTGTGCCAATTTGATGAACTTGACAAGATCAAACCGTCCCTCAAAATTATACTGCACAAATAAGACAAAAATATATTGAATATTTGGTTAGAAAAAAACAAATAGAATAGACAAACACTAAATATGAAAAGTTTATTGCATTACTTTTCCAGGAGATGGCTCATGCCCATTCCAAAACACATAAGTCTGTATAACATCTAAGCCTCCATCTTTTGCCTTTTGTATAAGATCAGGCCACATCTACATATATCCAAGAAAAACCAAATAAATTTGCACATCAGTCAATAAAGGTAAAAATAATATATATATATATATATATATATATATATATAATTATATTGGAAAGGGTACCTCAGGAGTGCTTCTTGGATAATGAATAGAACCAGAAATGAGAATTCTTCTCTTCCCATTAATGATGAAGGCTTTATCATCATATGAAACAGTGGCTTTTACTGAAGCACATGTTAATGATAACATTAATGCTATCAACACCAAAATGTTGATTCTCCTCATTGAACCCATCACTAATTCAGAGTCTCAAAACTGTATATTTATATATATGTGTATATGTCTGTGTATATACATATGGGGAAGGAGGGTTCTTTGTTTTCTGTTCTTCAAAGCACCTTTTATTTCAAAAAAAAAAAGAGAAGAGAAGTTTCCCTCTTTGTTTTGTATATTTGTTCGCTGAATGGAGCTGTTTCTCTTGTGAATGTATAAAGAAGAAAAAGAGCTATTGATAATTGTGCATGAGAAAATGGGGAAGTTCCAACTGCTTTATAAAGAATGCAATGAGGGCAAATTAACTATAAAAATAAAAAATAAAAAAATAGGACAAATTTATGTTACACTAACTACAATGGTCCAATGTGTCTCTCGCGCATTAAAATATTAAAATGTATTGTGTATAATTTTCACACATACTTATATATAAGATATAAATTTAAAATATACAATTGAATTATTAAACTAGATTTGATATAGAATTACAGGTGAAATGAAAGGGGTTACAGTTACAGTTAGAGTCAGAGTGGGGGCCCTTTGGTGGGGGTAGTAGATATATGGGTTCACAATTTCTGACACGGAACTCAATCTAATCCATTATGTAATCCAACTCATTTTCGATCTTTCATCTGAAATTTTTTCTTACCTCAATTTTGGTGAAAAAGTTACAAAGACTTGAAAATGAAATTACTTTACTCACTCAAAAAGAAAGGCATTGGCATCCTTGATGCTTCCATTTTAACAAAGTCATCTTTCTGTATTTATTTGATGGTTTTCACGATTTTTCACTTTATTCTTGCTTCTTCTTTTTTTAAAGTATTTGCAACTATCCAGATACAAATATGTGAATGTATGTTTACATTAAATGCATTTATTCTTGTCAATATTAATATGGAGAAAACACTTTTTCTTTTTTTATGGAATTGGTTATATACATATATATGTATCATCCCTTATTTTATTTTAGTTTTAGTTTTTCACGGTTGTCCTGACTCTATGGGTCAGCCTAATGTTGTTCGAGCCCGGAACATCCACATGAAACGTGGGGTTAGCTCTCCCAATGAAAATTCTTTCCATATTCAGAGCTCGAACCCGAAACCTCTGGTTAAGAAAATTGAGACATATACCACTTCAGCCAACTCTTGTTGATATATATCATCTATTATGACATATCAGGTTATCAACCACTGATTAATAATCATCGTGGTTTCCTCAACAAAGAAAAAAAAAACTACAGATTTATACTCAGTACCAAGTAACAATAATTACTCAATTGTTTTAATTACTACCAAGTACACAAATATAAAAAATCCACACATAATTGTGTTTCAACCATAAGATCTCTCAATTTCAGTATGTCAATCTTACTCGTGGACAAAATATCATTTGGCAATAAAGTCTCGCTATCGGCTATTCATTAGTTGATTTTCAAAAAAAAAAAAATATGATTCAATAATAACTTTAATTAGATCAAGATTCAAAATCTAAATATTTTAGAGTTTCGTGCATCGTATAATATATATACATGGGTTAGTATAGTGTATTTGGCGCATCCTACTGACAAATTAAGAACACATAAATATATGGAATAAAAGCATTCTAATATTATTTAATTTTGGAATGACCTTTACACCAAACACCATCCAATTAATTGGTGGTTTAAAATGTTTGAATTTTCAAGAAAGAAGATGTAGTTAATATAAAGTCAATTTTTTCAAGCAAGTTGGGTACCCTCCCAACAGATGTCATTAATGCGAAGAAAGCTTTGGAATGCTTAATTTTGATAATTTAAGCACAAGCTTTCAATTGGTCACGCTAGTACTCGTAGTAGGCCACGTTCGCCCATAATTAACAACCTTGAGGGTACGGTCATCAGATTGTATTTATTGAAAATTATGGAACTATAAGTCTATAAGGTTACGACATTTTGATTTAGGTAGATATGTGGCAGTTAAACATAATGTTTGTATTTATTTTCATTTTAAGATTGTGATAACATTTCTTGAAAATAGTTTTAAAATGTTTCATTGGAGAATATATTAAACGGATAGTTACGGAAATACCCCCTCTATCTTCTAATGTGTAGATACAAAAAAATCCTCATATTTTTGAAATTACTAACGCCCCTTACAGGACACTAATTGTAAGGTTTTTAGGGTTAAATTATAAGAATTTTTATATACAGGATGTGATAACTGTAAGAAATGACATATATGAGGGGGTCTTTATGTAATTTTTAAAAACATGATAAAGTAGTTGAGTAATTAAAAATTAGGGAAAATACACACGGACCCTCTTACTTATTGTGTCATTACCAAAACTCTTTCACTTATTAAAAATTACCAATACACCCCCTCAAGTGATCTATTTGTAAAGTTTATAGGGATAAATTTGTAAAAATTGTTAAGCACATAGGGGGTGTAATTGTAAAAAAAATTTAACATAAAGGGGAGTATTGGTAATTTTCAATAAGTGAGGGGGTTTGTGTATAATTTTCCCTAAAAATTATAAAGTGGAGGTTGGTGTAATTTTCCGTATATTGAAACCAAAAATGTGTTTGGATTAATGAGCTTTAAATCTGCTCCCTTGAGTTGACATATTCATGTGACATTTCATTTGTCAAAAGAATGTGTTTGCCTGTTTGGACTTTGGTTCTGATTTTCAAATGCAGAATATATTGTTATCGACAATGGAATTTTATTTTCTAAAAAATAGAGCATATTAATGCGAATGTGAAGCCTGATATAAATGATTAAAAAGGTTAAAGAGGAGTCAGTAGTGAAGTTAATGAGAAGACGACAGGGGAGAGGCTAGCCTCAGTGACCGTCTAGAAGGTCACGACTTTGGCGAGCAGGAAGCTCAAGACCGCCCGCGAACAAGAGGAAGGTCGCGGCCTTACGTCGTGTTTGTTTCCAAACACGTATCTCAGAAGTTTTGTTGGCTAGTTTAGACGGTTATTTACTAGGAGTCTGATTCTTTGTGTAATAAGTCTTCAGCTCTATATGTAGATATTATTACATTATAATATGTACGCTTAATGTTATTAATTGTCCCACTACTTCAGTGTTTGTATCACTTTTATCCTTCAAATTTAAAACGCTATAACCATTCCTCAAATAATTTTAATTGTTTTACAGTGTAGTAGAGTTCAATTTCCGATGACTCTTGGCCTCAATGACATTTTTAAGTGCAAAATGGTCAGTTCTAGCTTTGAATTGCATCTTAGTCCCTGAAATTTTTTACAGTACTCCATTCGTCCCAAAAAGAATATCCACTATTCTACTTTGATCCATCACATAATGTTTGTCATCACTATTAAAATAAATACTTATTGTCTGGTTTGACTATATTACCCTATATTTTAATTGAAGAATATATAATTAATTTATTTTACTATATAACTGCAATCACATTTAAGGGAAAATAGTTTAATACATGGACAGTAGACAACAATCATAAATTAAATTAAAACCATGTCATGCTTTGAAAGATAATGTTATTGTTGTCTTTTATTTTATAGAAAGTGTATTTTTGAAAACAACAGACTTTTGATCATTTTCCTAAGAAAGTCTTAGGAGACATCCTTTTTTAAATGGAGGGAGTATATATTTTAGAAATAAGTTTTATAAATATCAATTTTTTAATTGGAAAAAAATAGTATATTAGAAGTGTGTGTGTGTGTGTCTATATATATATATATATATATATTTATATTCTTAGATTTTATTTTTGATATTTCATTTAACAACATTTTAAACAATAGTATCATATTCAAATTTAGTTCGATTTAATTAGAGAGTTAAATTAAAAATAATTGGTTGATTTTAGATGTTTTTTCTTATTTATTTTTTTACTGAAAATAATTCTTTTGGAGCTTAATATTCTCAAAAGTGAAAAACATAAATTTATATTTAAATCAATCAATTTTTTATTTTGTGTACATAAGAATTCAGGAAAAAAAATCACTCTATTGATTTTAATCTATAAACTCAAGGAATAGTTATTTGAAAAATCAATACCAATGTTGTTCGTATAAGATTTATCGATTGATTTTGTTGGAATTTGTTTATAGGATATAGAGATATATTTTCATGAATATTCTAGATATAAGTTTTTTTCTGAGTTAGTAATTTTTCTTTCGGTTGTCTCCACAATAAAGCGATTTTTTTAAAACTCCTTGCATAAGTTTTTATATCTAAAAAACTTATGAAAAGTTTCTACATGCCAAAAAAATAAAATTCCATCAAATTTTTATTCCGACAAATCCAATCGTTAAAAGTTAGATTAACATCATAGTGACAGAAAAACTGGGGCTTTCTTATAACGATAAAATGACAAAAAAATGCTATATTTGCCACATTTTTTATTCTCTAATTTCTTGGCAATATATATATATATATATATATATAGCATAATTCTCATTTATTCAGTAGAATGACAATTTAATTACTTGAGAACTTGAATAGAAAGAAACGTAAAGCAGTGAAAACCGTTATGAATGCAATGCGTGCAAGAGAGTGCCATCATGATACATTTGAAGCCAAGGGGCTTTCTTTCTTTTGCCTAAAACTCTTTTTTCTCGCACATATGTATCTTCAACAAACAATGTAAGGTTTCCAGTTGCCAATCTCACTCTACTCCAACTACCAACCTAATCCACCAAGCTACCTAAGGAGTCCACTCAACAAGAACTTGGAATTTAATTTTGTAAAATTGTTGCTCTGCGTATTTCTATTTTTTATGTTTATTTTGTGAAAATAATTTTTTTATTTTATTTGTGCATGCACAGATTTTTCTACTCCAAATAGAAATAGAAATTTGTGCATTATGATTTGTGCATATAAATCATAATGGGTTTTTTGTTTTTAAAGAAAGAGAAAAGGGTTTGTTCGATTATCTATATCTGATGTGTCCCACTAATAACAAGGATAATTTGGTAAATAACTTAATTACTTAAAACAATTATGTTGTTAATATTAAATTTTTATAATTAAGTGGGGTAGCTGTAAAAGGGCAAGCACATGGTCCACCAAAAGCTCTATAAATACTCCATTCAGCTCATTTGGGAAAGGCGGGTTCACTTTATCAATAAAAAACACTCTACAATTTACTGAGAGTTTACCCTTTCACTATTGATACATACAATCATATAGAACTACGAATAAGACTTGATCCTACTAAAGTAGGTATGTAGGCAGTTTGATTCAATCTAGTCCAGTCCATAATATTAAAAAGCTCTAGTATGTTGTGAGACAGGTCGAATCCTAACTCTACGTGCACCTCACGTGGCACACATTTTTTCGAGGTCCCCACGTTGACCTCATATCAATTTTGATCCTCTATGGCTCGAGGCACCATGCTTTTAAGGAACTTAATGCCATTTTGGCCACTCGGGGCACCAAGATTTGACCTGGTCTGAAAAATCTAAGTCCTCTCCGGAACGACGAGTTCTTGGATCGAGGTCTCAAAATTCTAACTCTCCTCTGGTACGGCAGATGCCCGGATTGCGGTGTCAAAATTTTAAGTCCCCTCCAGAGCGACGAATTCCCGGATCGAGGTCTCATAATTTTAAGTCCCCTCCGGAACGACGAATGCTCGGATTGAGGTCTTAAGATTCTAAGTCCCCTTCAAAACTCCATGTTTCTAGATGGAGGTCTTACAAGTCAAAGTTACCTCCGTGAAATGACCTTCATAGAAAGCTAATTCTTTTTAATTTAGATACGGAAGACTTATTATCTTCCAAACACTTAAAGAAGACCTTTTGGACTTATTATCTTCCAAACACTTGGGCAGAGATCACCACTTGTTCAAGTCTATTTTTCGACACCACGAGTCATATAATTTTCTACTCCGAATATTTTGCTTACTGTAAGGAACACTCGGGAGTGAGTGACATTATGATGTGCCCCACTAATAGCAAGGGTAATTTGGTAAATAACTAAATTACTTAAAATAATTATGATATTAATATTAACTTATTATAATTAAGTAGGTTAGTTGTAAAGGCTTAGGTCCATGGTCCACCATAGACTTTATAAATACCTGGTCTAGCTCATTTGGAGGGGGGGTCATTTTGACTAATAAAAAACAGAGTTTATCCTTCTACTATTGATATATATGCCCATATAGAAGTACGAATAGGACTTGATTCTATTAAATTAGGTACTTAGGCAGCTTGATTCAATCAAGTGCAGTCTATAATATTGAAAAGCTTTCTAGTCTGTTGTGATACAGGTCAGATCCCAACTCTACGTGCACGTCACGTGGCAGACTTTTCCAAGGTCCTCACATTGACCTCATATCAATTTTGATCCTGCATCAATATCTATATTTATCTATTATATATTTATATACTATCATAAAAGTACGAGTTGTTCCAAATAATTTTTGGAATTTAGAATACCTATTTCTATACTAATGAGTATGTGTTAAAGAGTTCAAAATGGCATACTTAAGTTTTTAGCATTTCTAAGTATTGTTTTAGTTGAAAATAACATTCTGTTGGGGGAAAATCACCAAACGTAGCGGAAAACAGAATTTAAAAAATTTATGGTTTTTCCCCATTAGCCGGATCAATCCCGGGGTTACTTCAGACGTATGTATGAAAGATTAAAACTAACATTACCCGTTGTAACGAAGTGGTTGATTATTTCCACGAATTTGAATTCTTCAATTCTTCGCGATAAATCTTCGGCTGAATTAATCTTGATCCAAGCAGTCCAATTGTTCTGCCTCTAAATCGTCTCGCCGGAAAAACTTGATGGAAAAAATCTCCTCCTTCTTGGTGTGTGAGACCGACGGCTAAAGGTGGCTAGAGGGGGAGGAATTTTTCTTGTGGATTAAGTTAGTGAACTCTCCTCTTAGCTATTGGCTAAAGTGATTTATTTATATCACTTAAGTTATTAACTTGGGCTCAATTTAGCCCGTAATGGGCACCTCTTGGCCGCCCCATATAGGCTTTGGTGCACCAATTGGTTCTCCAATTTGAGCTAGGTCCAATGCACTATTTAATTAATTAATTCAATCCAATTAATTAATCTAATTAAATAATACATGAGTTTAATTAATTTTATTTCTTCTTCAAGAAATAATATATTAATTAAACTATAAATGAATTAATTTATTTCTTCAAATAATTAATTCCATTTATTTAATTTTAAGTATCCAATACTTAAAATATTACCACATGAAATATTCTTATGATTTAATATTTTAATTAATTCCATTTGGTAATATTTTAAAGTATTGGATACTTAAAATTAAATAAATGGAATTAATTCATGTGGATACTATATCTAAAGAGTCACGCTTCAAGAAATAATATATTAATTAATTCCTTTTTAAGCGTGACTCTTTAGATTTATCTATATTTGGCAATGGGAGGATTCCATTGAATATGAGACCCACCTAGCCAGTCAAGTGGTCCATATTTTAATCCAAATAAGATGAAATGATTAGATCATTATTAACCTTTCCTTTGTAAATACCGTGTGAATATAAATTCTTCGTTTCTTTATCCCGATCAAGTGAGAGTCATGATTTTTAGTCAAACTCACTAACTTCATGCTATATTTTATTTATAACAAGCTCAGATCATTTAATGCTTTGGCCAAAGACTTTAGGATCTAGCTTACTTACAAATGCATAGGATAATTCCTCGTTCACTTACGAGGGAACGAATCCCATTTTGGATATCAGTTAAAACTATTACTTGCCCATTAGGTTGCAGTTCGAGGTTGACCCCACCAAAGGGTGAAATGGGTCTAACTACTCTAATGACGAACCTAATGTCACAAGCATATCTTCAACTCGATTTCTCAAGTCTAAAGTTTAGACACACCTATTACAATTAATCAATTCTGTTATTGACTGTCAAAGAGTGAAAACCCATGTGACAGAATTGATGCGAGTCATGTCTGAGTGCCACTATCTCCATCAGTGCACCTATGATATGAGTCCTTCACTATTTCCTAGTGATTGACGAGCACCTTTCTCGTCAAAGATTCATATCATACAAGTCTTCATGATTTCCAACGCCCAATTGGAAATCATTGACTTGCAGACTATTTTAGTACACAAGTATCAAAATCCTCTAGTGCCTTAGAGAGTTTACTCTTGTATTCATGAACTTATAGTTGATTTACAATAAATAAATGCCAATTCGAAAGTAAACAACTTATTGCTTTTTTATTGATAGAAATATAAACAATTACACATTAATAATATCCTTACATTTACTAATTCTCTAGTGGCATTTGAGAACATTAACCCTAACACGTTCAACTTCTTCCTTTATACAAATTTTTTGTCAAGAAGTCACAACTTATCTTCTTAAATCATATTTTATGAAATATTTGAATTTTGAAATAAAATTAGTTTCATACTCCCTCCGTCCCAAAAAGAATGTCCTGTTTGACTTTTCTTAGAAATTATCAAATTTTCATTGTTTCCCAATAGTACCCTTTCCGTAAAACAAAAGACAACTAATAACGTTACCTTCTAAAACATGTCATGCTTTTAATTTGATTTATTGTTATTATTTTCTATCCATGTATAGATTTATCTTCCTTCAATATAATTGTATTTTTATAGTAAAAATGAATTAATTGTATATTTTTCAATTTAAACGGAGGGTAATATAGTCAGATTAAATAATAAATACATACATAAATAGTAAGGGACAAACATTTTGGGACAGACAAAAGTGGAATAGTGGGCATCCTTTTTGGGACGGAGGGAGTATATAATTAGACTTCGAGAGCTTTCCAATAATAAGTCATAAGCATATAAAGCATTTCATATGAACAATGTACAGCCATATAGATAACTGTGAGTTTCTAAAATTTTCTCTTATTTTCTCTCAAATCTCCTATCATATTATGATTATTGGGAATGTCGATAAATTTACCACCAAACAAAAAAATAAAATGTCAATTCTAGGTGCCTTAATGCTATATAAAGAGAAAATAAATCAATTATATATTATAATTGTGATTTACTTTATTTTATTCAATCTTCTCACTTTCTAGTATTTTTATTATTGATGTGCTCCAAAAATGTCTAAGGGCATTACAGTAATAAAACATGACGCCGGCTCAGGCCAGAGCACCACCCGTGGGTTAAAATCTACAAGTAACATACTAGTCAAGCCCAAAAGGGCTGACGATCCGTTAAGAATACCTGGGCTATTTTACTAGTTTAAGGGTTATGTTATTAAGCCTGATGGGCTACTGACAAAGCTAAGTCCACGACCCATAACCCACTACCAGCTACCTATAAATACCTTAGAGGAGCTGGGAAAGGCTCATTATCTACCCCCCCAGCAAAAATTTACTGGTTATTGAGAGTAATCCTACATAAGAACTACGAACTGGCTTGATCCCACATACATCAGGTACGTAGGCAGCTCGATACATCCAAGTGTAGTCTATACATTAGCCAACCCCCAAACCTAGTTTGTCGTGCTTTGGATCGGTTCTACTACTCCACGTGGTCAACAAATGATATTCATTGTCTGACGATTTTTACCATCATCAGATTGGCGCCCTCTATGGGAACCTCGTCCAACCACTGAGCATGCAGACTATAGATCAAGAATGTAATATCAGCGATCAGAGTAATAACAGCAACATGCCAAGTGTGGTATACGCAGGCGATCAGCAGGCACCTTAGGGGACACCAATAATGAATCCCCCCCCCCCCTACAAAGAGGGTAAATGAGATTACTCATCATATGCCCCCTGCGGTAGCCTCCAACTCAGGTAAGCACAACAGTCACATGGAGCCTGAAGCACAAAGCAACACGTTTGGAGCTCGAGATTTGAAAGCCGAATCCCCTCTAAGAACAAAGCTTTAGTGATCTCCGTCACCATCACGGGTTCCCGGGTGTGCAAAGTTCTCTTTGACAATGGGAGCTCTGCGGATCTTATTTTCTTTAACACCTTCACATAGTTGTCCAGTGGAGGAGCCAGAGTCTAAGCGGTGAAAACCCAACTCATCGGCTTCACCGACGAATCGGTAGATGCGCTGGGTGAGGTGACCCTGTCGTTATCTTTGGGTACGCTCCCTAAGCGTGTGACCAAGGACGTGAAGTTTCTAGTTGTTAAAGTCCCCTCCGAGTATAATGTTATACTGGGGAGGCCGAGCTGAAACCTCTTTCAAGCTGTTAAGTTCCCAACCCCCTGTGGAACAGGAGAAATCGTAGGAGACAAACGACTGACTAGATAATACTATTCTAACACCCTTGCTTCACTCAAAAGGAAACGAATTGACTCGGAGCCAGACATTGGGCATGAGTTAATAGAAATATGCATAGTGGCCCAGGTGGAGACCCTCAAGAGCATGTTGGCAAGTTCAACGTCAAGGCTGACATGTATGATGCCAGTGATGCTGCCTACTGTAAGATTTCTTGAACCACCCTTTCTAGAAGGGCACTTAGATGATTAAATCGATTGCCCTCCGATACCATCGCCGGCCTCGAGCAGCCAACCAAGCGTTTCCTCGATCACTTTTTCGTGAACAAAAAGTACCCCAAGACTTCATCTTGCTTATTCACTGTGGTTCAAGAAGATGGTGAATCTTTGAGGGAATACGTACAACGTTTCTCCGACGCGGTGTCTGAAGTACCGCACGTCAACCATGAGTTGCTATCAGGAATAATGCAGAGGAACTTACGCAATAGTAGGTTTAAGAAATTTGTAACTGGGAAGCCCCCATCAACTATGGAGTAGTTGGTGGCCAGAGCTGAAGAATATACAAGAATCGAAGAAACAAAAGGGTAGAGATGGAGTCAAAGGCAACCCCCCGAGGGCGGACTCAGAGATGGAAAACCCCCAGTGAATGGAATAATTATGGTGATCTTGGGAGGCCCAACATGGGGTGACTCCGCGAACTCAAGGAAAGTTTTACTAAGGGCTGCTACCGGACAACATGCCATCAGCTCCCCGCGGGGAGGGCAAGTGAATCAACTGGAGAAAAAGACGCAAACCATAGAGTTTGGACTACAAGATCTAGAAAACAACATCCCATTGGTGAATGATGCCTTAGTGATATCGGCGACCATCCCCAACTTTTGGGTGAAGAAGATTATGGTCGATAGCGGGAGCTTAGCTGACATCATCCTCTACAGTGCTTTCACCCAACTAGGGGTGGACAACACACAACTTTAAATGGTAAACACCCATCACTAGATTCACGGGTAAGATAGTGGAAGCATTAGGAGAGGTGTCTCTACCCATATCTCTGAGTGCATTTTCAGCCTGCTCCATGAAGGCGCTAAAGTTCTTGGTGCTAAAAGCCCCCTCCGCCTACAACGCCATTTTGGGGAGGCCCAGCTTAAACTTGCTTCAAGATGTCATATTCACCTTCCATTTGAAGGTAAAAGTTCCAACCCCCGTAGGAACAGGGGAAGTTGCTGGTAACGTGAAGATAACAAGAGAGTGTTATGCTAACACATCGCAGAAGCCTAAAAGGAAACATGACATGGATCATAGCGACAAGGGAGAACAAGTAGTGATAAACTTAATCTCACTAGAGAAAATTTGCTTGGGGGGCAAGATCAACTCAGACCATACTTGGTCAAAATCCCAGTAGTCAGAGGTCTAAGAAAAAGACACATGCCTCGACATGCCACCCCAAGAAGATAATGCTTATTTCAAAGATACAGCAACCACCGTTGATGGATAAGACTCCAAAGGGATGGTCGCACAGGCAATAGATACCACCGTGGGTACCACTAGCAAGATGACCCCCATTGGAAATATCCCCCAAGCTTGACAAGTTGTCAATCCTTATGAGGCCTTATCAGGCAAAAAATAACAAAAACTATCTTTTTTCCTACATTACTATTGAACAAGTCAAGCGTTGAGTGGGGATGCCCACCAGCACCGACTATTTTTACTTAAGTTCTGAGGTGCCTAAGTGCACCCACACATTTTTATTAAGTGTTGGATGTTTTCGTCGTATGATTGTTAAGACATCAACTTTTATGCAGTTAGATATACTAGGCTTGTTTAAATAACAAGCATTTCGCGTCATACAAAAGAGTATGACATTAACAAAGGGTGATTTAACAACACCCAAAACAAAAGCCCCTCAGAATCATTGCTTCCGACCGAGGCTATTTCAAAATTCCATTACTTAGTTTATTTTGGCTACTAGACGTGTTACCATGATAACTGCTACTAACACTTGGTGCTATTGGCCACTGGCCAAACATATGCTTGAATGCTTATAACACCCTTATTATGTTGATATGTTGACAAAAGATCTTAAATGCATAAGTGTTTCACCCACATGGTGGGGACACAAAAATACCAATACGACCCCTGGGAGCTAATCAAGTTTCCACTTGAGGCGTTATAAAATTACCCGCGACCCCACTAGAGGTCAATATGGGTGGCACCGTGAAAATCCCCCGAGCTGTAAAAGATTCGCATGAGGATGGACCACCCCGTAATCCCTCCTATAACATCGAGAGAGGTTGAGGACCCACGAAAGGTCTCCCCACTCCCAATAAGGTTCTGAAACGAGATTATGCAAAAATAAACAAGTCAGAGGTGACCAAGCCACCACTAATAAGTGTCTGCAAATATCAAAAACCTACGCCACTCACTCAAACAAATATAACAAGGGTTTAAACTAGCCCAACTTATGATCCCTCCAGCATTACCGCGAGGGTATGAGGTTTTAAAAACAACCCCCCCTCCGATATGGAATCTGGACCGAGATCATACTAATACAATCTAAGGTGAAAACTTACCTCATACAAACAAAAGTGAAAACTCACCTCACACAAGCAAAGGTGAAAACTCATCACATACAAATAAGGGCGATGATTCACCTCATACCAGTGTGGCTAGGGCGATATTTCATTTCATGCTCCAAATAATGAACACTAGTAACTATCCAAGCCTCCTAAAATTAAGACAATAGTCACCCTAGTGAAAAGTTGCAAGGTTATAAGCCTCAAATTCACAAGGGTCGGCCAAAACAAATAAGGCCTAGTGCCCACTCCATCATCGACACACTATATGCTAAGCAAAGAACACCCAGTGTTCGAAAGCTTACTTGATAAAAACTTAACTCCCATGTGTCATAGCAACATCCCTTTCTAACTTACTCCTAAATATGTTTCACATATTAAGGAGTAGGGGGCAAGGATGAGAGGAGATGAGGAGATATACATAGACATCTAACTAGTGGCTAGCTAATATTTAAGGCCAGCCAAGGCCAATGGTTTTTTAGCATGAAAAACATGCTAACAAGCGAAGATCAAATATAGTGAAAATGCCCAAGCGGCACTCACCCCTAGCATTCATGAAAACACGCCAATGACACTCTAAGATAGCTAAGTGAAAGGCGAAAAGAGATATTCAATTTCCATGAAACTCCTCCCTCCCGAGCTAACAAAGACTAGAACGAGGATTGCCCACCTGATAATCCATCCAGCAATACCAAGAGAAGTCGAGGCTCCTCAAAGGATCCCCCCTCCCACTAAGGTTCTGGACTAAGATTATACAATTAAAAATAAGTGACGACCAAAGTCACACTAAGAATAAAAGCACGAGAGGCAACCAAAGTCTCCACATAAAAACGTGGCCCCTAGTGTCACAAATCAAACGCCACTTACTCAAAAGGCATAAATAAAGGGTGAAACCAAACTCTAACTTATCCCTCCGCTAGAAAAAGATAACATCTACCCCGTACAATCCTTACTCCATAAGGTGTTAACCATGCAAATACACTAAGGAGTGGGGGGGGGGCAGGGAACTTTATGAGGTGCTAAGTCCACTTGCCAAAATTATCCACCCGCCAAACCTAATCATGGAGATAGGACAAAAGAAACATGCCATGAGCACAATAATTCCACCATGGGCACCCATGGGCATCACACGGCGCTAACAAGTAACGCCACCGCTGACACCCCGATAAAGCTCATGAAGCAATGGGGTTAGGAAAACAAAAGACCTACTCAAACCCTACTAAGGGCCAATGAATAGCTCACAAATGTGTTAAGTCAAAAGCAAGAGTTCTGCTAACATTCGACTGACTAGTAGTTGTACAAGCAAAAAGCGAACGTAGGATAAAATATACGGATACGTACGTAAGGCATATAAAAATTCCACAGGTCGCCCCCGTTAAAGACCCCGGAGGCATTAAGCCGTGGGGCAACACCCCAAAAAGAGGGTGCCTCGCGACACCGCGATGCACAATGCCTCACGGCAGCCGCGGGGGACACGTCTCTCTACGCTAGCCGCGAGGCACTCTCTGCGGATGACGACCCCCATTCCAAATGTGGGGCCTAACGCTCGCCTCTATTTAACCCCTATGTGTGGATATACATCTACCTAGAGGGATAAAAATCTCAATATAAAGTACCCTCCAAGTTGGTGGGTTTAAACAAGCTAGCAAAATGCTAGTGCTTTCAAAACGCTAGTGAGTAACTAGCTAACAAAATGTTAGTGTCTTTTAAGTAAAGATGATAGTAAGTGATGCTCATGGTTAGCAAAACGCCAGAGAGGCTAGGACCCTTGACACTCATAAGATCCTCCTAAAGGCGCATAAAAATGGCTAAGTACCCCACTAGCGCTCATGAAGCCAAAGGGTACATAGCACTCTACTAGCGCTCATGAAGCCAAGAGGTACAAGACATCCCACTAGTGCTCATGAGGCTGCGGGGTACAAAGCACCCCGCTTACCTTCCAAGAACCTAACGGTCGACGAATAAAAAAAAACACATCTTAACCATGAATAGAGCCTGAAAGGCATTCCAATTTATGTCGAAGCCTAATTCGGTGAACCGAGAAACAAAACCCTCAAAGAAGGTAAAACATGTAGGGTTTAACTGGCTGATACAAATGTGATAAAGAGCTAGGATTTCCCCAAAAAGCTTATGGTAGGGAAATGTGAATCTCGAACGAAAATACTCTGAATAAAGGGTCACATGCCCCTCGGGAGGACCTAAGATTCGCCAACTCGGTACAAGCACTAGCAACTCAAAGTCCACCGGGGTGTCCTCAAAAAAAGGTTAAAGTTCGACTTCAGTAATGGTGGAATCACAAGAATCAAAAATGAGAACCTCGTTATCGGGGGATAGAAATCTCCCTACACCTTCAAAGGATGGAAGATTCAATTAACAACAAGTCCAAAATAGACGTTATCTAGGATGATAGCACGCCAACACACAAAGGGACTTAATAAAAAACAAGCAAGGGTCGACCCTACTTCGACGTCAAGACCTTGAGCATACCCCCGGGGGCAAATCGAACCGGGGGGAAAACAAACCCATGTGCCTCGCGGTCACAGCGGGCACCGAGTGCCTCGCACCTCGCATCACCACGGGCACTGAGTCCCTCGCAACCAACGCGACCAGCCGCTACCAGGGCACTCAACCAGCGCGACTAACCGCGAGGCACCGAGTCCTTTGCGACTAGCCATGAGGCACCGAGGTCATCTCTTGGCGCCCCCTCCTCTATTCATCAAGCGACACTCGCCACACCACCGGATACAAACCAACAACCCTTATAAGAATGCTCCTTGAGGGCGGAGAGATCATAGGTTAAATCGGTGGAGAGGTCATATGTTAAATCAATTAAAATGGGGATAGAAGAGCAAGCTATCTCCTAAGCTAAATGACACTGCCTGAGCGGGATTACTTCTACTCCCGGGTATCCCACCGGGAAAATCCAGAAGCGGGGGGCATTATGGTGTGCACCAAAAATGTCTAAGGGCATTACAGTAATAAAACATGACCCCGGCTCAGGCCAGAGCACCACCCATGGGTTAAAATCTGCGGGTAACATACTAGTCAAGCCCAAGAGGGCTGACGACCCTTTAAGAATATCTGGGCTATTTTACTAGTCTAAGGGTTATGTTATTAAGCCTGATTAGCTACTGACAAAGCTAAGCCCACGGCCCATAGCCCACTACTAGCTACCTATAAATACCTTAGAGGAGCTGGGAAAGACTCATTATCTACTCCCCTAGTAAAAATTCACTGGCTATTGAGAGTAACCCCACATAAGAACTACGAACTGACTTGATCCCACATACATCAGGTATGTAGGCAGCTCGATACATCCGAGTGCAGTCTATACATTAGCCAACCCCCAAACCTAATTTGTCGTGCGTGGATCGGTTCCACTACTCCACGTGGTCAACACGTGACATTCACTGTCTGACGATTTTTACCATCATCAATTACATTACAAACTATGTTCATATAAGTAACTAATTAGTGTTATTGTCATAACTAATATTACATAACTACCATAAAATTGTGGTTACTGGTTAGAAGTCAATTTTTAAATTATAAAAATAGATTATAATATTTGCTAAAAATATAATATAATTAACGGGAAACTCTATAGATATCATGTGAAAGAACGAGAAAGAAAGTTATAGTTTAGATCCACTTATTTGCTTCTTACCCCGATTATTTTACTATACAATTAATTTTTTGGAGATTTTTTTCAATAAATTATTGTTCATAATCCAAGTATTCATAATTTGATACAATGAAAAGAAACTTCTAGAACATATTTCCTAGTTCAAGTTGAGTTTAATTAGCTCTAATTATTTGGATATAGTAAAAACGTTAAGCGGGTCCAGTAAAATTAAACAAATTGGCAATAACAACTTACTTGGAACACGAATAGAACTTTTAAGAAATATATTAAAATTGAAAACTAAAATACCATGGTAATAAGAGATCAAGTTAAAAAATTAAAATAATATTATTCGGTTTATTTTGTCGTTAAGTTTCTCAATTTGTGCATTGTATTTTTCAAATGTATAATATGTATTTATATTATAAAATCAAGTTAATCCATAAATAATATAAAACCAATACGACCTCATATTAAGGATTACAATCTTTTAATATTGACCTTTTGCACTGCTCTTAGCTTTTGGTATTTTTCTTTCGTTTTCTCACCAATTATCTTATCTATAAAATGAAAAACAAATATAATACAAGAAAAATTAAAAAGGATAATTTAGATGCTTTGATGCTAAATAAAGAACAAAATAAATAAGGTAACTAATGTAATATAATTGAAATTTTTTACAATATATCTTATTCTATTTAACATGTTTGTGAACTATTATTTCCATAGGAAAAATTATGCCCAAACTCCCTGTACCTAGGCCTAATTATAAATATACCTCAATTTTTTTTAATTACTCTCCCCCATATAGTTTGCAATACTTACACGGCGAAATTTGCCCTAATGAAATTGCAAAAAGTCGAAAAATGCCCTTGATTAAACTATAAAAAAAAAGAAAAGAAAAAAGAAATCAAAACATCAGAAAATTAAAAAAAGTGAAAAATAGAAAAAATAGAAGAAAGAAAAAGAAAAAGAAAAAAAGGAAAACAGCAGGTCTGAACTTCTTCTTCCGACTTCACTGCGTCTTCCACCTCTTCCCCGCCGCCCATCGCCGCCTTGCTCCACCTCTTCGCCCACCGCCCACAATGTCGTCTTCTTCATCGCCACGCTGCCTCGTTTCAAAATGACCAGTTTGATTTGAGTTCTATCAAATCGATTCAATTTGATAAGATCTCGAGTTTTGGGGCGGCAAAAGGAGCAGATGGGGCTCGCATAGGTGTAGACGATGTTCATTGATGCTACGGCGATGTTCGGCGATGCGGGAGCTGACGTCACCGGAGCTATGGGGCGGCAAAAAAATTTTTAGAAATTAGGAAAAATTATTAAAAACCCCCCAAAATAAATTTTTATATCCAAAAAATCTATGATAATATTTTTCAATCTCAAAAACTCACTCTACAAAGTTTTCATTCAAAAAAATCCAAAAATTAAGATTAAGAACTTTTTAAATTAAACTACCCTTCATTTATTAAGTTAAGAATTGATCAATTGATTTTTATTGATTTTTTAAAAAAAAACTAAATTGATAAATTGAATAATTCATGTTTTTCTTTTTAGTATTAAATATTTTAATATAATATATTTGTTATTTTACTATGGTAATTGTCTAAAAATAAATTTGTTAAGAAGATTAAAAATCTGAAAACTTTAAAATTTAAATTATATTTAGTCAATTATCAATATAATATTCCTAAATAAATAAATCTCTATACAAAACTACAATTGATTAAATTTTCAGTCTAGAAGGCTAAGGACAATTAAGTCCATAAATTTATTAACCCTAAATTTTGGGCTTTTTGGAATAAAAAGTTGGTGGAATGAGTTTTTTGGATTGAAATAAATTTTCATGATTTTTTGGATATAAAAATTTATTTTAGGGGGTTTTATGTAATTTTCCCTAAAAATTAACTAACTGAAACGTTTTAAAGAACTTAGAGAAGGAAAAGTGATGCCATAAGAAACGTTTTAATTCATTATTCTTGGTCCAAGAAAGTCACAAACCATCTTCGCGGTGATGAATGAATGCATTAAACTAACAAACAAATAATTGAAATATTGTAATTTGTAACCAAAATTAGGATTTTAATTTTTCACCAAGTTCCTCTAATTTTATCTATTTGTAATCTAACTTTAAAATAGCTAGATAACATTTTGGTGAATGTAGAGCAACAACGAGAAATAATCAACTACTTTCCTTTTTGGATTGGACATGAAAAAGGAAAAAAAAATGAAAAAAAATTATATAATTGAAGCGTTATAAGTTTATATAACACATGAATAAAAGTGCCTTTTCATATTCAGAATAAGTTAAGCCAAATCGTGACTTAAGGAATCACCGAATCAGAGATAGGATCAAAGTAGGATACTTTGCCTCTTAATTTTCTAACGAGGAATTTAAAAAAGTGTTTTGCCATGACTCTTTCATTTAAACTTAAATTTACTACTACTGCGTATACTTTTTTTTTAAGAAAAAAACGGTCTTATATATTATTCAATTGAAAGTTTACAACGTCTAGAACAATACAATTCATATCAACTCAAACGATGTATTAAGAACATCTGAAACACCAACTATCAAGTTCTTGAAAATAACAAATCTTAAGAACTCACAAACGAACACAAGAAAATTCTTGTGCAACTCCTATTCAAGGAGAGATGAAACTCTTATTCGACAGAGAAAGCAAACTCTCATACGAGAGAGAAAATAAAATTATAAACAAAATATCTATAACGCAATATAAAAACTTATGTATCACCCGTTTTCATCTCGTCAGATCTGTCTCTGTCTTATTAGATCCATATCCGTCTCGTCAGATTTGAAGATGTGATGTACAATGTGAACAAGGGTGCTCCAACCCAACCCGCCGACGATGGTGGTGGTAACAGTGGTGATGTAGACGACTGCTTCACTAAATCATCGCCGGCGGAGGAAAATAGAAGAAAAATGAGAGGCTAAGGTTTAGAGAAAAATTGGGTTGGGGGGGGGGGGGGGGGAGGGAGAGAAGTTTTACTACGTATACTTGTTTATAAGCAAATTCAAACATATATCGAGCCATACATGTACAACTATTTAATTCTAGTCTTCTCCATTTTTCCATACATGAATAAAAACAAAAAACAAATACATGAATGACTCCTAATTAATATACCTACTAAATTAATTTATGTATCTAATTAAATATTAAATTTTACTAGAAATGAATCTAGTTTATTTATTAATTTCAACACTCTCTATTAAACTTGATTCATCACTCCAAGAAGTATCAACAACTTTTGAAAAATCTCAAACTTCAAGGATTTGGTGACCTTGCAACTTCACAAATTCTAAGAGTAAGTTTCTTTTTAATCATTGTTCTTAGACCCAATTAAGCAGAAGACCATAATTAAAGGGCATGTTTAGCAGAGGGTGAAAGTTTGGTAGGGGTGTACAATACGATATAAATATGGAGAAAAATATGGGCTAGGTTTTAATTAGTACTTTTGACATGTTTTTGTACTCTGTACTTCTTTCATTTCTAGTGAAATTTTCTCCTCTTTTTTAGTGGATGTAAGCAATTGCCGAATCGCTTAAATTGTTGTGTTTTATAAAAATAAAGAGAGCACGGACCGGCGGGGTTCACGTTTGGTATGTTTTGTTGTCTGAGTCATCCACCTCGACCTCATCCTACTCCACGGTGTTGTTTCAATCGCTCGCTAAGAAACAGAAAAAGAAACCGGTTGAAGAAGGCAGAGGTGTGGTTGTGCAGCCGAGGAGGTGCACCCATTGCGGTGTCACAAAGATTCATAGTGGCATGCTGGTCCGCTCGGTCGAAGACACTCTGTAATGCTTGTGAGGTGAGCTAGGTTCAAGAATACCTACCCGCTTGTATCCCAACATCCTCTAGCGAGCTGCACTCTAACAATTACCGAAAGTTCCGGAGATACGCCGGAAAAGAGAGATGGAAACTTAAATCGCCTGTTTGACTCGGCAAGAAAATAAAATCAATATATTTTGTAAAATTCTGAATATAATAAGAATAAAATAAAATAATTAAAAAAATTAGGTAACATTAAAAAATATATCTTAAACTAATTTTAAATTTAAAAAACATTATTGTGTAAGGGTTACAAAAGATTTTCATTGACAAAAAATTAATTAATTAAAAAATGTTAACAAAACAAAAGAAAATCCAGAAAAAATAAGAAAATAAAAAATTGAAAAAAATAAATAAATAAGAAATAATCAAAAAAATTAGAAAATAAAACAAAGAAAGAAACTAAAATCAATTTTTTTGAATTGTCATAATATTGAGGAATAACTGTAATTTAGTTTCAATTTTATGCATAATTTTGTAATTAAACTTATTTTAGAATTTTAACATTATCTATAGATATATTAACTATACAATTTTTATTTATAATAAACAAAAGAAAAAATGACTTAGATAAAGCTTATTTGAATTACAATTTCCAAAATTTTAAATAAATTCAAAACAAATGGAAAGTATTTGAGTTAAACCCCTAAATTAAAAGTTAACTTCCCCACCACATTCAAAAATCTCCAAATTCAAGGTTAATTTTTCCGTTAAATGATAAATATCCCAAATTCAAATCAATTTTTCCGCCAAACGACATTTCCAGCCAATTTTGAATTTTCCGGTGAAATGTGTACTGAAATTGTCAAATTTCTCGCCGGAGTGTACCAAATTGCCAATATGCCACTTTTATGGTAGCTAGGAAAACACACACAGGGTTCTTTAGTCTACCAACTTTACAATTTTCCCACATAAAAACTATGTCACAATATGCAGTTTGTGAAAAATTCATCACAAGTTATCTTGCTTTTGCTTGTTTCTTCCATTTTAAACTCATACAAAGAATAATACGCACAAATCAAAGCACTTTTTTTTTTATAGTAAAATCAGTCAAAATAAATCAAAATACAATGAATCAAGATTATAAAAGAGTATAAAATCTCGAATTATCACCAAAGACTACACTAACGTCCTATAATAGAAATAACTAACTTTCAAAATCAAACAGTTTGATTAAACAAATTAAGCTCCCTTAGCCACTGGATTGATATGCGTCTTCTTGACAATAATGGAGTATTTATTTGCACTTATCTCAAAGATAATAGGGCACTGTGGCGTTTTAAAGTCAATAATTAAGTTACCAAAGATCACTCCCTTAAACCTTGATCATGACTCGGGCTGTAGCATAATTAAGCTTTGTGATTGTACTTGACTAAACTTATTTTAAAGAGGCATATAAACTTTTGGGGATTGATATTCACACCCCTCTTTTTGATAATCACACTCCACCGAACTTTATATCTTCATTCTTTTACCAATATACCCTTTTATTTATTAAACAATACTTGACTTAATTTATTTGATGGACAAGTAACCTTTCCATCATTATTTGGAATCTAGTATTAAAAACGTGAATAGTTTTTCTAGTAAAATAATATTAAAAAAAAGTTTTTAAAATATATAAATTTAAATTTGTTAACAACTTGGAGACGATCCCATCCAAGTTGTTTTCATCCCTTTCTTTTTATTATTTTTCATTTGGAAAGTTCATGAAAGAAGCGCCTTTTTCATGAATTTTATTTTATTTTCTCAGAATTTGTTAAAAACATCACTATTTTATTTACAATACAAATATAAAATTAATGAAAACTGCACCATTTTCATGAAATTTCCCAAAAAAAAAAAAAAGAAAGTGATGAAAATGGCTTGGATGGTGCCGTCTTCAATTTGTTAAAATTATTTAATTAAATTTATAATATTTTCAAAACTTTTTTTTTATTATTTTAATAATAAAGTCATTCACGTTTTTAATACTAGAATTCCAAATAATAATGGAAAGGCTTATTTATCTATCAAATAAATTAGTCAAGTATTGTTTAGTAAATACAAGGGTATATTGGTAAAAAAATAAAAATGTAAAACTAGGTAGAGTGTGATTATCGAAAGGAGAAGTGTGAATATCAATCCCCAAACTTTTTAGTGCTTGTAAATATTTTTTGAAATTTATGTGGTTTTAGAAAACAAATTAAGATATTCTGATAAGCTTCTTGCAACTGTATCAACCACTTTATAAGAGCTTATAAGCTCATCCAGAAATCTCTAATTCTTAAATTTCATTTTAATCGTCCAAGATTGATTGTTTCCGAGGTTTAAATAATATTTTGTTGTTCAAGTTAAATCACACATCCAATAAATCTTAACTAAAGTTATTGAACTTGATTCTATATTATTTTCTACAATGATACAATCAAGTAAATGATTTATTGCTCAATTATGTTAATCAGCTTGAGTTAGTGATAATAAATAAGCACGTAAAAAAATATGTCACATTTATAGGCATTCTTATAAACGATACAAGTATATATGTGAATTCAAGATAAATATAAGATGACTTACTATTGACAGAAAGAAGTATTAAAATTAATTAATTGAGATGTTCGTAACAAAATATTTTAAGACACCACCGACGGAAAATTCTATGCGAAACCACAGACCTCAGGATGAGATAGTGAGAGTAGGGCTTTATCCAGAATCCTAATTTGATAAGAATATATTAATTATTGAAATAAAGGAGACAATCTTCTAATTTTTTTCGGACAATCTACGTGACAACTTGACATACTATGATTTGGACATTCATTAATGCGGACGTCTATATCCGAGTTCATTAATTATTATATAAGGAAAAGGAAAGACAAATACTCTTTTTATATGGATATTCCTACTTATCCAAAAATTTATTTATTGAGTACGTGACAATAATTTTGTATAATATATTTCGACATATTTACTTCTTTCTTCAAAAACAAAACCATATATGAGTATGTACTGAAAAAAGCTTTCCCATTCAATATGTACCAAAGAGTTAATTGCTTTCATGCTACGTAATTATGAAGTTGATGTTACATATAGACATATATATATATATATATATATATATATATATTGTGGTAATGATAAGAGACTTTAATTGACGAGTTACGTGTGAATTTCTTCCAACAAATTTTTATGTATTTAGCAGGAGGATTGTGGATGAGAATGCCACACAAGACACAATGGGAACATGTAGTTTTGAGTAGTTGTTATATATTCAAATCTGTTGGGTTGGGCCCTTTATTGCCAAACAAACAAGAGACTATTTAAGTAGCCCCTAACTGGATAACAATAACGGTCATGTGTCATCTGTCTAAAACCTTAAATTTAATTTTAGGATAATTTCTTCTACTTTGGCCCCTCAATCAATATCTGAAAATGAGATTACCTCCCCCATCTTTTCATTACATCAACTCGAACCTTCTATTTTTAATTTTTTTTCTATCAACTGATTGGATTTTTTAAGAAACAATCACGATTACTAATTTTACCCTTAAATCTAGTTTTTTTTGGATGAATCGGTTGCATAATACATGATATAAATCTCAAACTACGACAAATTACAACCAAACTAACTATTACAAATATCTAACACTTACTATGAAAGTAGAGAAAAACTCACACGCTATCGGTAGGAGTCGAACCCATCTTGAGGCCTCAATTTTGCCAGTAGAGCTATGCTTAATCGACTCTTAAATTTAGATTTAAGGGCAAAGATTAATTAGGAAAATTGATACCTCCTCCTCCTACCCCATCCTACCAAGACATTTTGACATTAGTAGATAATGTATATTCAATTGATTAATTGTATCAGCATAATTGGCAAAATAATTGAGTAAATATCATCATCATTTTAAATTAAATAACCATATGATTGATTATAATTAAATAACCATATGATTGATTATAATTAAGAAATATGTCGTTTTATTTTTATGGGTGAAACTGCATATTATCCAACTATAAGAAACATTGGTGGTCATTGATATAACACGAATTTTTTTGCCACGTTCATCAACTACAAAATAATGTGTAATTTACCCTACTTTCTTTTAGTTTTTTTCTTTTTGCCGTTACATCAAACACCACTTCCAACTATTTTCTAAAAACACATCCAAATAAACAATAAAAGTCAAGGCTGTGTTTGGTTTTGTTTTGAAGGTTTTTTTTGGTGAAAATTTTGGTGAAAAGGTTTATTGAAAGTTGTGTATTTTGATGAAAATGTGTTTGGTTTTGTGTTTGATTTTATTTTGTTACTTAGCAGGACATAGGCGTCCTAAAATAGAGTGAATAGCTGAAATGTTTTTGTTCAAAAGGATGATTTGGAATTTCTATAATACACATTTTCCAAAAAAAACTCAAAATTTAACCAAAAAATTATAATCATAAGCGAAGTATTCTAAGAAATTGGGCAAGGTGTGGGACCAACCGTTAACTTATTAATTTTGCCAAATCACAATCAAGAAAGTATAATAACTTAATAGGGTCCATAAATGTGGTCCGATTATGAATTAACTAAAGATAATAAAGTACAAATGTTCAATAGTTTGACTTGCTTTTTCAATAACTTTAAAGAGAATGCATGAATCTTAGTGCTTTCTTGTATTATTTAAAACTTATTCTTATTCTTAAGTTACATGTGGTTATCTCTGCGTTTAATCTTCTTCACCTGACTCAGTGATTATGACAACAATATGAATTGAAAACACATCCAAACAAACAGAGCCTAAGACTTTGTTTGATTCAAGAAAATTGTCAGGAAAATAAAAACAAACACACACACAAAAGAGACCATTTTAAATTGTTTGGTTACTAAAAAAAAATGAAACTATATATATATATATATATATAGAGGAGCACTAATTTGAGTCAATGTCTTTTCCTGATCACCAATGGTGATTCACCTTTTGATAAGAAAAATGGTGAGAAAAAAAAATGATTTTCTTGTGGTTTTTTTTTGCATTTCCTTGAACCAAACAGAATGTAAAGTTATTTGGTAAATATAGATCATTTTATCGCCATCTCATAAAATATCAATTTTGTTATGATAAGCACGCACTAATCAAGTAAATTCAATTAACTATATTTATTATTTTTATTTCTTGCCAAAATTAAAAAATACAATAAGATATAAGAACTAAGAACTAAGAGGTGACATATAACATCATTATAAAAAATTAGCATCTCTCATTTTATTTTATTTTTTGGAGTGATTTTGTTAGATATCTGATAGTTCGAGTTCTAATAAATATTCCTTGGCAGTGACAAGGAATCATTTAGTAATTTGCCTGTCTCACCCACTCAACCCATAATTACGACATACTCTAGACTCTCATCAACGCGCGTTTTTTATATAGTCACATTTTTTGGGATCATTCTTTGAAGGTACCGTGATCTTAAGTCTGGGGATGATTCCACCGTTGTCTAAATATATGTTTACATGGGACCCATCATATATATGTATTTATAATGTGGTTCACTCAGGATTTGAGATCCCGAGACTATCAAGAGAGGAAGGAATCTATGTGCGTGAGGAGGTTCTCTAAATCAAAATCATTCTCAATCAGATTTTACATTCAGTTTGATCACCACTATTTCTTTACACAAGACTTACCACTTGTAATAAGCGAAATAGAAATAAAATTTGTTCAACACCATAGCTCGTGCAAATAGTTGTAAAGAATTTACGAGTAAGAGTGGAGATAGTTTTTAGTAGGGAAAAATATTAGTCCTATAAAATAGGATTTATTACAATTTCAATTCAATTAAAGTTGCAAAAACAGTCCCTTAAAATTTATTCTTTTTGCAATTTTGATAACATTCGTTAAGAAAATGGATGAAATTTCACTAGTAGGTTCCACTGGCCATTAAGGGTTTAAGATAGAATGAGTAAATAGTATAAATACCCTCTGACCTTTACAAAACATTAATAAAAAGTGAATTTTCTTTTAAAGTTTTACATAATATAAGTTTTTTTTTTTGTGTATATTTATGCAAATTAAGTAATAGTCTCATGCAAGGTATTGGACCAATCATACGATTTCCATAAACTGTTTACAACGGGGATTGAAAATTGCAAAAACTTACGTTATGTGAGACTAATTTAAGTTTGTAAACAAATGTGGCCAAAATGCGAGGGGACCTATCCTATAAGACTAATACTGCAATTTCCCATTTTTCATATTTTAGCTAACTAGTTAAACTATCATCTTATTAACAACTATATCAAAATATCAAGAGTGAATAAGTATTTGTTCTACTTTAATCATAATTCATCGTATATTCCTGATAGTTATTGATATTCCTGATTATGTATGCAATTTCAATTTACACAAAAAAGATAAAAACAATTATATAGGAAAGATTGAAAGCGATATACGAAAACTTTTACGAATGTTTTTGTGAAGTTAGACCTCTTATATCCACACTCTTTGTTGGATGACACTCCAATACTTGGAAACATGTGAATGTTATTGTATTTTGATTCCCAGTTGTCTCGAGACCTTCTAAAACTTACAAGAAATTCAAATTCAATACTCTAGTTTGTTGATGTGGGACTCCAATCCTAGAGCTTAAAATTAAGAAGCGTTGGGGTTAAGTCGTACCATTTGAGATAAATCTAGTTCAAAATCTTGGTTTTGAAGTTAATAATCATAAATAGGATGACGGTACAGATGTAAACATCGGAAACAAGAGGTTTTGTTTGTTAATCAAGATATTATCTACAATCATTTGAATAAACTTCTATGTATGTGCGCGCGCGGGGGTATGTTGTTGTAGTTGTACCAAATGACATCATAATATATTTTTAGACTTTCAATCTGTTAATTAATTTGTTGCACTGGATGATGCATCTGACACGCGACAATCGTTAATATTATTCAAACTTCAACCACCACAAACCCAATTTTAATTGGTTATTCTTTCAAAGTTTCACACAAGCAATTTATATATGTATGTATATAAACATATAAGTCAAGTATTGACAAAGCTAGAGTTTCTCTAACTAATTCATTTGTTGTGTACCATAAATGCTGTCGTCTCAACAGATAAGTTGGCCAAACCTTTTAACAACCCATGAAAATCACTCTTACCAACAATTACTCAATTAGGTTAGGATTTATGGAATCTTGTTTTTGATTTTAGATCATCCAATGCAAAGTCTTCCACAAACTACTTAACAAAAGTTTAGCCCTAAGTACGCTGGAGCTTTAATTTAATGGATTATATATATTAAGGCACAATTTCCTTTTTGTTCCATAGCATAGGATCAGCACTTTTAGTCCAAACTTGACGTAAATTTAGTCACACAAGATAGAAAGCTCCATGTTTTTGGTTTCGTCTGTCAAATATTGGACTTAATCATGTAACTAAAGATGTAAGTTCTGTAAAGCGTGAGACTAAACGTTCTAACACCCTATCCTATAGAACAGAAAATGAAATTTGCCCTTTTATTAATTATCATCAAATAAGAAGTTATAAATTTATTTTAGTAATGAGATATATATTTTATAATTAACTGAATGATATAATCTTAACAACTTAGCATGCACTAAGAACTTTATATATTTATATGTGGATATATAGGAGTTATTAAGATGATGAAAAAGATATCTTCCTAATCCACAAGACACCACATAATTTAGTCCATTTTATAGATGCAAAGTTCAATTTCATCTATTGCATGCTCACTGCTTGAGTTTTCAACAATTATATAGTACTTTGTCTTTATTAATAAATTCCATTTTGGCCACAGAGTACTTAAGATAAGGACTACAACTCTTTGCTATTAATTAGAATCCATATTCACAAAAAAAAAATCTAAAGTAGCCATAAAAAATGAAAATAAATAAATCAATAAAGTTGCCATCAATCTCTATACGAGGGGGAAAAAAAAAGGCACTCGATCCACTGAAGTTAAAAGGAGTTGGTGGTTATCTAATTAACATAGCATACGTGATGAGGTTTTTTTTTAACATAAAACATTTATATATGCATGTCTAGATCAACTTGATTGGACTGTATTCTTTTTATTTTCTCCCCCTTTTTAAGATACATAATACATGCATATTTTATTTTATTTTGATAATTGGATACGTCATACATAGTCCAAGTGAAATTCAATATGCAATTGATGATTTCTACTAGACCTTTTCTCGTCCGTCTAATATGATAACCCTCAAGAGATTATTAGGCTTCGACCTTGAGTGATTCATTTTGCTACAAGGGCATCATCCATATTCGTGTTTGAGGGGATAAGTCAATATTTTTCATATACCATTTGGTTTAAAGACAGTACATCGTTTTCTCACCTCTTCACCATCAAAATCATCAGAAATCAAAAATCAGAATTAACTATATATATATAGTAAAAATTACACTGAGTACCCCTGAAGTATTGCCTAATTACGATTTACACCCTCTAGTTTAAAAAATTACATCTAACATCCTAAAGTTTCCTTCCGTCCAACAATCGGCACCTTCCGTTAGGGTTTCAATACGGCGCCATTAAAATTTTTGTGAATTTCCGAAAATACACCTTATTTTGGCGGAATTTTTTTTTGAACCTGAAAACCCTAATTTTCTGGACAATTATATCTTTTTAGTGTTATTTGTAATATTTTGTACAGGTGTAGATGTTATATGTAATGTTTCAATATTTGAGTTATAATTTCAATATTATTTAAAAATATTTATATTATTTTTAATTACATTATAATTTATTCGAAAATAATTTTTTATTTGATTTTAGTTTTGATAATTTCAGAAATAAATAAATTAGTATTATTTGATAATTTCATAAAATAGTTTTACATCAATATATGAAACTACAGGATGTAAGATGTAATTTTGTAAACTAGGGGATGTAAACCGTAATTAGGTAATACCTCAGGGGTACTCAATGTAATTTTCTCTTAGGGGCAACATGGTAATTCGGTCTTTTTCATTTTTCTAATGTTTTCTCTTTTTTTAAAAAAAATATTCTGTTAGGGGTATTTATGTCAATTTGCAACTTCCGTTCAACCTTACATCAATATATGAAACTACAAGATGTTAGATGTAATTTTTTAAACTAGAGAATGTAAACCGTAATTAGGCAATACCTCAGGGGTACTCAGTGTAATTTTCCCTTTATATATGTCATCTTAATTTTCCTATGGGTGCTATAGATGATACATATATATAATAGACCTAAACTACAGTTCCTGCAACGTAACAAATGAATTATTTAAGTATGTTAGTGAATAAAGTCGAAGAAAATCAACATATATAGTGAATTCAGGACGCTTGAACAATCTCTATCTAGAGAGACCAATTTTATATTAGAAATACTAATTACATAATAAGATATAATTGCATAAATACAATCTTTACAACCTACTCTCAAGTGTCATATATAGTATTTAAATTGAGACTATGAATATTTTGTATTTTTCACAACTTTGAAATGTAGAGCAAACTTATTATCACATTCTAAATTAAAGGAAATGGATAATGACATTAACTACCTCTCTTATTTAGGGTAACTACAGTCAAGATCACTTATTTTGAGAACATAACAAATACCCCCTCTTATAATTAGATCTTTCAATCGCCCCCTTTTATTAGAAAATTAATGGAATTTGCTTACATCATCAAATAATATTTTCTAAATTTTCTATTTTGCCCTTGAGGGGGTGAATGTAATTTTTTCATAATAAAGATCATGTAATTGTAACTTTCAATTTAGTTTTAAATAAACGATTTCGTTACAAACTTGTTAACATCTTGATAATGAAGTGCGAATTCGAATTCATGTCAATTTGAATATTTTTTAGAAAATGAAAACAAAAACCGAGTTTCGATTTATATTAGAAGAATATCACAATTCAATGCAGATAAATCTAAATTAGTAAGTTGCCAAAAAATATCAAATCAATTAGTAAATCAAAATAAGTTGAAAGAAAATAAGCACACACACACACACTCACATATATATATAAGGTTATAATGAACAACGAAAATTAAAAAGTATATTATGAAAAAATATATAAAAATTAAAAGAAAAGAAAAGAAAAGGTAACAGAAGTTAATGATAAGGAGTTGAATGTAATGTTTTATTATAAGAGGATATGATCCAATAAAGCGGACTGCTGTAATTATACTAAATAAAAAGGCTGTTAATGTAATGAACTCCATTTTAATTTTTTTTTTAAACAGGGATAAGATTGATATTTTACAATTTCCGTCACGCTTGACTAGCGGCCGTTAGTCGGGGTGGGGGGGGGGGGGGGGTAATGTAATATTTTATTATAAGAGGGGGTGTTTGTTATGGTCCAAAAATAAGTGCACTGAACTCTAATTACACTAAATAAGAGGAGTCATATACTAATAATATCCCCATAAATTTTGAACTTCATTTTTGCTTTTTACGTAGTGTCAGAGTATAGAGATGTGTAGGGGTAGAGAGAGGACCAACTTTGACACGCTAAAAGCCAACGTGCTATGAGCAAGTGCACTAGTCGTGTGTAGTAATAAGTGGACTAAAAGTCCGGATTGTCGAACCACGGAGACTTGAATTTTAGTTTATGATTTTAACGGAAAAAAAAACAAATATAATTAAAGTAAATTATAGGTAAAATGCATACAATAAGAACAAGATTACACAATTGATTTACACAAAGTATAAAGGGAGACTAAGGCACATGCTAGGTTCAAATTGATCAATTATACTTATAAAGATTCTAGTTGAAGGATTACGCTTATATTGTTATGGTGAGAACTCCGAGGGTAGAGAATAACCGATGTCTCGCGTATAAACTCCTATGCTTAGATCGTGATTTCCCAAATATTCCTATCCGGAAATCTAACCACTAAACATGCATTAACGTACTAGAGTTCACTCGATTTGAATCGAACAACTTCACCCGGGAATCTTTACCTATGTCTAGGGCAATTCCTCATTAGTTACGGGTCATGATGTGAATTTCTTGCACCCTAAGTCAATTTTCTCCCGAAATATTAACCTAGGCATAAGATTCTAACATATAGTGATCAAGTATATGCAAGATAGGCAAAAACACAAATTCACATCACATAACAATATAAGAACAACCTCAACAATCATCTATTATAAGCATATATCACAATTTGGCCTTACATGGCCCTAGTCTTATGAATTTAGTTCATAATGGATAATATGAAAAACATAAATGAATTAATACACATGTTCATAGACATAATTGAAATGAAAAGCTATAAAAACTCCCTCAAAAGTGAATAATGATGGATCTTGAAGTTGAGCCTTCAATCCCCAAGCTCTTTTCCTTCCTCTAGTTTTCCCCTTCAAGAGTGATGAAGAATGGTGATGAATGGTGGAGAAATCAGATTAGGGGCTGCCCCCCTCTCCTCTAAGAATCTGAAATTGATAGTGAATGATGAAGAGTATGGGTTCCCCCTCCTTTTATAGCCAAAATTCCACTAAAGTATGCATTAAGAATTCCCATTAAAGTTCCCCAATGAGAATTCCACCTAAGGTGATACTTAAATTTTGGCTTTTAAGATTCCAACCAGCTAAAAAATGCTGAACTTTCGGCCATTAAGAATTCCACCAAGCATAACCATGTGAAAACTTCAACAAAACACATGCATGCTGCCATTTTCTTGCTTTCCAGCACAGTCTTAGTATTTTCCTCATAAACTTCTCCACAGATCTCCAAATTGGATGATTCAAGTCCCCATGTTCAGATAACACATAGATCTACAACTTTGCAGAAGGACATTTTGTCCAATTCGGTCTCTAAGTATACCTAAATTACGTTTCAACATGGAGGTTGTTTCTGATTTGGCGCCCATAAAGTAAATCTACCAAGAAACACACTTATGACAACCCCTCAACACATGTGCTGAATTATGGCCAAAAGTGATTCTTACCCATCATATAAGGCTGGAATTTAGGCTGAAAAAGGAGTAACATTCGGACTATCCATGCCTAGGCATGACTAGGAGGGCGCTGGTGCGTATCCTGGCACATGTACTTCTCTGTTCGGCGCAGCAATCGTATTTCCTTCACAATTATCTCTATTGACCTCCGATTTGGATGTTTCAAGTTCCCATTTGAAGCTAAGACATACATCTAAAACTTTGTAGAAGGAAACGTTGTCTAAGTCGGTCTCGAAATGTACGGAATTATCGCTCGAATGTGGTAGGAGATGTATAAACCGCCTCGGTGTTGAAAAACATGCTTGAACTTGTTTTGTACATCGTTTTTCTTCCCTTTTCTTCATGTATTCTCATTTATTACCTGTATCCACTTAACACACCTATTAAATGCAAATGTGACATGATTTAAGCAATAAGTGAATCCAAATCATAAGAATTACGGTCTTAAAAACACGTAAAAATACCTCTTATCAACACCCCCAAACTTATCAATTGCTCGACCTCGAGCAATAAGAGCTATAAGGCAAGACCAACATCATTCAATGGGAGAAAACAAAACAACTAACTAACTCACTTTCGTGGAGTAAACGATTGCACTTAGCGGGTGCAACAAGCCTTTAAACCTTTGAGTTACCTCAAAGGATGAGTTATAGTCTCGTGAGGGTTTGCATAAGATATACCCACAAAATCTAGCAAATTTTCAATCCCAACCGAATCAACACATCTCAATATGATCAACAAGAATGAATGGCATAAAATCAACCTTTTAAAGTTTACAAATATTTATATACATATCAACTACTTTTGCTCATGTGACACCAATACTTGAAATGACTCCCTAGGGTATAGTGAAAAATAAATCTAGGGTATTATAGTCGAGAGGCATCCTTACCAAATTTTGGACATTAATCCCATATCTATCAACTTTTGATCAAACACAAGGCACAAGAATTATAGAAAATCTCATAGCCATTTAAATTTCATTATCTCAAATATTCAACATTCAATTCATATGGAATTTCCATTAAACTTCATTAAGGCTAGATCATGTGCAATGTTTTATTCCATTAGGCTTTCTTTGACACCCTTGTAACAAGTTTTAGACCAATGACTCCCAAACTAGATAGTTTTAGGGCATTAAGTGTAGAGACACTCCTAAGGATTTAATCACTTGAGTATCAAAGGCCACGAAATAAAACTAGATCTTTTAAACAATTCACTTCTTTTGGCTTGAGCATAGCTCAAATTAGCATAATAGTACAGTATATAGGCATGAAACTTTTCACCTCCGGTACGTATTAGCCTGACCACTTTTGGTCATACCAAAATTCAACCTTTTCAATTCATTGTTAGCCTATAAAATTACTACTCAACTTATAACCTTATGAGAAATCTAAGTTAATATTTCTGGGAATAATTCTTTAAGTGTCTCAAGATGGTTATCCTTTCAACTCCTCTACCTTCGATTTAAGTGCATTGTGAATCATCTAAAGAATCAATTCTAGTCTAAGGTCTCCACGAGCAATTTCAAAGATATATATATTCCATTAAATTCAGATTATTTCAAGAATTCATGTCATTTTTCCAAGTAAATCAATTTCAATGCATCAATTGGAAGGACTAAAAATTTTTCATGCTTGATTTTCTCAACAAAGAAGCATATAAACATGATATCAAACAAACTTTCCCCAAATTCAAGTTAAAAATTAGGATTGCATTTTCAATATTCAAAATAGATACTCTTCTACCCCCAAACTTAAATCCAACATTGTCCCCAATGTTGTTACAACAGGCATACACAAAGATAAAAGAACACTTACAACCAAGGATATTGAAGAACATCCTTAAGCTTCCAATGCATTCTTACAAAGTTTCTCCTCTTATCGAGTAAAATAAGAATCTCTAAAGGTGGGGTCCAAATGTGCATCATATCTAACACTTCAATTTTTTAAACCATCAAGCATAAGAAAAACATACATGCCCAAAGTGCATGCTTGAACACAATAAAAAGAAACAAACTAAACAAAACAAAAACAAAAGCAAAAAGAAAAGAAAACTTACAAACTTGGGTTGCCTCCCAAGAAGCGCTAGTTTAGAGTCGGTAGCTCGACTTGAGATAAAGAATCGCTAAAGATCCTGGAGGGGAATGGTCACTTTATCCCTCGACCCGTCAATCCCAATGTAATGCTTTAATCTTTGGGCGTTTGTCATGAAGGTTCGTCCATTATCCGTTATAAGTTCAATGGCACCAGAAGCATACACACGAGATACAACAAATGGTCCCGACCATTTTGACTTGAGCTTCCCGGGAAAAAGTCGAAAGCGAGAATTGTATAGTAAAACCTTGCCTCCTTCATGAAATTCTCGGGGAATAATACGCTTATCATGCCATGTTTTCGTTCTCTCCTTGTAAAGCTTGGCGTTCTCATACGCTTGATGGCGCCATTCCTCAAGTTCGTGTAATTGGAGTAATCGCTTGGTACCTACGAGTTGAGAATCAAAATTTAGAAATTTAATAGCCCAAAAAGCGCGATGTTCGAGCTCAACCGGTAAATGACATGCTTTTCCAAAGACAAGGCGATATGGGGACATGCCAATCGGAGTTTTAAACGCGGTTCTATATGCCCACAAGGCGTCATCTAGTTTAAGGGACCAATCTTTTCTAGATGCGTTAACCGTTTTTTCAAGAATGCGTTTAATCTCCCGATTCGACACCTCCACTTGACCACTCGTTTGAGGATGATATGGGGTTGAGATTTTATGCCGTACCCCGTACTTGTTCAGTAAGTGCTCGAATTGTTTGTTACAAAAATGGGTGCCCCCGTCACTAACGATTGCTCTAGGAGTTCCAAAACGAGTGAAAATCCTTTTTTTTTAAAAATCGAGTAACCACCCGAGCATCATTAGTTGGTAAAGCCTCAGCTTCGACCCATTTGGAGACATAGTCGACCGCAACAAGAATATACTTATTGGAACAAGAACTAGGGAAGGGTCCCATAAAATCAATACCCCATTCATCAAATAGTTCACACTCAAGCATGTTATTCAATGGCATTTCGTGTCTTTTAGAGATGTTACCTGTTCGTTGACACCTATCACAAGATTGAACATACAAGAATGCATCTTTAGAAAGAGTAGGCCAAAAGAAACCTGATTGAAGCACTTTAGCCACTGTTTTAGAGGGTCCAAAGTGACCACCTACCGACATATCATGACAATGGGCGAGAATTGATGCTATTTCCTCCTCGGGGATACATCGTCGAATGAGGCCATCTGCACAAATCTTAAATAGATATGGTTCGTCCCACAAATATCGCTTCACATCAAATAAGAATTTCTTCTTTTGATGATAAGTGATATCTGGAGGAAGAACTCCCGTGACAAGATAATTTTCATAATTGGCATACCAAGGAGCATCATTATGAAGTATAGCATACAATTGCTCATCGGGAAACTCCTCACAAATAATTTTATCAAACACGCACTCAGGCTTAGGAATCTCTATCCTAGACAAGTGGTCGGCAACAACATTTTCTACTCCTTTCTTATCCTTAATTTCTATGTCAAATTCTTGAAGAAGTAAAATCCACCTAATGAGTCTAGGTTTGGCATCCTTTTTGGCAAGCAAGTATTTTAATGCGGAGTGATCAGTGTACACAATTACTTTATTCAAAATGAGATAAGCATGGAACTTGTCAAATGCAAATACTATGGCTAGTAATTCTTTTTCCGTGGTTGCGTAATTCATTTATGCATCATTTAAAGTCTTACTAGCATAGTAGATGGTTTGAAATACCTTATCCTTCCTTTGGCCAAGGACCGCACCCACCGCAGTGTCACTAGCATCACACATCAATTCGAAGGGCAAACTCCAATCGGGAGGTGCCATGATGGGAGCGGATATTAATAGCTCCTTAAGAGTTATGAAGGCCTGTAAACAAAGGGAATCAAAATTGAATGGTGCATCTTTGATAAGCAAGTTAGATAACGGCTTTGCAATTTTGGAAAAATTTTTGATAAATCGCCTATAGAAGCCGGCATGACCAAGAAAGCTCCTCACGGCTTTCACCGATGTAGGTGGAGGAAGCTTTTCTATTACCTCAATCTTGGCTTGGTCCACTTCAATCCCTTTTTGGGAGATTTTGTGACCTAGCACAATCCCTTCCCGGACCATAAAATGACATTTTTCCCAATTCAAAACAAGATTTGTTTCCTCACAGCGTTTTAGAACACGGTCCAAATGATCAAGACATGTGTTAAATGAGGTTCCAAAAACAGAAAAATCATCCATAAAAATCTCAAGGAATTCTTCAACCATGTCATGAAAGATCGCCATCATACATCGTTGAAATGTGGCCGGGGCATTGCATAATCCAAACGGCATCCGCCTATAAGCAAACGTACCATAGGGACAAGTGAAAGTTGTTTTCTCTTGGTCCTCGGGGGCTATGGCAATTTGGTTATAGTCGGAATACCCATCTAGAAAACAATAAAAATCATGTCCAGCTAACCTTTCAAGCATTTGGTCAATGAATGGGAGGGGGAAATGGTCCTTACGAGTGGCATCATTTAACTTGCGATAATTTATACACACACGCCACCCGGTAAGCATTCGAGTAGGGATTAATTCATTGTTCGCATTTTCTATCACAGTTATTCTGCCCTTCTTGGGTACTACTTGAGTCGGGCTTACCCATGCACTATCAGAGATAGGATAGATTATACCTGCATCGAGTAGTTTTATAACCTCTTTCTTTACCACCTCTTGTATTTGTGGATTTGACCGTCTTTGTGGTTGGCGTGTAGGTTTTGCGGACTCCTCCATGAGTATTTTGTGCATGCACACCGCTGGACTTATGCCTTTTATATCCGCAATTTTCCACCCGAAGGCCTTTTTGTTGGCCTTCAATACTCTCAAGAGTCGCTCCTCCTGTTCTCCTGTCAAAGAAGATGAGACAATTAAAGGTAGAGTCTCATTATCATTTAAAAATACATATTTCAAATGTAATGGTAATGGTTTAAGCTCAAGGATAGGGGCCTCTTCGATAGAAGGGCGAGGAGGAGCCAAGAGTGATCTTTCTAATTTTTTAGCTCCAATGACATGGTAAAGAGGTGGCTTCTCTACGCTAAACATGGTTTCCAATTGTTCTTCACTCGCTGAATCGACATCCATAGATTTGGAAAGACATGTCTCCAATGGGTCGTCTACCATTTGTGCCTGAAAAGTCTCATCAATCAACATATCAAATACATCGATGCGTAAACATGAGTCAGGATCACATGGGTGTTTAAGCACTTTAAAAACATCAAAGGTGACCTTTTCATCTCCCACATTTAAGGTTAGCTTACCATTGGCAATATCGATTACCGCCTTACCAGTGGCTAGGAATGGTCTTCCTAGGATCAGGGGTACCTCAACATCTTCCTCCATATCAAGAACCACAAAGTCAACCGGGAAGTAGAATTTGTCGACTTGAACGATTACATCTTCGATTATTCCCCGTGGTCTCTTAATTGATCTATCGGCAAGTTGGAGGCTCATTGAAGTCGGCTTTGGGTTACCAAGGCCCAACTTTTTGAAAAGAGAGTACGGGAGGAGGTTGATGCTAGCTCCCGAGTCGCACAAAACTTTTTCGAAGGATAATGGCCCAATCGTGCAAGGAATAGTGAGACTCCCAGGGTCTTCAAGTTTCATTGGTAATTTATTAAGCAATACGGTAGAGCATTCCTCGGTTAGGCACACCGTTTCGTTTTCCTCCCACTTTTGTTTGTTGGATAAAATATCCTTGAAAAATTTCACGTAATTTGGCATTTGTAAAATTGCGTCTATAAAAGGAATATTAATTCTAACCTCACGAAGAATTGCTAAGATTCGAAGGAAACTTGGATCCATCTCCTTTTTTTTCTTTCTATGTGCATTAGGAAATGGCAGACGGACCTCGATGGGAGGATGCGTTGGAGTTGAAGAGCCCGCTGTGGAGGGTTCAGGAGGTGGCGCCTGGGCGCGACAATCGGCGCCAGGGCGTTGGGTCTCGGGCGCCTGAGCGTGATCATCGGGACACTCGGGCGCGCAATTGTGAAGCATTCGTTCACTGTGGGTTGATTCCGGCGCCTGGGCGTTCTCATCGAGGCGCTCGGGCGCGGAAATGCGAACAACATCATTGACTACCTGTTTGCCACTTCTTAAGGTGATGGCGTGGCATTGCTCCTTCGGGTTTTTTTCTGTGTCACTTGGTAAAGTTCCCGGGGCTCTCTCGTTGATCGCCTTTTCCATTTGACCCATTTGTGTCTTTAAATCCTTCATGTCCATCATTATATCCTTCATCATAGTACGGAGTTCGTTGATTGCTGAATCTGATTTCTTTATTTGTTCATCGAGACGCTCTTCGGTTGTAAGAGGTCTTATTTGCCTTTGTATATGAGGATTACCTTGCCTTTGAGCTTGGTTATTGTTGAATGGGGGCCTTGGTGCTTGATAGACGCCGGGATGGGCATTTTGTGCCGGATTGGGCCTCCTTGGAAAATTTTCGGGCACATGGAAGTTCAATTGAGGTCGATTGGCATTTCCAACATAGTTTACATTGCCAACCATTGTTTCCAAAGAAACTTCTTCACCCAACTCTTGAACACAAGCAATCTTTTTAGTGGGTGTGATTTCTTCATCATCGGGATAGAGTTCATCTTCCCGGGCTAATTGCTCAATCTTGTCCCACACACTTTGGCAATCGAGCCCAAGGAGATCACCACCGGCGCCGGCATTGAGCCTATTTCGGATGCGCGAACGGACTCCATCATGGAATCGTAATACTTGCTCGCTCAATCTTAGGTTGTGATCCGGACATTTTCGGAGCATGTTTTTATATCTAGCCCATGCCTCGGCTAAGGACTCATGATTCCCCTGCTTAAACTCTTTAATGTTGCTCCTTAGCTCATTGATTTTGGAGGGTGGAAAGAATTTGCTCAAAAAGGCATCGACCAATTGTCCCCATGTTGTGATGGATTGGGGTGGTAGAGATTTGTACCACATGGTCGCCCTTTCCTTTAATGAGAAGTGGAAGACTCTTAGACGAATTGCATCGAGATCCCGTGGATGAAATTGGGTAGTCATGAGAGTATCGTCTAAAGTCTCCAAATGCTCATGAGGTGATTCATGGGGCTCTCCATAGAAGGGTTCGCTTTGCACCATGCTAAAAATGTGTGACGGAATGTGATAATTTGGTGCAAAGAAATTTGGAAAGACTACGGGCCCCGGTATGGTGTGGACCCTTGGAGGTAGGCTTTCCCGGACCAATGGAAGTCTTTGAGGAGGTGCCGGTTGCATAACTTGGAAAAGATTTTGCAGCCATTCCCTGTTTTTCGGAAGATTTAGGTCGGGAAAATTTCCATTTGGGTTTAGATTGTCGGCCATTTCTCGAGCTTGTCTACTAGATCGAAGAACACGCTCTATCTCCGGCTCAAAATTGTATAGGGGCTCGTTAGAAGAGCGGGTCATGCACCACAAATTACACCTAACAAATAAACACAAGAAAAAAAATTAGAATAATAAAATAAAAGAAAGGTTACAAATAAACGAAAAACTAAGAATTATGAAAATTTAAATGAAAAATCAAAAACTAAAATGAACAAGTCCCCGGCAACGGCGCCAAAAACTTGACACGCTAAAAGCCAACGTGCTATGAGCAAGTGCACTAGTCGTGTGTAGTAATAAGTGGACTAAAAGTCCGGATTGTCGAACCACGGAGACTTGAATTTTAGTTTATGATTTTAACGGAAAAAAAAACAAATATAATTAAAGTAAATTATAGGTAAAATGCATACAATAAGAACAAGATTACACAATTGATTTTACACAAAGTATAAAGGGAGACTAAGGCACATGCTAGGTTCAAATTGATCAATTATACTTATAAAGATTCTAGTTGAAGGATTACGCTTATATTGTTATGGTGAGAACTCCGAGGGTAGAGAATAACCGATGTCTCGCGTATAAACTCCTATGCTTAGATCGTGATTTCCCAAATATTCCTATCCGGAAATCTAACCACTAAACATGCATTAACGTACTAGAGTTCACTCGATTTGAATCGAACAACTTCACCCGGGAATCTTTACCTATGTCTAGGGCAATTCCTCATTAGTTACGGGTCATGATGTGAATTTCTTGCACCCTAAGTCAATTTTCTCCCGAAATATTAACTTAGGCATAAGATTCTAACATATAGTGATCAAGTATATGCAAGATAGGCAAAAACACAAATTCACATCACATAACAATATAAGAACAACCTCAACAATCATCTATTATAAGCATATATCACAATTTGGCCTTACATGGCCCTAGTCTTATGAATTCAGTTCATAATGGATAATATGAAAAACATAAATGAATTAATACACATGTTCATAGACATAATTGAAATGAAAAGTTATAAAAACTCCCTCAAAAGTGAATAATGATGGATCTTGAAGTTGAGCCTTCAATCCCCAAGCTCTTTTCCTTCCTCTAGTTTTCCCCTCCAAGAGTGATGAAGAATGGTGATGAATGGTGGAGAAATCAGATTAGGGGCTGCCCCCCTCTCCTCTAAGAATCTGAAATTGATAGTGAATGATGAAGAGTATGGGTTCCCCCTCCTTTTATAGCCAAAATTCCACTAAAGTATGCATTAAGAATTCCCATTAAAGTTCCCCAATGAGAATTCCACCTAAGGTGATGCTTAAAGTTTGGCGTTTAAGATTCCAACCAGCTAAAAAATGCTGAACTTTCGGCCATTAAGAATTCCACCAAGCATAACCATGTGAAAACTTCAACAAAACACATGCATGCTGCCATTTTCTTGCTTTCCAGCGCAGGTTTAGTATTTTCCTCATAAACTTCTCCACAGATCTCCAAATTGGATGATTCAAGTCCCCATGTTCAGATAACACATAGATCTACAACTTTGCAGAAGGACATTTTGTCCAATTCGGTCTCTAAGTATACCTAAATTACGTTTCAACATGGAGGTTGTTTCTGATTTGGCGCCCATAAAGTAAATCTACCAAGAAACACACTTATGACAACCCCTCAACACATGTGCTGAATTATGGCCAAAAGTGATTCTTACCCATCATATAAGGCTGGAATTTAGGCTGAAAAAGGAGTAACATTCGGACTATCCATGCCTAGGCATGACTAGGAGGGCGCTGGGGCGTATCCTGGCACATGTACTTCTCTGTTCGGCGCAACAATCGTATTTCCTTCACAATTATCTCTATAGACCTCCGATTTGGATGTTTCAAGTTCCCATTTGAAGCTAAGACATACATCTAAAACTTTGTAGAAGGAAACGTTGTCTAAGTCGGTCTCTAAATGTACGGAATGATCGCTCGAATGTGGTAGGAGATGTATAAACCGCCTCGGTGTTGAAAAACATGCTTGAACTTGTTTTGTACATCGTTTTTCTTCCCTTTTCTTCATGTATTCTCATTTATTACCTGTATTCACTTAACACGCCTATTAAATGCAAATGTGACATGATTTAAGCAATAAGTGAATCCAAATCATAAGAATTACGGTCTTAAAAACACGTAAAAACACCTCTTATCAAACTTCTCTTTAAGTAGAATTCTAAGAGTTGCTTCCCATCAAAACACTTATTCACTTAGAGTCGTGACTTGTCTTTACGTATACTTTCATCAGAATAGTTTTCTGCTTTTTACGTAATATAGAGTGTAGTGATATGTAGGGGTGTAAGGGTAGAGAGAGGACCAACTCCTCTTTAAGTAGAACTCTAAGAGTTGCCTCCCATTACGGAACTTATTCACTTAGAGTTATGACTTGTCTTTACATAAAATCATGTCTTTTAATTAGCCAATAGAATTATATTACATAAAATTACACAATTAATTATTTTGTCAAATAAAATTTAATATTGATAAAATAATAGCATGTAACTTATAATATGTAAGCCATATATTTCTTACAGTAAGTGTAATTAACATTAAAGAAAATAAACGTTCAAAACAATCCTAACAAAACTGGAATATGCATTCAGCCTGATCTTCTGCAGTAAAATGAAAAGTTCTATGTGTATGATCTCATCAACTTTTTCAAGTATGCACAACTTCAAATGGTGCCCATTTGTTCCTTTTTTTAGCAAATCAAAATTTTAATTAACCATGACCCTACTATGAGTTGCTCAACTTGATAATTGTAAGCCTTCATTTAACAGTCATTAATAAAATTGTTTATGGTTAAAGTTAAAAATGAAATGTTTAGACATTCAAATGAGAAGAAGTTGAATTTGGGTTTGCATGCTCCTAATTTTATAATCACACTTCTTCCTTCTTCTTTTTTTTTCCAAAGTAATTTACCAAAATGCCTATTTGATTTTAAAACACATTGTATAATTTATTTAGGTATAAATATGCCCTTTCATATTCTCATATACAAAACTTTCAATATTTTGCTCCCATGCATGCTGACGTGCAATGCCTCACAGGATCCTCAATGTTCAAGAAGTTCCGAGTTCAAAACTCAATTTTCATCCAACACGAATACCATCGTTGTAATTAAAAATTGAAATAATAACATAAAATTGAAAATAAATTAATAGACAATTTTAATTTTTATGTCCTATATTCAACCTCATTTAGAGGTAAGTCAACAAGAAAATAATGACCCCCCCTCAAACCGGCGATTATTTCACAATGCTTGATCAGAACACCCGACAAAAATATATGAAACAAACAATTGCATCAAAGAATTTCAAACATACTACAAAAAAAAAATATGACAGACAAAAAGTTAAGTGACAATGTAAAAGTTGTCACTACTTATAAATTTTTTGTGACAAGAATTTTTGTTTTGCCACAACAATACGGTTTACATATTTGTTAGTGATAAGATTTGTATAGAAGTTGACATTTTTAATAATTAGTGACAAAAAAATTGTTCACGCTATTGACAATTAATGACACCTTATTGTGACAACTTAGTAACAACAATTATAATTGTCACTGTGCTTGTGTTGTCAGTATACATGTGCCGCGCATTGTCAATAGTGACAATTTTGATTAAACTCTTGTTACTAAAATTTTTTATTGTAACAAAGCAAAACCTATTGTCATTCATATATATAACCTGCTTACACAATTGCACAAAAGCCTTGGAAATAGGACAACATATACAAATATCCCGTACAAGAGAACACTTGAACTTTAAGGGAAAATTGCAAACTTGGTACTCTAAGTTGGCATGTACGTTTTTTTAGTATTATAATTTGGCTCGTTAGCAATTTGGGTATACTAATTTGCAAAAATTGATAATTTCAGTACAAATTTTGCCGAAAAATTCAAAATCACTCAAAAAATGTCATTTGTCAAGAAATTGACTTGAATTTGGAGATTTTGCTGAAATGGAGGGAAAATAACCTTCAATTTGGGGTTTTTGCATATGGAGGGAAAATTGACCTTTAATTTGGGGTATTAAGTCAATTACTTCAAAAAAAAATTTAATTTATTTAAATTTTTGAAAATATCAAACCAAATATTTGTTTATCTAAGTTTCTATTTATTATAAATAAAACTTGTATAATTAATATTTCTATTCAATAATTTAAAGTTTTTTACTATTTCTTTTCTACAAAAACGATTTTTTTTCTTTCTTTGTTTATATATTTCAAAATTTTTTTTCATATTCTTTGCTGAATTTTCAAAACTACTTTGATTATTTTTGATCTATTTATTTATTTTTAGTTTTTTCTTGTTTGAGTTTTTAGTGTTTTCCCGACTTTTTTTAGTTTTTAATTAACCTTTTTTGTCAATGAAAATCTTTTGCCACCATTAAAATTTGGTTTAATTAAATCTAAAAATTAGTTTGAGATATTGTTTTTAATATTTTCTAATTTCTTAAAATATTGTAATATTTTTCATATTTTTTCTTATAGTTTTTGAATTCATAAGTTTTCAAAAAACAAAATTGTTTTCTAATTTTATTTTATTTTTTCTAATTTTTTGCAAAAAAAAAACTTTCTAAAATTTTATTTGCTTTTGAAAAAATAGAAATTGTAAAATTCAGAATAGTAAGTAAAGAAATAATTTAGTTTGAAATTATACATGCAATATTATAATTTTTTACTTCAAATTATTTTATATACATATATATATATATATTAATAAAGTAAATTTTATTTATGATAAATAACAAATAACTTAGATAAACAAATGTTTGAATTGAAATTTCCAAAAATTTAAACAAATTAAAAAATGAAGATATATGAGTTAAATCCCCAAATTAAAGGTCAATTTCCCCTCCATTTCAGCAAAATCCCTAAATTAAAATCAACTTTCCCGCCAAATGACATTTTTCGTCCAATTTTGAAAATTTCGGAGAAAATCTCGCATAGTAGAGTTGATACATCATGAATCAACCTACTGGAATTACTCTTCAAGCGTATCAAAGAGATTTCTTTGGCATTAAATGGCCTCGAGAAGCCACTACTAGTATGGGTTTGTCGGATTAAAATATTTATGGGGAAATTAAGAAATATGGCTTTGAAAGTTGCTAAAAGCAATATCTTTAAATTGATATTTGTCCTCATTATTTGTTGACGGGTTTAATGTATCAAATCATCTTGGAAACAATAAAATTTATGCAATTCATAGACAATAATTTTGAAAATTGTCTAATTCTCATTAAAATGGTGTTCGCATATAAAACCATCATACCAGATTGAGTTGTAATCTATGATGCACGAGTACTCTTAGAAATATTTTGATCATTAATGAATACTCTTGAAATACAAAAATGGGCGCAATGAGGGTTGAGATACATATCGAATAAGTATTTTGGAGTATCTGAAATTAGAAAAATATGGATACATTATTTGATACAAAGGTAGGAGTACCCAAGACGCATATCGAAGGGTACTTTTTGATATTTCGTAAAAGTTTTGTGTCGTAAAATGAATCTATTTTAATTTTTTTTAATTTAATTTTCTAGATTGTATCTTCCAAAATGTATTTTTTGACGTCTTCTTTCTTATTTAAAATGTGATATAAGATTTGAAAGCAAAATAATATTATGTGATTTAATAAAAACGAGTTGAACACATTATTTTATATTTTACAATGTTGATATTGAGATATTTGAATTCTACAGTTATTGATATTTAATTGCTAAATACACACTGAATTTTATGGGCTTCTTTATTGAGTACATAGACAATTTGGGCTAGAATGATTTTGTTAAATATTTCAATCCAATTGGGCTTCTGTTGTATGATCCGTTTCATATTCATGCTTTAAATAAAGTTGCATTATATAACTTGGGTCTGGCAACGAACAATCAGAAACTAGGATCTTTCCAGCTTGTTTAGTTTCGCCTCCAGCCCACATTCTTTTTCCAGCATTTTGGGGTTGAAAATAGTAGTACTAAGTGTTAGTCTCGTGAGGATAACTGTGTTACTGTTCGATAAAAATATTTTAGAGAAGTAAGTTATTAAGAAAAAGATGGGGTAATAAGATTGCTAGAAAAAAGGAATGAGATTCCAAGGCTTTGTTTGAATGTGTCATTATTTTATTTCTAATTGTCGTTTTAAAAAATTTACTAGAAAATTAGTTTATTGATTCCGTTCAAGAATGGTAGGCATGTTTAGTTGTGTTTCTTACAAGAGTTTTACAATTCAACTCAATCTTATTGCGGTAATATAGTACATAGATCAGATATGGAACTTTGAAATAATGACACCCCCACTATTTTTAAGTTATGGTGGTCCCAAGTGGCATACGAAAGGGTTTAGAAGGGGGGGGGGGGGGTTTGAATAGACCCTGAAGTCTTTTTCGACTTCGAAAATTCGTATCACTTTTAAAGATTAGAACGCTTAGGAACCTGAGCGCTTGGGTCAGACGCTTCAGTAAAAATAACTTAGACTTAGTGATTTCAGCAATTTACCAAAGTAGGGTAACGCTTAGATCGCTTAATCAGGGTTAGCACAGCGGAAATGATTTTAAAGCTTTAGCGTTCGTTTAGGTTAAATAGTTGCGCTTGTCTTCTTCAAAGTAATTAGGAAAATATAAAGTAAGACAATAATAAATGTAAATGACACAAGATATATAAGGTTCACTAGGTGATGTAATCCCAGCTACGTCCTTCTTCTCCTTTTTCACTTGGAGGGAATTTACTAAAATGATTATCAAAGAATCACACAGAATCTTCTATAAGATAGTAAATAGGTGAAAATGATCTCGGGCTCCTTGATCACACAAATTTCAGCACCAATGAAGATCTTCTTCTACAAGCTTCTCTCACTCAGAAATACTGCCTGTAGGGAGTTTCAACAACTTTCTCACTCAGATGAAAGGTTGAGGGTTTTATCACGAGGGTTTGTTTGTTTTTGGAAAGATCAAACAACTTGGAATATCTCAGTAAGAGTTTAGGTTTCTTCTTTGGAAGATGTTTGAGATATTTGTGACTATATGGAATGTATGTAAAAAGTTTGAAAGATTTTGGCTATGAGTTTCTAAGCTTTTTCTTCAAGAGAATTTCAACAAAGTTTTCTTGTGCATTTACGTATGTCTCTATATCTTTTTGTGTCTCTTCTTTTTAGGGTTTGCTGGAAATGAGGTATTTATAGGCAATTCTTGGGATCTGTCCGTTGGACACATGTAAGCGCGTGCCTTTCGCGCGGCGCATACCTTTTCTCTAACATTCCTGAAATCCTGCTGGTTCCGATTGGACGGGAGCAGCTATAAACTCTGAAGTTTTGACAGTCTAGTCAAAAGGTGGCTTGTCCACAAGTCATATTGGCTTATCACATTTAATGCATTTGAATTTATTTCCCGTTTGAAATAATGTCCGTTGAGTGATTGCATTTAAGTCCTTCATGACTTGAGAATTTATTTTAGGTGAATCTGATTCTGATCGCTAGAGTGCTTTGAGCGCTTGATCCATAAATCCTGAAATGGTCCTTTAGCGTTTGACAGACGCTAAGGATAAATCTTCATTTTCTTTTGACTTCAGACGCTGATCTTCAACTTCTTCTCTAATAGATTCACCTAGAATTCTATTAGCGATTCGATATCTAATACTTAGTCTAAAATCTACAAAGATAAAAATTACAAGCCTAACAAAATTACATAGTTTCAAACGCTTATATAATTGATCTATGAAACATAAACTTACATTATGTTTTGGGGTCTAACACAAAAATCCTATCATGTCATCATCAAAATATCTAACATGTAATTCCTAAGAAGTTATGTACTTGAAATGTATTCGTGTTTTAATTTCACTAATATCTTGCATTTAATTGCTCTTTTAACTCTCATACATACGGTGACAAAGGTGAGACTTGTACATTAAGATAGAGGTGGCTTCAATCAAGATATTATTTGACCAGTAGTAGTTTCATATCTCTCATAATCTTTGTTATATTTTCGCCAGATAAAGGTTTTGTTAGCTTACATTTGATTCGTAGGAAGATACTCGTGCACTATCTTCTTTTTTTAACCGTACTCCTTATGTGATTATACCTTATAGCAATGTGCTTCCTATAACTTAATTATATATCGCAACTTAATTATCACAATTCAAAGTGGTTGGACTCTTTGACCAGGTCAATGAACGAAATAGTTCTAAAAGAATCATCTAAATCATATAATGTCTTGGCCCGCAATAGACATGGCTACATACTCAGACGATGACATAGAAGATATATAAAGAACACAAGTTTGTCTTTTCAAAGACCAAGCAATTGTGGCAGTGGCACCACCAATCGTGAGCAACCAACCACTCATTGCTTTGAGTCCGGTTGTATCAAGTGCCCAATTAGCGTCACTATAACATTCAGGTGTAGATGAATTACAATTATAATGTAAGCCATAGTTCATTGTGAACTTCAAGTACCTCACTACCCTTTTTCATTAGTTCCAATGTTCTTAACTAGGATTGCTAATCAATAACCTTAACATAATCTTCTTAAATTATAGCTTCTCCTTCGTTAGGAAATAACTTCACATGAGGATCAATTGGATATTTGCTTATTTTACAATCAAAGTGATTGGATTTTCTCAACACTTTCTTCATGTAAAAGCTCTATCTCTTTTGAGAATTTTGACCTTTAAAATGACATGTATAAGACCTACGTTCTTTATGTCAAATGCTTGTTTTAAATAATTTTTGGTCTCGTTAATGCAATGCATGTCAGAACCAAAAATAAACGAATAATCAAAAAAATAAAGTCACAAGCACCTTATATTTACGCGTAATCTTAGTAAAAACCCAATTTTCTACTTTACATACATCCGCTTGATAGCACTCAAAAGTTCCTTAGAACATTTGTTGATATGGAACACATTGAATATAGTGTTGCTTAGTGACTGGAGATAGAGAATCGGTAAATGAAGTTGTCATCCTTCCACTTATTCAACTTGATAGCAGCCTCTGTACGTGATCTTTTGTGCTGAGGGACAAAAGACATCCTACTTTATCTCCATCATGTTGCGGAGGGACATGCTTTAGTCAAAACATAAAACACCTTTGCTATTGTTAAAAATTATTTAAGCTTGAGACTTCAACACTTGTAGTTCAAAATTGTTGAGACGTTCTAACTTGTCTCCATCATTTAACTGTGTTTTGATAAGAACTGGCTCCATTCTAGATAATACTTGCCTTAAAATTTTTGTTTCAGATAGTGGATACGAAGTGACTATAATAAAATCTAACAATAATAGGCTAGACACACCATTAAGATGATATCTTTAAGGTATATATTCTCCCACTTAGATGTAGATGGTCCGAAAAAAATACACCTTACGATGGGCCTACAACGCAATAGTTCCTAAACATTTGAGCAAGAACTCAACCAAGTATTCCAAATAAGAATACTAAAATTATATGAAGTATTAAGAAGAAAACTTGAATGCTAGAAATGAGCAACACGAATTTGGTGTAGTAAATTTGACCGAATGAAGAAGTATTTACAGGCTTTCATAAGATGCCACCAAGAGGCATCTCTTCATCCTAAATGGTTTCTATCAATATAGAGACACCTTTCTAAATAACATACTTTTTGGATCTTAAATGATGCGACTCATCAATTTATAGGAGCCCATATTCAATTAAGGTCACACATAATTGGTCCTCTCTCACTGCCTATTTATTAAATATATTAGGGATAATTTTATTTTTGGTCCCCACTTACACACCTAATTCGATTCCAGTCCCCCATGTTCACCCCTAATCAAATTGACCCTTAAACTATCACATTATAATCACATTTGATCCCATCGCTAGTTTCTCGGCCCAATTGCTAATGGAGGGCCAATTTCCTCTTCAATTGGCATCACGTGATGCGGTGCATGTGTCTAACTAACAGGGAGTATAGTCGCTGAGACCCAACAGTCACTACACAATTCCCAAATTCAACTTTTAGCCAAAAAAATTCCTAAAATTCTTTGACACAAAGAATCCCCGAATATCGTTCAATCCACCATTACCACACAAAATTGGAGGTTTAATCAGTGTTTATACCCTAAACCCTAAACAAAGTTTGAAACATTATCCCCTAAAAACCTATACTCCAAGTTCATCCAATTTCAAAACCCTAGTTCTTCTATTTTACACAAGTTATAAGGTGAAATGATACGATCTTTTTTCCAAATATAGAAAATGATCCTATCGATTGGTATTAGAGTTTTCGATCTTTGGCTTCGATGGCTTGATTCACCATAGATGATGCTAGAAGCAAAGTCAGGTTTGATACGAATTTTCTTGATGGAGCATAAGAAAATTACCGACGATCAGTTGCGACGTGATGCATACCATATGCAGGAACAAATGCGTATTCGTAATGAAGAATCCGATCGAAAAATGGCGGAGCTTTGGAAATACATGAAAATACATTTAGTGCACATTGTCCGTTTCTCAAACTAATAGGAACAATTTAAAATTATTTTGATGAATTTATCGGCGTTCTCAAAGGAACGGAGCTCTCTGAGGAATCCACGGTGAATCTGTTTCTGCATGGGTTTCATGAAAAAATTCAGTCGTCGATGAAGAAATTTAACTTGAAGACCTTACATGAAGCTTATTGCCTTGCTAAATTGCATGAACAAGCTCTTAGTCTTGCAAAGGAAAGAAATCGATCATCCACCAGCCTCAAACCGTCATTTGTTGTAGAGATGGTATTCAAACCAAAGGAATCAAGGTCTTTTTATTATGGCAGTAAGTTTCTCTCAATTCTTCTCAGCAATTTGTTGGAGTTCATGACCTACGCACCAATTTTGGGCGCCGTTCTATGTAATAGTTAAACTCTGTAGGAACAATCTTTTTCATATAAATAAAGTTGATTATCTTTTATGACATTCTTTATCCTTAAATAATCTGTACTTAGCTTAGAATAAAGTCCAGAAGGATCACACACAACTATGGGAATATTATCACAAATTGGATATGATGATAATGAAATATGTCTCCAAGGTTGTCGTCATTAAACGAGTTTCAAGTCATGTAAGGGTTCATCAAGATGAAGGGATATCGATGAACTCAAAAGACTTGCTTGTATGATGCATACTTTTGGAAGAAAGTACCTCGTTCCATTGGTATTAGCACGGTGAAAGCCAGTGCATGTATGAGTGCTCCCATTTTAGAAATGGATATACTGAACAACCCCAGGGAAGTTCCTCAAAATGGAAATTTCAGTTGAATTTGGAACTTCCTATAGTCTTGTAGTTTTAGAGTAATCCTTATGGATCTGAGATTTCATAGATTGTCTTATACATGATCGAACGCATTTTGAGTAATTCTATGATCACTTTGACGATCACCGATGAGATAGTTTGGACACGGGCTGATAATGTATGAAGACACAAGAGAATCGAGATGGGATCTATCTCTAACTTAGCATGTTGATAAATCTCCTATGTTCTTGTTGTGATTCAGTCTAGCGGATAAAATTTTTGATTCAAATCACACCGAGAATCGAATTCGGGGATTTTCATGATATTTATAATAATGCAATAAGAACGTATTACGTAAGAGAGTAACCGAATTATCCCTTGACGACAAAAATTCGATTACTCAGCAACAACCCCAAACTTCTGCCTCTAGATAATCACGCGGAAGAAATTTCTCTGAGAAAGCTCCGATCTTCTCGAATAAGCTCTTTAGCCAAGCCCAATAAGAGATGGGTCATCTTGTCCAGTGTGGACTGGGTCCGAAATGGTCTCGCGAAGCCGGTCTCTGGATTCGGCGGCTAGTTGGAGAGATAGGGAGGAATTTTGTCTTTCCTATTGCTTTAGGTTTTTTTGGCTCAAAGTCAGATTCTGAATAATGACTTCTGTGTAGAATTCTGACACTGACTAACTACTTATACCAAATAAGCAGAATCCCTAGGTTAACTGAGAGGGGGATGGTTGCTAGGCCTCATAGGGATAGGCTTCTGGGCTTTGATCCATCTTAGCCCTTGTGTAATTAATGAAATCTAAGTCCAATCCAATTGACAATTAATTACTTACTTTCATCCAATTAAAATTAATCTAATTAATTTAATTCAACTTATAAATTAATTTCTAATTAATTTAACTTATGAATTAATATGAATTAATTAATTTATTTAATCTAATTAAATATCTTCAATTAAATCATGCCATCCATTTCGTTAGTCAATCACATCTAATGTAATTTTACCAAAATACCCTTAGCGTGAAAATATTTCTTTTCTTCACATAGTGCGACTCTCTAGGCTCGATTCAATGGCAGTGGGAGAATTCTAGAGGATAAGGTGTTCACCTAGCCAGCACCGTGGAACCAAATCGTAACCCAATTGAATACAATCTAAACATTGCACTCCCACTGCGTTAATCGAAAACCTCGTTGGATTGGTTTCATAGTGAGTTTATTAGTTCCTCAACGATCTAAACAAGTTGCAACTTTTTCCGATATATTTCCTGTTAGATCATTGAGGTGATGTCAAACACCAATCGGTCCAACCGATGATTCAATCTCCTTTAGCTCATGGATCACTGAACCGCAATTTTTTTTATATATAGATGGTGATCCATTTGAGTCATTTATCCCATCAACTCCTTTTAGTCTAACAATTTAATCCCGCCTTGCAACCTTGATCGATAAATGGGGCAGAATTCACTTCGACATAAAGGCGGAATTCACTTCCCGGAATTCACTAGAGAAAATAGAGTACCACGTCTTGATGCATGACCCCCATATTCCGGGAAGATGCCATGCACTAGAAGTGAACCCACCTTCTGAAGCGTCATCGAGAGTTAGGACATCCAATGCCCCTTTACTTACTCTGTATTTTCTAATGGGAGAATTATAACATTTGATAATGTTAATATGATTGGTCTCACTTTGCACATTAATTTCTTTATCGCGCAATTTAAAGGAAATGCATAAGAATAAGCATAGCATTTCTAACAACACACACATGTATGGACTATCTAGATCAACTCGAGCCAATGAGTGATCGGGGAGGGGTTCTATCTATTACAAGGGTTTCTGCTTGTACAAGATCTAATCTTCATTTTTCTCATATGCTTTATGCTCTACCATGATCCGCCAATTGGGACTTTCTCTAAAACAATTAAATAGAAATAACCTATACAAAAATTATATGAATTGAAGATACAAACGAGGGGGCTCAAACTCCGACTCAATACAACCTAGATAAGACAGCAAAAGATAAACCCTAAATCCATACACGGTGTCATCATCACATAAATAAGGAACAAATAAATAATTTAAACACATATGTTTGTGATGTTAGAACAATTAAAACACATAAACATACAAAGAATATCATGAATCTCCCGAATTCTAGCTCTGATACCACTGCTATGATTCGGTCTAGCGAATAAAACTTTTGATCCGAATCACACCAAGAATCGAAACCGGGGATTTTCATGATATTTATAATAACACAATAAGAACGTATTATGTAAAAGAGTAATCGAATTACCTCTTGACGACAAAAATTCGATTAGTCAGCAGCAGCCCCAGACTCCTGCCACTAGATAATCACGCTGAAGAAATTTCTCTGAGAAAGCTCCGATCTCCATCCAAAAACAATGGCAGCGGCGGCTAGTTGGAGAGAGATGGAGGGAATTTTGTCTTTCCTATTGCTCTAGGTTTCTTTGGCTCAAAGTCAGATTCTGAATAATGACTTCTGTGTAGAATTCTGACACTGACTAACTACTTATACCAAATAAGCAGAACCCCTAGGTTAACTGAGAGAGGAGCGGCCTCTAGGCCTCATAGGGATGGGCTTCTGGGCTTTGTTCCATTTTAGCCCTTGTGTAATTAATTAAATCTAAGTCCAATCTAATTAACAATTAATTAATTACTTTAATCCAATTAAAATTAATCTAATTAATTTAATTTAACTTATAAATTAATTTCCAATTAATTGAACTTATAAATTAATATGATTTAATTAATCTTTGATTAAATCATGCCATCATTTTCGTTAGTCAATCACATCTAATGTGATTTTACCAAAATACCCTTAGCATGGAAATATTCCTTTCCTAATTCTCATAGCGTGACGCTCTAGGCTCGATTCAATTGGTAGTGGGAGGATTCCAAAGGATAAGGTGTTCACCTAGTTAGCACCGTGGAACCAAATCGTAACCCAATTGAATACGAGAAGAACATGTCATCACGAACCTTGATTACGATTACTATATGCGTATAAACTCTTCACCGACGTGACCTGATCAAGTAAGAGCCATGGTATGTCAAACTCATAAATCTTGATGCTGTACTCGGTAATCATAATGATGTGAAATTTCCAAACTACCCTTAGTGACCATCACTAGTTAGTTTATTTGCTTTAGCCAAAGAATTTGTAATTTCTATTACTTATGATCGTACAGGTCACATACTCGTTTACTGTCGAGACAGTGAATCCCATATTAGTAGTTATCTTACAATGTCGAGTTCACCATGTGGATCGTGCTTCGAGGTCGACCCCACCTATTAGGTGATACGCGTCTAACTACTCTGATAACATATCCAGTACTACAAGCACATTGCAAAAAACTCCTCAGGTCTAAAGTTCACTCATACTATCGCAATCTTAATCCCAATCATTGACTGTCAAAGAGTAAATACCCATGTGATCGGATTAATGTGAGTCAACTTCAAATATGTTAATTCCATTAATCATATTCATGACACCAACTCACACTATCTAATCAGTGTTCGACTGGCACTTCATTGTCTAAGCAGGTGTCATACGAGTTGAATTTTAATACCCAATTAAAATTTCTTAACTCGCGAACTCTTGCTTTAAGATATTAATTATTTGACTCTTTCAGTGCACCCTCTTGACCATAAGAGGTTGAAACTATCTTCAAATCTCATGGACTTATTTGTTCAATATAATTAAATGCCATTAGTTTTATATGAAAAAAAATTGAAACCTTATTCTATTAATAGAAACAATAAGTAGTTTGTACAAATAACTTATCAAAGCTCTACTCAATCTAATTCCTCATAATACACCTAACATACATAATCAGCGGACTTAAGGAATCTTCAGCCGAAATAAGACATCTAAAGAGGTGTATGTTTTCTTCATTTAGATGATCAAAGTTGATCTCACCATATTTGAGAAACATAGTAATTGAGTCAATAGAGCTTCGATCTTACCATTGCTCTACAGTCAATCGGGAGATCAGATGGATGGATCTTACTTACGTGAGAATCATGATTATGAAAGGTGTATCTTTAATCTTTGTTTATGTCTAGGTCTTCGTGGCCCGTTGCTAGACAGTAATCACGATTTGTACGTTCCTCGAATGAATATGGTGATTAATTCAAGGTCTGATTAAATCAAGACTGATTTAATCTTGTATTTTCCTTTTTAGAAAAATACACTGACACATTAGGATAGTGTACTTACTACTGGCAGATAAATGAGCCTATGGGTCATGCACTTAACTCTGGAGAGTTACCGTTTAATCATGTGATTAATCAATATATGGGATATATATATAAATATATATATATATATATATATATATATTAAAAGTTTTCTTAGGAGTTATTAAAAGTTTACTGTTTCTCTAAAATACCCTTTCCATAAAACAAAGAACAATTAATAACATTACCTTAAGAAAATGTCATTAATTTAAGTAAATGGGAATTGATAAAGGCACTCCTCATTTTGTTAGAGGCACTCAGTTTTATTTAAATTTAACCACATAGATAAAATGCCCTTTAGTCTATTACTAAAATAATTCTTATCAGTTTCTTTGACAAACTAGTTTTATACCAATTCTCTAATTAAATGTAGAATAAGTATTCAAAATTTGATAGTTCATAATTTTAAAATTTAAAAGTGACGGATAACTACCGTAAATAATAAGTAAAAAAAAGTTTGTAGATATGACTAAAACTTTTTACTTATTTATTTAGAACCAAATTAGGATAAATGTTATTTTATTTTGGAAAAAATTGACCATTATTTTTCATTAAATTTAACAAAAAATAAAATTAACTATAATTCTAGGTGGACATATTGAGCTTACCAATACTAACTCAGCGTAATAATATGATCTAACAATTATTTTTACTTTTTGGTAGTTTTATATTAATTCTCAATATTCAAAAAAGAAATTCTGATATTTACTATGAAGCAAATGAACAACACATATTGTTTAACGAGTTTGATAAAATTATATAGGAGTTTGAATATCCATGACAAGATGATTAGTCCTATTGCACCGATGAAAAGTAGGTTGTTTTATTTCCAAAAAGATGCTCGAGAGAAAACGCAATTTTATTTGGTATTATTTTCACAAAAAAGAATTAAAAAATATTCTTCAAAGTTTATTTAGAAGGGAATATCCAGTTCACCTTTTAATATTAATAAGAATTCTATATGATACATTGAGGGCTATTATAGCCAACTTATTTAATTTAAAAAGAATGTGGAGTGACTTTAACAAAATGTGAAGTGCTTTTATCAACTCCCAATTTAATTTATGTGTAGTATCTATTATCCATATATGGAACTCTTTTCCTTAAATACAATTGCAATTTTATATTAAAAATATATTAATTAACATTTCTCAATTAAAAAATGGGGGAAATTTTAATCCGCTCTCGGCTCGGCCAAACCTATGTGTATTTTATAAAATAACTTATTAGTTATATGACAAGTGTAATATACTCCCCTTGTGAAATACATTTGAGTGCAGCCAAAAGCAGGGTTTGGGTAAGAATTTTCCTTAAAATGAAGGTAATATAGTCAGATTAGACAATAAATATATACATTTATAGTAAGAAATAATTATTTTGGAACAGACAAAAGTGGAATAGTGGATATACTTTTTGGGAGGGAACGAGTATAATTCCTATAGTAGTATAGTAATATCTCAATGATTGAAATATTGTTTCATATGATGAACTAAATATCTCCGTGCACAAAAAATTAAACAATCATAAACATGAACACAAAGTTGAAATCGCGAGTAACAATTCACTTGCGCGCGTAACCATGCATAATATGGTCACCACGTAGCTGAAAGGCTATATGGAATGGTCCCTTGGATTTTGAAGCAGCAAATATGAAAACAACCTGCATTTGGACATACCTAATATTTCTGACACAGAACATGATAATATTTTCCCCATGTCCCAATCGGTGTCACCAGCCATAACATCTACAAGAGTGATTCTTAACCCGCATACGTAGCCCATCTCTTCATCGTAAAAATATATAATTTATTTATACATATATATTGTTATTTTCATATACAGGACAAGAATTTTTCATGATTGAATAATTTGTGTCTCTCTTTCAGAGATATATAGTATATCTCCAACACCCTACAGATAGTATATATGCTTCTTGATCCGAGGATATTTATGCATGCGCAGGCCTATCCAATAAATAGTACCCAGCGAAAATAAAAATGATTGTATCAAAATATCAATTTAAAATTTAAAATAGTAGTATTTAATTAATTATATCAGCAAGTGATAATTAATTTTTTATTTTATCACAATAATAATTTTTAAAGGTTAAAAAGTGACAAAGTTGCACATAAAGCAGCCCATAATGTTATTATCAATTAAACAACTTCACCCCAAAAACTAAAAAGAAGAAGAAGAAAGAGCTTAGTGAGAGGAAGTTAAGTGAATATCAGGAGTTATGACAAATTGTTTATATTGAATGATAATGACTTTTACTTTGCCCCAAATTATTTTGACAATTTACATTGTGGCCGAAGCATATATTTTATCATTCTTCACAGTTATAGAAATAAAAATTCTATATAAAGTTATTATTGAAGTTAGAGACACATATAGTTTGAAAACAAAGACATTTGTCACTATATCTGTGTTGTTATAACGTCCGTGTATCAAAATTAATTTTTGATAATGGCAACGCAGAACCAATTCTTTGTCAATAAAATAAAAGGCATTATACTTAATACATATTTTTAATAACTAATCCTTTTTCGTAAAATAAAAGAAAATAGTGAATTAATCAGTATATATGGTATATATAGAGAGACTTCACATATCCAACTCAGTTTTACTTTAATTATCAAAAAAATAAAACAACGTAGTAAATAAATGGTATATGAAGGGGGTTGCCAGAGACAGTTTAGTTCATATATAGAGACTTCAGTCAAACTTCAAAGTTCTAAAACCCCCAATCTTTCGTAGAGAATTGGTTCTTGATCACGGTAACAAATAGCTAAACTTTATTACAAACAATGATTTCGTGGCTTCCTCAAAGTGATTCGAGATGCACTCCCCTATGAGATGCACTACTTTCTATCCTTTATTTTAGTTTGTGTTTCATCTTTTATTGCACTTTATAAATGTACGATGAATGTACATAATTCATACATAAATCATGTATTAACATAGAAATCTCTTATAAAACACCAAATTAATCGATGTAGAAGAATGACGATCTCATCTGAATTTCAAGAATAAAATACTTGGTAAATCAAATACTTGGTAAAGTACAATTAAATCAAATACTACTTAAACCCCCAAAAATAAATTTATGTGTCCATAATTAACTCCATGGAAAAACTCAGCCATAAATGTTTTTTCGTAACATTCAGAAAATAAAGCCGTGAGATTTCTTAAATGAAGAAATTAATTAATTGGATTTGATTTAGATCTTTCTTTTGTCTTTTCAAATTGATGTTAATCTAATTTGAAAGCTTATTGCTATTATTAGTTTTCTTTGAAAAATAAGAAGTATCTAATTTATAAGTTAATTTCTATGTTATTAGTAACTTTATATATCTTCACATAAAAATAATTTAATATTTTTTTTATTTTTACAATTTACCAATTTTTGTTTTTTTTTAAATAACTCCAGAACTCAATGAAGTCGAGGGGTAATACTGTCTAAGAATCACAAGATTCAACTCCTATTGTATATCTTAGATTGAAAATTTTGTGGAGTCAATTTTTTGGATTAATAAAACTTTTCATGGATTCTTTGGATATATATCAGAATATATTAGTCATACTTTAGGAGTGTTTTAATAGTTCCCAAAATTTAAAGAAGGAAGTGAATCTAAACTAGTAGTAAAATATTAAGGTTAATGTCACTTATAGTCCCCGAAGTTTCACATTTTATTTCACTTACGTCCCTAAGCTCAAATTTGGTACACTACCATCCTCAAAGTTACTATTTCGTCTAATTTTAGTAATTCTAGTGATTTTTGACCGGAACTGTCAGTTTCTAGTTGCACTTTGGTCCTCGAAGTATCAACTTTGTATCACTTTGGTCCCTATAAACCCGAACAAATAATTACTATTTTTGGTAATTTTATAATCTACCTTATTTTAATTATTATTATTTAACTAATATAAATTAATATATATTTATAGGTAATGTCTAATAGAAAGATAAAAAATTAATATAAAATCATAAAAAATAATTATTTTTTGCTCATTAAATAGTTAACTGATTACTTAATCATTCAATTAATTAGTTTTAATTAATATAATTATTTTTTTACAAATTACAAAATAATTAAATTTGAGTTATGTTAACTTCTAATAATAAGATAAGTATTTTAACAAAATAAGTAAAAACTTATTAACTAATTATTAATTAGATATTGATTACACTAAGAGATTAATATGTAATAATTACACTAAAATTATACTTTTATTGAAAAAAATTAATTATCATCTTTAAATGAAATTAAGGAAGTGTCAAGTTGGTCGACAGACAAAATAGTTTAGCCCCATGTATAATTAATACTTTTGTTTTTCCTTCTGTCGCCCCACAACAGGAGTACACCAGTATAATATCACCCACATGATATATGATGAATTGTGATCTTGAGATAACTAGGGCCTTGTGAGCCCAAATTTAAGCTCTTTCTATTTTTTACCCTTCACAGTTTAAAGTGAAGTATTTAATAAATGTAAAAAGTATGTGAATATCCACTACCAATAACTATATTTTCCTTTAAAGATTTCGAGTTTAATGAGCCCTTTTATTGAAGAGAAAGATAACAAGATACTGGAAGATAGTTTTACTACATTAAAACTCAAGGAGAAGTCTAAAAGGGAAAAAAAATTAAAACTCAAGGAGAAGTCTAAAAGGGAAAAAAAAAAGTATATTACTATTGGAAATAGCTAAAACAAATTAAAATCAGGCAAGAATATTAATGACAAGATAATAAAAGACAATGTAAGTCACTGATTATATTATGTGACAAGAATATTTATTTTATCAAATCAATTATTTTTACAAGTTTGGTAATACATATAAGAACAATGTTAATATTATCCGTATATATGGAGAATTGATGACACATATGTAAAATGAGAACAAGAATAATAACCTTTTGAGAAAAAATTATGATATTCTATGGTTGAATGAGTAATTAAGAGACATGCCTATGGTTCACAATGAGTATACTTGCTGTCATTTTGTCCTCTTAATTTAACTCGGCCAATTCATTTTTTGTCAAGAAAATAATATTGAGTGAGCTATGCTCACGGTGCAATTTGCTAAGCCGATGCTAGCTAGTTCCCGGATAAAATCCATCGTATTAGCAATTAAAAGGTGTATTATACCAAAAGGTGCTAATTGTGATGGGATATGTAGACTGATCTAAAGTGGATCGGAATTGGGGATTGAAGTAAGAAAGGAAATGAGTGAAAAAACGGAGTAAAATGATGTTTCAGGTAGAACACCGCAGTGTTGCAGTTCAAAGACCGCTGTGTTCAAAGTCAGTGGCAAAGACCGTGGTGTTCGTGCCCAAAGACCACGGTCTTCGGAGGCGAAGGAAATTTCCTTGTACACTTTTTTTTTCCGAATTTTTGGTAGTTTTTGGAGTCTTTTGAAGGCATACTTTGTTTCCTACTTTGACTCTAGGTTTTCCAAGTTTCTACAAGTTATATATTAGTGATCTACTCTTGTATTATGTATCACACTCATACAATCAATAAAGACCTCTATTGTAAATCATGAATGTAGGCATTCTTGGCCAAACCACGTAAACATCTCGTGTCTTTTATTCTTGTTTTTTTCAATTACTTTTCTAGTTTATGCGCTTTGATTTTCTAACAATTGGTATCAAGAGTAGGGTTAATAAGATCTGTGTGAATCAATGGCGTATGAAGAGGGAAAAGTGAAGATAGACAAGTTCAATGGAAATTTTTTTGTATTTTGGCAGATGCAGATTTGTACGGGAAGAAACTCCACGAACCGTTGTTGGGGAAGAAGCCTGAAAAGATGATAGGCGCATATTGGGAGTTGTTGGGTAAACAGACTTTGGGGGTTATTCAGCTGATGGTATTAAGAAACGTTGCATTTAACATCTTGAAAGAGAATACCATAGCGGGTTTGATGAAGGCGTGATCCAACATGTATGAGAAACCATCCGCATCAAATAAAGTCTACCTGATGAGACGTTTATTCAGTTTGAGGATGATTGAATGTGGATCCTTGACGAATCATACCAACGAATTCAACTTCACCCTTACTCTGTTGAGTTTGCTTGATATTAATTTTTAAGACGAGGTAAAGACTTTATTTTGCTGTCTTCTTTGCCGAAAAATTGGAGTGCGACGGTGACTGCAGTGAGCAGTTCATCTGGCCAAAGGAAGTTGAAACTTCTGAAGATTCGGGATCTGATTTTGAACGAGGATATTCACTGGAGGGAATCAGGAGAACTCACGTCTGCTGCATTGAGTGCTGAAAGCAGAGGGAGTAGTAACCAAAGTCAAAAGGGCGAGAAAAGTCAAAATAACGCAAGGAAGCTGATTTTTGGGGTTGCAGTAGGAAGGACCATTTTACAAGCTGGATTGTCCAGAAAAGACGGGTCAAAATTAACACCCCGACGAGACGATGTCAGAGATGCATTGGTTTGTTGTATTGACAGTCCAAAGGACCAATGGGTACTGAATTGAGGTGTGTCATTTCATTCTATTCCATGTGAAGAATACCCTACAAATATATTTATGGAAAATTTGGGAAGGAATTTCTTGCAGATGATGAGGCCTTGGAAATTGTTGGTAAGGGTGATGTAGTAGTGACGACGGCACAGGAGATGCAGTTGAAATTGCAAAACGTTAGGCATGTTCCGAGTTTAAGCAAAGAATTGATCTCCATGTGTCAAATTGACAGTCATGGATACACCACAGTATTTGGTGGTAGTGTGTGGAAAATCACCAAGGGTAATATGGTGGTAGCATGTGGTATGAAGTTTAGGACTTCGTGTACAACTAAAATAAGAAAGGACTCATTAGCTGCAGTTGAGGCCACATAGGAATGGCACAGACGACTTGGGCATATGAGTGAGAAGAGAATGAAGATTATTTTATCCAGGGGAAAGTTGACAATTTCTAAGACGGTTGAGTTAGGTCCTTTGCGAAGATTGTGTTCTTGCGAAATAGAAAAATGTGAGCTTTTCCGAGACTGGAAGAGAACTGAAGGCGGAGAAATTGGAGATTGTGCACACTGATGTATGGGGATCGTCACATGTACAGTCGCTTGGAGGGTCCAGATACTATGTCACCTATATGGACGATTTCACAAGAAAGGTATGAGTTTATTTTCTGAAAAATAAGTTTGGTGTCTTTAATACCTTTAAGAAATGAAAGGTGGAAGTTAAGAATGAGACGGGATTGAACCTGAAGAGTTTGAGGTTGACAGGGAGTATGATAGCCAAGAATTTAAAGACTACAGTGCTGTGAATGGGATCATCTTGAGCAAGACATTTCAGGGACTCCACAACAAAATGGCATAGCGAAAAGGATGAATAGGACCTTGAATGAGCGGGCAAGAAGTATGAGGATTCACATTGGGTTGCTAGAGATATTTTGGACAGATGTAGTAAGCATGACGACTTATCTCATCAACCGAGGACCTTCAGTACCGTTGGACTTCAAAATTCCGAAGGAGGTTTTATCACATTTGCGAATTTTCGATTGTTTATGTTATGTTTTGCATAGTTCTGCTGAAAGGGACAAGTTAGCTCCTAAAGCACAAAAGTTCTTGTTTATCAGTTATGGAGCGGAGAGTTTTGGTTATCATTTCTGGGATAATCAGAACAATAAGTTCAGAAGGCATAAGGATGTCACATTCAATAAGAAAGTTCTTTACAAGGTTGGACTTGGTGCTGAAGCTGAGCATATTGATAAATCAAAAGTGATACTAGAGGAGATCACTATAGAGGATGTTGTAGGAAACAAAATTGAGATTAGGAACGAAGAAGTTTAGGAGAAACCGCCACCTACTTTGAGGAGATCCAATAGAACTCCCAAACCAAACATGAGATATTTCCCATCTCTACACTATTTACTTTTAACGGATTCAGGTGAGCCCGAGTCATATAAGAAGGCGATAAGTATAGGAGATTCTCTCCCTTAGGAGCTTTCCACGAAAGATGAAATGAGATTCCTTGAGAGAAGTAGAACTTGGAGGTTGACTAAGTTCCTGGAGAAAAAACAAGCTTTGTAAAACAAATGGGTATTCTGGGTTAAGGATGAGCCAGATGGTAGTAAAAAATACAAGGCGAGTTTGGTAGTCAAAGGGTTCTAATAGAATGAAGGGATTGATGACAAAGAAATTTTTTGCCTATTGTAAAGTTGACAATCATTAGAATGGTTTTGAGTATTGTTTTCGCAGAGGACTTACATCTCGAACAATTAAATGTGAAGACGACACTCCTCCATAGGAATTTGGATGAGGATATATGTATATGGTTCAATTGGAGACCAAAAAAAAAAAAAATCTTGTATGCATGCTAGAGAAGAGCTTGTTTAAACTCAAGCAAGCTCTGAGACAGTGGTATAAAAGGTTTGACACGTTTATGAGTGAAAATGGTTTTATACGATGTCAAATAGACCATTATTGTTATTTCAAGAAATTTAGGGATTGCTATATTATTTTGTTGATTTATGTGAATGACATGTTAGTTGCAGGGTTTGACACGGTGGGAATTGACAAACTAAAAAGGCAATTGTCAACTGAGTTTGAGATAAAAGAGTTGGAGGTTGCAATGACTCTCAGGATGAGATTATTTGAGATAGGTCAAGTGGGAACCTCAAGATGACTCAAGAGAAGTATATTGAGAGAGCACTTGCTAGATTTTCAATCACAACTGCAAAGTCTAGAAATACTACTTTGGGGAGTCACTTCAAACTAAGTAAGGAGGAATCGCTATATATTGATGATGAGCTGGAAGAACTGGCAAAGGTTCTTTATGCCTCTGCCATTGGAAGCTTGATGTATGCATTGTTAGGATTATGCCCTCAGATGCCATGGAGGATAGAGTGTAATAAAGGCCTAAAATTTGTGTAATTGAATTATTCTAATTATAATAAAAGGTGTTTTAGTCACATAAATCTTATTAGTATTTGTATGTAGTGTACAACATATTATCCATGTAATCAATGCAATCTCTCTAATTCTTATGAGATAGGATGAAAGACACCTGAGAGATTGGTCTTGATTTCTTAATGTGTTTGCTAGTAATAAGGAGTCTTAATTGGGGAATAAAGTCAGTATGCTTGAACAACTTGAGCTTTGACATGGAAGTGTCAGTTCGGACACTATGAAATAGTGGAAGCTTATGTTGTAGACACATCAATGAAACTGATGGGTTCGAACTCAACTCGCATCGATCAGTTCTGTCATATAGGTTTTCACTCTGTGACTGTCAATGACAAAACTGATTATTTGTGCTGAGTATAAGTGAACCTATGACCTGAGGAATCAATTTGAAGTGGACACGTGTGATAGTTCACATTTTACGATTATTTGCCCCTTTCATAAAGGTATTTTCGTCAAAGTTTAGCAATGATAATCCGCATGTTGCTTTGATTAGTTGTCATTTCATGTGTGCAGGGATTCAAGTTTAATAGATCGATAATCAAGTGAGAAGGCCGAAGAAAAGGCGCTAAACGAATGGATTTTAGGAAGCTGTCTTTATGGACCGCGGTTTGCCATGTTTCAGTTCGCGGTCCGTTTTCCTGTACCCTAGTTTTTAGTCTGCCATTTTTGCTCTTTTTGGGACACTTTTCACCTACGAAAAGGACTATGCTTGCTCTCCAAAACCCAAGGAAGACACCCAAAATCCCAAGGAAGCTAGAGGAGTCAATTATCATCATCAAAGCTTGGATTCACTTCTTGTGATGGGGAGTTCTTCAATTCCCCTTTTTAGAATAGTTCTTAGCTATATCTTTTAGGGATTTTGAATTTCTCTTTGTTAATTATGAACTAAGTAATTATTTAATTGGGTTATGCGAATACTTTGTGATGTTTTGTTTTTGATGAATTCTTAATTTCCGGATTAATTACATTCTTGTTACATGTTTGATTTTTATGCTTAATGCTTGCACCTGCTTGATCACCATGTGTTTGATATAATGCTTTGTCTTGAGACCGAGAGGAGATAGATAAAAGTAGATCGAAAAATCAAACATCATAACATAACAATTGACTAGAGATAGAATCAATGGCGTTGTGTGGCTTTTTGTGATAAGATGGCCCAAGTGAATGTAGGATCTTCATAAGCAAGGAATCTCTTTGAACCTTAATGCATGTTAGTTAATTCAAACTTCGCTATAGAGATATAGGGAGTTGTTGACTAGTATAAGCTTGTTATTTCAAGAGATTGAGTAATGAATACGTTGGGGGTTCCGCCATAAGAAGAACGTTCTAGTAATCCGGGTAATTGAGAGTTTATGAGCACAAAATAGAGCATAGTAGGATCATAACCCAAATGTTAGCATGCATTTTATGCATATTTTTCATATATTTCCTTTATTCTTTTATTAGTATTTGAGTTTAAATAATAGATATTTATTATAATTTTTTATTTTGAATGGTGAAAGTTCATAAAAGAAGAAAAATGAAGAAAAAGATGGAGAAAAAGAAGAAGACATGTTGAAGTGTGTGATGAGGAAGAGAAACTCCTATTTTTTAGGAGCCTTCCTATTTTTTAGGAGTATTATTAGTATTTTATTCTAATAAGGAATTAATTTCCTTATTCCATTAGAATTAGAATTTGATTTAGTTAGGAGTCTTTTGGCTAGGCATATATAATTAGACTTTTTGAGACTACACGTTGTTTACAAGGGAGGAAGAAGAATCCCTGCGTTTTTCTTTTTTTCAAGATGTATTGCTAAAGATTTTATTTCTAGCCAAAGATTATTGAAGTTTTGATTCTACAAAAGTTGTGAGATCTAATTTATGTTTATTCTTTCTTTGTTCTTGAGTATTTGCATATTTTCTGTATTTGTTGATATTATTATTTTGATTAATTGAATAATAAGGACCCGTTATTTGATTGTCGGAATAGTATGTAGCCATTTAGAATCCTCAATCCGTAATTGTTTGGTCAATTCTAATCTTTGTGGCAGTTAATAACGTTGATTATGGACAAGTTTTCAATTGTTGTTATGGGAATATGTGATCTAATCTAAATGAATCGAGTTTGCGAGTTTGTTGGTTAGAATTGGTGTTTTTCTATTTTTTCATGCTATTGTTAAATTAAATCCTAAGAGCTTATTTAGGGTTGTTTAATCAATAAGAAAAGTAATCAAAGAGCTTGTTTTGGTTATCGATAAATTAAGGAGAAACTAGGTTGTTAGAACTTGTTAATAACTATAGCCAATTTATTCATGAACATTGAAGTATCTTTGCATCAAAGATCAACTTTGGAATCAAAACGGAGATAACTCCTTAGGCTAGAATCTTACCATCTATTGAATTAGTTTACTTGTTTAATTTTACTTTTCTTAATTTTTAGTTTATTTTTCGTAATTTTTTGTTTAATCGATTATTAAAAATCCCCCCCTCTTTTATTTTATTCGTTTATTGAGAATTCAATCTGAACCAATCCCTGTGGATTCGACCCTGCTCATTGCTATCTACAAATTTAGGAGTAAGAATTATTTTTGTAGGCTCGACACCTAACACCAATCATCTCTTTCCATTTGATATATTACCTTATTTTTCATATAGGTGTCCTTAGTTTATTTTCATAGTATAATAATCACTCATCTTATAATTTGATTTAGCTTAGAGTTGGGTAACATAGCAATTACGAGTATCAATTCCAATTGTCCCTGTGGAGACAATGCACACTCGGGCTCATTGTCCACCTTATTACATGGCACGACCTAGTACATTTGCTAGTAATATTATACGTGTTACCTATGATCTAAGGAATCAGACTGAAGATGCACTTGTGACATCAACTCTATCACTAAAGTAGTCAGACCTAATTTATCCATTGGTGGGGTCGACCTCAAAATGCGACTTCTTGGGTGACCGGCAGTCTTAACTAATCACTAAGATGAGATTTATTCTTTCATGAGTGAACGAGAACGTTTCCTATGTGATTATAATTAATGGAGATCAAAGTCTTTGGCCAAAGCATTGAAGTTGCTTGTGCTGGGCACAAAAGCAAACTCAGTGATCTCGCTTTATTATAATTTATACATATGGTCAAGTTTAGTGAGTTTGACCTAACTATGAATCTTACTTGACTAAGACACGAGAACAAAAGGTTTATACTTATACGATATTCACAAATGAAAAGGTTTTCGGAATGATCCATTCATTCAATCCCATTTGGGCTACGATGTGGGCCACGTGATTCGCTATGTGTCACACACATCGTTTGGTCTCCTCCCATTGCTAAACGAGACGAACCTAAACAGTTGTGCTATAAAGAATAGCAAAGAAAAATAATGGGAATAATTCTACAGGGCTTTAGAATATTTAATTTATTGGATAAATTAAATAATATCAATTAATTCATTAGATGAATTAATTGAATAGTCAATTAGTAAATTTAATTAAATAATTAATTTTTTGGAGAAATAAAAATAAATTAAATCTTGATATTAAATAATTAAATTTATAAGATAAAACAATTAATTAAAAAGAAGAGAATAAGACCAAGCCCATGGACTTGCGTGTGAGACACACACCTAAGTGGGCTTGTCTTGCTCTCTAAGCTAGTCAATGGGGTTAGGACTTTGTATTTTGTTTAAATACATAAGAGTTGAGACTTTGACCTTTACTAAGCCATTATTCTAAGCCAACACTGTAGAAAAGAAAAAAACTCCATCCTCTCTTCCTACACTAGCCGTCGCCTCTCAAGGGAAAAAGAGAGAAATTTTTCCGTTCTGCGTGATTATTTAGAGATGACGTATCTTCATTGTCCGGATTAGGTTTCAAGAAACCAATCGGGGTTGAGAAAAAGCTGGATAATCCAAGGAGTGATGTAGATACCTCTCCATTTGAGTCATAAAATTTGAAGAGCCGGGATCTTCCACCACTTCGCTTGAAAACATAAATTTTTACACGTTCATGATCTGAATATGTAAATCAAAGATGACCACCATTGGGATTTTCTTAACTTTTATGCTTCCGCCGCATTTTTATGAAGAATCCCAACACGCAAAGGTATGTACAAAGCCAGATAGCTCATGTAGTGGGAGTTGTGGGTAGGTTTATGGCTAATCTGGGTATGAAGCATTAGAAAACAGTAAAGTGGCTACTGAGGTATTCGAGAGGTGTATTGAGTTTGTGTTTGTGTTTTTTGAGCAGTAGGGTTACTTTAGAGGGCTTCATGGATGCTGACTTATGTGGTGATCAAGATGGCTAGAAAAGTACTTCGGGGTATGTTTATACTTTGCGTGGTGCTACAATCAATTGGATGTCAAGGTTACAGATGTGTATAGCATTTTCCAAAACCGAATATGAGTACATTGCTATTTCAGAAGCAGGTAAAGAGATGGTTTGGTTGAAGAATTTTCTGAGAAAAATTGACAAGGAGCAAATGGATTGTGCACTTTATAGTGATAGTTAGAGCGCCATTTGTCTTGCGAAGAATCTGATGTTTCATTCAAGGACAAAGCACATTCAATTGAAGTATCATCATATCCAAGATATGATTGATGACGGGACTTTAGAATTGAAGAAGGTGCTTGGAGCGAAAAATCCGACGGATATGTTGATCAAGGGAGTTACCACAGAGAAGTAGAGGTTTTACATGGTTCTGTGATGAAAGAGGCTAGTCTAAATTAGAGGATGCTTTCACCGGGGTGGTAAGAAGTATGTCAAGAGTTGAGTTGATTAGTCTCCAAGTGGGAGATTGATGGGATATATAGACTGATCTAGAGTGGATTGGAATTGAGGATTGAAGTAAGAAAGGAAACAGGCCAAAAAAATGAAGTAAAAAGATATTCTAGGTGGAACAACACAGTGTTGCAGTTCAAAGACTGCGGTCTTCGGCGACGAAGAAAATTTCCTTATACTTGTTTTTTCAAATTTTTGGCAGTTTTTGGATTCTTTTGAAGGCATACTTTGTTTCCTACTTTGACTCTAGGTCTTCCATGTGTCTACAAGTTTTATTGGTGATCTATTCTTGCATTATGTATCACACTCATACAATCAATAAAAGCTATAGCGTAGATCGTAGATGTAGGTATTCTTGGCCGAATCACGTAAAAATTTCATGTCTTTTATTCTAGCTTTTTGAATTACTTTTCTAGTTTACACGCTTTGATTCCTAATAGAAATTCGTTAATAGGGAATAATTATACGCACCTGAGGTCACCTATAAAGTATGTACACTATTATTGGCATTTGCATGACATGATCTATATCCTTTTGATGTATGCTACCGCAAATATATATAATTAGAATTTTCAAGTGGTTAACCAAAGATTATGCCATGAGGCGCAGCATTTGTGAAATTGACAAAATGTATTAATAATATATTCATAAAAAAACATAAAAACGATTGGAAGAAAAATGGTTAAATCTGAATAAATGACCTAATAGATGCGCTATTTAAAGTAAATTTCACTTAATTACCTTTTTTTAAAAAAAAACCTTGGTCGTACAGAAATTGTTGAGTACTATAGTTGTCAGTTTCGGGCGCTGGAGCCTGTTGGATGCACTGCGTGCCTCCGAACCCATTGAGCATAACTTTGAGTTGGACAATTAAAATACGATTCAAATTGATATCAATTGTTGTACTTGAGTCCTTTAACCCACTATTTATTCAAGTCAATTTTCCCACACTTTTCCTATGTGGGACGTAGAAATTGGGGCTTCGCCAAATTAATATTCATTGTTACTATTGAATCCTTTGAACTATATATTGACCCACTATATATTCAAGTCAATTTTTTCCACATTTCTAGTATGTGGGATGCCGAATTGGGGCTTCACGTTTACTTCCTCCTTTAGGACGTGTCATCCTCGTTGCGGCGTAACACTGTACATGATCCGACATCATTTGACCCACTATCTATACAAGTCAATGTTTTCACATTTTCCCCATGTGAGACGCCGAATATGGACTTCACAATAATAAGGCAAACAAGAAAAGAAAAAAACTAACACATGGACATAAAAATATACTGAAATTTTATTGTTTCAGGAATATGCTATTTTTTCCATCCCATAATGATGATTTTTTCCTTTACTTATAATTAGAGTCCTAACCTACGAATTAATTTCGCATATCCGTATTTTGATAATCCTAATATTGTTAAAATTTCTTGCTCTAGTATATAAGAAATGTCGTTTGACATATTCCAAACAGACATAAAATTCAGCAACGAAGAAAATAACTTTTTTCATAACGAATAAATAGAAAAGATACGTCGTTCAAATAGCATAGAGATTGGGGGGGGGGGGGGGGGGGGTACATTACACATGTGAAAAATATCAAGCGATTCGATTTCGACTCATGTTTGGCTCGATTAAAACTCGTTTGAACTCAATTAATTAGGTCAATCATTAAATCGAGCTTAAACACAAATTTCGAAACTGGATAGTAATTAAAACAAGTTTAAACAACGGCTTGACTCAACTCGACTCATTTATAGCCCTAGAACATATTTCAATTTCACAACCTAATTTTCGAGTTATCAGAATCTAACAATGGGTGTTTTGGTAATTTGTAAAACCTCAAAAAATCTATAATAATTAACCAATAAACGAAGATATGTGCTTGTAATTATCCCAATAGCATATGTTCCCGCACAATGAGCCCCCGTAGCGCAAGAATAATTTGACTTCGATAATTTTATGGAACTCTTAGTGTAATGCTCCTAGTTCCTTAAACACCACGAATTCAACTTGGGGAAGGTGGTGTTTACACAGGGGGTGGATGCCAAAAATTGAATTTATGGTGTTTAAGGGACTAGGAACATTACACAAGGAGTGAGATAGATTTATCCATTTGACTCGTGGTTTGGGTTAATACGATTAAGATGGATTTATCCATTTGACTCGTGGTTTTGGTTAATATGATTAGTTCATTTAATATTCCGAGATAAATTATCAATATTCACAAAGAAAATATACTTGGAGCCAACATTTCATATATATGATGCATGATTAGTTGTACTTGAGTTTCCAAAATTTGAGGGCAACAACAGTTGAGAAATAATTATGCTGGTACGTACTGTCATAGCGCATGCATGTAACGGTTGGGGCCTTGGGAAGTGCTCATATTCGTCGGTGAAAATGAAACTACGAGGTTTATGTTTTATGGATGCCACCTTTTCTCATTCATACATTTTATCCCTTTATGTCCAATTAGATAATAAAGATATTATTAGTAATAAAATGAGAAATGACATATAGAAAATTAAGTATTAGCAATGAAAATATTTGTCATGATTTAAAATCGTGATCTATAGCAGTCTAAACTCATGACTAACTTGGTCGTGGTAGATATTTCATAAAACCACACTTAAGTTAGCCGTGGTAAAAAAGAATGATAGCTATTTTAAACTCTGACTAGCCGTGGTGGAAGAAACGTTAACCTATCACTTTTGTACAATGGCTAAAAGTCATGGTCTTTACAATGTACAAAATATTGACTATGGCTATAAGTCATAGTAAATGTTTTGGCCATACTTGCAAATACGATGGCAAAATGACTTTTCACCGTGACATATTGACATGAGTAATAATAATTTTTTTTGTAATGATTAAAATTTTCACTATATGTACTAAAATGTAAAATGACATATTAAAATTGTCATAATAAGTGAAAATATTTTTGTTTTGCCATAATAATAATTTTTAGTGATTATAATTTATTTTAAGCTGACATTATTGACAATTATTAACACATGTTTAGTGACAAAATGATATTTGTCAACTAAACAAATATAATGACACCTATATTTGTTGTCACAGAGTTTAAGGTGATCATTAATCACTTGAATTATGCAGATTTCACGTTGGACGATGAAGTCAAGGTGTTGTATATATAAGTTATCATCTTTATCTGACAGTTGGAGTGTAGCTTGAGTTGCTCGTTTGGTAAAAAAAAAAGTTGAACCTTCAGGAAATTCGAGATCTGATTTTGAGCGAGGATATTAGCATGAAAGAATCTGATGAACTTTTGGGTGCTCACAGAAGTATTGAAGGATGAGGGACAAGCAATCAACGAGGACAGAATCAAGATTGCGGCAGATCAAGGTCAAAAGGGAGACGTAAATCCTATGTTCTCAAAGATATCATCTTTTGGACTTGCTATCAAAAGGGTCACTGCCATATCAGTAGTGAATCAAATAAAGATAAGAATCAACACCGAGATAATCAATCGGCAAAACTCCAAGTCCGGTGCATAACAATAAGGTTGTTGCCATTGTTAAAAAGTACAAAGGCTATATCTTATTCCTTCAGATCTCGATGAATACAAAGTCAAAATCGTGCTAGCAAATTCTACCCACTCAGAATCGTTCTATATGACGATTGACGACTCTCCCTCATTTTTCTTCAAAGCCACCGCTAAGACATGTTGCATTAGGATATCTTTCATCCTCATGTGTCATATGATGAGATTCCCATAACCGTCAAATTGTTTCACCATCCCTAAAAATTCAACCTAAATTTTCTAAGCCCAATCAAGATTTGGTACAACTTGTTGGGCACATAAGAAGTAACACGTCCAAGATTTAATTTGGCAGGGAATTAAAACCACGCTAACAAATGGGACTACACAAATGATACCAGACAAAATAAAATTAAACACACAGAAATTTACGTGATTTGGGAAAATCCACCTATATATCCACGAGACATTCATCCTTCCATTATGAAAAAATATTACAAGTAACAGATACACCAACGAATTTAACACCCAAACCGAAAACCCCTTGAAGAACTACTCTTAAAATTACCTGAATGGACTCTCCACCTCCTTTGTTGCCCCACTCATTGTTAGATTAGAGAAAATCCCGTAGGGAACTTGTATTGCTGATTAACATATTTATAGAGTTAAATAGACTTGGCAAACAAGTAAATTCTAAGATATAAACAAGGAAAGATAAATACAAGAAAAAGTAACCTAAGCTATAAAGATAAATACAAGGAAATATAAGATAAGGAAAGATACTATGCTAATCTAGAAGATATATTCTAACACTCCCCTGCAGTCGAAACGGGAGTTTCCCGAATGTTGAGATTGGAGAAAAAAATCTGGGAAGAGTTGAGATAGCAACGTTCGAACATTGAAATCGCGACGTTGGGACGTTTCGGACAGAAAAAGAGGTGTTCATCCATGCCACAACGTTCTAAACGTTTGTGCGTCTAGGTCCTAGAGAGGCGGTTCAGGCGATGGCAGCTCCAAGTCCTTGTGTGTTAAGGGTGAGCGACGGTGACATAAAATAAAAAGGACGCGGCTCCAAGTCCTCGTTTTCCAAGGGTGAGGGGCGGCGACATAAAATAAAAAGACGGTGGCTCCAAGTCCTCGTTTGCGAAGGGTGAGTGGCGGCGGCAAAAGAGATTTTTTTTTTGGACTAAACTAGATAAGGGGCGTCAGACGGGAACGACAACTTGAGGACGGCAGAAGTGAAAGATCGAGATACCATAACTCAAAGCTATGACTCTGATACCATGTTAAATTAGAGAAAATCCCATAGGAAATTTGTAGTACTGAATAACATATTAAATAGAGTTAAATAAACTTGGTAAATAAGTAAATCTTGAACTATAAATAAGGAAAGATAACCTTAGCTATACACATAAATAAAATAAACATATGATAAGGAAAGATCCTATGTTAATCTAGAAGATATATTCTAATACTTATGAGGCGAGATTCTCACAAGCTTCTCTCAGTTATCTCCTACGAGTACCTGATTCTCAGTTTGGATCTTCTATTGCAAACGATGTTGCAATCTCCTATTCCATTTCACATATGCCCCATATGTGTATAAAATATTTTCTTGACTATAAATGTAATATGGATTATATATACATGTCAGGCAGGCATGATATGCAATACAAAATGCAACACTATTTTGCAATAGAAGATCTCGTGTGCCTAATTCTGCTTGATGTATTTGACAAGTAAACAAAACATTCTAATTTTATAGGAGAAAATTACATGTTTCCTACTGGAAGAATTAGGAGTGAAAATTCTGTAACACAAGGAACCAAATTCCTTAAGAGATCAAAAATCCTAGTCAAACTAGGTCTCAAGTAACCTTGTCAATCCTAATATTTGATTTTTTCTAAAATTCACATTCCTATTATTTGTTTTTTCCTAAAATTCAAATTTCAAACTTGTCATACTAATGTCTATTTTCAAGTATAAAATATACAATGTAGTAGAATTCCTATGGATCTACGTTTCAATTCCTGACCTTATCCCAGCAACATTTCTTCATCTCGTTGCACTAAATGGAACACCTCCAAATAACACTTTTGCAGAACATGAGTGAGTCACCTATTGGAACATCATGAAGTTTTTCTGATGCATGACATACTTTAAGGTTACACCCAATATTGTCATCTCAACAATTGTTATCCAGCAAGCAATGATTTTCTTTTGGTTATAGTGTTAATTTTTGGTTCATGCCAAAGTCAGGGAATTGATATATAAATGATATCTTTAGATTTTAATTTTTTTTTTTGGAAATCCCAGTGTAAATCACCTCCGGTCACCCAACAGAGCAAACTTGTCCATACGCAATAGCCCGCAAACCACGTATGGAGGTAAGCCGCTCTAGATAACCCATAGACAACAGACTCGATAAGCGTAGGGGCCCCAGGGCAGGACGGAGGAGTAAACTCCGCAGACCAAGCATCACCTGGGTTTTGAAACCACCCCCCCAGGGCAGGATAGGGGAGAAAACTCCCCTTACCAAGCATCACCTGGGGTTTGAACCTGAGTGGATTCTCACGGCCAAATGTCTTGTGACCGCTAGGCCACACCCCCTTGCTTGATGTCTTTAGATTTTCTTCAATGCGCGCCGGGCCGATTTGTGGAGTGTCAATATCATTACCCTTTAAGAAATTAAGATTTCTATAATTTCTTAAAGGGTAATGATATTGACACTCCACAAATTATTATAGAAACTTCAACTTTGATTTTTACACTTGAATATGACAATATTATCCTTAAATTTCAGAACTACCCCTATACAATCAAAACAAAACAATTACCATTTTATAGGTGTTTTTTTTCCCACTACTTTAAATGAAAGTCAATTAATAAAAATAATATTCAGCAAAAATGAAACAAGTAATTTAGAGCAACATCGGGAAAACATTGTAATAATATCTAATATTCGAGAATGATAATTATTATCTGAACCAAAAAGAAAAAAATTGAAGATCAACTTCAATTAAATCACTCTACTTTGGCATTATATTAGAATCAAGCAATCAATTTTATATCTTTATCCAAGCAATAGATTTAATTTCTTCAGACAATAGTGCATAAAAATAACAAAAATCACGATATTCCATCAAACAAAAAACCTATAATTTGAAAAGTAGTGCGACTTTTCATATATACAACATGAATTTGAATGTACAAAAGATTTTAAAAAACATGAATTTTGTGTTCTATAATCGGTCTCGATGAATAATTTTATACTTGCATATAAGTATATGTTTTATGCTTTTAAAGATTCAAAAAAGATTGTTCTTCTGTATTTTCTTATTAATAAATATATTATTTTGACATGATTATAAAGATGAAGTAAAATTTGGTATACAGCCAAAATTTGTCTTGGGCTGAGAACAATACGTGTTTACACCTAAAAAAAAATAGACTTCTTAATTTAAAAAGCCCAAACGATCCATATATTAATTCGAGATTGGGCTTAAGATAAAAGAGCCCAAGCAACCTTTATTAATAGATTAATTAGAAATTGAGGTCAAGTTAAAGGGCCCAAGCAGCCTCATTAATTAGTTAAATACGAAAGACGGCTTAAGTTGAGAAAGCTTAAATAGCCCATATGTTGCTTAATTAATTCGAAAAATGGGCCTAAGTGATTTAGATTTGTTTTGTAAGGAATAGGTCCAAGCCCAATATTCCACAAAATCAAAAGTCCGAGAAAGAAGGCCCAAAAGAGTAGGAGGTTATCTAGTTCAGGGACGCGCCAACAAAATGAGTTTGAAAACACAGTTGAAGGAAGTTCCCAACCGCAAAGGATGTGGGTACGTGATAAAGAGCAAGGCGAAGAGAGAAAAAAAGAAGGGGGACTTGTATCTGGTAGATAAATTTATATATGGACTTGTATCTTCCTTTCTTCTCTATTTTCATTAATTGCGGCCCGAATAACAATTTCAAACAACACATCGAAGTGTTAAAGTCTAAACCACCATCTAGTGTATCGAGTTCGAATGCGGGGGTTGTTAGATAATTCTAAGTGAAGAATTATCACGGGGCTTGAGTTAACCGAATTAACTCTTCCTTATTCAATTTGTTTTTATCCAAAAATAAATTTTTGGCGACCACAGTGGGAGTTGGTTCCCGTAAAATTAACTTTCTAAGATCGTTTAAGTCATACTGACAAGACCAACAATGATGGACGAGTTCACTCGTGATGACTGCACCGAGGATTTGGGTATCCAGCCGGTGGTAAAAAATAAAATTAGAGCGGACAAAATGTACGAACAATTTATCCGACTCATGAAACAAACTCTAGCAGGTGCTCAAGAAGATCAAAGGAGAGAATTCAATGATCAGTACCGAGCACTGGCACAAGAGTCCGCCCGAATATTCCTGGCAATTGTACAAGATATTGCTGTGAGTACTCGAGATGGTCTTGCTCGAGAAGTCACCAGGTTTATAACTGAGCTAGGTGAAATCTTTAATCAAACTTGTGATGTTTTTTCAAACATGATAAATACACAAGTATTCTTGGGTCTCGAACCCTTAATCAACAAGCATAATATTTTAATCAAAAAAGTATCACAGTTGGTAGAACCAAGGACTCAAAGTAGATATATTAATCCAAATGAGATTCCTCTGGGATATCCTCGAGAAAACAGGCCTCGGAGTGGTCAATTTGAAATTGGTCAGACTTCAGGACCCTCGCCTCTCGAGAGCAATAATAATGTTAATAATAACCCTCAAAATATAAATTTGAGTTCTAACCAAACACCACATCCTAATGCATATAATACGGGCTCGAATCCACTTAGTACTCAAAATACAAGGCCTAATGGTCCCATACCACTGAACGGAATGGGACAAACTCCGGCGGGATATCCTCCAAATATGAATTTTGGAAGTCTCGAGACAGGATTTAACTTTACCCAAGGATATTTTGCTGGGGGGCAAAACCAGCATCAGGGGCCAAGTTTTCCTGGGGTCTCGAATAACCATATGAATACAAGGAATCAGAATTTTTTTGGATTTCAAAATAATCCGAATTTTACTTACACCCCAAATAACTTCCAAATGCCATTTACTGGGGGGCAAGCTATTCCCAACAGTTATATGGGGGTAATCTTGGACCACAAGTTCAAGCCCCACTCCGAAATCAAATCGAATTAATAATTGAAAGAATGTATGGCCCTGGTTTTCGAAGGAACTAGAGGTTAATTCCAAGGAATCCATACCCTGAATGGGTGGATAGCAATTTTCCTTTTCCTAGAACATATAAGGTCCCAAATTTTACTCTGTTCTCAGGAGATGACAGTGTATCAGCCTTAGAACGCTTATCTCAATTTACCTGCCAATGTCAAGAGGCAGCAGATCAAGATTATCTTAAACTGAGATTGTTCCCTAGTTCTCTAATAGGGTCAGCCTTCAATTGGTATATTAACTTATCTCCAGACTCAATGCATACTTGTGAGGAGATGCAGTTCCAATTTCAGAATCACTTCGCTCGAACTGATCCAGGAATATCCATGAGTGACGTGTCTAAGATCAGGCAAAACATAGGAGAGTCTATAGAAGAATTCCTATTAAGATTCAAAAAGGTTAGGGTTAAGTGCCATTTGAATTTACCTGAATCTGAATTTGTGCAGTTAGCACAACAGAATATGTCCTTCGATTTTAGAATAAAATTCGATGGGATGATATTCCCATATTTTCGAAGTCTGGTAGAAAGTGCAACTGGTATGCGAATGTGTTAAAAGAAGAAAGCTTAAGAAAACATCAAGGACTTAACACATTCGAAATCTCAGCACCATGGGTATTTGAGGATGCTTATGAAGTAGACCTCGCAGAACTCATAAAAGGGCCCCCATTCCAATGTGGAGCACTCAAACAAAAAGAATGTGAAGCGATGGGTTCTTTACAGTCGAAGAAAGATAAGAAATATACCTTTGATGTAGCAATAACAGAAGAAATATTCGATTGGCTACTAGCCAATAAGAAATTAAAGATTAAAGGAAAACATCGATTCCCAACTAAGGCAAAAGCTAAAGGAAAACCTTATTGTAAATGGCTTAATGCCTTTACACACGAAACAAGAGAATGTATTATGTTCCGAAACTTAATACAATCAAAATTAGACTCGAATGAAATAACATTTCCTGGTAGTCAGAAAACGAGTATAGATGAAGATCCTTACCCTGTTTTAAATTTCGAGATTAATACTCTGGAAATTGATTTACCTGAATGTTCTAACACTTTGTCTGAATCTTTGAATGAACAGGTCCCGAAGGAAGCTAAACTAGCGAACATGCTCTTTAACAAACTCATAGACAAAGGAGTCTTGACCTTCCTGAAAATCAATGACGATGGGCTCAAGGGCATGTGCATGTGGCACATGAACACGATGCATACCACTGACCAGTGTCAAATCTTCGGGCGCTTTGTTGCCAAACATTTCGAGAGGGGTAAGATATTCTTGTCCGGGGTAGACAAGCGAATCCTGGAATTTGGTCAAGATGGGAAGCCTAAGGAAAAGGAGTCACAAATAGAATTGGCTCCTCTGGTCCAAAAGGCTGAGGGAAAATCATACAAGGAGGCACTCGAGACCCCCAAGTGTGAGATAGTCTATCAAACCCCTTCGAAAGTGGTGGAAAACCTTACCCAAATGCAGAAGGTGCTCTGCAGTCAATGTGCCAACAGCCTGCACTACGAACTGGTGAGGTTGTAGGTGATCCCGAATGATCCAGATTGGGTTCCAGCCTACCAAAGGGATTGGAACAAGAGGAAAAGGTATGAGAACAACAACTACAATTATCAGCCCTACAATCGGCACTTTCGAGGAAGGGGAAGGATAGGTTATGGAAAGCCTTCGTCAGTAGGCAGGGATTCACCATTTAACCGTTTAGGTGAATCCAGTGAACAGGTTGAGAAGAAGAAAAATAGCCACCAGAAGGCTACTAAGCAACAAGTAGCTTACTCTCGAGCTGCTGTGGCTTTAGAGATGCAGCAAGAAACTGTTATCGCCAACCTTTGAATCGAAGAAAAAGCATTGAGCAAGGGCCTACTGAAAGCCAGGATGGGAACGAAACCCGAGGAAGATGAATATGAGAAAGACATTGACCAGTTAAGTGACCAATTCAAGGATACTAGCTTGAAGGGAAACAACGCAAGGTTCGAAGAAGATGAAAACTTGGATGATTTCGAGTCAGGCGACGACTTGGATATCCTGTTGGGAGATTCTACATATGAGAAATCGGCAAACGAATTTGATTTGAAAGCAAAGGAAGCATCCCTGAAAAGAGCTCTGCAATTCGAAGTGGATAAAGATGTGAATATGGTAACTGTTTTGTGAGCAGCATTCGCTACAAAAAAAGCTATAATGAACGAGGAGGAAAAATCTCTTGAGATGATGACCATCTCTGAGTCAGGTAATATTTCTAAGTCAGAAATTCCTAACTATAAGTTATTTGGGACGAAGACAGATAATGAAAACTTAGTCGATCTTTTATTCTCGAAGGAAAAGATCGATAATAACCATATGAGACCTTTATTTGTAAAGGCCGAGATCGAAGGCATTAGAATTAGCAAAGAATCCAGATAATAAACGATCTCTTTAATTGGATCAATCACAAGCAACACCCAATGTCCCTTAAAAAAGCATTCAAAAGATAAGTTCAAAATTAGTTTTGCGTACGTAACAAATTTTACAAAATAAAGTTGGGTTTTTAGTAGCTTACCCGGTGTTGTGAGGTGCAATAAACAACTTCCCATTTGCGCAATCTTTCATGGCATTTTTTATATATTGCGCTTGTAAGATACGCTGAGAGGGATTAATACATGTTCCCACAGCTATAGCATGTGGGCTAAAGAACCCGAAATTATTTGCTTTCTCTTCGGGGACCACGTGCTTAGCCCACAAACACCTAAATTGAGCATAAAATAAATTTGAGCAATGAAAATAAACATAGTTCAAATTAATGCAGTAAAATAATTTAAAAACTTACTTTTTTTAATTCATATTTAAAAACTTACTTGATGTAAACTGAAATGATAGAGACTCCTATCTGTTCTTTACGCAAAACGTGACAGATCTCCTCCCGCCCATGATACTCTTGATAGGGTTCGTTATTATAGATTGCCTCGGGAACGTCTATAGTGACCTGTTGTTCAATAGGCATTATCTGTAGGTACCTTTCAAGAGTTACAAGTGGCTGAGGGCGTTGATCAACTGTTACAACGTCTGCTGCTCTATCATCTTCACGTGAATGGTTGGCCACTGGAGGTGTTCATTTGACAGCTGAGTGCTTTGTCATCTCTGATTTATTTTTTCCAACTGATGATTTGGATTTTCCAAGAGACTATTTAAGTAAAGAAAACAAAACATGAATGTTACAAACCAAAGTATATTTAGTAACCTTAAACAATTGTTATAATTTATTAATGGCTAGCTATTAATAATTACATACCGATGCATCACTGACAGTGACAAGACTCTTAGGCCAAGCAACAATGTATCCCACAGTCTCAGAAATTGTGAACACTCCTTCATCAGCGAGAGGGACTGGTAGGGGTGCAATATCTTCAATTGCAATGTCAATAATCACTTTCACAAGGTGGGTGGGTAATGGACGTGTACGCAGTGTTCTATCCTCTGATCGATTGTACATTTGTCCTTTAGCCACCATACGATAAGACGGTGTTGAAAGTGCTAATTGACATTGCGCCACAACCTACATATATAATATATATATATATATATATATATATATATACCATTATATTAGAAAATTTTATGTGTTTTAGAGAATTGCAAGTTATATGATCACTAAATAATTTTATATCATTACCTGAGGAAGGTTCTTAACTGGATCTGGGTAGCTATCTTTCAAAAAAACCTCCTCGTCTTCATGTGGCTGCTGCGACCCAGATGCCTTATGCTCGTCAAACTCGCGTCGCAATGAGGATAGTGATGCAGTGAGCATGTGTACCATATTTTTCAAGTTATCAATCTCCTCATCTTTAGAAGGCTTAGAATCCGTAAAATACATTTTTTGTGATACCCCAAAGCCTACACCCCTAACGCGACCAGAATGCTCCTTCTTTTTAAGAGCTTTAGCCAATATATCAATCCGGGTCCTCTCGTTTCAACTATGGCTACCCTCCTGTAATAATACATTTAAAAAATAATACTTTGCTCTTTTAAAAATATTTCAAAAAAAACATTCAACACATGATATAGCTAAAATTACAAATAACTTACAATTTCATTTGCTACTCTTTTAACATTGACATTATCAATGTTATGCTGGCTGTTAGAATGTGCAATCCTCCACACAAGTGATCGTGTCACGTCTGTGCAATCTGACCCAGCTTCCTTTCTTTTTTCCCTTTATATTATGATTAAATATATATATATATATATATATATATATATTAACAAGGAATTTTTATTAGAAAACTTGTAAGGATCCACTGTTAAACGAACTACGTACCTCAATTTGCTCCAGTTGAGCATATCCAAGACGTGATTTCCTATAAGGATATTCAGGTTCCTTTGCTCTTTCCTGATTTTTCCTACTTAGTTGTTGTTCATTACATAATCAAAGCATTAGTCAATGTTCATATAAACGCAATATGCAACAAATGAAACCGTAAATTAAAATAATTACCATCCAATCTTCACTTTGCCGAACATGTACAAACGTTGTCCAATCTTCTTGAGATATATTATATTTTTGGGGTGGGCTGGAATTAATATTCCTATTATCATCCTCTACCCACACTCTGCTCAAGTAGCTCCTGAAGTTTCAACCTAGCTTTCCAGCTTCGACTAAAACAAATTTTTGTCTACTTTCTTCAATATCAAAGGCCAACTATAAAAAAACAAACAACAAAGTATATATGAAATTATAATTTAGAGAAAATTGAATAAACAAAAAATACATTAACCAATTAGAAACATGATAGTAACCAACTTACAGCTATTTCATTCCAAATTGCTGATTTTGTTGCTTCCGAGACGTGTCGCCAATCACTGATGGTAATCGGCACCCTCTCACGAGCTATGACTCCAATGTAACCAACAAATGTTGATTTATTTGGGTCAATTGGTTGGCCATTCTTTTTCCAGCCGACTGGTAGCTTTAAGCCTTTACTTCTGGCATTTGTGACTTTTTTCATTACTGCGATACCTCTACGTATCTCATTTTCAACACGTTTGTTTGAAGCACCCCCATAATCCATTGACCTACAGAAGCGAAAAATACAGAATTTAGATTCATATACCAAATCTATAGTACCAAATAACGCCACCATTATTTTAGAAAAAATTCGGCAGAGTAACGACGCAAAAATTTCTACCAAGTTCTCGGCTTAATCTTCCCCCAAAATTGCAAACAACAAAACCAATCCATCAATTCTTTCACAAAACCAATCAAACTTCACAAAACCATGAATGCATTAAACGATGTCAACAAAACAACACATATTGATCCAATCACGATACAGAATCAAAATACATATCAACAAACAGGCTATACTCATGATATGTATTCAAATAATAATACTCGTTATCATATAGAGAAAGCGAGAGAGAAGAAGCTTACGGTGGTGGTGGTGGTGGTGGTGGTAGTGGTGGAGGCGGCGGCGGTGGTCATAGAGGTGGAGGAGAGAGTGGTTGTGGCTGTGGCGGTGGTGGTGGTGGTGGTGGCGGCGGCGGTATACAATATCGACCTACAAAAGCCAAAAATATAGAAGTTAGTTTCATATAGCAACAACATAATTTTTCAATTCATACACTAACAAGAGACGCCCTGACTCATACACAAACAAGTGCTTATATGAAGCAGCAAAAAATTTTAAGAAATAAGTCTATCATATAATCATCACATAAGTTCAAATACCTTTCATAGTTTTCTTTTTGTCGTTGGCTTAGTAGTCTTTTGCTTCCCCTCAGTACGACCCTTTTGTTTAGCACGTCGACGAATAGATGGAATAATCCATATCCCCTCTTGGTGATCTTGTCGCATATACAATTCATCATCATTGATATCCAAGTCACCATCACCATCAGTGGGTTGTGAATCACCTAAGATAGGATTTTCTCCATCATCATCACTATATGAACCATCATCCTCAATACAAGTATTTTTGTTTGCCGATAAAACAATTGACCATCTCTTATCAATAGGATCGGTGACAAAAAACACTTGCTTAGCTTGTGATGCCAAAATGAAAGATTCATCTTTATATCCCACCTTTTCAAGGTCTACTCGAGTGAAGCCTATTTCACTATTATCGACACCATTTTTATTGTCAGTCCACCTACACCCAAATACAGGCACCCGAAACCAACTATAATCCGGCTCCCATATATGTTCAATCACCCCATAATATGATAAATGGGCATAGATAGGGTTATTATCTCTCGCACTTGAGATATGCATTGCTTGAGCTACAAGTCTCACCCCACTATTCTGCATTGTACTTCGTTCATCTTGGTCTTTTGTATAGAATGTGCGACCATTTATACGATAACCTGAATGACAAAATACAAGTCTACCCGGACCCATCGAAAATCGTGCCAATTTATCTGAAACTAAAAGTGGATTCTCGTTCTGTTTCTCTTGAATATGCTTTCGAAACCAATCAGAGAAACTCTTATTATTCTCTCTGGAAATCCAACTCTCATTTTTATTTGGATTTAATCTCCTAAGTTGGTCCTTGTGCTCTTCAACATATGGCTCAACCTCATCGGTGTTGTGGAGCACATATAGGTGTGCCTGATCCCTTTGTGTGCATAGAACACTAACTAATTGCTTTCCAAGTACACTTTCTCCTTCTGTTCTCCCTCCCACAACATGAGACTTTGGAAGCTCTGCAACGTTATAATCTTTCAGATATTCTATGCAAAATGTAATCGCTTCATCAACTACGTACCGTTCAACAATGCAACCTTCCGGTCGACAACGATTTTTCACGTAGCCTTTTAATACCTTCATATAACACTCAGCCGGATATATAGATCTTATAAAAGCCGGTCCACATAGTTGTGTCTCTCTAACCAAGTGAATAGGTAGGTGAGTCATTATATCAAAAAACGCTGGTGGAAAATTTGTTTCTGAAGTGCAGGCAATTGTTCAGGATCAAACACCGTACTGCACATTGCTTTGAAGAAGAAACGTAATGAGGTTATAGTTGTGTCTCTCTAACCAAGTGAATAGGTAGGTGAGTCATTATATCAAAAAACACTAGTGGAAAATACATCTCAAGCTCGCACAAAGTGATGGCAATTTGTTTTTGAAGTGCAGGCAATTGTTCAGGATCAAACACCTTGCTCCACATTGCTTTGAAGAAGAAACATAATGAGGTTATAGTTTCTCTCACCTTTTTTGGCAAAATGGCCCGTATAGGAATTGGTAGCAAATGATCCATGATCACATGACAATCGTGAGTCTTCATGTGCTTTAGCTTCAAGTCCTTCATTGATACAGAATGCTAATGTTTGAAGAATACCCTTCTGGAACTTTCACTCCATTAAGAAACTCACATAATGTAATTTTTTTCTTTCCTGGATAGAGTGTGAGCTGCTGGAGGCAAATAAGTACGTTTCCCCTTATTTGTTGGTGCCAATTTTTCTCTTATCTTCATTTCAACCATGTCTAACCTTACCTTTACGCCATCTTTTGTCTTTCCGGGCACATTTAGAAGTGTACCAATGACACTATTCTCAATATGCATAATATCAAGAAAATGTCTAGCATGTAAAGACGCCTAATACGGCAACTCAAAGAAAGTTGACCTATTTTTTCACCCAGTTTTTGCAAGGCCGCCTGCAAAAGTCTTTCCAAATTTGACCTCCAAGTCTTTTATATTCTCAAACACTTCTTTACCATTCAAGCACTTAGGAGCTCGGCCTTCTTCTATATTCCCATTGAAAGCTTTTTTCCACCGACGATATCGATGGTTCCGATTTAGCCATCTCCGATGCCCTTGGAATGCATATTTCTGAGAGTGTGTCAATCGATATTGATCTATATTCTTGATATATATGGGGCATCCACATTGGCCATGTACACCATATCCCTCGAGGTTTGCTCTTGCCGGAAAATCATTGATTGTTCTAAATAACATGACTCTGAGATTGAAATTTTCTTCTCTAAACCCGTCATATACTTGAACACCGGTCTCCCACAACACCTTCAAATCCTCCATTAAAGGAGCCAAGTAGACATCTATATCATTTCCAGGTTGTTTCGGCCCAGAAATGAGTATAGGCATCATTATATGTTCTCGCTTCATGCATCGCGATGGGGGAAGGTTGTAGATCATCAAAATCATTGGACATGTACTATGTGAGCTACTTTGCAAGTTATGAGGGTTCATGCCATCTGTAGCAAATACAAGGCGCAGGTTTCTTGATTCTTCACCAAATTCAAAGAAATCATCATCGATCTTTTTCCATTGAGGAGAATCTGAGGGGTGTCGAACCTTGTCATCTTCAATCCTTTCATCAAGCCTTCTATCGGCATGCCATGTCAAGTCCTTGGCTAACTCTTTACTACTGTACATGCGCTTCAATCGTGGTATTATGGGCAAATACCACATAGTTTTGACAGGAGCAGATCCATTCTTCTTGTACTGCGAGGCGCCACATTTCGGACAGACCTTCAATGATGCATAGTCAGTTCTAAACAATATGCAATCATTGAGACAGGCATGTATCCTCTCATATCCCATACCAATTGAGGTTAACATCTTCTTAGCCTCATAAGTACGATTAGGTAACACATTATCCTCGGGTAGCATGCTTTTTAATAGATCAAGTAAGTCTGTAAAACTCTTATCACTCCACCCATTGTTGGCTTTTAACTTGTAGAGGTTTAGGACTGCTTTCAATCTTGTGAATTTACTACCACTATACAGTGGTGTCTTTGAATCACTTGTCAAATTGTCAAACATCTTGGGACAATTTCGTAAATCTATCTCAATCACATTTGTCATCTCCTCCAAACGATCAGGCTCATAATCATCCATGTCCAAATCCCATGATCGATATGATGTACCACCCAAATCATCTGAGGTGGCACTGCTCTCACGGTGTCTTGTCCAACGTGTGTAGCTTTTATCAATTCCATTACACACCAAATGATCTTCCAATTTACGTGGACTAATTCTCTTTCCAAAACAACAATGTAAACACGGGCAACTAATTCTAGTCCGATCTGGTGCATGCTCAATTGTAAAAATGATGAATTCTTTCACCCCTTTCTCATATTGCTCCGGCATACGATCCGCTAATATCCAACTTCGATCCATCTTGATTCTGATTTTTCAACCACAACAAAACTAAACAACAAAACACTATAAAGTTTCTAAATTATTTGAACCACAATGCCCATTATTCTAGAAAAAATTCGGCAGAGTAACGACGTAAAAATTTCTACCAAGTTCTCGACTTAATCTACCCCCAACCTTGGAACTAACAAAACTCAGATATTTCAACCACAACAAACCCAAACAAATATATATGCAGTAAAACAAATAACAATGCCCATTATTCTAGAAAAAATTCGACAGAGTAATAACGCAAAAATTTCTACCAAGTTCTCGACTTAATCTTCCCCCAAAATTGCAACCAACAAAACCAATCCATCAATTCGTTCACAAACCAATCGAACTTCACAAAACTATGAATGCATTAAACGATGTCAACAAAATAATACAACAAAAATCCAATCCTAATACCAAACCCCAATTAACATAACTTATATATAACAAATACCTGCATTATATAATTCACAAAACCAATTCATATAATCAACTATAACATAACAACAATCCACATTATAACATTACATAATCAACTATAACATAACATAACATAACAAAAATCCACATTATATAATTCACAAAACCCCAATTAACATAACATATATATAATAACAATCAAGAAATTAACATATAACCCACATTAGATAATTCACAAAACCCAATTAACATAACATATATATAACAACAATCAAGAAATTAACATATAACCCACATTAGATAATTCACAAAACCCAATTAACATAACATATATATAACAACAATCAAGAAATTAACATATAACCCACATTATATAATTCACAAAATCCCAATTAACATAACATATATATAACAACAATCAAGATATTAACATATAACCCACATTATATAATTCACAAAACCTCAATTAACATAACATAACATATAACCCTAATTATCATAAAATATACATAACATATATAAACATATATATAAGTATATACCTATAAGGTGAGAGAGAGTCGAGAGAGAGAGACAAGCGGCGCTCGGGTGGTGGTGGCAGCGGTATAAGGTGGTGGTATATGGTGGGTGTGGTAGTGGTGGTGGCGATATATGTGGTGTGTGTGTGTATATATATATATAGCTAGAGATATATATCGAGTAGTAGAGAGAGAGAGAGACTAATGAGGGTACATGGTGGTGGCGGCGGTGACCGGGGTTGGCGGCGGTGACCGGGGTTGGCGACGGTGGGGGTGGCGGTGGTTTTGACCGAGAAGAGTGGGAGAGAGTAGATAGAGAGGGAGTTACAAGAGAGAGAGAATGAGAGAGATTGGGGTGGAGGGGGTGGAGGGGGTGGTGGTGGAAGAGTCAAGCGAGAGAGAGAGAGAGAGAGAGAGAGAGAGAGAGTAGAGAGAGATAGTCGAGTGAGAGAGAGATAAAATGGGGGGAAATTGGGGGAATTGGGGCTGCGGGTTTAATGTTTTGGGGGGAAATGGGGGGGGAGAGGATGGTGGTTGTGGAGGCGGCGGTTGTTGTGGTTAGTGGTGGTGGAGTAGAGAGAGAGAGTTGAGAGAGAGAGAATAGAGAGAGAGTTGAGAGAGAGAGATTAGAGAGAGAGTTGAGAGAGAGAGCATAGAGAGAGAGAGGCCGAATTGGGGGGAAAAATGGGGGGGGGGGAGGGAATGGGTTTTTCTTTTTTTATTTTATTTTAAATAGCGATTCTTTGAAGAACCGCTATATCCGGTTCCGTCCTATTATAGCAGTTCTTCAAAGAACCGCTATAATAGACCAATTAGAGCGGTTTTTTGAAGAACCACTGTAATAGCCCGGAACCGGATACAGCGGTTCTTCAAAAAATCGCTGTAATAGGTCCCACGGAAATCCTATTACAACGGTTCACCAAAAAACCGCTGTAATAGGCCCCTCCGTTCAGCGGTTTTTTGTAATAGGTGCGCTGTAATAGGCCATTTTTGTAGTAGTGTAACAAGATTAGGAAAGATTGAGAAAGACCTAGTAACCACTGATGTTTCAGTATATGGTTTTTCTGGGCAAGCTACTCGAGTATCTGGGGTCCTACCTTGTCGGATAAAGGGTGGGACTCAAAGTTCATACTCTGCATTTTTCGTGGTAAACACGAATTCACCATCATTTAATGCCTTATTGGAGAGAGATTGGATACATCAGAATTATTGTATCCCTTTGACCCTGCATCAGGTGTTGGTTTGCTGGAATTGACATAAGTTCAAAATTATCAAAGCCGAGAAAAATTCCTGGAGTTTCCAGCCATCAAAACGGCAGAAACAGAAGGTAAAGAAAAAGGTATCATGGCTAGAGAAGATGAGGGCCAGTCTACAACCGAAGTATATGATAGTTTAGCCCTAATTTCATCATATAGGTATGATGCTTCGTCACAGTCCAAAATGGACGCTTGAGGAACTAGGGAAGTCAGGCTATGTATTGAGTTATGTTGAGGTGAAGCAATTTCTGCGAAAAAGTGGTAAAGAACATACGAACGAGAACTGGAGTAGGAATGGCAATTTGTTCTGCTTGGGTTTGCTTAAGGAGGAAGAGAAGAGGAAATTTTGAATTCTTGTGTATTCCGAGACTGAAATACAGGAATTTATAGGTTTTCTTGTCACTTTTCAGTGAAGAGACACACTCAATTAAATGAAAGGTAGTGGGGTGAAGATGAACGCAAAAGGGCACGTCTTTCCATAGCCGCCAAATTTATTAAAAGTCTGTTACAAAAAGGCATGATTTTTGGATGACCTAGAATCCGAATGGTAGTCTATTATTAAGTCTGTTACAAAAAGGCTTGATTTTTGATGACCTGGAATCCGAATGGTCGTCTATTACTAAAAAGATTGAACGTGTCTTTTAATACACATGAATCCGAATTATTCACATGTATTAGGGGGGCATTTGTTTACACCAAAAATAAAATGGGCTTCTCAATTAAAAAAAGCCCAAAGGATCAATATATTAATTTGAGATTGGGCTTGAGATAAAAAAGCCCAAACAACCTTTATTAATAGATTACTTCGAAATTGGGCTCAAGTTGAAGGGCCCAAGCAGCCTCATTAATTAGTTAAATACGAAAGAGAGCTTAAGTTGAGAAAGCCTAAATAGCCCATATGTTGATTAATTAATTCGAAAATGGGCCTAAGTGATTTAGATTTGTTTTGTAAGGAATAGGTCCAAACCCAATATTCCACAAAGTCAAAAGTCCGAGAAAGAAAACGCAAAAGAGTAGGAGGTTATCCAGTTCAGGGACGCACCAACAAAATGAGTTTGAGAACATGGTTGAAGGCAGTTCCCAACCTCAAAGGATGTGGGTACGTGATAAAGAGTAAGGCGAAGAGAGAAAAAAAGAAGGGGGACAACAGATCAACTCTGCTTCTTTTTTTATCTTTTTCTCTAGGAGTAGGCGTAATCTTAGCAGTAGCATAGTTTAGTTAATTCCGTAGATTAATTCCTGGCGATCAAGAGTTGATATCAGTCATTTCTTTTGCTCGAACATCTTTATGGTACGCGATTGGGGATCAATATGTTGGTATAGTATTTATCGTTTTATCATATTTAAGTATTTGGTAGATAAATTTATATTTGGACTTGTATCTTCCTTTCTTCTCTATTTTCATTAATTGTGGTCCGAATAACAATTTTAAACAAGACATCGAAGTGTTAAAGTTTGAACCACCATCTAGTGCATCGAGTTCGAACACGGGGGTTGTTAGATAATTTTAAGTGGAGAATTATCATGGGGCTTGAGTTAACCGAATTAACTCTTCCTTATTCAGTTTATTTTTTATCCAGAAAGAATACATTGGATCCGAGCGCTCTTCTTTCCCAAGTTCGTGATTTTCTTCTTGTGTTTCGTAAGGCAAGGGAATCGAAGGAGGTTTCAGTTAGCCGTTTGCTGCTAGATAAATAGATGCCCACATGAAGGAGTGGTTCGAATCAATTTTGATGAGCGCACTTTTCTCTCAAGATGGGGCAATAGGCACTGGGTATCTAGCCACAGGATGCGAGCGGGTGTGCTTGCGGTGGGGTACTAAAAGTTCCATGTTCTTCTCCCTCTGGAACACGCTGAGGCACTAGCAGCTTGTGAAGCTTTGGAGATGGCTTATCGTCTTGTTTGGGCGGGCATTGAGGTAGAGGGGACTGTGACAGTGTTATCAATTGCCTTGTTTCTGCTGAGCTAAATCTGTCTGCTTTGGGTTCACTTATTGAAGATTTGAAATTGTTACCTTTTGCTTTTATATCGTGTTCTTTTCATTTTATCAAGTGTTCGAGAAACCAGGTTGCACATATTTTAGCTTGCTTGGCTGTGGATGATCAAGATTTTGTTCTTGATCTTCCTCCCCGTGCAGAACAAGCATTGGCTGATATTTTAGTTTTGGTAAAGAAATTTTTTATTTTTGGTCGAGGTTAAGCATAAGAGGAATTTATTAGTACGACAATTTATATGTTAGAGAAAAATGAAGTAAAAAGGTTGGCTTTTTTTAAAAAAAAAATTAAATTAAAGAAATTGGATTTTATTTAGAAATAAGTATTCTTGTAATTTTGTTAGAGAGAAGAGTATATAAGTGGAGCTCCAATAATAATTTTTGGATGTCCAATATCATCCCCGTTTCTTAAAATTAAAAAGAAAGGGTGCAACTTTTGTCTAGACCATCTTCCTAGCCATTACTCTTTTGGTTTTTTCTAGCCATCTCAAACTAGTCAAGCTTTGTTTGTTTATATATTTTAGTAAATTTTTTGAAAATATTTCATGCAATGTGTATTATGGATATTCATCATATTATGTGTATTGTGTCTGTTTTTATTTTAAAAAAATGATTGAATTCAAAAAATAAGTCAAGTAAAAAATGATTGGTTGATGTATGAGTAAAATGATTGATTTTGTATTTATAATAATAATTATTATGTCATTGAAACATAGTAAAGTAAGAAAGGAAAAACAATGAAAAGTTGAAGTATGTAATTATAGATGAGAGTTAATGTGGAATTATGGATATTTTGAATGAAACTGGGTTATATAGGGGAATGAAAAAGTGAAATTGAATACAAAATATTTTTGGTTGAAAATAGTTTGTAGTGATCGCTTTTAGAAAATTGTGATTCACAAAGCAGAAAATATTATTTGAAAATGTAGACAAACAAGCCCTCACTCTTTAACTATTGTTATCCAACATTTTTTTTTTCATTTTTGTGGGGTGAGATGGGTGGGTCGGATTTGGAGTGGGGGTTATAGAGTGATAAAATGGTTACTGAAAGATTGTTAGAAACATAGTATTATGAGATAAATTGCAAATTACCGGAAATCAAACAACAATTAATGAACTATAAAAGATGACAACAAAAAATTTAACCTGGTTCAACAAACCGCCTACATCCACGAGCCAATACTAGATTTACATCTTTATTTTTCAATGAATCAATCAATTACAAGTTAAATTCTCTTATTCATAATAGTTGAGTAAGCCAAAACCCTATCAAACAAGGAAACACAACCCTAATCAACAAAGAAATATTTTCTATCGCACTAGGAAACAATCCGAACCAAAATAATCCAAAAAAAAATGGAAACAGCCTAAACATGGACTCTTCTCGCGTCCCATCGCGTTGTGGCTCCAAAAACTGCACTGCAGCTCAACACGAGTAGCCTTCTCTACTGACCTCAGGGCTCGACGCCAACTGTTGTCTCCTGCCACCTTGATGTTCTCGACACCCGCTCGGCTTCGTTTTAGCTTTATTTTCAGCTCTCAAATCTATCTGGCTTCTCTAGACCCCAACAATCTCCCACTTGGAGACTGATCAAAAAATCTTCAAACTCAACTTGAACAAACACATTCACTTTTCTCAAGTGAATTATCTAATTGGAACATCCCCTTCAACTGCGGCGCCTCTCTACCTCACCAATTGATCATCCACCGCTAGTGCCTCCAACTTGACGGACTCTCTCTTTTTCTCAAATATGTAGACAATGTTTTCCTCTTTGAATCCCTCGCCACAACTTTATTTTTGTTAGGAAATTTCATGTTAGATGTTTTGATGATGACAAGATAGGATCTTATGTTAGACCCCAAAAATAATGTGAGTTTATATTTTCATAAGAAGTTATGGGTAAGCATTTGAAAGTTTGTAATATTAATTAGGCTTGTAATTTTTATCTTTATAGATTTTACACTAAGTATTTGATACCGAATCGCTAATAGAATTCTAGGTGAGTCTATTAGAGATAAAGTTGAAGATTAGCGTCTGAAGTCAAATGAAGATGAAGATTTGTTCTTATCGTCTGTCAAATGCTAAAAGACTATTTCAGGATTTATGGATCAAGCGCTCAAAGCACTCCAGCGATCAATATCAGATTCACCTGAAATAAATCCTCAAGTCATGAAGGACTTAAATACAATCATTCAACTGACATTTATTTCAAACGGGAAATAAATTCAAATGCATTAAATGCCTGATAAGAGCATTAAAAGTGATAAGCTATTATGACTTGTGGACAAGCCACCTTTTGACTAGACTGTCAGAATCTCACAGTTCAAGCCTGCTCCCATCCAATCGGAACCAGCAAGATTTCAAGAACGTCAGAGAAAAGGTTGTTTCACGTGCCGCGTGAAGAGCACGCGCTCACATGTGTCCAACGGACAAATCCCAAGAATTGCCATAAACAACTCATTCCAGCAAACCCTAAAAACATAACATACATACCCAAGAAAGTAAAAACTTTGCTGAAACTCTTTCTCAAGAAAAGCTTAAAAACTCCATAGCGAAAACCTTTCAAGCTTTTTACATATATTCCAGACAGTCACAAATATCTCAAACATCTTCCAAAGAAGAAACCTAAATTCTTACTGAGATATTCCAAGTTGTTTGATCTTTCCAAAAACAAACAAATCATGTGTGAGAAACCCTCGACCTTTCATCTGAGTGAGAAAGTTGTTGAACCCCTTACAGGCAGTATTTTTGAGTGAGAGAAGCATGTAGAAGAAGATCTTCATTGGTGCTAAAATCTGTGTGATCAAGGAGTCCGAGATCATTTTTCACCTCTTTACTATCTTATAGAAAATTCTGTGCAATTCTTTGATAATCAACTTAGTAATTTCCCTCCAAGTGAAAAAGGAAAAGAAGGGCATAGCTGGGATTACATCAGTGAACCTTACATTTCTCATGTTATTTACTATTATTATTGTCTTGCCAAGGATTAAAATTTCGTTTCGATGATAAGTTTCGAGTTCTTAAATATAAGAAACGTATCGGAAACGTCATGAAAAACTTGAAAAATGCTAAAAACAAAGTGAAAACTGTGAAAGAAGTAAAGAAGGTTTACTTCCTCTTTTCACTAGCAAAAAACAATTATTGTGTAAAATATTTATACATCTACTTCAATAATCGATCAAATTACACTAATAAATAAAGTGGTAACGTTTGATTCAAGTTTAACATTTACAGAACATATAACCGATAAAAATTTTGTAACTTAAATTATGAAATAAAAAATTCTAAAAGTGTTGTAGTGAAAAAAATGAAAAGTGGTAATGTTTTATTCAAATTTAGCATTCATAGAGCATATAATTGATAAAATTTTAGTAACTTAAATTGTGAAATAAAAAATTCTAAAAATGTTGTCATGAAAAAAATAAAAAGTTAATAAGAATGATACCATGGTTTCAAGCTCATATGCAAATTATATGAAAAAATTATTTTAACGATAATACAATAATCTTCGTCTTGAGTCGCATGATAAGAAGTCGCTCCTCGATGAAATAAATATTTGTTTGATTGTTAGATTTATTACTTTTCATTACTTCTTCTTCTTTTTCTTTTTTTTTTACCCTTTTCCCTACATTGAGAGATTTGAGAGCTCTATTGTATTTGCGATAGATCAAATCTTTTTGAAAAGTAATTACCAAACTCTTAATGTTTCCATGGTTTCTATGAAAATATTTTTAAAACTCTCAATGTGTTAGTGATAGAGCAAATCTTTTTTAAAAGAAATTAACAAACTTTCAATGTTTCCATGTTCCATGGAAACAAATATGGAAACCATGGAAACTCTCAATGTTTCCATGGAAACATTGGAAACATTAAGAATTTCATAGAAAATAATGTAATTTCGAAACTATATGGTGATTTCTTTTCGGTTAATTGAAAAACAGAAACTTTTCGGACGTTTCGGTGGAAAAGAAAAGAAACTTTGAACCATGTGTCTTGCTTTATATCTTATGATTTATTCTGAAAAAGACTAACTAAACTACCAAGCCACTATTTAACCAAAACGAACGCTAAATCTTTAAACTTATTTTCGCTGTGCTAACCCTAATTAAGCGATCTAAGTATTACCCTACTTTGGTAAATTGCTAAAATCACTAAGTCTAAGTTATCTTTACTGAAGCGCCTGACCGAAGCGCTCAACTTTCTAAGCGTTCTAATCTTTAAAAAGTGATATGAACTTTTGAAGTCGAAAAAGACTTCAGGGTCTATTCAACCCCCCCCTCCCCCCCCCGTCTAGACCCTTTCGTATGTCACTTGGGACCACCAATTTTATTTTGTGATCATCAATAAACTATTGATACTGTGGCATATCCCTCTCGGTCTAATTGATCCACAAATAGAAGATTTTTCCCAAGAGTCGAAACATGTCTCACATCCCAAAACTTGAGTTGCATTCAATTTACACCTACAACCTCCTCCTCACTGGAGAACTACTGGCATGGTCAATCTTTCTTGCTGACATCTTTACACCAATGAATTTTTTAATGGAAATCTTAGATCTCTCACATATTTGCTCTCTTTGCCCCAAGTGCATGAGTTGTGTCAGATCCATCTACCAAAATTCCTTATTTTTTAATGGCCATCTCAGATCTCTCATATATCTGCTCGATGGTCGCACTGCATGAGCTATGTCCGGTCTATTTGCCAACAACGTCTGACTCAACGAATCTGTCCCAACTAGATAAACATTCAGCCTCTATGATTTTTAGCTCCACGGTCTATCCTCCCAGTGATTTCCATCTACATGGATCTGCCTCTTTGGCTCCACAATGCTGCACTCTAGCACAATGGATTCACCTCATTGGCACCGCTACCGCTCACACTGGATTCGCATTCTATCCACTTGGGAACGGGAGTCTGCGTTTGTTGCTATGAATCTACCTAACTGGCACCACGATTTTTGCCATGTTTTCTCATTAATATTCAATGTGGTTACTTTTCCTGGATTGACGATCTAATTGATCCCATAATTCCTTTCTCATCTTCTTTGGCTTCACCCCAATCTTTGTTCGTGCTATCTGCTAATGAACCTATCAGTATTGACCTTTCATTCATCTTGTACCATCGATCCCATAATAAAACACGCGCTAACACAAAGCGCTGCACATAGGTCTAGATGTACAAACCTATGACTCTGATACCAGTTCTTAGGAATGTGGCATCATGAGATGCTTTGCAAACTTCTGGAAATCAAACAAGAATCTAAGCATAAAAGATGACAATAAGAACTTTAACGTGGTTCTTGAAACTGCCGATATCCACGAGCCAACACTAAATCTACATCTTGATTTTTGAGTGAATCAATCAACTACAAGTTGAATACTCCTACTTATGATATTGGAGTAAGCCAATAATGTATCATACTAAGAAACACAATCCTAATCAACTAGAGAACAGGTCATATCATACTAGGAAATAATCCCAACAAAAAATAAGCCGAAGGTAAGGAAAATTGCCTCACCACAAAATCTACTCGTGTACCATTGCGTTGCGGTGCCAAAAATTAAGCAACAGTGCAACACGAGAAGCCTTCTTTGCCGCCCTCGTGTTGCGGCGCCAACTACCTCGTGTTGCGGTGTCAAATATTATTTTCCTCGGGGTTGACTTCCTACCCCCCTCCCCCTACATTCTCGACACCCGATCGACCCCATCTCAGCTCTATGTTCAGCTGTCGATTCTTTTGATCTGACTCCACTAATCCCCAATAAAAGATAAATAAGTTGAGGTCCAATAACATTAGTGACAAGATGTTAAGTGACAATATCAATGTTGTCATTAATTAAACATATTGAATAACAAGAATTTTTATTTTTAACGAAGATGATCTTCAAAAGTTAAATATTGAAAAAAATTGTATACAAGTTGTCATTTATAACATATAATGACAAAGAAGTTATTTTCACTATTGCTAACTAGTGATACATGTTTAGTAACAATTTAATGACAACAAAAACATAGTTGTCATCATATTTGTGTTGGTACTATTTTGACTCTAATCATGTGTCATTCATTGTCGGCAAGTTGAAAGGAATTCTTGTCGCTAATAATTAATATTGTTTCAAAACAAAAATTATCACCACTCATTATGTATACTTAGGCTTCGTTTGGTTGCCCGCATAGGATTGAATGTGATAAAAATGTGATTGATAGTTATGGTAGAAATGAAGGGATACATTGACAAAAAATTGTTTGGTTGCATAGATAAATAAGACTGATATCCAAAGAATTTATTTTCAAATGGTTTGGTTAGAATTTTATATTAAGATATATTCAATAGAAAAACCCTGAAATATCCTATTAATTTTTTTGGAATACCAAAATTACCCCATATTTTATTTTACTTACCAACAAGGGAAGAGAGACTTTGAATATCATATTCAACATATAACCAAAAGTCATATTCTCACTTTTCACAAATCTAGAAAATAAAATATAATTCAACCTTTTATTCTTCAATGTCCCTCTTGCTTCATTTTAGGAAGAAATCAATTTTAAAAAATATTCATTATCTTCCCATGGTAGGCACAATTTTATCTTTCAAAATTGATTCTTAACCCTAGAATATGATTGGAAAATAATTCTATCTACGGTTTATAAATCAAATAAAATCATCTCAAGTATCATAATAAAATTGATGAATTATAAAAAATATATTTTACTTTGCATGAACAATGGTTTAATACCAAAGAAACTAGGTTATGTATGTTTTTTTTATTACAGGGGTAAACTAGTAATTATCATGTCTAAAGAGGTTTGGATATAATCTCGTGACAATGAATACCACCTACTAGGTGGTATCCAGTATCCTAAAATAGGTGTGATAAAAAACTGGGCCTACTATGTATCATGGGCCGATCTTGTTGAACCAAACTGAAAATTAGAAGTGATAATGAATATATCACCTCTATAAACCCCTACCAAACAAAGCCTTAGAGTGATAATTTTGACAGTTTCACTTTGTAAATAACATAAATTTATTTGTTGTAATGGTTTAGGTCCATTTCTCAAAACTGATACGATTGATTTGCATTGTAGATCATGAACTGATATAAAATATGAATTATAGAGGTTAAAAAAAGTATGATAGTATGGGTGGCGGGGAGGGGGTGGGGAGAGGCGTCACTGTCCTCTGCCTGGAAAGGCATTTAATAGTTTTGGCAATATTAAGGAAATCAGAAAAAATTGCTGCCATGCAAGTAACCATTCTTTTCTCAATCTGCAAATTAATCATAATGGGATATATATATATATATATATATATATATATATATATATATCCACATCAAGATTCAAACTCCACAGCCAATCTAATTTTTCTCAAACTGAGAAAAGAGTTAAAACATATTGTATTAAATTGTGAGTATTTGATATCTTTAGTAGATGAAATAATGCCACCAATGTTCGATCAGATTAATTATCTTGGATCAAGTACTGATGTCAATATAAACGAGGAGTGACAGTTTTAAAGATAGGGTTCTGTGAAATGGTCGTGTGGTAGCATTCTGCTCCTTCCTTTTGGTTTTTGTCTTTTTTAAGGTGTTTGTTTGGTTGTCATCAAGTCACGTGAATGTCTAAGCAATTGCCCCTTCCTTTTAAAACCCCTCTCCAACTCTTCTCATTAGCCCCTTTATCAATTTGATACCGTTAACGTTTTCACTTCACCTCAAACTTGCATTTATTAATTTTGATCGATCAAGAAAATTGCTCTTTCAATGAACCTAAATTCCCCTTCATCACCTTTTCCTATACATCAAAGTAACGATGATCGCGATCAACACCGCCACCTTTTTGGCCCAAATCATCAACTTTCTTCATCACCATCCTCTGTCTCATGTCATATTTTCTTCAATTCGACTCAAGATCACATGGGATATTACGATCATCACTATTTATACCAGCCTCGCCAGCAAGAGGTATATAAACACATATGCTATGGTATTTCTTCAAGTACTAAGACCATGATCAAAAAGTCCATGGCCTAGAACGTGGAGAAATCCATAAGAATATATATAATTAATTTAGAGTACAACGGTTTCTTATTTTATTTTTATTTTTAACTTTTTGCATGACTGATCATGGGAGTCATCTCTATTTTGATCTTAGGATGACTACAATTATGCATATCACAGTGGATCATCATATGAGATGAAGAACAAGGTTGAGGATCAGAGTGGCCTCAAATTAACTCTATGGAAGAAAGAAGATAATCATGAACATGAAAGCATATTAGATAATACTAATAATCCTATTAAGTGGATGTCTTCCAAGATGAGGCTGATGAAGAAGATGAAGAACCCGGATCGCGTAACTCTCAAAATTACGAGTAGTGCCACTACCAATGTTGAGGATCAGAAACTGCAGCCATCCTCTTCTTTGGAAACTGATTTGAGCAACAACAGTTCCTCATACAACATTAATAACAGCCCAATTAGGGTTTGTTCTGATTGCAACACTACCAAGACCCCTCTTTGGAGAAGTGGTCCCAAAGGCCCTAAGGTAATTTCTTTTCTTCATATATATGCTCATTACTTATACTATAGTAATACTATTATAGTTTTATTTCTACTTCTCCGACTCAAAAAGGATATCCAACTTTTTGCTTTTATTTATTCCGAAAAGATTGTACCTTACTTTAAAAGAAATCTTTAATTCCCTTGATTTTATACTTAAAGGTGTTATGGCCTTTTGTGCTTTTGGTATACAATTTCAATTTAGTAACAAAACAAGAAATCCAAAATTGTTGTATTCTATAGGGCAAATATAAATTTCGCTTTACATTTCAATGAATATATTTGGTAAAATGTTTTTTAAGTTAATGATATATCATCTTCAATTTAATTTAGGAGTTAAATGGAATTGGAATGTTATTTAAACAGAAAGACAGTTATCATAAGAGAATGGCAAATTCAGGGATAAATCATGAAAATGTTGAATTTTTTTACTTTTTTGTAAGAAGTAGAGGGACATCCTTTTTAATAGGGAGGGAACATATCTTTTCTTTATTACAATTTTTACCATTCTTCATGAGTTAACAATTATTAAAACTATTTGTTATTATTTAATACTATTCAATTAAATGGAAAGCAATTGATTAAATGTCTTTTATAATTACACTTCAAAATTTAGTGAAGATCACATGAATTAAGGGGAGGTGTGGGGGAGATAAAATCATCTGGATCACAATTAACTTTGTTTTTCCTCATATCCGCAGTCGCTTTGTAACGCGTGTGGGATTAGACAAAGGAAAGCGAGGCGGGCCATGGCAGCTGCCGCCAGTGGTACGGCCGTTTCTACCACTCAGCCAGGTGCATCAATGAAGATCAAAGTGCAGCACAAAGAAAAGATTGGAAAAATTGGACATGCCTCACAACTCAAGAAACGCTGCAAAAAGGTGGTGGCAGCTACTAGTCCTGCTGCATCACAACCGTCTATTAATGGGCAAAAGAAGCTTCTTTTGGAAGATTTTTTGATAAATTTGAGCAACAATTTATCTTTTCATCGAGTGTTTCCAGAAGATGAGAAGGATGCTGCCATTCTGCTTATGGCTCTATCTTCTGGCGTTGTTCATGGTTGATTTTTCGTTCAAAATTGGACTAAATTTATTTGCTTAATCTTGAGTTAGATAAATAGCCTTAGGGTTAAGTTTAAATGTGTGAGAGTCTTTTTGTGATCTATCGTTATGTAGGAGATCAAGTGAGTGAGATTAATTTTATTTTTCTTATGTTATATTTAATAAGGAAAAACATGATAAATTTGTTTGCAATGTTGTAGACCTTTTGAACAAGTTGATATCCTAATATGGATCTCTTGTTCATCTATCCACTTATGATGTGAAATTAAATTAAGATATTTGTTTACAGATGATCTTCTTATTTCATAGCTGCTTGATCCATCTAGTTCTTTTTTGTCAGCTTTATAGCACATTCTTTTACATTTTAGTACAAAATGTCATAAAGTTGATTAGTTAATTTCCCAAGAAAACTGAAGCCTGATGTGCTCATTTAGATTCAATTTTTTTCTTTCTTTTACGTAATGGTCTTAGGAAAATTGCAGTTTTCATCCCACAAGTAAGGCTCGTTTGATTTTTGATCCGATTGTTTATGCATGTACCACATTTAGTCTCATAAGTCTTAAAAATCTCAATATAATGTTAGTCACACGTGAAACTTTACGTTCAAGAATTGATGAATTCCGTTAGTGAACAGTGAAATTCATCCCAATTCTTTAAAAACTTTCATCAGACACTTGAGGGCCACTCAAAATTGTCAAATTGGAGTTCAACCATGCCATTTTGAAGATAAATCAACATGAACAGAAAGATGTTTGATTGGAAAGCATCATATTTTTTTGTTGACAAAAAATTATAGAGCTCGCATAAATTTCATGTTATTTTAACACTGACGTTTGGCCTCAAATGCACCCCTCGTGGCGTGCATGCGTTTCTCCACAAGTGCTATTCTCGCATTAGCACCCGATGTGTTGTGCATCTATGGGTATCCCAACCTCAACTCAGCACCCCTTTAGGTTTGATTTGGTAGACAACAACACCCGTTTTGAGAATTAAGTTAAAAGTATGTGCTTGAAAAATAGTTTTTTTCAATCTCAACACATGAGCAAGAAAAATTGGGAGGCTACAATTAATCAAGGTGACTGAAAAAATTAGAGTTCAACTTACCCTATTACCAGCTTCTATGTTTCAATTTAGGATCAAGGTAATTTCAACTCCTCACTTGGAAAGGACTCATTACTTGTCACGTGTAGGAATTCTCTTCCATTCAGGAATAGCTTCCTTCCATGCAAGAATTCTTGGCAAAAATTTAACAGTCAAACCCCCTGTTATGTTAGTCAGTATTTATTTTGTTTATAAGGATTTGTGCGTGAGTGATGCATAATATTGAATAGTATTCGTGTGTAATTTTTATGCACTAATTCTCCCAAAAAAAAAGGGGTAAAACTGGTGACAAACGGAACATAGGGTTTTGACCATTAAATTTATGACGAAAATTTTGGTTGAAACTAAATGTGAGATATTTGAAAAGTTATGAGACTAAATGTGAGAATCTCATAACGAATGAGACTAAATAGAAAATCGAAAAAATGTATGGGTCGAAAAATGCGATTTTTCTATCTTGGGTACAATAACTGGACTCACATCACTATATTACTTGCACGATTTAATACACTTGCTATGATTTTATTTGCTTTTTATATATATATATATATATATATATATATATATATATATATATAAAAAGGGAGATGTTAAAAATATGCATATTGCGCGTAGCAACTGTTGAGGAATAGAATATACAATATAAGCATAATGGAGTTTGATTCTTGCTAACATCATATTTTGTTTTTCAAATTCCAACAATTTTTTCTCTAGTCAGGACACACTTTCTAAAAGTATATCACAAGCTGTATGCTTGTGTGCTTGCAGTATATTATATATGAGCAAATCAAGTAATTTTTTCTTTAGTCAGGACACATTTTCCAAAAGTATACCACAAGTATACTTGTGTGCTTGCAGTATATTATATATGAGCAAATCAAGATATGATTAATAAATTTATGGGTGCTATGTGTGATGATAACCATTTTTCTTAATCAATGTAACAATCATTGATACTAGTGGAAAATTATGCTTAGGGTCAATGTGTATCTTTTGAATACTTACTCGGCTACTACAAGCCGCAAGGAATGGTTGCCAAGAGACGATGAGGCCTGACCTAGTTGGTAAAGGTAAAGATTCTATAACCAAGAAGTTATGGGTTCGACTCTTATTGGTATATGTGGGTTGCTTTCTCTAATTATATGGTAGCTTGTAATAGTTTATTATAGAATTTGTTGATGATATTTTCTTGTAATAGATATTCTCTTTCAATTGATATAATACAAAGATGTAATCATACCTTTCGGGAAAAAAAAAAGAATGGTTGCCAAGTTGTTAGTGGGGTGTTATATATTATAGGAAAATTACTAAAGCCCCCCCAAAATAAATTTTCATATCTAAAAAATGAGAAAAATGCAAAATTAGTCCTGTAACTATAGGGGTCTGGCCAAATTGGTCCCGTATTATTTGAATTAGCAAAATTGGTCCTGTAACTATAAAAAATTCCCAATTTGAGGACAAATTTGACCGGAAAGCCCTAATTTGGCTGGAAATTGGTCATGTGACATGCACATGACCAATTCAATTTGGAAATTTTTGATTTTTAGGTCAAATCGGCTTAGGTGGATTCCAAAGTTGCCAACTCCATGTCAACATCTATTAAATAACTGAAAATTAAAAAAATGCCACATGGCAAATTCAGCTGGAAAATCAAAAAAAATCCCCAAATTGAATGCCACATGGCAAACTGCGGCCAAATTAGGGCTTTCCGGTCAAATTTGTCCTCAAATTGTGAATTTTTGATAGTTACAGGACCAATTGTGCCAATTCAAATAATATTGGACCAATTTTGCCAGACCCCTATAATTACAAGACTAATTATGCATTTTTCTCTCTAAAAAATCCATGATAATATTTTTCAATCTCAAACACCCACTCTATAAACTTTTCATTAAAAAAATCCCAAAAGTTAAGATTAAGAACTTTTTGAACTAAACTACCCTTCATTCATTAAGTTAAGAATTGATCAATTGATCTTTATTATTGATTTTTTTTTGTTTTAAAATTTTCAAATGGATATATTGAATAATATATATTTTTCTTTTTAGTATTAAATATTTTTAATATTTTTATATAATTTATTTTTTATTTTACTATGGTTATTATCTAAAAATGACTTTTAAATTTTTTTAGAAGATTAAAAATCTGAAAATTTTAAAATTAAAATTATATTTAGTCAACTATCAATATAAACTTTCTAAATAAATAAATCTCTAAACAAAACTACAATTGATTAAATTTTTAAGACCAATTAAGTCCATAAATTTAGTAACCCTAAATCTTGAGTTTTTTTGAATGAAAAGTTGGTGGAATGGGTTTTTTGGAATGAAAAATATTTTCATGTGTTTCTTGGATATAAAAATTTATTTGAAGGGGTTTCTGGTAATTTTCCCTATATTATAATAATATACGATGCAATTGAACTTAACGATATTTAATTTGTATTTGAAGGGGTCGAGGAAAGCCTAAGCTCGTGGGCCTCTTGGATGGCTGTGCAATTCCACTAGGCCCAAAAGTATTCTGAGACTAGTTAGTGGTCAAAGCCTAAGAAGAGTATTTGCTCGGCTCAGAGGTCATTTATGAAGACCTGGTTAAATTGGGCCAGATGTGATTTATCTACTATGTTAGTTAGTGGAAAATTAACTCCGTTGCAACCCATACCCAAAACGAATGAAGCACATTCGAGCTTCTCAAATCCTCTCAGAAGTCTAGAGGTTCCAAAAGGGCCTCACAACTCCAACTACTTGTATATATAGTATTGCTGGAATGGTGTACGACATGTGCAGAATTGATGGGATATGTAGACTGATTGGAAGCGATTTGAAGTATAAGGAAGGAACAACAGGCATCACCGCGGCATTCAGGTTCCAACGCCGCGGCGTTCAAAAGCAGTAGTCATCGCCGCGGCGTTCAAAGGCAGTGGTCATCACCGCGGCGTTCAAGGTCGAACGCCGCGGCGTTGACTGGCGTGTTGACCAAGACTCGTAAAAAGACGCGTTTTTGGAGTTGTTTAAGGCTGGATTTTGTTTCCTTATCTGATTACAAATCTTCCAAGACACTACAAGAGTATATATACATACTCTTCTCTTGTAATATGTAATCTATCATCATACAATCAATAAAAACTCTAGTGTAGACCGTGGACGTAGGCATTCTTGGCCGAACCACATAAATCTCGTGTCTCTATTTTTCTTGTTTTTCATTTAGTTTTACTTGTTTATGCGCATTGATTCCTAACAACTGGTATCAAGAGCAAGGTTATAGCGTCCTGTGCGAATCAATGGCGTCTGAAGATGGAAAAGTAAAAATTGACAAGTTCGATGGAAAGGATTTCGGATTCTGGCGGATGCAGATGGAGGATTATCTGTACCAGAAGAAACTCCATGAACCGTTGTCGGGGAAGAAGCCTGAAAAGATGACAGATGTAGATTGGGAGTTGTTGGATAGGCAAGCCTTGGGGGTTATTCGGCTGACGTTATCAAGAAACGTAGCGTTTAACATCTTGGAAGAGAAAACCACTGTGGGTTTGATGAAGGCGCTATCCAACATGTATGAGAAGCCATCGGCGTCGAATAAAGTCTATCTAATGAGACGTTTATTCAACTTAAGGATGACTGAAGAAGGATCCATAACAAATCATATCAACGAATTCAACGTGATCATCACTCAGTTGAGTTCGGTTGATATCAATTTTGAGGACGAGGTAAAGGCTTTAATTCTATTGTCTTCTTTGCCGGAAAGTTGGAGTGCGACGGTAACTGCTGTGAGTAGTTCATCTGGCCAAAGAAAGTTGAAGCTTCAGGAGATTCGGGATCTGATTCTGAGTGAGGATATTCGCCGGAGGGAATCAGGAGAACTCACATCTGCTGCATTGAATGCGGAAAGCAGAGGGAGAGGTGTTCAAAGGGATGGTCAGAAAGGTAGAGGTTGATCCAAGTCTAAGGGGCGAGGGAAGTCAAAACCGCACAAGGAGGCTGATTGCTGGGGCTGCGGGAAGAAAGGCCATTATAAGAAGGATTGTTCTGAAAAGGCGAGTCAAAATCAAAACCGGGAACATCAACAAGCAAACGCAGCAGTTGACGACGTCGGAGATGCTTTGGTTTGTTGTGTTGACAGTCTAGTCGACCAATGGGTTCTGGACTCAAATGCGTCGTTCCATGCTACTTCATGTAAGAATTATCTAACAAATTATGTTTCTGGAAAATTTGGAAAGGTTTTTCTTGTAGATGACGAACCCTTGGAAATAGTTAGCAAGGGTGAGGTCACAGTGACGACGGCACAGGGAATGCAGTTGAAACTGCATAATGTGAGACATGTTCCGGGATTGAGGAAGAATTTGATCTCAATGGGTCAAATTGACAGTGATGGGTACAGCACGGTGTTTGGTGGTGGTGCATGGAAAATCACCAAAGGTAATCTGGTGGTGGCTCGTGGTAAGAAGTCGGGGACTCTGTATACCACATAAATAAAGAAGGACTCGGTTGCTGCAGTCGTGGCTATGGAGGATGTTCACTTATGGCATAGGCGACTTGGGCATATGAGTGAGAAGGGAATGAGAATCATGGCATCCAAGGGGAAGCTACCAATCTCAAAGTCGTTGAATTAGGTCTTTGCGAAGACTGTGTACTTGGGAAGCAGAAAAATGTGAGTTTTTCCAAGACGGGTAGAGAACCGAAGGCAGAGAAGTTGGAGCTTGTGCATACTAATGTATGGGGACCGGCTCCCATACAGTCGCTTGGAGGGTTGAGATACTATGTCACCTTCATAGATGATTCCACTCGAAAGGTATGGGTCTATTTTTTGAAAAATAAGTCGGATGTGTTTAATACCTTTAGGAAGTAGAAGGTAGAAGTCGAGAATGAAACGGGGATGAGATTGAAGTGTCCAAGGTCGGATAATGGTGGGGAGTATGATGGCCAAGAGTTCAAAGACTATTGTGCAGAGAATGGGATCAAGATGATCAAGACCATTCCGGGGACTCCGCAGCAGAATGGGATTGCAGAGCGGATGAATAGAACCTTGAACGAACAAGCTAGGAGCATGAGGCTTTACTCCGGGTTGCCAAACAAATTTTGGGCTGATGCAGTGAGCACGGCGGCTTACCTCATCAACCGGAGACCTTCAGTACCGTTGGACTTCAAAATACCGGAAGAGGTTTGGTCTGGAAAGGAGGTCAATTTATCACATTTAAAAATATTCGGTTGTTTATCTTATGTCTTGCGAAGTTCTGATTACAGGGATAAGTTGGATCCTAAGGCACAGAAGTGCATCTTTATTGGCTATGGAGGAGAGAGTTTTGGGTATCGATTCTGGGATTACCAAAACAACAAAATCATAAGGCATAGGGATGTCACGTTCAACGAAAGGGTGCTTTGCAAGGATAGACTTGGAGCGGAGACTGAGGAAAATGGGAAACCAAAGGCGATATTGGAAGAGATCACTCTAGACAAGGTTGCTGGGAATGACACTGAGAATAGGATCGAGGATGATCCGGAGACTCCACCACCAACCTTGAGAAGAACGAGTAGAACTCCTAAACCAAACATGAAGTATTCCCCTTCCTTACACTATTTACTTTTAACGGATTCGAGTGAGCCCGAATCGTACAAAGAGGCGATGAGTGTGGGAGATTCTCTCAAGTGGGAGCTAGCCATGAAGGATGAAATGAGCTCGCTTGAGAGAAATAGAACTTGGAGGTTGACTGAGTTACCGACGGGGAAACGGGCTTTGCAGAGCAAGTGGGTATTCCGGGTTAAGGATGAACCGGATGGTAGTAAAAGGTACAAGGCGAGGTTGGTGGTCAAAGGGTTCCAGCAGAAGAAAGGGATTGACTACACTGAAATTTTTTCACCGGTTGTCAAGCTAACTACTATTAGGATGGTTCTAAGTGTTGTTGCTGCAGAGGATTTGCATCTTGAGCAATTAGATGTAAAAACGGAATTCCTTCATGGGGATTTGGAGGAGGATATCTACGTGGTTCAACCGGAGGGTTTTCTGGAGAATGGACGAGAAGACCTTGTATCCAAGCTAGAGAAAAGCTTGTATGGACTTAAACAAGCTCCGAGGCAATGGTATAAGAAATTTGACACCTTCATGGCTAGTAGTGGATATACTAGGTGTCAAATGGATCATTGTTGTTATTTCAAGAAGTTTAGGGATTGTTACATAATATTGCTACTGTATGTGGATAATATGTTAGTGGTTGGGTCTAACATGAGAGAAATTGATAAGTTGAAGAAGCAACTATCCACGGAATTTGAAATGAAGGACTCGGGAGCTGCAAATACAATCCTCGGGATGAGGATCATTCGAGATAGGTCGAGTGGGAGTCTCAAGTTGACTCAAGAGAAGTACATTGAAAAAGTACTTGCTAGATTTTCAATCTCAAATGCAAAGTCTAGAAGTACACCTTTAGGGAGTCATTTCAAGTTGAGCAAGGAACAATCACCTAAGACTGAGGAAGAGCGAGATCAAATGGCAAAGGTTCCCTATGCCTCTGCCATTGGGAGTTTGATGTACGCAATGGTGTGTACAAGGCCGGATATAGTCCATGCAGTGGGAATTGTGGGTCGGTATATGGTTAATCCGGGGTTAAAGGATTGGGAAGCGATAAAGTGGCTACTGAGGTACTTGAGAGGTACATCGAGCATGTGCTTGTGTTTTTTGATCAGTAGCGTGATTTTGGAGGGCTTCGTGGATGCGGATTTAGGTGGTGATCAAGATGGTCGGAAGAGTACATTGGGGTACATTTACACTTTAGGTGGCATGGCAATAAGTTGGACTTCTAGGCTACAAAAGTGTGTAGCACTTTCTACAACCAAAGCCGAGTACATAGCTATTTCAGAAGCTGGGAATGAGATGGTTTGGTTGAAGAATTTTCTGAGGGAAATTGACAAGGAGCAACGGGATTGTGCACTTTATAGTGATAGTCAAAGTGCCATTTGTTTGGTAAAGAATCCGGTATTTCACTCAAGGGCAAAGCATATTCAATTGAAGTATCATCATATACGAGAGTTGATAGATGATGGAACTTTGGAGTTGAAGAAGGTTCTTGGTACAAAGAATCCGGTGGATATGTTAACTAAGGGAGTTACCACCGACAAACTGAGGTTTTGCATAGCCTCAGTTGGCCTCGAGTTTCTGTGATGAAAGAGGCTAGTCTGCACTAGAGGATACTTTCACCGGGGTGGTGAAGAAGTAAAATAAGAGTTGAGGTGATCAGTCTTCAGATTGATGGGATATGTAGATTGATTGGAAGCGATTTGAAGTATAAGGAAGGAACAACAGGCATCGCCCCGGCGTTCAGGTTCCAACGCTGCGGCATTCAAAGGCAGTAGTCATCGCCGCGACGTTCAACTTCCAACGCCGCGGCGTTCAAAGGCAGTGGTCATCACCGCGGCGTTCAGGGTCGAACGCCGCGGCGTTCCGGCGGCGTTGACTGGTGTGTTGACCAAGACTCGTAAAAAGATGCATTTTTGGAGTTGTTTAAGGCTGGATTTTGTTTCCTTATCTGATTACAAGTCTTCCAAGACACTACAAGAGTATATATACATACTCTTCTCTTGTAATATGTAATCTATCATCATACAATCAATAAAAGCTCTAGTGTAGACCGTGGACGTAGGCATTCTTGGCCAAACCACATAAATCTCGTGTCTCTATTTTTCTTGCTTTTCGTTTACTTTTACTTGTTTATGCTCATTGATTCCTAACACAGAATAAGCCTAGAAAGTGAAGAAATTGTCTAGAGAGTCTCTAGAAGCTAGCTAGAAATTTCCTGGTAAATATCCAGATAAGAATTATCTATATGTGAATATCCACCGTGAGATTGAATCGATCCCCATTGACCATGATGGATGTGAAGTGGTATAAATAGGGACTTTGGCATCATATGTAAACCATTCAAGCATTTGAGAGCAAATAATAGACAAATCATTCTCTAAGTGTTCTACTTTGGTAGTTTCCCTTTCTGCGCACAAACACGAGAGATCGTCAATGCAGACTTAGCAAACCTTGCACAAGACGGATCGAATGAGCTAAGTGTTGCACCCGACTTTAGTATAATACTAAGTCTGTGACACCGTGCTCTAATTTAAACTCTAACTAATGATTAACTTAATACGTATTAAGAAAAAGAATACCCAACATGATATTCATCATAATCAAGTTAAATAAAACATAAGATTGATCAATTAGTATGTCGTTTTGTATATAACTTTATTAGTAGGAGACGGCCCAAGGGGTCCCACCTTCGTCTACTGCCCAAGGGGTCATCTATGTCAACAGCCCAAGAGGGCCCCTCTACATTTGCCGCCACCATGGACCTGCTACTGTTACCCCTGGGCCACCCGCTACTGCCGCCCCAGACGCCCTCTACTGCTGCCCCCAGGCATCCCGCTACTGCCGGCCCCGTGCACCATTTATTGTAGCCCCCCATGCACACTTAATTGCAGCCCCCGTGCATCATTTACTGGAGTCGCCCCCCATGTTTAATTGTTCTTTGAAATAGGTTCTTTATTAAATTTTGATTTATATTTGAAAAAATTAGTTTGTTATATTACGTGTTTCCTTTTTTGTACGGATAATTACACCCAGCACCCCCTATAGATAGGCAAAATTACAAATTTCCCCCCAACTTTTATTTATTACTCATACACTCCTGTAGTTTGCAAAATCTTTACCCGGAGGAGAATGCACTAACAGAATGGTCGAAAAGTCCAAAATACCCTCGTATTTAAAAAAAATCAAATTTTTTTAACCATAGTTAACCATTTTTTAGGACAATTATACCCTCAGGTGTGGGAAAGTTAGTACATGATTATATAGGAGTTTAAAAGTTACCTTCACTGCAATAGAGTGGTATATTTGTTATATATACATAGATAACCTTATGTACAATCACCAAAATACCCCTTTCGACACTTATCAAGTTGGGTACATTTTTAAGGGCAAATATGCTATTTGACACAAAACGAAGAGAATTTTTTTGACATTTGCCACTCAAACTCTTTTCTTTTTCATTCCCTTTTTCTCTTTCTTCTCAAACAAACACATACATACAAACATACGCACAACAGATCTACATCTATACACATTTTCATTTTTTAGATTAAAGTGTTGGATCAAACTTTGAGAAACTGAAAAATAAATCGAAAAATTGAGATAGAGGGTTTTATTCGAGGCGAGAATGAAATATATTCTTAACACGAAATTTCCCCCGCTATAGGTGGTACCGGCTTTGACAAAATGTGTCCTAAGATACAACGAATACTTTCTAAAATTGAACCACTTCAACTCTTAGAAACAACGAACCAAAAAAACTACTTCAACTCTCGAGAGGATGAGGAGAATATGATATGAACACAAGAGAAGATTGTGTTGGTGTGATTTTCCAAGCTGTTGGAGGAGGCCTTTTATAGGCTCCAATATCAGGTGAATTAAATACGAGAAATAAATTGGTCAGCTGAAATTGTCGCTCAAGTACGTACTTGGGTACCTTCAAGTACGTACTTGAGGTCAAAACATTTTTAGGTGTAAAGGCAGCAAAAAACGCCTGAACTATTACAAGTTTTCTTCTAAAAGGGATCCAAATACGTACTTGAGAAGTCCAAGTATGTACTTGAGACGTTCTAGAAGGCAAATTCAAAAACGAAACGAAATGTGGCCAACGTTTGATTCCAAGTTCGCATTTAACTTGTTTGATTTTCTTGTTGGATTTTCTGGAGAGACCCAATTTAACTTTGTCCAAAAAGATTCATTCTGAAGTCCAAGCCCAAGCCCACACTATACACACCTTAAGGCCAGGCCCAGACCTGAGCATGAGCAGGTCGGGCGGGCGGCGGCGGCTCACGCTCGCATCCGAGTGCGCATGTGTGGTGAAATGGACCATGGCTAGGTCCTCCCCCCTCACAAAAGCCACAAAGGTGAGATGACCCAAAGGCCCAACCTTTTACCTTAAGGCAAGGAGTTATAAACCTAATCCAATTGTGGTTTATATCCGATGTGGGATAATCTCATTCAAACACTCCACTTTAACACTTAATTTCTTATTCGTTTTAAGTCCGATTTGAGAAATTCGAAATGCTAAATTCATCTACTCGGCACGTAGATTAATATTATCCAATAATATTTAGTACTCCAGATACTTACGGTGTTTGAATTTATTATGCAAAAGTCATGAAATACACTTTTCATAATATCAAATTTTGCAACAATCCCCCATACGAATGAAAATTAATGCAATGCATGATCTCGAGAGTTCGGTTGAAAGTTTATCACATCAGAAGAGGTAGCTTTTGGCTTTGAACCTTTCTTAATGAAATATCATCTGATTTATTAGGCTACCCAATCAACATGATGTCTTGAATTGGTCAGTCGTTCTTGTAAATCCAGACAATGATACTCACATGATAAACTCTCAGTAGTTTTCAGTTCTCACTGTTGGGTCCATTTTGGCCGTGGAACCCCCTCTTGGATTCATAAGTTTTTACATTTTACTCAATGTTGAGGCGGCCTACACCTCACACTTACATAGGTGACTTTCTAATTAAGAATATCCATCCATACTCCACTTCATTTAGACAGTATAGGAATCATTAAAAGCCCAGCTTAACCTTTGCTACAACTTGCAGGTTGCACTTCTTTATCCTAGGCAATGGGTTTTGAGTTAGACTCCTAAGTGCCTTACTGAATTTTCACAACTTAGTTGTCCCATTGAACCAAGACCTTGGGATCTCCATTAACATGGTTGAGTCACCACTGTGTCCATTCTTATTTTGTAGACTTTAATCTCATTCCTCTTAATAGGCGGTCTATTTGACCTCGAGGCAATCCTTTCGTCAAAGGATCTGCGATATTCTCCTTTGATTTCACATAATCAATGGAAATAATCCCGTTAGAGATCAACTGCTTAATGATATTGTGTCTACGAAGAATATGTCTAGACTTACTATTATACATACTATTTTGCGCCCTACCAATTGCCGACTGACAGTCGCAATGAATTAAGATAAGGGGCACTGGTTTTTCTCAACAAGGAACTTCGTCTAAGAAATTTCGCAGCCACTCAGCTTCTTCACCAGCTTTGTCTAAAGCAATGAATTCTGATTCCATAGTGGATCGGGCTATGCAAAATTTGCTTAGATGATTTCCATGACACCGCTCCACCACCGATGGTAAATACTCTAACTACGATACGGGTTCACCATGGTTCTTGCGTAAATGAACGTTCATGTCTACTGGTATCTTGACTGGTGCACTATCGCTCGGAAGGAACTTTTCCAAAACCGTCTCAACATAATGAGATTGCGATACGACTAGTCCTTCAGAAGTTCTTAGGATTTAATCCCTAATATGAAGTCTGCAAGTCTCAAATCCTTCATGTCAAAATTCTTATTTAACATTCCTTTCGTATTCATGATAATGTCATGATTACTACCCATTATCAACATATCGTCGACATATAGGCACACCATGACTTATGAGTTATGTAAGCCCTAATCCTAACAAGTTGCTAGGTCAAAGTATTGCATTGTCCATCTGCCCGCCAGCAGCAGAGGGGGCTCCATTCCTGTTATACGCGATGTGGCGAAAAAGACTGATTCAATGATGTTTGTTGTCACACTCGTTGATCTTGAAACCATTTGACAACATCGTGCTATCAAATTATTCATGCCACTGCTTGGGCACTTGTTAAAGTCCATATAATGACTTCAGAAGTTTACATACTTTCTTCTCCTTTCCAGCAGCAACATACCCTTCGGGTTGTTCCATGTATATTTCTTCATCTAATTCTCCATTCAGAAACGTAGTCTTAACATCCATTTGATATGTCTCAAGGTTATGCAGCGCGAAAATAGCAATGGATAATTTTATAGATGTTATTCTCATTACCGGAGAATAAGTATCGAAGAAATCAAGACCTTGCGTTTGTCGATATCCTTTGACTACCAAATGGGCCTTATACTTGTCAATAGTTCCATCAGTTTTATACTTTCTTTTCAGAATCCATTTACAAAATAAAGGCATGCTTCCCTTTGGAATATCAACAAACTCCCAGGAATGGTTGTGCAAAATAGACTCGATTTTACTATTGATAGCCTCTTTCCAGAGTTGAGCATCTGGACCGAACATAGCTTCCTTAATCGTCCTTGGTTCCCCTTCTAATGTATATATGATAAAAAAATCGGGACTAAATGATTTTGGAACTTTTGCACTTTTGCTACGACGAGGTTCTTCATCCCCTGGAATAGAACCACTCGTGGAAGCGTCAAGTGTTCGTTTAAGAAGACCTTATTCATTTCTTTCCTTACCTGGAAATATATCCTCAAAAAATGAAGCATTTCTAGATTCCAGGATTGTACCTTCATAAATCTCAGAAATTTCTGACTTGTGAACTATAAATCGATAGGCTCTATTATTTTGTGCATAACCAATGAATATGCAATCAACAGTTTTTGGCCCTATCTTCACTTGTTTGGGTTTGGGTACTTCTACCTTAAACACCCCCACACTTTGAGGTACATGTATGAAGGCTTTTGAACTTTCTAAAGTTCGTATAGAGTCTCACTCCTACTTTTGTGGGGTATTTTATTTAGAATATAATTGGCGGAGAGGATCACCTCCCCACACAAATTCTGCGGTAATCCAGAATTTAACAACATCGCATTCATCATTTCCTTGAGAGTGCAATTCTTGCGTTCAGCAACGCCATTCGATTGAGGTGAATATGGTGCTGTCTTTGATGAATAATACCAAAGTTGGTACAAAATTCATCAAACGGTGCTCCGTATTCTCCACCTTTATCACTTCGTATAGCTTTTATCCTTTTCCCAAGTTGATTTTCAACTTCGATTTTGTAATGTGTAAACGCTCCAAGCGCTTCGTCTTTACTTCTTAGTAAATACACATAATAATACTTTGTGCAATCAACTATGAATGTAATGAAATACTTTTTCCCACCTCTAGTTTGCACAAAGTTTAAATCACAGATATCAATATGAATAAGTTCTAGAGGTTTGGAGTTTCTTTCCACTGAAGAAAAAGGTTGTTTGACTAGTTTTGCTTCAACACAAATATCACATTTGTGTTGATTATCAACTTTAAAAGTTGGTAGCAGGTTCAAGTTTATTAACCTTCGAATAGTATTATAATTTACATGTCCTAGTCTAACATGCCATAAATTAGAATACTCAAGCAAGTAAGCAGAAGATGTAATTTTATTATCATCATTTTTTGTTACAACAGCGCGAATCACATTCATTTTAAAAAGGCCTTGCTCGAGGTAACCTTTTCCTACATAGATCCCACGCTTAGTAAAAGAAAGTCTATCTGCTTCAAACACCAGTTTGAACCGATTCTTCACCTGGGCAGATCCCGACACCAGATTCTTGAGATTGTCCGGAACATGCAGCACCTTGGTAAGAGTTAGCTCTTTCCCGAAAGTCATCTTCAGCACTACCTTCCCAATTCCAAGTTTCCCATAAACAATTTTCGCCCATCAGAAAGAGCGTAGGATGAGAACGCCTCCTTGTCAGAACAGATGTGGCGGGTAGCCCTAGTATCGATGAACCACTCCCTTGGGTTGTCCACCAGATTAATCTCGATCACAACAGCGATGAGATCGAGTTTAAACAAATAAAGAGGAACCCGATTATCAGATAGGTGATCGATCATTTCGTTGATGCCCTGGACGTCATCAATAGCCAAGTGAACCTGGTTCGAAGTCTAGTTCTGAACTTGCTCTGGTTTTTACCAGAACCTCACCCTTGAGACTTATTTTTCTTGGGCTCTTTGCAGTCTCTTGCCCAATGACCAGGATAGCCACAATTAAAGCAACCTTCTCCCAATTTCAACTTCCCTTTGCCAGCCTGCTTTTTCTGGGATTCCCTTCGGATTTCCCCTGGAACTTTCTCTTCCGGTTAGAAATTTCCGGAACCTCTGCAATATTTGTCATTGCCTGCACAGGGAGCTTCTTGTCAGAGCCCCGATTGTCTTCCTCAATTTTGAGTCGGACGACCAAGTCTTCTAGACTCGTTTCTTTTCGCTTATGTTTCAAGTAATTCTTGAAGTCCTTCCACGAAGGCGGTAACTTCTTTATAATTGAAGCCACCTGGAAGGTTTCACTTAGAGCCATGTTCTCCACATGAACTTCATGTATGATTATCTAAAGCTCTTGGACTTGGCTCGTTACGGACTTAGAGTCCACTATTTTGAAGTCTAAGAACTTCGCGACCACGAACTTCTTCAGTCTGACGTCCTCAGTTCTGTACTTCCTATCCAGTGCCTCCCAGAGGTCTTTGGTTATCTTCACTGACAGATATACGCTATAGAGTGAATCGTCTAATCTAATGAGTATGTAATTCCTACAAAGGAAATCACTGTTGTGTCGGGCATCAGAAGTCACCCTCAGTTGATTATCGGTTGACTCTTCCGAGGCGTAGGGAGCATCCTCCCTCAAGAACCTAGCCAGGTTCAATGTCGTTAGGTAGAACAACATCTTTTGCTGCCACCTCTTGAAGTCAGCCCCACTGAACTTCGACGACCTTTCAACTTGTGCCGGTATAACAGGATTAGCCATTGGAACAAATGGAGGGACTGGACCAAAGCCAGAACCAGAACCAGTACCCAGCCCTGAACTAGAATCAAATCCGACACCCCCATCAGAACCAGTGCCAAAGTTAACACCAACATTGGAACCCGAATCAATGCCGAGACCAAAACCAGCACCTGGACCCAGTCCAAAATCAAAGGTGGTAGCATTCTCATGAGCACCCATATCTCCAACATTCGACATTTGTTCAGAATTTCGAAGAAACAACAAGAAAAAATTTGGTGTTAAGTTTGTTGGATCAAGCATCGAACAAACTGAAAACCTAATTAAAAAATTGAGATAAAGGGTTTTATTTGAGGCGAGAATGAACGTTATCCTTAACAAAAAATTGCCCCAGCTATAGGTGGTATCGGCTTTGACAAAATGTGCCCCAAGATATAATGAATACTTTCTAAGATTAAACCACTTCAACTCTTAGAAACAACGAACCAAAAAAACTACTTGAACTCTTGAGAGGAGGAGGAGAATATGATATGAACACAAGAGAACATTGTGTTGGTGTAATTTTTCAAGCTGCTGGAGGAGGCCTTTCATAAGCTCCAAAATCAAGCGAATTAAATATGAGAATAAATTGGTCAGCTGAAACTGTTGGGTTTGTGCCCTCGATGCCAACGAAGAATTAGAGAATAGGTCACTAGTTTATATTGTACAACTTATTAATAATATAAAGGGATTAGTAGGTTGTTCATAGAATTCGTAATGGCTTCTATAAGTCTTAAATGAACAACTAGTCCATGTGAGTCAAGGCAAACCTTCACACTCCTTATAGTAGTTAAGGAGATGGTTCGCAAGTCGGAGAATCTCAATTAGGCATTGAGATTCGTGTGAACTTGTATGACACATGCTCTGACAAGGAGTGTCACTCTAACACTGTGGGATAGTGGGAGTTTGTGTCATGGATACATTGATTGGATTGAATTAGTGTATTCGAACACGGCTCGTAGTAATCCGCTCACATGGATTTTTACTTAGTGATTGCCAATGATCATATTATTGATTATGATAGTATGCGTGAGCCTTTGACCTGAGTAATCAAGTTGAAGATGTGTTTGTGACATCAAGTCTATCATTAGAGTAGTTAGATCCAATTCACCCGTTGGTGGGGTTGAATTCGACGTGCGGCTTAATGGGCAAGTAGCAGTCTTAACTGGTTAGCAAAATGGAATTCACTGTCTTGAATGTAAACGAGAAGTATCCTATGTGATCATAGTTAAATGAGATTAAAGTCTCTGGCCAGAGCTAATGAACTCCCCGTGTTGGACACTGAGGGTAAATCGGTAATCTCATTTACTTTGATACTTGAGCATAGCATCGAGTCTTGTGAGTTTGACATAGAGTTTGACATATTCCATGACTCTCACTAGATCGAGATACGTCAGTGAAGGGCTTATACTCATACAGTATTCATAATCTAGAGGTTCGTAATGACATAGTCATTTCGTACTCGGTTGGGCTACGATGTGGGGCCACGGTGCTGGCTAGGTGTCACTCATATCCTTTGAAATCCTCCCATTGCCAATCGAGATGAACCTAGAGAGTCACGCTAAAGGAATAGACGGAAAAATCAATTATTGTATTTGGAGGCGTTTTGGTAATTTGTCCTTTGGAAAGACGAATTAATTTAATTAGTTGTTTAATTGGATTAAACAAAGATAATTAAATTAATTATGTTGACTAGGTCAACTATGAGTGTTAATTAACTATTTAGTTTATTAATTAATTAGAAAATTAATTTAATCTGTGTATATTTAATTGGATTAAATATCATAGGATTAGATTAATTGGGCTAAGATGACTAAGTCAACATAGCCCAATGGAAGTCCAATTGGGCCCTATGGGGCGTGTGACTAGTGGGCTTAGTTGGAGGATTTATTTAATCCTCCAACACAAGCTAAAGAACACAGTTCGAAAATAATATAACTCAGTTCCTCCACCAGAAATACAACACAGAGAAAATTCTCTTCCACTCTCTCTCACCTAGCCGCTATTATGGAGAAAAGAGATGGAGATTTCCGGGGTCAATTCCAACGCGTGATAATCTAGAGACGAGACACGTGGACCGTTGAACGAAAATTTGAAGATTCGCAAGGATTGATTGAATACGCGAAAAGGTAAGTTTTCACATTCATCTTTTTAATTAAAATCAACGAACAAACAAATTGATCTTGGCTTTGGGAATCTGGATATGATTTTAAATTTTCGCTGCGCGTGATACCAGGATTCCCAATAGAAATTGTCGCTCAAGTACGTACTTGGGTACCTTCAAGTATGTACTTGAGGTCAAAACGTTTTCAAGTGTAAAGGCAGGAAAAAACGCCTCAACTGTTTCAGATTTTCTTCTGGAAGGGATCCAAGTATGTACTTGAGACGTTCTAGAAGGCCAATTCAAAAACGAAATGAAACGTGGCCAATGTTTGATTTCAAGTTCATATTTAACTTGTTTGATTTTCTTGTTGGATTTTCTGGAGAGACCCAATTTAATTTTGTCCAAAAAGATTAATTCTGAAACCCAAGTACACACTATACATACCTCAAGCCCAAGCCCCAGGCCCAGGCCCACTACCCCTTACCTTAAGGCAATGACTTATAAACCCAATCCAATTGTGGTTTATATCCAATATGGGATAACCCCATTCAAACACCCCATTTTAAGACTAAATTTCTCATTCGTTTTAAGTATGATTTGAGAAATTCGAAATGCTAAATTCATTTACTCGGAATGTAAATTAATATTATCCAATAATATTTAATATCCCAAATACTCACGGTGTTCGAATTTATTATGCAAAAGTCATGAAATACACTTTTCATAATATCAAATTTTCCAACATAAAGTAGAGTAAAACGGCGGCGATTCCGGCAATGCTCAGAGGGCACTTCAACATTTTTTTCCTTATTGGCCACATATATACATATATAAATATGCAATACACACACTAATACACATATACAGATACATAAACACTCACCCAAATACACAATACACACCCCTAAATACAGAATTCACGCTCTCAAAATACATACATACATATTCTCTTTGCAACTAATAATGGATGAAATTAAATTTCTAGATGAGAACTAAAAAAGAAGTTAAACCCAATATTACTGGAAATTGGAAATGGGCTACACTTATTATGGTTTAACGGCTGAAATTTTTTTAATGGTGAACAAGAATAAATTTGGGGGAATTAATTCTACCTATTGTGTGATATTTTCAGATGTTTATTAAATGAGGATTCATGGTGGATTCGAGTGTCGATAGTGCGTTTAGAATGGTAAGTAGAAATCTGGTGGAGAGAGGATGAGGACTGGGGGTGGTGGTGGTGATTTTTGGTGAAGATGAACACCAGAAATACTAATAATAATAATAATAATTGAATAAATTATTTAACAATCAACGAAAAAAGTAAAATTTTGAAAGGAGAAGGGAAGGCAAGGGAAAAAGAAAAAGAAAAATAAAGTGAAAATAAGTTTCTTAAAAAAAGCATAAAAAGAATTGGAAATTGAGTATATTATTTAAAAAAATGAAAAAAATATAAAATTTGAATTTGTTTATAATTTGTTTATTATTTTTAGTCCATATAACAAATTCACCCTCTATTGAATTAAAAGTAACCTTTAGGCCCCTCTATAGTAGTGCAATTACTTCGTAACACTTGAGGGCATAATCGCCCTTAGAAAATGGTCAGCTAATGGTCAACTTTTTTTGAATTTTTTGAGTTTTTTCTTTTTTTTTAATTTAAGGGCATTTTTTATCATATTAAAAAAATAATGAAACCCTAGTATAACCCTAACGGAAGCTGACAAATGTAAACATTTGCAAACTACAGGGGTGTGAGAGTAATAAAAAAAAGTTGGGGAGGAAATTTGTTATTTCTCCTATTTGGATGGGCACTGGATGTAATTATCCCTTTTTTTTATTTGACCACGTATTTTAAATTAGAGCATGCCACATACAAACGGCAATTTCTTGCAAAACTTAAATTAACAGTAAACATGTTATCTAGCACTAATTTCATTATAATAACAACATTGTTGTAAATGACAAATTGCGAAACCACCGCTCTTACGAGTTACGATAAGCTTTTTATTGCATTGATTACATATTTTTCTTCATATTTCTATAGACTAGCATTAGTAGAGGATTCTCAACTCCCGATTTCTGTGATATTTTTTAACCTACAAAATTAAGGGGGAAAAGATAAAATCAGTACACAACAACAGACATTAAGAAGAGATTGTTGATCGACTAATAAAATGATACGGGCTACAAATCTAAGACTAACGGGCCACTACCAAATATTGAGGCAAGAGACATAAACATTGGGCCAACTCTTGCAAATAGGCCCAAGCAAAAATCCAAGAAACCAGACTGGCTTAAGGAGTACTATTAAATTAAATAAACTAGGAGGATTATTTTGCAAGCATTTCAAATTACCTAAATTGTAGACAGCTGTCTCTAGATATTTTAATTCTCTATAGTACTGTTTGTATTAAAAGTTTTTGGACGTAATGAAAAATGGCAGAAACATTCAGTTACAAAATTTTATTTCTCTCTCTTCCTCAATTCTCTCTGGAGTTGTTCTCCCTTCTCGAATCAGGGAGGAATTAGCCATAGCTATCATTGGTGCTTTCATCTTCCAACTATGCCTCCCAACCAAGCTCTTCAAGACGCCATTGCTGCCCTTACTGAAAAAATAGCTGATCTCCAAACCTCTTTCGACATCCGCCATGAAACACTTTCAACCGTTGTTTCAGATCTGCAAAATAAAATCGCAGCTCTTCCATCATCTTCCACCAACTCCACCTCTGCCTCCGCCACCTTTCACTCCTCCGACTAATACTGTTTCTGTTTTTGGGGGGATCCCACCGCCTCCGCCATTTCCCCGACCTCTTGCCCCACCCCTTATTAAACCACCCAAAATTTCTCTTCCGGCATTCGACAGTTCAGCGCCTTTAGACTGGATCTTCCAGGCTGAACAGTACTTTCGATTCTACCAAGTTCCACCGGAGAGCCGCCTTGAGCTCGTTGCCTTCCATATGACAGGTGACACCCTTGCTTGGTTGAAATGGATGCACTCAAATTTCCAGCTCACAACTTGGGACTCTTTTATTCGGGCTCTTGAAATCCTATTCGGGCCCTCGTCTTTTGAAAATCACCAGGCTGCCTTATTTAAACTACGCCAATCGGGTTTAGTTGCCGACTATCAATCTCAGTTCGAACGCCTTTGTAATCGCATTGTGGGACTTCCACCCGAATCCATTCTAAATTGTTATATCTCGCCTCTCGGGCCTTCGACCCAATATCCAACGGGAGTTGGCTGTCCTTCAACCCACTTCCATTTCCCAAGCTATTGGTCTCTCTAAACTTCTTGAATCTAAGTTCACTGCTGCAAAAAGCCAACATCCTCCATCTTTTCGATCGCCGTCCCTACCCCCTCCTGTCTCTCCACCTCTCTTACCAGCCCCACCACCCAAACCACCATTTTCGATCAAACGTTTAACTCCAATGGAAATGCAAGAATGTAAATCCAAAGGCCTATGTTTCAATTGCGATGAAAAGTTTCGCCCGGGCCACCGTTGTCGAACAAAGCAGTTTCTTTTCCTTCTCTCTACAGATACTCTTGACACCACATCTCCGTTCCCAGATTCAGATCTGGACTCACTCTCTCTCTCTCCTCTTCAGAATCTCAACCGCCCCCTCCCTCGACTCGCTTACTTACCACTGGCCCTACTCCACTCGAGACTCATGATCCCGTTTTATTTCATCTATCGGACGATGCTGTCCATGGTAACCCATGTGCTAAAATGCTTCGCCTTAACGGGGTTATAGCAGGACACGCGGTTACTGTTATGCCAATTCACGAAATAAGAGCATAAAATTAAAGACACAAGAATTTACGTGGTTCGGCAATTGCCTACATCCACGGGAGAGGAGAGAGTATTTTACTATTGATGAAAGAGGTACAAATTACAATGAATGTCAAAAGTACTGAACTAAAACCTAGCCCCTGATTTTTTCAGAACTGGCCCTTTTGATAATGGGCTTGCTGCATAATTTGAGCCTAGGACTTTAAGACATATCACAACAATTCTCCACCTTGGATTAAAGTCCAAGTAATAAAACGACCTCAAATAGCAAAACTAAAACTCAAACTTCTCCAAGCCCCTCAAGGGCAATCAATCAAAAAACACCAATTTTGACCAAGTCCAAGCAATGCTCGAACTTGCGCACTGGCACTGGCTTGGTCATCATATCAGCAGGATTGTCTTTAGTACCAACTTTAGTAACCACAATCTCTCCATTTGATATATACTCTCGAACGAAGTGATACCTTATATCAATATGTTTGGTCCTCTCGTGGAACATCTGATTCTGTGTCAAGTGAATGGCACTTTGACTATCACAGAATACAGTAGGAACCTCCTCCTCGAGACCCAAACTCACAGCTAAACCTTTCAACCATAAAGCTTCTTTGACTGCCTCTGTGACTGCCATATACTCTGCCTCTGTGGTAGATAATGCAACAGTAGGTTGAAGAACCGCCTTCCAACTAATAACACCTCCAAATAGAGTAAATATATATCCACTGATAGAACGCCTTTTATCCAAATCTCCGGCATAATCAGAATCTACATAGCCAATAACTCCACCTCGAGAAGAATCCTCAGAACTATCAAACACAAGTCCTAAATTTGTAGTACCTTTCAAGTACCTCAAAATCCATTTAACTGCTTGTCAATGTTCTTCTCCCGGATTTCCCATGTAACGACTCACCACACTAACAGCTTGTGCAATGTCCGGTCTAGTGCACACCATGGCATACATCATGCTCCCAACTGCACTAGAATAGGGAACCCTAGACATCCGCTGCACTTCCTCTTCAGACTGAGGTGATAATAAGGCTGATAATTTAAAATGTGGTGCAAGTGGAACACTAACCGGTTTTGCATATTGCATCCCAAATTTTTCAACAACTTTCTCAAGGTACGATTTTTGAGATAAAAATAACTTTCCAGCCTTTCGATCACGTCGAATCTCCATACCTAAAATCTTCCTAGCAGCTCCCAGATTCTTCATCTCAAACTCCCCACTCAATCGAGTTTTCAACTTATTAATCTCAATCATGCTCTTTGCACCAATGAGCATATCATCCACATAAAGGAGTAAATAAATAAAAGAATTATCTGGTAATCTTCTAAAGTAGACACAAGCATCAAAATCAGTCCTACTATAACCAATATCTACCATGAAAGCATCAAACCGCTTGTACCACTGTCTTGGAGATTGCTTCAACCCGTAGAGAGATTTTTTCAATAGACATACATGATCTTCTTTCCCCTCAACTACAAATCCCTCTGGTTGAGCAATGAAGATGGTCTCCTCAAGTTCACCATGCAAGAAAGCTGTTTTTACATCTAACTGCTCGAGTTCCAAATTAAACCGAGCAACAACAGCAAGTAACAGACGTATGGAACTATGTTTAACAACAGGGGAAAATACTTGATTAAAATCAACTCCATACCTCTGTGTGTACCCCTTAGCTACAAGTCTTGCTTTGTACCTTAAATCCTCAACACCTGGAGTTCCTTGCTTCCTTTTAAACACCCACTTGCAGCCTACAATTTTCTGATCCGTAGGAGGCCTCACTAACTCCCAAGTTTGATTTTTATGAAGAGATTCTATCTCCTCTGTCATAGCTCCAATCCACTCGGACGATTCACCACAAGAAATAGCATCAGAATATGAGACAGGTTCATCAGATTCCATTTCCTCAGCAATAGTCAATGCATATGCTACAAAATCTGCATCAGCATATCTTTGTGGTAGCCTAATTTGCCTCCTCGGTCTATCTTTCGCAATAGAATGAGTTTCTTGAGTGGAAATCTGCTGCAAGAGAGGTGTAATTGGAACCTCCAGCTCCACCTTCTCATGTGATTCTTCAAAACCTGCATCATTATCAACTACATTGTCCTTTCCCGGACTTATCAAGGCAGACTCATCAAAAATAACATTTCTGCTCGTAATTATTCTACATGTTTTAGGACACCAGACCCTAAATCCCTTAACACCCGAAGTGTAACCAAGAAATATGCACTTTTTAGACCTAGGTTCTAGTTTTCCCTCATTAACATGTACATATGCAGGACAACCAAATATTTTAATATTAGAATAGTCAGGTGAATTTCCAGACCATACCTCTTCAGGAGTTTTAAGCTCAATGGATGTGGATGGAGAACGATTCACCAGGAAACATGCTGTGGCAACTGCTTCTGCCCAAAAATCTCTAGATAATCCTGAATTAGAGATCATACAACGAGCTTTCTCTATCAATGTTCTGTTCATACGTTCTGCTACACCATTCTGCTGAGGTGTTGCAACAACTGTATGATGCCTCACAATTCCTTCTTTCTTGCAGAAGTTCTCAAATTCAGTATTACAAAATTCCAATCCATTGTCAGTGCGAAGACGCTTAATCTGTTTTCCCGTCTGCTTCTCAATCATAGTCTTCCACTGCTTGAAAGTGTCAAAGACATCACTTTTCTGCTTCAGAAAGAAGGTCCAAACTTTCCTCGAATAATCATCAACGAAAATCAGCATGTACCTAGCACCTGCTTTAGATGCAACTCGTGATGGACCCCAAAGATCAGAATGGATATAATCCAATGTTCCTTTGGTTCGATGAACACCTTTACCAAAACTGGTTCGCTTATGCTTCCCAAAAATACAGTGCTCACAAAAATCCACATTGCTAGTTCTCTGTCCACAAAGCAAGCCTCGCTTGCTCAAAATCGTGAGTCCACGCTCACTCATATGACCTAAGCGCATATGCCACAGTTTCGTCACCTCAGAATCAGACATAGAGGTTGTAGAAACTGCAGCTCCACCTGAAACAGTAGTTCCCTGCAGAACATATAAACTGCCACCAAGTCTCTGTCCTTTCATGACGACAAGAGCCCCTCTCGAAACCTTTAAAACACCGTCTGAGCCAATATACTTATATCCAAGAGCATCGAGAGTGCCCATGGATATAAGATTTTTCTTTAAATCCGGAACGTGTCTCACATCTGATAAGGTCCTGATTACACCATCATGCATTTTAATCCTAACTGCTCCTTTTCCAGCAACTTTGCAAGCTGCATCATTACCCATGAGAACAACTCCATTAACAGGTTCATATGTATAGAACCAATCCCTATTTGGGCACATATGAAAAGAACAAGCCGAATCCATAATCCAATCTCCATCTGATTTTGGACCATCAGAACTGACCAAAAGAACACCTCCATCACTATCTTCCTCTACAGTATTAGCATTAGCTTCTCCGGGCTTATTTTTCTGCTGGTTTTCCAATTTCTTTTTAAGCTTCCAGCAATCAGCTTTCACATGATTGGTCTTCTTACAGTAACGACAGTAAAGGTTTCCTTTCGATTTTGAACGAAACCTCTGCTTGTTGTCTTGGGTAGCCTTATCCTTCGGCCTACCCCTAACAAACAACCCCTCACCCTGATTTTCAAATACAGTTGATGTGATTTCGCCATCAATGGAGTACTTGCTCAACAAGGCTTCTTGAACATCCTTCAACTTAATGGTATCTCTACCATATAGAATTGTATCCCGAAAATTGGAATAAACTGAGGGTAACGAACACAGCAACAACAAAGCCAGATCCTCATCATCATACTTCACCTCAAGGTTTTCCAGATCTGTGACGATCGTCTTAAACATATCGATATGAGCCTGTATCGATGTCCCCTCGTTTAACTTGCAGGCAAATAATTGCTGCTTCAAACGCAGTTTATTTGTGAGATTCTTCTTCATACAGATCTCCTCCAATCGACTCCATAGACAGGCAGCGTCATCTTCGTTCAGTACATCCTGTAGAATTTCGTTTGATAGATGCAACTGAATCTGCGAGACAGCTTTCCTATTCATTTTCTTTTTCTGTTCATCCTTCAGATCTGCGGACATCTTATCTTTTCCCAATAGAGCTTCCTCTAAATCCATCTGTGTCAGAATCGCCATCATCCTCGCCTTCCACAACGGAAAACGGGTTTTGCGATCAAGCTTCTCGATTTCGTGTTTGACTGAAGCCATCCCAGGAAAAATAATCGAAAAATTGCGGAAAAACGATTATTTAATCAGGCTCTAGATACCAGATTGTTATGCCAATTCACGAAATAAGAGCATAAAATTAAAGACACAAGAATTTACGTGGTTCGGCAATTGCCTACATCCACGGGAGAGGAGAGAGTATTTTACTATTGATGAAAGAGGTACAAATTACAATGAATGTCAAAAGTACTGAACTAAAACCTAGCCCCTGATTTTTTCCTAAAATACACGTGTACCGTACCACGGGGGCATAATGGGCTTGCTGCATAATTTGAGCCTAGGACTTTAAGACATATCACAACAGTTACTATTCTTATTGACACCGGCAGCTCACACAACATCATCCAACCCCGAATAGCAACTTTCTTAAAACTACCCATTATTGCCACCCCTGAATTCTCAGTTATGGTAGGCAACGGTGATTCTCTTCTCGGTATGGGTTGTTGCCTCGATACCAAAATCACTATTCAATCTCACTCGTTCACTGTTCCCCTATATGTTTTACCCATTTGTGGTGCTGATGTTGTCCTCGGAATGCAATGGCTCCGTACCTTGGGCCCGGTTCTCTCTGATTTTGCTATCCCGTGTATGTCATTCTATCATTCTGGCATTTGGATAACTCTGACTGGCGTTTCACGCCCATCTCTCACATCATCTTCCTTCACTCAAATCTGTCGTTTCAAGCATACCGCCGCTATTGCACATTTCACTCCATCTCTATGCTCCCTACCATCCCCCATTCCCCCACTTTATTTTCAGATTCAGTCGCTGCCCTTCCACCAGAACTCACCCAGCTACTTCTGCGTTTTTCTACCTTTTTTGCCACTCCTCACCACCTCCCCCATACTCCCACACGACCACCACATTCACCTTATTCCCAACTGTACACCCGTTAATGTCAAGCCTTATCGCTACCCACATTGCCAAAAGACTGCTATGGCTGAATTAATCGCTGAAATGTTATGAGAAGGGATTATCAAACCCAGTACCAGCCCATTTTCTTCCCCCGTGTTCTTAGTTAGGAAGAAGGATGGTACTTGGCGCTTTTGCGTAGACTATCGCGCCTTAAATGCTATTAAAATAAAAGAACGTTTTCCTATACCTACAGTTGACGAACTTTTAGATGAGCTTCATGGGGCTACTATTTTTACCAAATTAGATTTACGCTCGGGATATCACCAAATATGTGTGGTTCCCAAGGACACTCATAAAATTGCATTTTGCACAATCGACGGACATTTTGAATTTTTAGTTATGCCTTTTGGCCTCTCTAACGCACCTTCTTCATTTCAATCGGCTATGAATGACCTTTTTCGTGATTTTTTACGTCAATTTGTACTAGTTTTTTTTGATGACATCTTGGTTTTTAGTAAAACTTGGCAGGAACATTTGGTTCACTTGGAAAAAGTTTGCAACTTACTTTTAGCCCATAAGTTCTATTTGAAATTTTCTAAGTGTGTCTTTGGTGCTGCCACAGTTGATTATTTGGGCCATGTTATTTCAGCCCAAGGTGTATGGGCTGACCCTTCTAAAATTAAGGCCATTATGGAGTGGCCCACCCCAACAACAGTTTCAGCTTTACGGGGATTTTTAGGGTTAACGGGCTACTACCGTCGCTTCGTTCGTAATTACGCGACGATCCCGGGCCCCTTAACCGATCTGCTGAAACGTGACTCTTTTTCTTGGACTAATGAAGCTACATCTTTTACAGAATTAAAACAGGCTATGGTTTCTCTAGCGGTACTTTATCTACCTAATTTTCAGCTCTCATTTGACATACACACAGATGCATTTAGCATTGCTGTAGGTGCGGTCTTATCTCAACTTTCACATCCAATTGCTTACTTTAGCAAGAAGATGTGCCCCCGACTTCAATCTTCTTCCACGTATGCTCGCGAGATGTTCGCCATTACCGAGGCAATCCGTAAATGGCGTTAATACCTATTAGGGCGCAAATTCAGAATTTACACAGATCAGCAAAGTCTTCACAGTTTACTCACCCAAACAATTCAAACATCGGAACAACAAAAGTGGCTTACCAAATTATTGGGTTATGATAATACCATCCACTATCAGCCGGGTCGCCAAAATCGCGTTGCCGACGCTCTCTCCCGTATTCCCTATGACGCCTCTGCAGCCTTGTTTGCTATCTCCAGCCCGGTTTTCGACTTCATTTCCCAGTTACAGCACCACTACAAACACAATCCCCCAGGTCACCAATTTCTTTCAAAGCTCTCTACAGATTCAAATATGCAACAAGTTTTCCACATTCATAACGACTTAGTCTACTTCCGAGATCGTCTTTACATTCCAAAAGAATCAGGGTTGCGAACTCTTCTACTTACCAAGTTCCACGATTCACCCTCTGCCGGACATTCGGGCATCACAGCCACTCTAGCCCGCCTTGCCGCTTCCTTTTATTAGCCTTCGATGCGAGCAGATGTCCGCACCCACATCCACCACTGCTATGTTTGCCAACAAGTTAAATACAGCACCGAAAAGCCATATGGGTCCCTACAACCTCTTCCCACCCCCAATCAGGTATGGGAAGACATTTCTATGGATTTTATAACTCACTTATCCCCTTCCCATGGCAAAGTTGCGATTTGGGTTATTGTAGATCGTCTCTCTAAATTCGCACACTTTATTGCTCTGCCCACTCATTACACCGCCGCCTCTCTTGCGAGTATCTTCTCTGTTGAAATTATTCGGCTTCACAGGATTCCCAAATCCATCATCAGTGACAGAGATCGCGTCTTTGTCAGCACGTTTTGGCAACACCTGTTCAAAATTCAAAAAACTACATTAGCATTAAGCAGCTCGTACCAACCCCAAACCGACGGTCAGACTGAAGTTCTAAATCGTTGCCTCGAAACTTACCTTCGGTGTTTTGTTAGTGACCAACCCAACCAGTGGGGTCGTTTTCTCCACCTCGCTGAACTCTGGTATAACACCGCTACACATTCTACCATTGGTATATCGCCCTTTCAAGCACTATACAGCTGCCCTCCTCCCTCTATCCCATCATATCTCGCCGGATCTACTCCGATTGCATCTTTAGACGACTCCTTGCAATTACGCCAACAACTCAACGCCGATCTAAAAGTAAATTTACAAAAAGCTCGTCATCGCATGGTTCAACAGTCAAATGTTCACCGAACAAACAAAAATTTTGAAGAAGGATCATGGGTTTACCTCAAACTCCAACCATACCGTCAACTCTCTGTCAGCCAGCGTCGGATGCACAAAATCAATCGTCGCTTCTTCGGCCCTTACCGTATTCTTCGTCGCATCGGCCCCATCGCCTATGAACTTGAACTACCCCCGTCCTCCAAGATCCATCCCGTCTTTCATGTCTCGCTCCTTCGCGCTTGTAAGGGCACACCGCCATTTCAGACCTCACCTCTGCCTTCAACACCTTTCGGAATCTCGCCGTCGCTGCACCCTCAAGCAATTTTGGGCACTCGAACAGTCAAGACAATGTTTGGAGAGGAAGTGCAGTTGCTTGTACTTTGGGAGTCTTTGTCTGAAACTGAGAGCATCCCCATTGGGGGGGTGCTTGAGGGGATCATGGGGTGATGTCTCTTCCAATGGGGGAGCTTAGGTGGAGGTAAAATTGAGGTACCTGGTTCCTCTGTAAGAACCGGGTACTTCACCCCCTTTTTTTTTTTTTTTTTTTTGTTTTTTCTTTTCTTTTGTCTTTTTATTTTCTTTTGTTGTTATGTCTTTCCACTTTTCTTCCAACGGCTTTCTTACAACGGCTACAAAATTCTAGCCGTTGTAATAATTTTATTTTATTTATTTTTTATTTTTTTCTTCAATGTATCTATAAATATTACCCATTTTCCCAATAATTAATCACAACAATCTCTCATCTTCTTTCCAATTTATTAAATCCTCTCAAATTTCTCTTTAATTTTTTTTCAAATATTTCCAATGGAAGGAAATTTCGGAAATTTTTATACAAATTTACTAAACTCTCCCGATTATCCAAATTAAAGTTTTCAAGATAATACCACACAATCCCCACAAAATTCACAAAATCTACCAAAAGAGAAAATAACTCCTATGGTCCCTCTGCTTTTAGGTTTGTCTCACTTTGGTCCTTCATCTAATACAAGTGGCACATTGGTCCCTTTTCTTGATAAATTGTGTCACTATGGTCCTTCCTTTTTCTTTTCTTTATTTCAAACTAACCCCATATTTTCACATTGGTTTTCAAAACAGCCAATAAACCTTATTTCACCAAATAATCACTTAAAAGTTTAGCAAAAGGGAATTTTCAATTGATTAGGCCCAACATGCTTCCGAAATAAAATTAACCTTGCATAAGTTTATACCTTCGTTTGACCGCCTTACCGCCGGGTATTCCAAGTCCTCGATTTTACGGACTCATTCCAACCACCAACCGTAGCTTATGGTTCACAGTCCTTGGCTCCTTCGGCGATACACAGCACAACCCCCTTCGTTTCCTGCCCGAGGGCGTAAAAGGTATAAACAGATAGAATTATAATTTGGATTTTGGACAACAAGTTGGACAAAGCCTTCTTTTATTCATGAAATACAAATTTAAAATTACATAATCTTATTCTACCCCTATATTGGAGGAGAAAACCTTTTAGCCTCTCATAAGAGGACTTACTATTGGGGAAACCCCCATACACTCGAAAATTAAAACTATAACAGAAGAAAGATTACAAATGTTTATATGAAATTTTGTATTTAAAAAGAGTTGGAGAAAATATTCGATAATCCCCATCTGCTTCTGACTCCCTTCTTATAGTTTTGAGTTTCGGATTCCAAATGTGGATTCCAACACTCCCTCAATTCTTTTGGCGTCATTGCATACGTCAATCTTGATTAGTGCGCGTGGGTCCCTGTGTTTGCCACTTTGTCTGCCACGCCTAACTTTTTACAGCTGGTTAAGTTTCCAGGTGTGGTCTTCAATCAATCACATGACTAATGGTTGGTGCGCCTAATTGTTAAGCCGCCTTTGTCGTTTACATGATTTTACCGGGGTTTGTGAAAACCCTTTGGGTAAAATGTTTTCCTTTTTCCCTTATCCTTATCGGATTCGGGTTTTGCCTTGGTAACCCGTATTTTTGTACCAAATAAGGGTTTCTCTTGGAACTCACAACTTGAACATTCCCGGTTGTGCCAAAGATCAACATGCATCATGTTGCAGGCTTTCTTCCTGGTTGAATCAGTTGCTGGTACCTTGTTTTCCCAGATTACGGTCCGTTTTTGCTCGAAGACCTTTTCTGCGAAATCTGTACTTTTTTCTGTCATTGAATTTAACAGGAATTACCCATTCACTGAATGTGTGAAGATCTTGAATGGATACTTGACCTTGTCCATCTCGGTAAGACAGACCCACATACCCCATGCTCTTCTGGTGGATATATCGTCTTCATTGATATTGCTGACCAAAGGAGCTTCTCCTGTTGCGGCCTGTATTTTGTTATAGGCCATCATGTCTGTTCTCTGTAATTTCATAAAATGAAATGCTGGATGAGACCCTTTTCCTGTAATTTTTGGAGCTGCGGAAATGAACTTTAACTCCAGGATATCACCCATTTTTAGGTGTGAGTTGTTTTGCCATGAATCGTACACGGCTCCTGTAATCCAATCCGGAAGTTTGGATATCTCCGGAAAACTAGGTGACATAGTATGTATCGAAGCAATTGCCCCAAAATCATATCATTCTCGGACTTCGTCGGGATTTGATCCTTCCTTCATCCAAATCCTAGGATATTTCCCAGATATTTCTACCAAGGATCTATTAGGATTTATTCCTTTTCTTGAGATTAATTTTTCCCAAGAGCGCTGATAACCCTGCCAATGTAAATTAATTGGGTTAGTATTAATCTTAGAAGTGTCTGTCTGTGGCCTAAGATTAATCTCTCCCTCTTTAACCCCAGAGGTGGTGGGTTGACTTGAACTAGTAGATCATACCAACAGATATGTATATAGAAAAGGGGCAAGTCATTTATTCAACTTGAATAATATGTCCATCCAGGCTAAATTCCATGCCTTTTCCTTTTCTTCCCCAAGGTTTATGTTCCTCAAGGAAACTCAATCCCAGTATAACTATTCCTGGGTCTCGTCCTGCTATTCTTGTAACAAATACTTCATAGCCTGCTATTTCTAGCATTCCTTCATATTTGTTAACCGTAGTTTGTTGCAAGTGATATAGATCATCACAAGGAAAGTAATTATCTTTCTCTGTAATATCAAAGAGTACTTGCACATCTTTCCATCCTTCTGGGCATTTAATTTTTACATTATCTACCCGAATAGCTTGAGGAGTTAGTTCGTTGAGTAACTCTTTTCCGTTTAAACTCCTTATCCTTTCTTCTGAAAAGGACATTCTGCTACTAGAAATTCTAGAACTCATCGAACGGTCTAGAACAAGATGGTCTCGGATTAAGATATCTACCCCGCCAAGTCTTGGGATTTGAATTGGATCTGGTGCCATTACCTTAGCAAATTCCTTGAAAATTCTCGGAATTTCAATATACTCTTTCCTGATAAACAAATCAGAATGATGTGTATTGGAAAGTGCATAAGCAATCCTATATGTAATAGAATAAGGTCTGTTCCCTTCTTTCATTAGATTTGTTCTTTTAAAATCCTGATGAAGGGTTAGGACTCGGCTGAAATCTTGGTCAGCTAGGTTATATGCAATTCGTGGATGAATGTCAAACATCAGTTTACCAGCATATAAATTTCCTACCATTGTACCAAGACAACCGTCTGTTAGGTTGTTAATTCTTTTATCCATTATGGATAAATGTAATGGCGAATTAACACCTTCTTTGAAAGTAGCTTTGATTACTACTTCAATGGTTCCTATATGGATCCATTTCATCGTAAGAGCTTCTTCTTCTCTTAGCTTACTTAATTCTTCCAGAATTTCTTCTTTCGGAATAAGTTGCATATCCATCACATTACCAGTGAATTCCATAGGGATTGCAAATTCCCCAGAACTCACTTTGTATCTGATGTTATGCCGTCTTTGATTTAATCCTATTTGATTTAGAATTCGGCTAACGCTGCTGACTCTAAACCCATCGTATTTATCAACACTTGAGTTTTGTCTCATGATCTTTTCCATGGTCTTATCTGATATAGAAGCTTTAGAAAAGAAACCAGCTAGGCTATCAGTTGACTGAAGCCTATCTCCTTCGGTGGAGTATTCCATTAGAAAGAATTACTTCTTCCTTGGAATATAGAACGATTGTTTTTATTCATACTTTCTATCCAATTTTCGAGAGTATGAATATTATGTGACCAGACCTGAATCTTGGTCTCATGCTCAATTATTTTTCTTAGACGGAGTGGTGTTTCGCCCAATAATTAAATAGTAGATCTATAATGTTGGATTGTGGTTCTACTTTTTTCAATCTTTTCTCTGAAATCAGAGATTACAGTTCTAAGTTGTGGAACTGTACAAATAGAAATTCCTGGCATTATTCCGATTCGGTTGATGCTTCATCGGAATTACTCTCTATTTCTTCCTCATAGACGCTTTCGTCTGAGGGCATATTCTCGAATTGGTATATTGGTACCAAATCGCCGTAGAAAACTGCATCCAGTATATCTGGAGTGGCTTCAAATTGTTTTATTTCGCCACCCTTTTGCGGACAATCTGGAGAAATGTGGCCACGAGCTCCACATGTCCAGCAGTTACAATCTTTGAAACTTTCATTAGCTCTAGTCTGAGCTTTTCTGAAAGTTCGTCTTATTGGTTTCTTTCCGTCTGAGTTCTTTGCCCATTGGGAAGAAACCCTGGTTGGTCCTGATCTTTGGCCAGATTTATAAGATCGGGCTTTTGATTTAGACCACCAAGACTTGCACCTGAAAGAAGATCGTCTTTTGTTGCTACTGGTATCTGAGCGAACAAAATGCTTTCTCTTTTTTCTCTGCTCGATTGATTCTCCAATTATTGTTGGAAAATCATTATTATCACAACAAAGAGGGGTTCTCTTCATTTTTCCTCTTAACTTTTTCATGTTCTTATGAACAGCTGCTTGTCAACACCAGTCTTTCAGTTTGTCTTTTAAGAAAGACATTCGTCTTGCGACCGTATCAACTTGTCCTTCTGGAACCTTGTAGGAATGTATTAACATTTCTCTCCAAGGTCTACAGATTTTTGCAAAGAACATAGGTGCAGCAATCTCTGCACTTACATTCGCATGAAAGAAAAATTTTCGAAACCAATAGATATACTCATCAATGGCACAAATATTTCTTAGCTCAAGACCATAGAGTGCTTGTGTGTACTCTCTAGTTCTTTCAGCATTATTTTCACCAAAGTATCGGTCTCCGATGAAATTTAATTTGGTTATCCTCCCAAATCTATCAGCAATAGTGCTTTTAGATTCTCCGGCTAACACCTCTTGCTTAGATTCGGCCGTGGTGCGTTCCCAACCTGTCTTTACAGAACCTTCTAAGCTTAACTCCATTAATCTTATGAAGTTTTCTTTATCAAGTTCCAGTGTAGTAGCGGCTATTTTCATAGAGGCTACCCATTCATCGATTATTTTTTCGATGTTTCTGAAATCAATGACATCCAAGTTTAGGATAGTACCGTAGGGGTTCAAGGTGTGTGACATAGTCCTTGCCCATGGGGTATTTTCCGGTATCCTACTTGGATTCCTTGTGTGATTTGCTCTAAACGTTACCCCTCTAAGAGCGGGTTCTGCGTTTGTATGCAAATCTTCACCTTCTCGCATCGGTTCATCCTGTGGAGGATTATTAGATGCTGAACTCTCTCCTAGTGCTGGAAGCCCTAGTGCGAGTTCATGTGTTTTTACATTAGCTAGTTCCACAACATGTAATTGTGAAAAAGATTCAGCTAATTCCTGAAGATCAGATGGATCTACTCTTGTTATATCCATATTATTTAATACTTCTAAGGATATCAATGAGTAGTTCATCATGAGTTTTAGGCTTAGGTACTTCCTTAGCCTTTCCCTTCTGATGTAGAAGGTCAACTCGTCCAAGTGCATCACCAATCCTATCCTTTTTTGGTTTGGATGTATTGGTTACGCCTTGTCTAGCTTTCAGATCTATGATTTCTGTCTTTAGATCCGAAATAGATCGTTGTAGATCTGGAAGAATCTTGATGGTTTCTTCAAGTTTTTGGTTCAAGTTTTCGATTTTCATAGGTGGATGTTCTAGCCTATGTCCGTAATCTTGAATTGTCTTCTGGATTTCTCTAAGATCTTTAGAGATCTTAGAGGTATCCGGTTCAATCTCTTTCCAATTCATATAAAACTTTTAATTGAAAGAGTTACCTTTGTTAGCTTTTCCTGGCCATTTGCCTTGGATTTCTGCAAGTTGTAGATCACTCGCCACATTGCCTTGAAATTTTCTGTCCATGGCAAATTTTCTCTCATAATACCGGATTGATGCCGGTAGATCCTTTATAGGAGTCTTCTTTTGTACTCTTGTAATTGTTTCTCTAATTTCTTTAGAGAGTCTCTTGTGTGTTTGGATTAGTTTATCAATCCCTTCATCTCTTTGTCTTTCCAGTATCTGGAAATACTCCTTGTTCTCGTTATAGATCGAATTACTGTTCGGTTCCATTCTTGTTTTGATTCTCCTCCATAAGGATTAGACTTAATCTTATGTAAAATTATTTAAGTATTTCATTAATAACCTAAAGCTCTGATACCATTTTTCAGCTGGATCCTTCTTTTGCTTAAACTCGAGGTAAAGTGTTTATTATTCTTTTTTCCAGGCTTGGTTTGAAAGTTAATCAAGCTATAAGGACTTATTTGAAATAAAAAATTTTTATAACACCATTAGGGGACTTAAATGACATAGAATTTAGAACATAAGGGACGTAAGTGAAACAAATATTACCTGAGAGACTTAAGTGATACCAACAGAAAAGATGGAGGACTATAGATGCTATTACCTCTCTACCAAAACTAGCCGTTACAAAAAATGTCATAAATTTTCTATTTTTTAATTAATAATTGCATAATTATTAAATTTTCACAATATCTTTAAATATATTTAGTTAATTATTTATTAAATTTATTAATTTAAAATATATATTTAAATTAATCAATTATTTTTGAAAAGTAAAATTTTTTATTTAGTTATATAATTAATTATTTATAAATTATTATTAATTGGGTATTTTGAAAGAGGTTCTTTCAATGGGAAAAGAGGTTCTTGGAAGAGGTTCTATGCTAAAGTGACAAGTGCAGAGAGGTTCTTCGAATGGGAAACAGGGGTGCTTGGAAGGGGAGGTTTTTGGAATGCTGAGATGGCACTTCAAGAACCCCATTTGGGGTACATCCAATGAGGATGCTCTGAAAGCTCTTGGGTTGCCCTGAATGAATTTACTGAGTTGTTTCCCCATTTTGACCTTGAGGGCAAGGTCACTCTTCATGGGCCGGGCAATGATACGGGCTACAAATCTAAGACTAACGGGCCACTACCAAATATTGAGGCAAGAGACATAAACACGGGGCCAACTCTTGCAAATAGGCCCAAGCGAAAATCCAAGAAACCAGCCTGACTTAAGGAGTACTATTAAATTAAATAGACCACGAGGACTATTTTGCAAGCATTTCAAATTATCTAAATTGTAGACATCTGTCTCTAGATATTTTAATTCTCTCTAGTACTGTTTGTATTAAAAGTTTTTGGACATAATGAAAAATGGCAGAAACATTCAGTTACAAAATTTTATTTCTCTCTCTTCCTCAATTCTCTCTGGAGTTGTTCTCCCTTCTCGAATCGAATCAGGGAGGAATTAGCCATAGCTATCATAAAAATGTCTCATCAAAACAAAATATGTAAATTTTAAGCATTACCTGAATTATCTTAAGAATGGCTACTGTTTCGGCCCAACTCAAAGTCTAAAGTCCACCTCTTACATTTTAACAGATTATTAATCAAACCCAAACAAAAACTTTTAACAAGCTATTAATCAAATTCAAATAGAAACGCGTTGAACCAATATTTTAAAAACCGAACCGTTGATCGAACAGAAAAATTATATGGATTAAGAGTCATTGGTCCGACCGCTGATCCAATCGTGGTCGGACCAAAGATGTCATAATTATGCCACAAATAATTATTAATATATTAAAATTTAGTAAAAATAATATATTCATATATTTATGCTAAAAAATATCAACCCTCAAAATTTAGGCTATGTTTGTCTATGTATTTGAGTTAGAATTTTGATTCTCGAAAACTGTGTACTACAGAGATTCGTGTGAAAATAATATGATGTGTGTTATGTTTGTTTATGTTTTATAAAAGTGGTTGAAATTTGTAAAATGTGTCAAATTAATGGTAATAAATTGATATATGATGTGTTGAATGATTTAGTTAGTATTTATATAATGATTATGTGAATAAAAAAATAAAAAATATATAAATTAAAAATTGTAAAGTATGAAAAAGAAAGAGAGATAATGATTGGAGTAAATGATTTTGATTGATGATGGTGTGAAATGATAGATATAGTGAGTGATAGGTAGTTATACAGAGGATTGAAAAAATTGAGTTGAAAAAAGATGAATTTAGATGCAAATAATTTGTGTTATGATTTTTTAAAATTTTATGATTCATAAGATTTAAAAATAAAATTTGTAAACATAAACAAACAAGGCCTAAGAATCCAGAAATGATAAATATGTGATAATGAAAAACACACTTTTTTTAAATAGCCAAAATTTAACGAAAAAGACTCTCTTTTCATAATAAAATGAACTCCAAATAACAAAATTACTCTATACAACTACAAGAAACAAAAAATTCACGACCACAATGCCACACATGATTAAGTCCCATGGTCCCACCAACTTTTTGTCTTTCTAAACAAGTCTCACCCACCGACAACAGTAAACGAGGCTTTGTGGAGAAGAGGGCTAATGGGTTTGCAATTACAAGAAAAATAAATCTTATTATTTGAATATCTACGCCAGAGAGAAAGAGATAGAGATAGAGTTAAGAGAGAGAGATATATAAAGATAGAGATAGGCTGGCTGGCTGGAAAGAAAAGCGGAAGGAAGAACTTGATGCAGCAACTTTCTAGTACTGCTCCTCAGCCGTTGTCTCCTATCACTGTTAGTCTTCTCTTCTCACACATAAACCGGTTTTGGTGACCCGTGACCACTTCGCACGGGTCAAAGGTCCGATCACGATTCCGCCGGTTTTGAGGGACTAATGGTTTTATGTATCAGATTGGCTGGCCGATTTTTTAAACACTGGCTTCAACCTTTAGCCTTCAAATAGGACTGGCAATGAGTTGTAACTTTGAGTTTAGACTCAAACTCAAAACGTCGGCTCTGAGTTTAGGACCAGACCCAATGTTTTTTTTTTTTTTTCCAAAAAAAAAATTATATTTTTGTGTATACAAGTAAACCTGGTCAACACCTCTCCCCATCTCTTTAAACTCTAATTTTTTTTAATTTTTATTTTTCTCCATCGACGATGGCTTGGTGAAACAATCGTCTATTTTACCACAGTTACCACCGCCATTATCGGCGAGTTGAGTTTTTCTCAAGTTGTACATCACATGCTCAAATCTGACAAGACGGACATGGATCTAAAGATACGGAGACAGATTTAACGAGATAAAGACAAGTGATATAAATTTTTATATAGCATTTTAGATATTTGTTTAGTATTTTATTTTTTGTCTCGCATGTGAGTTTGCTTTGTCTTTCGAATGAGAGTTTTATCTCTCATTGAATAGGAGTAGCACAAGAATTTTTTTGTGTTCGTTTGTGAGTTTTTAAGATTTGTTATCTTCAAAAACTTGATAGTTGGTGATCAGATGTTCTTAATTACTATATCGTTTGAGTCGATATGAATTGTATTATTACAGGCGTTGTAAACTTTCGATTGAATGATATATAAAATTGATTTTTCTTTAAAAAAAAAAAGAAAGAAAGTAAACCCATATATACTGAGAGAGAGATAAAGAATTTGTAAAATATATTACATCATACATAATACATATTACACGGTGTACGTTTTTTTATAATAAAAAAATATATAGCATACACATATATAGTATTAAATCTGAATATACAAAAATTATAATTAGAAAAAGCAGTATTGGGCTTCAAATAATATATTTGATTTGTAAACTATAAATATTATAATATGAAGAAATAGCCTAAGCTACATATATATATATATATATATATATATAATTTGTAAAATATAAATATTATAGAATATTAAGAATTAACCTAAGCTACATACTGCATATATATATATATATATATATATATATATATATAATCTGAAGATATGTATATATAAAATTTGTAAAATATATTATTATATCATAATATTAAGAAATGCAAATCCAAACTGAATATAATCTGAAATCTGATCTCATATATATATATATATATATATATATATATATATATATTTATACATACACACTTAATATTAGAATAAATAGACGAAAAATTATACTTAATATTATAATATATATGTATATATCTTAAATGTATATACATATGTGTGTATATATATAATATGAAGGGTTTGTTACTCTTTACCCTCTTGTGTTAGTCCGAAATTGTTAAAATCCCCACTGTGTTAAAATAATAGGCAAACTTTATTTGAACCTGTGTTTGCCCTTTTATAATTCTCTAAAATATTAAAAATTAAGATTGTGCTAAAACAATATGTATATATATATATTGCCTACTAATTAAACATAATATTCAATAATAACAAGTAGTCAAATACTAACATAATATTATTTTGTACATAATATCCATATCCATGTACAAAATGATTAGCATAAATTATTTCATAAACTTGAAAAGAAGGAGAAAAAACAAAATTCTTCAATATGCATCTTTTATACAGTTACTTTTATAAATATTCTAAATTAAGGAACAAAAAAAAACATTTTTCTTTTTTTATCATATGAGAATATTGAAATAACTACTAATTACAAGATAATTTTCTAGTATTTCTTGTACTTTTTAATCTTAAATCATACCCCCCCCCCCCCCCCCCCAAAAAAAAACATTTTTTCTTTCCTTTTATTTTGAATTTTCAATTTTCAAACTTCATCTTCAACCTCTCAACCCCCATTGCCAACACCCACACCACTAACTAACAGAGAACCACCACAGCCCCACCAAAAATGCTCCCCTTTCCCCGATTTCTGCCGCTGCGAGTCTCCCTCTCGTCCCCTGAAATTGCTGCCGCAAGTCCCCCTCCGTTACCCTGGAATCGCGACCACATCACCCCATCTACTCCCCTGAATTTTCCAATGCCCGACCGCCCAATGGAAAGCCTGTTGTCGCCGCCACCTCTGAATCCTGACCACCGCCTTCGTCATTCGACCAGGATCTCAAGCCCCCTGCATATCTTCTTGCTTTGAATATTGGGGCAAGAAACTCTAAAACCTTAGTCTATTTTGTGGGAAAATTAAAGAACAAATATTTTAATAAATACTTTGATTTTTCGAGAGATTTGACGGTTAAGATTTGGATGTAAAATCTAACAGTCAAGATGTTAAGTCTTTAATAATTAATACCTAAAAATAGAAGGGTATAACTGGAAATGTACAAAAAAAGTTCACATCGTTAGCTTTGACAGACGGAAGTGGGAATTGAGCCAAGTAAAAGATAGCGTAGGGGGGGGGGTCTTTAACAATTTCGGACTAACATAGGGGTAAAAAGTAATTAATCCTAATTTGAATCATATATACTTAATATTAGAATAAATACACAAAAAATTATACTTAATATTATAATATATATGTATATATCTTAAATTTGAATGTGTATACATATGTATATATATGTGTGTGTATATATATATATACATATATATAATCTATAAAAGATATTACATATATATCTGAAAAGAAAGAAAAAAAGAAAAAAAAAAAGGGAAGGGCGGCGCCGGAGAGGGGAGGAGGGATGACCGGCGGGGACTGGTGGTGAGACATTGAAGGTTGAGTGAGAATATGAATGTTGGTAGTGATTAGGGTTTAGTAGAGGGGTGAGTTGTATAATGGGTTGTTTGAAGAATATTTTGGGTCTGGATTGGGACCATGTAATGGTCTAGGCTTACCTTTGGGTCTGGGTTTTGGTTTAGATCCAAACTAAATATTTGATCTAGGTCTGGGTAAGATCTACCCATTGCTAGACATACCTTCAAAGGCTTCAACCTTTCAAAGTCCCCTTTTATGCTACTATTAGGGCTGAAAGATAAACCAAAGTACTTGGTACTCGACCTGAGTTCTGTCGTTAAAAGTTTGTTTGAGCTCGTTTTGTCAATGTATCAAACCAAGCTTGAACACTTTTTTGTATTTGATAAATTTTGAAGCTCGACTCGAACTCGGCTCAATTAGTAAAAATTGATAAGAACATGTACAAAAAAGTCAAGTTACTCAAGCTCGACTCGTGTTCAGCTCGATTAAAGCTCGTTTAAGCTCGATTAACAATCAAACAAACTCAAATACAAATTTTGAAGTTCGATTGTAATTCAAACAAACTTGAACAACAACTTGTTCGGCTCAACTCGATGTATTTACAAGCTAAAAAGTCCCAATAAAAAATTTGAAGCTCCCATAAAACTTTAAAGCTTATTTTGAACCAAATAATTTAAAAATATGAACTGAAAATCTGCAGTTTGTATTTATGTAGTAGAGAATTGGGATAATTGCAAAAAATCCCCCTGTGTTAATGCGAAATTGCAAAAAAACACCTATGTTAACGAAATAGGTTAAACACCACCATATGTTATTCAAAAGTCTGCAAAAAGTCATTTTTTGTTAAAAAGATAGAAATAAATATGTGTTTTTTTGGGTAAAACAACACTATTTTACCTTTTATTTTATTTGGAGAATGTATAAATGACAAAGAAGCATGTCATTGAAGGTGAAACACATGTTTTATAAATATGTGTTTTTTTGGGTGAAACAACAGTATTTTACCTTTTATTTTGTTTGGAGAGTGTATAAATGACAAAGAAGCATGTCATTGAAGGTGAAAAACATGAAAAACAAGCTCGTTTTTTTTCAAAAAGTGACTTTTTGCAAACTTTTGAATAACACATAGTGGTGTTTGACCTATTTCGTTAACATAAGTGTTTTTTTTGCAATTTCGCATTAGCACAGGGGGGTTTCTTACAATTATCCCCCAATTTATTGACAATTGGGTAACCCAGTTAAATCGTTGGGGCAAGCCCAACATAATTAATTATGTTGGGCGCGGCCCAAATTTTAATTTAAAATGCACTTTTAAATTAATGTGTTGGGCTTAGACAGGTGCTATTTATCATGCGTTGTGCTTAGTCCAGCGCAGATCGTCTGTGCGTTGGGCTCTGTCCAAGGAAACACTTGTGCGCTGGGCCGAGCCTAGAGCTAAAAAAATTGGTGTTGGGCTTAGCCTAACACAACCCTAATTGCGTTAGGTAAGCCCAACAGCCCTAGTCACGCGCTGCTGCTGCTGCAACGTGGTGACGCGTGCTGCAGCAACAGCGCCGGCAACGGCTTTGCCGTCGTCTGCCTCTGCTCTGATGGAGGCGTGCCGCCCTTTAGGCGGCGCATTTTTCCAAAAACATGATTATTCTAAAATAATATGAATCCAATTTAATTTTTCGTTTTACCCGGTAAATCCAATTCAACTCAAGAAAATTCAATTTTACAAATTCACATACATAACATAAATTACCAAAATTACATGCAATATGTAAATACATGTTTATGATATTAAAACAATTAAAACACATAAACATACAACGAATAATCAAGAATCTATCGAATTTTGGCTCTGATACCACTATTGTGATTCAGTCTAGCGAATAAAATTTTGATCCGAATCACACCGAGAATCGAATTCGGGGATTTTCATGATATTTATAATAACGCAATGAGAACGTATTATGTAAGAGAGTAATTGAATTACCTCTTGACGATAAAAATTCGATTAGTCAACAACAGCCCCAACTCCTACCTCTAGATAATCACGCGAAAGAAATTTCTCTGAGAAAGCTTCGATCGCCTCCCGACAAGAATGGCAGCGGCGGCTAGTTGGAGAGAGAGGGAGGGAATTTTGTCTTTCCTATTGCTCTTGGTTTCTTTGGCTCAATGTCAGATTCTGAATAATAACTTTTGTGTAGAATTCTGATACTGACTAACTACTTATACCAAATTAGCAGAACCCCTAGGTATTCCAAGACGGGGGCAGCTGGTAGGCCTCATAGGGATGGGCATCCGCGCTTTGTTCCATCTTAGCCCATGTATAATTAATTAAATCCAAATCAAATCTAATTGATAATTAATTAATTACTTTAATCCAATTAAAATTAATCTAATTAATTTAATTCAACTTATAAATTAATTATTAATTAATTTAACTTATGAATTTATATGATTTAATTAATTAATTTAATCTAATTAAATATCTTTAATTAAATCATGCCATCTATTTCGTTAGTCAATCACATCTAATGTGATTTTACCCAAATACTCTTAGCATGGAAATCTTCATTTTCTTCACATAGCGCGATTCTCTAGGCTCGATTCAATTGGAAGTGGGAGGATTCCAAAGGATAAAATTGTCACCTAGCCAGCACCGTGGAACCAAATCGTAACCCAATTGAATACGAGATGAACATGTCATCACGAACCTTGATTACGATTACCATATGCGTATAAACTCTTCGCCGACGTGACCCGATCAAGTAAGAGTCATGGTATGTCAAACTCATAAAACTTGACGTTGTATTCGGTAATTATAATAGTGTGAAATTACCAAACTACCCTTAGTGACCATCATTGGTTAGTTTATTTGTTTTGGCCAAAGACTTTGTAATTTCCATTACTTATGATCGTACAGGTCACATACTCATTTACTATCGAGACAGTGAATCCCATATTGGAAGTTATCTTACAATATTGAATACACCATGTGGATCGTACTTCGAGGTCGACCCCACCTATCAGGTGATGCGGGTCTAACTACTCTGATAACATATCCAATACAACAATCACTATGTAAACAACTCCCCAGGTCTAAAGTTCACACACACTATCGCAATCTTAATCTCAATCATTGACTATCAAATAGTAAATACACATGTGATTGGATTAATGCGAGTCGAGTTCAAATATGTTAATTCCATTAATCATATTCATGGCACTAGCTCCCACTATCTAATTAGTGTTCGACTGACACTTTCTTGTCAAAGCAGGTTTCATACGAGTTGAATTTTAATGCCCAATTAAAATTTCTTAACTCGCGCACTCCCGGTTTAAGAGATTAAGTACTTGACTCTTCCAGTGCCTCCTCTTGACCATAAGAGGTGGAAAGCCTATCTTCAAATCTCATGGACTTAATTGTTCAATACAATTAAATGCCATTAGTTTTATATGAACAAAATCAAAACCTTTATTCTACAAATAGAAACAATAAATAGTTTGTAGAAATAACTTATCAAAGCCCTACTCAATCTAATTCCTTATAGGCATTGAGGTTATACACCTAACAATCGTCCCGTCTACTATGTGAGCAAAATGATCCGTGGTAAAGAGCTAAATATCTCAAAATAGAAAAATGGGTGTTGGCGTTAATAACTGCGGTATGAAAGTTACGATCCTACTTCCAATCCCACCAAATAATTGTGCTTACAAATCAACCTTTGAGACAAATATTGTCCAAACTAGATGTATCCAGTCGACTAGTAAAATGGGCCATTGAGCTAGGAGAATTCAGCATCGAGTATCGTAGTCGAACTTGTCCGGCCGAGCCATGGCTGTTGTATGTGGATGGTTCATCGATGCCAAAATGAGGAGGTATAGGCGTGTGGATTTATTCACCAGATGGTTCGGATTTGGAGTTTCCCATTAAATTAAACTTTGATGTTACGAACAATGAAACATAATACGAGGCGTTAATCGGAGGCCTCAAAATAGCAAAAGGCTTGGAAATAAAATTTACACTTGTATACTGAATCTCAATTGATGGTGAAACAGGTATCAGGCTCGTACGAAGCGCGAGAGAATACGATGATATATACCTAGGAAAGGTAAAAGAATTGATGGGAGAATTCAAAAAATTGAATTATATCGGATACCGAGGGAAGACAATGAGCATGCAGATGCTTTGTCAAAATTTGCCAACCAAATTACAGGGTCAATAAGTCGGAAGGTAACCCTTCTCGTGGATGAACATTCTAAGATCGAGATACCGACTGTGATTGCACCGATAGAGGTCGAGTCCAGTTGGAAAGATCCCACCATGGACTATCTATTGCGAGATAGGCTTACCATAAGATAAATTGGATGCTCGGAGAACTGTCCACTAAGCAAGAAGGTTTACAGTTCTTGATGGTGATTTATAGAAATGGTCAGGACCGTTGCTACGATGCTTGAATCCAATAGAAGCTAATTATGTTCTCCGAGAAAAACATGAAGGGAGTTGTGTAAATCATTCAGCAGGAAGGTCGTTAGCTCAGAAGGTGACGAAGCAGGGTTATGTTTGGCCTACTTTTGTAAAAGATGCACATAGTTTTGTAAAAAAGTGTAGAGAAGCTCAAATGCACTCAAACGAGATACACTAACCGGGGAGACCAATGGAAGTTATCAAAGTTCCATACCCGTTTGATCAGGACAAAAGAAGTTCATCATCGTGGCTATTGAACATTTCACGAAATGTATCGAAGCAGAAGTTGTGGCAAGGATCACAGAAAAGGTTGTGATAGATTTTATCTGGAAAAATATAATATGCAGGTTCGGTGTCTCTCGTATATTAATATCAGATAATGGAATGCAGTTCAATAGTAAGTGATTATGGAGTGGTGCGTAGAATTGAAAATATAATAAAATTTTACATCTGTGGGGCATCCATAAGCAAATGGCTTGACGGAAGTAACGAACATAATTCTACTACAGCACTTGAAGTCGAGATTGGATTGCGAACGAGGTGTCTGGGTTGACGATCTTCTAGGAGTATTATGGGCTTACCAGTCAATGCTGCGATCCTCTACGGGTGAAACACCATTTTCCTTGGTTTATGGATTAGAAGCGGCGATAACAATCAAAATTGGAATGGCCACATATCGTAGGCAGTTACCAACCTAAGGAAAACCAGGAAGCCAAAGAATTTGAATTGGAGGTCATAGAATAAAACAGAGAATGGGCCTATTGATATATGTTATTTTTACACTAGTTTTCCCCCGTTTATCGACTTGGTTTTGATTGTTTCCTTGATAATTTGATCACATTTGATGCTTTGATCCTTGTTTTCTCATATTTTCTAGAATAAAATATGATTTGGAGGAAAAGAACAAGGATTGAAGGTAAATCATGAATAAAGATACAACACAAGGTAAAATGCTGTATGCGCAGTGCTAGAGTTTATGGAATAGATTTCTCTACCCATGTCCAAATTACACACTTGGTATACCAATGGAAATATAAGAGGGAAAGGTACAATTCTTATGTTGAAGACAAAGATCAGATATGTAGGGAAGGAAGTGAAAACGTCATCGGAAGAGACGTCTTACGACGGAGTTTTCTCATTCAGTAATTTGTGAGACACGTTTATCCCCTATAACGTTTGATTTAGGCCTTGGTGTCTTCTTGAGAGTTGTAGATCTTTGTTTGATGATTCTATAGCAACTTGAATCAGCTTATTCCGACATCGGTAGAGAAAGTTATGCGAAGTTTACCAAAACTGGCTGGAGCAGCAGGGGACGAACGCCGAGGCGTTCATCCACGAACGCCGCGGCGTTCACATGCAGTAGCCAACGCCGTGGCGTTCAACAAGCGAACGCCGCGGCGTTCGAGGCAGCGGGTTGGTCTATAAATACCCCTTTTAGCCATTTTTTACCCTAACTCACCTTGGATATCAGCAACCACACGAAAATAGAGAGAGGGAGAGCTTAGAAGAGAAGATTAAAGGTCAAAACATGGAGAATTCAACAAGGAATCCACATCTCTACAAGAATTAGGGAGTTTTTACATATTTGTTTCTTGAATTTGTTCAAATCTCCTATGACTTGTATGATTTATATTTGCAATTTTGACATGAATATGAGCTAAACTTGTTTGATTGAGGCCATGGATAGGTCGTTTATGTTATTTTGATTGTTGATTTGTTGGTGTTTATTGGATTAATTTTGGTTTTAGCTATGTATTCAATATTTGATCTCAATGCTACATTTGCTTGATCACCAAGTGTTTGATAAAATGCCTAGGTTAGAGATCGAGAGATAATAACCTAGGGAATATATAAACATTGAATACCCTATAGTTAAACCGACTAGAGATAGACTCGGTTTCTTTAGGTGGCTTTCCATTCACGTGGTGAATTCCTAGACCTTAAATGCATCCTCGTTAATCGGGTTTTCATATAGAGATATATAGGAAATCGTTACCAAGGGTAGGGTTGCTATGCCAAGAGATTGGGTAGTATGTACGTTAGGGAATTTCGCCTTAGCTAAATCAATCTAATAATCCAATAGAACCTAAATCACAATCTAAATGCATAATCGGTTGAACCATGTGCCTTGATCGCTTCTCTCTATTGTTTCCTCCCTTTATTTGGTGTGACGTTGCCTTAGTTTATTTTCTAGTATTTATTAATTAGTTAATCAACCTTTCTATTGACCGATTTAACTTAGAATTGAGTAATATAGTAGTCTTGGTACTTAGATTATAGTTGTCCCTGCGGATACGATAACCCCGGACTTAGAAATCCATTTTACTACTTACGCGACCTAGTTCTCTTGCTAGGATTTTGTCGTGTCACCTATGCAAGCATAGTAAGGCAAGAAAGCACAATGACACGAGCTTAGAATAAGAAAGTAAAGGATAGATCGTTCCAGGTGGGAGATCTAGTTCTTAAACGAGTTAACGTTTCAAGGCTTGTGAAGAAATTAGAGGCTAACTGGGAAGGACCTTTCAAAGTTGTAAAGAGTACGAAAAGCAGTACTTACAAGTTACAAGACTTAGAGGGAAAGGATTTACCTCGACCCTAGCATGTTAATAATCTTATAAAATTTTATGTATAAAACTTTATGTAACCGTTTCCGTTTGGTTATAAAACAAAGTTAAGTCTAAAGTAAAAAAAAAACTAAAACTGCATATGAGCTAATGACCAGGAAGGTAACGAATCACACAAGTAATATGGGCACAAACTCGCTAAATTAATGACAACTGTTGCATTAAGAAAATGCAATTTCAAATTAACGAATTAAAAAACATCATCTATAAAAACATCATCAAAACATGAAATTGTTTAAAAAAATCATTAAAGGACATGAAAAATAATTGTTTACATCAAGTCAAATCTAATCGAGTTAAATCGATTAGTCTTCTCCGCAGTGCACGGTAGCATCGAGCTCCCGTTGAAAAGCTACGCTTGCACGAGTATCATCGGGAACGACATTTATCGAACGGACAATATCGTTGAACTCTGGGAAGTTAACAAGCTCTGACGTATCATCGGGAGTTAGAGAATGTCGTATCAAGTCCATATTGACATACTCCTGCTCAAAGTCCTTGAGAATGACCACGCTACTGAAGCCTCCAATTTGCTTCAAATAGTCAACTACCTTGTAAAAACCATCCCTTTGATCGTCGATGGCCCGAGAAATGATGACGTCGTCAAATTGGGCAGAACTAATTTAACCCCTCCTAGCCAATCCTCCTTCAGCTTGTCAGCAAAGCGCGGAGAAAATATGAAATCTTTTATTGCGGCATCATAGGCCTTTCTCCTTTATCGATTTATGATAGCCTCAACCGCTAAAAGTTGTTTCTTTTCCTCCATGCACTCTCTCATGAGCTTAGTCACTTCGTTCTGCAACATCTTTGACTTAACCTTCTCACTATCCAAGGATTTGCAAATAATATCAAACTCGGACTGGATTGATGTAGCCTTACTACGATCCTGAACCTGTAACTCTGCAGCAACCTATTCCCTATAGTCCGAAAGTTCTTTCTCGTTAGACAAACTCTTTCCCTTATGATGAGCACTCGTCAAGGTAAGTTGGTGGATGCACAAGGCAAGCTGAACAATCAGAACAAAGTATAAGATGGACATACCAAAACATGAAGAAAATCAAGCAAAGATACGAACATTGATGTAACGAAATTCACCTTAGATAAGAGAGCAGCGGGGCTGTTTCTACACCCAAGGATGGGAGTGCTTCATCATGGAGAGCTTGTCTTTCGGGAATAGAATATGATTAAACAACTGGAGGGCTGTGCTAGAACCCTCCGCCCCGAAGATGCTGCTATCCTCGTAAATACAAATTTTTAGAATTGAGTAGCGTAGCATGGGGCCTCAAACTTCGACAGTCAACTATGTTGCTATCTATATAATCTTGGAGATGAAGAGACTCGAGCTTGTTCATTGCCTCGGTCAACTCCCATTCCTCATCAATATTGGGGGGCTCCTCCGAGGAAACATGTAATGTTGGGGGAGCTGAGGCAAGAGGAGGTCGAGAAGTACTGACCTTGTTGTGGACCTTTTTGGCACGAGGGCAAAGACTGCCATCTTCAAGATTCATATTCTGAATAGGTAGAGCCAAAATGATGTTAGAAGGATCGATCATCTAAACGTCATCAGTGGAAGTTGTTGGACGAGATGTGACTTGAGTTCGGGGAGCTAAGGCCGGTTGATTTGAGGATTGTTAGGCTCAATGATCTAAACCCCACAATCAGCTCCTCTGGGAGTCTATTCCCCTCGGCATCGTGCTATAGCCTGAACCTTCCGATTTGCTACTTGTTCCTCAATCAATTTCTTGCTCATTCGTGAATTAAGGGTAGCCATTCTTGACAATTAAGTGATAATAACGCTGCTAATTACTTATGAATATTTACTTATGAAAGTAGACGATGCTAATTATCTTACAAATATCCTCAATGAGATTAGCGCTGGTTGCTCTCAGCCCAAAAACTCGTAAGATAGACTCGTGAATGAGATCAGTGTTGTAGTACCACTCGAGGATAGTGTTCAGATTATAGACCAAAATAATAGTATTCTTAACTTCTATTAATTTAGTGAGGATATTAAGGTTCCACTTACGATTTACTGACCAAGACTGACCCAAAGGTGGAGCGATAAAGAAATACTTATCCTTCCAAGTCCTGAAAGACGAGTTGGGATAAGCTTCAAGATAAAAATGCCTTTGAGGGGAAAGAAAATAAAAGCCTAGCTCGGCTGGTTTACTGAAACGATGCAACAACAGAAAAACTATTGAATTTAGGAATATCGGGAGGAGTATTATAAGCATTCATTAAAACGATGAAGTATGGGAGATGTCTATATGAGTTTGGCAATGACTATACGAAGGAATTGTAAAATGGAGATGGTATCTGGATGTATGGGGAATCTAAGGCCGACCATCAAGTGAGTAATATGAAAGGTTCAAAAACCTACAAGGAGACAATGGATACGATTGGACGACCTAGGGATTTGTATACGATAGTCACTTGGAATATGATACCTACCTCTAAGGTCAGAAATCTTAGCTTCTGTTTGTTAGTGTTATGCCCTCAAATGCCATAAGAGGATAGAATTATAAGGCATTGAATTGTAATTAAACATTTTTACATTTCATGTTGTTTCTTATAGGCATTTGTAAGGTTTAGTAAACAACGTATAGTCTTTGATAGTAAGACGAACCTTCTACTTCCTATGGGTTAGGGAGAATGGCACTAGAAGTGTTTGATCCTTAGTATCTAAATTGGTTCGCAAATCAAAGAGAGTATTGACTGGACATCATTACTGGATAGAGACTTGTATGATATAAGATTTGACAGGGAAGTGCCAGTCGAACACTATGAGTATGTTAGTGGGAACTTATGTCATAGACACATTAGTTAGACTGATGAGTTCGAACACGGCTCGCAACAGTTATGTCACATGGGTTTTCACTCAATGACAGTCAATGACAAAACTAATAAGTTGTGATAGGTACGCGTGAACCTTAGACCTGAGTAATCACATTGAAGATGTGCTTGTGACATCAAGTCTGTCATTAGAGTAGTTAGATCCAATTCACCCGTTGGTGGGGTCGACCTCAAAGTGCGGCTTGATTGGTAAGTAGCAATCTTAACTTATTAGCAAAATGAAATTTATTCTCTCATAAGTGAATGAGTTAAATATCCTATGTCTTCATGAATGGGTGAGGTCAAAGACTTCGGTCAAAGCATTAGAGATACTCATGTTACACATAAGAGTATACTTAGTGACCTCGATTCATTATGAGCTAGGCAAATGGTGAAGTCCTGTGAGTTTGACTAAATCATGACTCTCACTTGACTGGGATATAAGAATAAAGGGTTTATACTGGTACTGTAATCACAACGTGAAAGGTTTGTAATGATTCTATTCATTCGTTCTCAATTGGGATATGATATTGGCCATGAGACTGGCTAGGTGTTATCCACATCCTTTTGGCTTCCTCCCAATTGCCTTTTGAGACGAACCTAAAGAGCCGCGCTTCAAGGAATTACAAAGGAAAAATTATGTAATAAGACTTGAAAGATTTTTTGGTATTTGATATCACAATTAATTAATTAATTTAAATCATTAGATGATCTTATTAATTAAGTTAATGTTTTAATTAATTTATTTATGAAATTAATTATAGAATTAACTTGGATTAATTAGTTGTTTAAATAATTTATTTATTGGATGAATAATATTAATTAAATAATTATATAAATTAAAACTAATTACATGGACTAAAGCCCGAGGGCTGAAAATGCCCAAGTGGGCATCCACCAAGGACGGCTAAGGCCTTAGTTACTTAGGTTTAATTATTTCCTTCTGTGATAAAAATTCTACTTAGTGGAAATAATTAACCCTAGCCTTATAATTGTCTTTCTCTCCAAGTTTTGAATTCCACTTCTCTCTCTCTCTCTAGCCGTCTATAGGGGAAAAAAAAAGAAGGATTTTTTGCTCTCAATCCCGGCATGGTGATTTAGAGGCAATGGCTGTTTCACTACTTGGAAAAGGGATCATAAGCTTGTTCAGAAGTTTGAATAATACGAAAAAAGGTACACGTTCTTTAACATGATTTCAATACATGAAATCGGAGATGAACCACCGTGGGATTAAAATTTTTCCACTGTGTTTTATATGTAAAATCCAACAATGGTATCAGAGCCAATCTCTGATTTCCGTATTTAGTCAAGTACATGATTTTATGTGTTTTTGTTTTTGAAGCATGATGAATATGATGTTGTATTTATGATTTAGAGCCATGATTTTTCTGCGTTTTTCTTGGATATTATTGCATGATAATTGTTGGGAATGTGCCCTCGATGCCAATGATGAGTTAGAACATGAGGAACAAGTTTATATTATACAACCTCTAATTAATATAAAGGCAATATTATGTTGTTCATATAATTCTTGATGGCATCTATAAGTCTTAAATGAACAACTAGTCCATGTGTGTCAAGGCAAACCTTCGCACTCCTTGAGGAGATGGGCATTGGAAGAGTTTGATACTTGATCACTTAAATCGTTCGCAAGTCAGAGAATCTCAATTGGGCATTGAGATTCGTATAAGACTTGTATGACACATACTCTGACAAAGGAGTGCCAGTCGAACACTATGGGATAGTGGGAGTTTGTGTCATAGATACATTGATGGAATTAGTGTATTCGAACACGGCTCGTAGTAATCCGATCGCATGGGTTTTTACTCAGTGACTGTCACTGTCTCGAAAGTAAGCGAGAAGTATCCTATGCGGTCATAGGTAAATGAGATTGAAAGTCTCTTGCCTGAGCTGATGAGCTAACTCGTGTTTAGTGATCTCATATTACTATGATTCTTAAGCATAGCATCAAGTCCTCTGAGTTTGACATATTCCATGACTCTAACTCGATCGAGATACATCAGTGAAGGGCTTATACTAATACGGTATCATAATCTAGAGGTTCGTAATGATATAATTATTTTGTACTCGGTTGGGCTACGATGTGGGGCCACAATGCTGGCTAGGTGTCACCCACATCCTTTGGTATCCTCCCATTGCCAATTGAGACGAACCTAGAGAGTCGCGCTATAAAGGAATAGACGGGGAAATCAAGTCTTGTATTTGGAGGGTGTTCTGGTAATTTGTCCGTGGGAAGGATGAATTAATTAATTGGACAAATTAATTTAATTAGTTGTTTAATTGGATTAAACAATGGTAAATTAAATTAATTAGTTTGAATATTTAATTGACTAGGTTAATTAATTATTTAAACTAGAATAATAATTAATTATTTGATTAATTAATTAATGTTGATTTAATCAATATATATTTAATTAGATTAAATACTAATTGATTAAATTAATTGGACTAAGTTGACTATGTCAACATAGCCCAATTGATTGTCCAATCGCCCATATGGGCGTGTGTGTGTGATCCGGTGGGCTTAAGTTGGAGAATTTATTTAATCCTCTAACACAAGCCAAATTACATAGTTGTAATAATTCACATAACGTGAAATCCTCCACCAGAAATACTAGACAGAGAAATATTATTCTTCCACTCTCTCTCACCTAGCCGCCTATGGAGTCAGAGATGGAGATTTCCTGGAGTCAATTGTGCAGCGTGATGATCTAGAGATGGTACAATTGAACCGTTGGAGAAGATTGAAGATTCGTGAAGATTAAAGTTGAATACGCGAAAAAGTAAGTTTTTTGTATTCATCTTTTTAATGATTAAAATCGATGAAAGCTACGAATTGATCTTGGTTTGGGAATCCGGATCTGTTTTTCATTTCCGCTGCGCATGCCCTGACAGGTTTCCCAACAATAATATGGTGAATCGAGAAGAGTCAAAAAGGGTGCGAAAACGGAGCACGAAGGGTCCGTGTATGTGCACCGCTGCACGCGTAGCAGCGCGGCAAACCTGATGTGCGTGCACAGCATGCCGTCGGGTGACCTACTGGCAGGTGCATGGCCGTGCGCTAGGCAGATGGCCAGCGACCCATCGGGCCGTGCGCGCCTGGGTTTCGACCCGGGTCGGGTCGGTCGGGTTGTGTGTTAAACAGGTCTAATTTTTTGATAAACAGTTTTAATTAAATAAGCCCAAATTGATTTAATTAAAAGATTAGACATTCAATAAATTAGTTTTGGGCTAAACTCATTAAATTTAAATGGGCCAATGGGTTGGTGATTTAAGTTTGACGAAATCGAGCCCAATTAGTTTTTATTGAATATGAATTATTTGAATAAAAGATTAATTAATTATTCTTGGAGGATTTTAATTAATTTATTTTATTTGAATAATAAATTCTCACTAGAAGGTTTTTTTATTATAAATATGAATACAATTTGGAATTTTATGAGAAAATTAATTAGTTGGACTAATTAATTGTAATCTTAATCACCAATATAATTGTTTTATTTATTGCGAGCATGTATTATGGGTTGTAAGGGCCGGATTTGAGCCCATTATTTTATTCTTAGAATTATGTATCGGATGTTATAATTCTTATGTAATAGATAGAATCAGAATAGGCCTTGAAGTAGGAGTTGATCCAAAAAGGAAAGGAGTTTGGAGCCCAAGAAGAATAGTTTAGTTTTTTCTTTCCGTTTGATGGCCCATTAGCTTTGGCCCTCAAGAAAAAGTCCATGAATATTGTTTTAATAGCTTTTGATGCATGTTTCATTCGATGTATGTTGCATGTATTATCCTATCTTGCGCTATAAAAATTTGATAATGTGCAAAGTGAGACATAAATAAATGTTTAGAACATAAATCCTCCCAAATAAAAAAACAATACTAAGTTAGAAAGGGGCGCTAGGCGTCCTGTCCCTCCACTAAGCTTAATGAGATTAAGAATTGAATCTAATATATGACATCTTCCTAGTAAGTGGGGGTCATGTATTAAGACTCAATTCTGAGATTTCATAAAGTGCATTAGATGCCTTAATCGAGACATATTTCACCCCAAATATCGTCATAAGGGCTGCAAGGTGAAATTCAAATGTTAGATTAAAAGGTGTTAGTGGGAATGAACTTAGATAGTCCACAAACCTATATATCGTTAAAGGGTTGCGGTATGGAAAAAGAAGATTGAACCGTCTATTGGATAGACTAATGTTAGACATCACTTTAATTAACTAGTGGACCAAATATTGTTAAAGGGTTGCCATCACTATATTTAAAGAAATCAATCTCCACTACGAAGCAATGAACAACGATCACTTCCGATTTTCACAGTGGGAGTGTGAATCTCGAAAAATATAGTGGGAGCCAAGTCATAAATCGAAGTCCTTGATTTTACTTGGTTATAGTTTAAGTTACAATCATCTAATCAAGTCTGGTTTATTTTCTGCAGTTATTTATTGTTTTATCTCTCTTAATCAAAAATGTCTCCCAAACCACCATCAAAACTGGCGGAGAATACCATTCTTACTGGACCAAATTACATAAAATGGCTCACAAAATTAAGGATGACCTTTAGTAGTGAATCCGTAGATTATGTATTGGAAGTTGGTCGTCCTCCCATTCCTGGAAGAGATGAAGGTGATGAAGCTCGCCTGGCTCGTTAGGACTGGTGCTGTAATAACCATAGAGCAAGAGTGTACATCTTAAGCTCCATATGCATTGAGTTGCAAAGATCCCATGATAAGATGGATAATGCAAGAGATATTATCCTTCACTTGGATGAGTTGTTTGGAAAACACGGTACAACCGCCAGATATTCTATATCAAGAGATCTCTTCCGAACTAAGGTGGCTGAAGGTGAGGATGTAGGAGAACATGTTTTCAAAATGATGACCATGATAGAGAAACTTAAATCTTTGAATTTTTATATGGATCTACATCTCCAAATTGACCTCATCTTACAGTCACTTTCTGATTCATTCTATTATTTCGTCATAAACTTTGACATGAATGACATTGAGGGTTCATTAGCTAGGCTACTGGATAAACTCAAGGTTGCTCAGAATCAAATAAAGGTGGATAAGTGGAGTAATCCAATTGCTGTCATTGTTCCTAATTCATCGGATGAACGAAAGAATAATAATAGCAATCAGCGAATGGGGGCATCCAAGGGAACTCGCAACAAGGTACAGTGAAGGAGGAATAAGAGGGTAAGATATGAGGACAACTGCTTATGCTGTGGTGAGCTAGGCCACTAGAGAAGAGACTGTCCAAATATGAACAAAGGAGCGAAAGGTAAGGAACTTTATGTTTTTTAAACTAATTGTTCCATTACCATATATTCCACTTCTTGGATTCTTGATTGAGGAGCTAATACTCATGTATGTTGTGTGAATCAGAATCTTGAACAAAGTAGGAAGCTGAGCCCTGATGAGATGAAGATAAGAGTAGGTAGCGGGCAAAGCGTCGCGGCTAATGGAATTGGATCTACCTCATTGCTTTTAAATTTTAGACATTTACTATTTTTGGATAATGGTTTGGTTTTGCCCAATGGGCTTAAAAACATTGTTTAAATTCCCGTTTTAGTTAAGCATGGTTACACTTTCCATTTTATTGACGAACATTGCAACATTTATTATGGTAATAAATTAGTAGGCTTTACTTCTTTAGTGAATGGTTTGTACTACCTTAATGTCCAGAATGAGTGTGCTGCAAATACTATACAAAGGAAACATGGTTGGCAATGAATTAACCAAAGATTAATCTGGCATCTTAGAATAGGCCCTGCCAGCGAGCACAAAATTCACAAAATGGAGAAAGATGGACTATTAGGTGCATTGGGATTGGATCCCTATTCTACTTATGAATCTTGTCTCAAGGGCAAAATGACTAGATCCCCCTTCACAGTGACTTTTGAAAGAGCCTCACAAATCTTAGGTTTAGTGCATACTGATGTTTGTGGACCATTTGGAGAAATGGATTGTGGAGGTTTCCTTTACTTCATCACATTCATAGATGACGATTCAGGATATGATCTAGTGTACTTGATGAAGCATAAGTCTGAATCCACTGAAAGATTCAAAGAATTCAAGGCTTTAGTGGAAAATCAAACTGGGGAATATAAAAAGGCTCTTCGATCTAACCGAGGAGGAGAATATATGAGTGTGGAGTTTGATGAATACCTTAGAGAGAATGATATAATATTATAGCTCATCCCTCCAACGACACCACAGTTGAATGGAGTAGCCGAGCGAAGGAATCGAACTTTGTTGGAGATGGTTCGCTCCATGCTCAACTACACTAACTTACCCATTTCACTATGTGGTCACACACTTCTTACAACTGTACATATCTTAAATTGATGTCCGTCCAAGTCCGTTCCTAAGACCCCATATGAAATATGGAGAAATAGGGAACCAGGTCTTAATCACATCAAGATTTGGAGATGTCCTGCTTATGTCAAAAAGACTATAATAGAGAAGTTGGAGGTTAGATCCTTAAAAGGGCATTTCTTTGGTTATCCTTAGGATTCCATGGGATACCTCTTTTACCTGCATGATGATCAAAGGATCATTGTATCTTTTCAAGCCCACTTTCTTGAAGATGAGTTCATTCAAGAAGGTGGAGCGGGTATAAAGATTATTTTTGAAAAACAAAATGAAACTCCATTGGATACATCTACACAGGAAGTAAGAACTGAACCTTCTATAACACAACCACAACCACGAAGATCAAATAGGGTACCTCAACCGCCAGAGAGGTATGGATATCTACTATAGAGATAGCTGAGCCTCCATTCTGTATTAAAGGAGGGTCATGGAGATGATTCCTCCACATATGATCAAGCGATGGTGGATGTGGATTCCTCAAGATGGCATGAAGTTATGCAAACAGAAATAGACTTAATGCATTCAAACCAAGTCTGATTGTAGATCGGCCTGATTGTATTGTACCAATTCGGTGCAAATGGATTTACAAGAGAAAGATTGGTGATAATGGCAAGGTTGACACCTATAAAGCCAGGCTAGTGGCAAAAGAATATAGTCAAAAGGAAGGAATTGACTTCCAAGAAACCTTTTCGCCAGTAGCTATAATCAAGTCTATAAGAATTCTACTTGCAATAGTAGCTCACCTTGACTATGAGATATGGCAAATGGATGTCAAATCTGCTTTTCTGAATGGATTTCTAGAAGAGGATATCTATATGGAACAACCTAAAGGTTTTATATCCGAGGATGGTATCCATAAGGTGTGCAAGCTTGAAAGATCTATTTATGGGCTCAAGCTAGCATCTCTTAGCTGGAATCTACGATTTGATGAGGCGGTCAAAGGATTTGACTTCATTAAAAATGAAGACGAGCCATGTGTTTATAAGAAGGTTAGTGAGAGCAAGATATCATTCCTTGTGCTATATGTAGATGACATATTGCTCATAGAAAATGATATAAGAATGCTCACCACTGTTAATAAGTGGCTTTTGAGTACTTTCTCCATGAAAGACTTGGGAGAAGCTACTTACATTCTAGCGATTCGAATCTATAGAGATCGAACAAATATAATGATAGGGTTCTCTCAAGCCCTTTACTTAGAAAAGGTCCTAAAGAGATTTAGGATGAAATATTCTAAAAAAGGGTTCCTGTCAATGAGGCACCGGGTGCATCTCTCAAAAACTATGTGTCCTCAAAGTGAGGAAGATAGAAAAGAGATGAACATTGTACCCTATGCATCTGCAGTGGGTAGCCTGATGTACGCAATGCTATGTACTAGACCTGACATTGCTTATGCAGTAAGTGTTGTTAGTCGATTTCAAGCAAACCCAGGCAAGGAACATTGGATAGCTGTGAAAAATATCCTAAAGTATCTGAAGAGAACTAAGGATGTGATTCTCATATATGGGAGTGGTGACCTAAGAGTGGACGGTTACACCGACTCAGATTTCCAATCAGATGTCGATGACTGAAACACCACCTCGGGGTTCATATTCACCCTCAAAGGTGGGGCAGTGACTTGGAAAAGTTCCAACCAGAGCACAACCATAAAGGCTGAATGCGTAGTTGCCTCTGAGGCAGCTCAGGAAGCTGCTTGGCTAAGGAAGTTCTTGGAGAACTTGAAGTGGTTCCAAGCATGGAGCTCTCATTGCCACTTTATTGTGACAACACTGGAGCAATATCTAGGCAAAGGAACCAAGGTCTCACAACAAGTCCAAAAAACTAGAAAGAAGATATCACATCATAAGAGAGATCGTTGCCAGATGGAAAATATCTGTTCAGAAAATAGCCTCAGTAGACAATGTCGCTGACCCATTGACCAAGACATTAGCACATGCGGTGCTAGAAAGACTTCTTGAGAAGATGGGTATAAAATACCATAGAAAATGGTATTGAGTGCAAGTGGGAGATTAGTAGTGTTATGCCCTCAAATGCTATAAGAGGATAGAATTATAGGGCATTGAATTGTAACTAAACATTCTTATATTAATTAAAAGGCATTTCATGTTGTTTCTTATAGGCATTTGTAAGGTTTAGTAAACCACGTATAGTCCTTGATAGTAAGGCGAACCTTCTACTCACTATGGGTTGGGGAGAATGACACTAGAAGTGTTTGATCCTTAGTATCTAAATTGGTTCGCAAGTTGAAGAGAGTATTGACTGGACATCATTACTAGATAGAGACTTGTATGATATAAGTTTTGACAGGGAAGTGCCAGTCGAACACTATGAGTATGTTATGGTAACTTATGTCATAGACACATCAGTTAGACTGATGAGTTCAAACACGGCTCACATCAGTTATGTCACATGGATTTTCACTCAATGGTAGTCAATGACAAAATTGATAAGTTGTGATAGGTACGCGTGAACTTTAGATCTGAGTAATCACGTTGAAGATGTGCTAGTGACATCAAGTCTGTCATTAGAGTAGTTAGATCCAATTCACCCATTGGTGGGGTCAATCTCGAAGTGCGGCTTGATTGGCAAGTAGCAATCTTAACTGATTAGCAAAATAGAATTTATTCTCTCATAAGTGAATGAGCTAAATATCCTATGCCGTCATGAATGAGTGAGGTCAAAGACTTTGGCCAAAGTATTAGAGATACTCATGTTGGACATAAGAGTATACCCAGTGACCTCGATTCATTATGAGTTAAGCATATGGTCAATTTATTATTAGATAAATAATATTAATTAAATTAAAACTAATTACATGGACTAAAGCCGGAGGGCTTTAAACGCCCAATTGGGCGTCCACCAAGGACGCCTAAGGCCTTAGTTACTTAGGTTTAATTATTTTCTTGTGTAGTATAAATACTACTTAGTGGAAATAATTAACCCTAGCCTTATAATTGTCTTTCTCTTTAAGTCAAAGAATTCCACTTCTCTCTCTCTCTCTCTCTAGCCGTCCGTAGGGGAAGAAAAAGAAGGATTTTTTGCTCTCAATTCCGGCGTGGTAATTTAGAGGCAGTGACTATTACTGCTTGGAAAAAGGATCATAAGCTGGTTCAAAAGTTTCAATAATATGAAGAAAGATACACGTTCTTTAACATGATTTGAATACATGAAATGGGAGATGAACCACCGTGGGATTTGAATTTTTCCACTGCGTTTTATATGTAAAACCCAACACTGTTAATGAAGAAGTGGTTTGTAATCAGGTAGCTCGCTATAAAGTCTGGGGAAGATTGGGAAATAAGTTGAGATTGGGATCCTCCCAACCCTCGTAATCTACATACACTATGGCTCCCTCGTTTTGAGGGGGATTATTGTCATCCCGACCAACATCTTCACCATGATCACCCTCGCCATTTATGTCACTACTATTCTCAGAACTATCCGATTCTCCCTCAGAATTTGAATTAGAGGTAGAATCTGACTCTCTAGAACTACTTACAACTGCATCGTCTCCATCACTACCTAGGTTCGAAATTCTACCTATGTTCTCATCACCTAATGGACCTACATCTGTATCTCCTTAGATATCTACAAAATCATCTCTCGAAGGATTTGAAGCCATGAAGTAAACAGAGAATAAATTCGTAGGTAAAGAAGTTATAACTAATAAAAAGCAGTAGACGAAGCAAAGAGGTGAGATGAATCTCTGCTCTAGCGAACTCTGCTCTACGAACTCTCTCTGAATAGTATGGTGGGGTAAATGAGAGTATACTAGGGAGATATTTATACTAGGGTAGGTCCAAGATGCAGACTGTTGATATCAATCTGAGTATAGGAAATTTGACGGTCATTACGCGGTGGAGTTTCGAATTTATTGCCGTTTCTTGGAAATAACAGTTGTCAGAGTAATGATGAATGTGCGTATGCGTTTTGTGTCAGAACGTTTAATGAAGCAACCTTTGGGTAAGCTCATTAAAATAACTACAAGGTTGCAGATTAATAATAAATGAACTACCCATAGATGCATCGAACCATGAAGTCAACTGAGACACTTACGACTATAATAATTAATGCTTTCTACTTCGTCACTAATAATTTAAATAAATTCCTATTATTACTAACGAAGTGGGGGACTTAATGATATACCTAAAACTGGATTTTGGTCCTCGTTGCATCGTTGTACTCTTACGGTGCATGGAATATGGTCCGTTGACGAGGTTACAATGTTATATTGTCATAATTACACTATAAGGACCTTAGCGGAAACCGTAATTGCACAACACTACAGGATCCGCGTGTATTTTCTAAATTGGGTCGAGTCAACCTGTGACCCGTCCCTATGAAGTATATTCCTAACCGTCCGCGAAGGATACGTGTCATCATCCTGTTAAGATGTCCAACTGTAGGAACTCTATCCGTACATCATGTAAATGCCATAAATACCAACATTTATTGTAAGCACAGGACCGAGATCTGAGCATTAAAGATAGTTCGTAAGATTAGTTCGTATCATCGTTCTTAAGCCTAAGACTTAACAGTATGATCCTTTAATATAAATTTGGATACTTTTCGTATACGAACCTACATCGTAATTACAGAGATATACTATACATTGGAACTATGTTAGACTTGATCCTATTAGAGGTACGTAGGCAGCTCGGTTAGTCCAAGTGCAGCCTATAATCTTAACTGGTGACTATTGGTTCTATTATGAGGTCATCCTGACTGAGTAAGTTTGAAGGATATTTTTGACCTAAATCACATGCCTCTTCGCCACTTCCAACTCCCAAACAAGTAAATTTTTCCCACTACAAAGCCCGAGTCAAGTAATAGTGAATACTTCTCGGGGGCCTTCATCTTCCAAAGGAAAATCATCAATGAAAACTGTCTTCACAAACTGAGCTTAAAATTTTGAAACACAACTCAGTGATAAAAATGATCAAACAAGTAGTGAATTCTGACCCGCATAACTATATGTTGAGTCTAAGCCAATATATTTCTACTTTTACTGTGAAGTTTACGAAGAATAAGACTTGTTCGGATGTGATCGCCCCCACAAACTGCCATGTATTGAAAAGGACCCCGAGAGACGCTCCTAAGTAAGAGGGAGGTTCATTGGTCCATCAGCAAGCATGTCCTAGGTCTCTTTCAAAATTTCCCTCATTGTTTGGTTTTCAAATTTCCCCAAATGCTGATAACAAGAAAATTCATATGATATTTATTGTAAATAAATCATATAATATTTTCTTGTCCAAATAAAACATTAAGCAAAGGCATTTACAGAAAATAGACCTCGCGAAGATTATTGTTGATAGTTTCCCAGTCTTCATCATGCGATTGTACAATGGTGAAAATTTTGGAATGCTTTAGATGTAGTGGCTGACTTAACCTACTTGTTCGGACCATGAAAAATTGAGGTCTATCTGAAATTACGCCAATCTCACTGCAGAGATCACCAGCTTTGGCCTGTCCAACAACCTACGGTTATTGATTGAAGTTTTAGTCAATTTTTTTAGTGGGAAAAACATCTTTCAAACAAATATTTTGACTTTGCATATTAGACTTGCCTGCTCATCCTCATCTTGCATAACCAATAGATCCTATAAACAATGTATACTAGTTCACCTCTCTAGTGGTTGGTTTACAAATGGCACTCCTACTGCTATTTATACTAATCCACCTCTCTAGTGGACAGTGGAGATTCATTTAATCCTATGGATATGAGAGACTCTCTATAATACTCCAAGAATATTACTTTGTATATTCTCTATCCTAGAAATTTCATATCATCTTCACATGTTTCTAGAGAGGTCCATACATCTAAGACATTCTACATATTTCTACTACAACCTAGAATAATTTAAGACATTCTACACAGTTCTACACTATTCTAGAGCTCTTCATAAGAATTTATATTCTTCTAGAGTATTCTAATACTCTCAAAAATCTTCTAGACTTTTGTAAAATTTTCTGGACCTTTCCAAAATACTCCAGTAGCCTCTAAACTCCCGTCTATGAGTAAAATGACGCGTGCCGGTCGTCTCAAAATATTTTAAATTGTCGGGCATGATAGTAAGCCCAGGTTATTTCAGACCGAATATAATGATTTTGGGTAGGAACTTATTCTAACTTTCAAGCCAAAGTCCACCCTCTTTTGGAGGAAAACTTGTTAATGAATTGGATGATTTGAAAATCGATGGTGTGAATGAAGTGGAATTTTTAGAATTGAGAGCCGATGATGAAGATAATGATCTTAAATAAGAGTTTTAGGCAAGAGTTGAACTTGAACTTTTAGCTCGCATGGTTGATAATATATATTTTTTCAACTCTCTCTAACTTAATCTTTTTTTCTTAATTGTTTCCGTCATTTTTTGCTAATTTTGAATCTTTTTAACATTATTTTATATTTTTTTAATATAAAAAACCAAAATTCAAGGGGCATACTCCCCACGCCTCGGGGCTTATGCCTAGCCCTAGGAGCCCTGAAGCTTCCGCCCCGTGCCTTCGTCCTTTTAAACATTGGCTCTAACTATATATTATAAATAACAATAGTAACAATTAAATATTTTATCACTGCCCCCGTAACAAGCATATGGAAGTGGGTAGGTGCTTCATTCTGCAAGATGACGTCCTCTCCAGGAGGGAAATACTCCGGCTTCATCTCGGAGAACTTTTTAGTACATAGAAGAATTAGATCTAATGACTACATACGATTATAAATGAAGAAAAAATAAAATAATTACAGAAAATTACCAGCCATCTTCGCAAATCACCGGATACGCCTCGAAGCAAGTATACCTGTTTTACTTGGGAGTAGAAAACGGAATGGGAAATTCTTGACCTCATAACTTACGAAAGTGTTGCAAGAGCCTCTTGTAGTTGCAGCTCCTCCGAGTCGATCCGATACTTCAAGCACAAATGCGAAAGCATCTGATCTCGAAGGCTAGGTGGCAACCGATTCCTCGTTGCGAAATGTGAGGCAGCTTGAATGGTATCTCTCTAATGTTAGGACATATACAAAATTAATATTAATTGGTCGTAGAAACAAACAAGAATATGTGACAACTTTAACTCGCTCGAGTTCAAGCAGGGATGGATCTAGGAAATTGACCGACAGTGGATGACATATTGAATAGTGAAAAATAAAAATATTATATTTTTTTTGGGAAAATTACTAAAAAACCCCTCAAATAAATTTTTATATTAAAAAAATCAATGAAAATATTTTTCTATCTCAAAAAGCCACTCTACAAACTATTTATTCAAAAAAACCCAAAAGTTAAATTAAGAACTTTTTTGATTAAACTACCCTTCATTTATTAAGTTAAGAATTGAATAAATGATCTTTTATATCATTTTTTTAAAAATTTTCAAATTGATAAGTATAATAATATAGATTTTTATTTTTATTATTAAATATTTTAATATAATTAATTTTTTATTTTACTATGATAATTATCTAAAAAATATATTTTTGAAACTTTTTAAGAAGATTAAAAATCTAAAAAATTTAAAAATAAAATTATATTTATTAAATTATCAATATAAAATTTCTAAATAAATAAATCTCTATACAAAACTACAACTGGTTAATTTTTCAGTCTAGAAGGATAAGGACAATTAAGTCCATAAATTCTAAATCTTGGGCTTTTTGGAATGAAAAGCTAGTGGAATGAATTTTTTGGATTGAAAACTTTTATTATGGGTGTTTTGGATATAAAAATTTATTTTAGGGGCTTTTCAATAATATTTCCTATATTTTTTTAATTTTTAAAATATTTTATGCGACATTTTCTCTTTAGTTAATTTTGAAATGTAATTAAAATTCAACTATAGGACATAATAATCGCTCACAAATAACATTAATCATCACATGTGCATAAAATATAATTCTTAACAGAAAATTGCTTCTACAAGAAAAATGGAAAAATGTTATTGTTTTATATAACAAAGATACAGTTGGTTATCTTTATACTCATTATATGATCACAATTCTCGATATTCTTTTGTATTTCTTTAAAGCTTAGGTCAGGCCAACCCAATACATTGTAATTAGGGTATTTCTGGCAAGATTCATCTAATATATATGCAGTCATCATAGTTTTTCCCTATATTTATGAAGTATTCTCAAATCTCTAGTTTATGACATTGTTTCTGAATTATAGTTTAAACTGCACGAAGAGATTGTATTTCCTAACTTGAATGGGCACACCCAAGCTAAAGTAAATTATTTATTAGAATATGAATGAAACATCAAACGGATAAGAATGTAAGCATTTTTCCTAACATCAAACAGATAAGAGTATAAACATTTTTCCTAAATAAAGTATCAATGTGTCTATCAGTGTATTTAGATGTACTCTAAATCTCCTAAGTAAAGCTCAAGTTGGGTAGAAGAAGGAAACATTTTCCTAACTTGAAGTAGATAAAAATTTAGAATAATGAACAAATGATAATTACTTGACTAAAATAGAATACGAAATTGTAGAAAAGAATTCACAATTTTTTTTTACAATACTTGGTATTTTGTAATGACAAAGCTAATTTAAACCATTTTAAATTATGAGATGCAGTTTGAGGATTTAATTTTATCAAAGGGCAAGATTCTCAATTTAACTAAATTCTTATCTAAATGTAAACTTATAATATAAAAAATGCATAATTAAGGTCCCTATGTGGCTTCGCCTATGAGTTCAAGAAGAAAGAGAATGCAAAAAATTACTCACAAATTGCTGAGTCTCGCTAGCTCCACGAGCGACCAAATGTGTCATATTTCCTAGGACATTTGCAGTTAGTCCCAAATTGAACAGCATGTACAGAATACAAAATACAATTTCCCATGCTGTGTTTTAAAGGGTGAAGGTACGGGGAGGGACGTTCCATGTTTCACAGGTCGGGGCGTAAGCCCAGTGGAATGCCCCGCGAATTTTGGCTTATTATATTAAAAAATATAAAATAATGTTAAAAAATAATTCAAATTAGCAAAAAATTACAAAAATTGATGGAAAAAAAATGAAGATAAAGAGAGTTAAAAAATAATATTCAACCATGCGAGCTAAAAGTTCAACTCTTTCCTAAAACTCTTATTTAAGATCATTATCTTTATCATCGGCTCTCAATTCTACACATTCCACTTCATTAACACCAATAATTTGCAAATCATCCAATTCATTAACATGTTTTCCTCCAAAAGAGGGTGGTCTTTGGCTTGAAAGTTAGAATAAATCAGTAAGGAGCCAAAATCATTATGTTCTGAAAGCATCCTAGGGTACTGTCATGCCCTGACAGTTTGAAATATTTTGAGACGATTGATACATGTCATTTTTGCTCATAGACGGGAGTCTAGAGGCTATTGGAATATGTGAAAACGTCTCGAAAATTCTAAAAAAAATCTAGAAAACTCTAGAAAGTACTACAATATTCTAGAGGAATGTAGATCTTTACGAAGAGCTCTAGAATAGTGTAGAATTGTGTAGTAGAATGTCTTAAATTATTCTAGATAGTAGTAAAAGTATGTAGAATGTCGTAAGATGTATGGACCTCTCCAAAAACATGTGAATATGATAGGAAGGTTTTAGGATATATAATATCCTAAGGAATATTCTTGGAAGGCTCCAGAGAGTCTCCCCTATCCGTATGATCAAATGAATCTCTACCGTTCATTAAGGAGGTGGATTAGTATAAATAGAACTAGGATTGTCATTTGTGAACCAACCAAGTCTAGAACGAAGAGTGTATGAAACAATTTTTAGAAGAGATATTGAGAGTGAAAGTGTAGTTTTCCTCAAGCTCCCAAGTTGTGGGGCACAAAAAAACGCGCCCTTACGCCTGGGGCGTACGCCCCACCTCATTGGGCGTATGCTCCACAGGATTTGCACCTCTCTCCAATGCTCCAGAGTGTTTTAACAACGCCCCACCTCGAGGCGAGGCCCGGGGCGCTCCTGGGAATGCCTTTAAAACACTGCTCCCACGTATTCTCCATATCATACAATAGCGAGAGTAGTCATGGACCAGTAAATTGCGGTAATATAACAAGTTGACAAACTCTGATGAATTTCTCCGATTGACGTCTTTCTAGTATCATGATAGAGAGCAGCAAGACCATAATACGAGCAGCCAGCAAAATGAATTGCAAAAAGAATAACCTATAACACAGAAAGGAACATAGTTCGTTAAAGTGAATCTCATATATTTTCACCACAATTTTTAATTGGACTAGAAATAAACTTACACAAAGGAGCCTCGCACATCTCGCACAAAAGTAGTTGCACCTCCTATTTTTTTTTCCAATTTGCTTTGAAGAAAGACAAACGTATGAGTATACCAAAGGAAAACACATTACACCTGTAAAGTTGAGTAATATATATGATGTTTCTTATTTAAAAAAGAAAATTAAAGCATTTTACCTGGCAAAGAAAGCATCAACTCTTCTAAGTCGCGAGAGTCGAAACATGCTGACCAAGCTATATATATCCATAATGATTTAGGAAAATTATGTAGGCAAATCCAGCAGGAATGGTAGATATGATATCAGGTATCAACCAAGAAGCTGCATACTTATGAGCAATATCCTTTTGGCCATGAAAAAGAACGTGTGTTGCCTTACCTAGGTAAGCTAAGAAAAAGTGAGGACGATGTCAATGAAAAAAAATGCATTAACAATATTGTCCACGATGATGATGTTGGACAAACTTCACCAAAAATGAACTCTCTATCCTTAAAGCTAAATTGCCCCACCTACGTGGTACGGGTTACTGCAGCAGGCATTCCAAGATACAACGATATTCGTTCTACATATAAAACACTTGAAATTTTAGAACCTTTCGAACTTTCAATACTTAGAACTCTTGAGAAGAGGAAGAAATGAGATGCAAAGAATGATTGAGGTTTCTTTTTCCATCTGCTGGAGGAGCCTTTATATAGGCACAAAAATCAAACACATTAAAGATGAAAATTGAATTAGCAATCTGTAACGACAGCCAACATTCGAATGCCCAACATCGGCATGTTCAAACGTCAACCTGTAACGCATTTTGCTGTCACAGAAAAGTAACAATGTTCGAATATCCAAAGGGGCATGTTCAAACGTCAGCTCTTCTAGAAGAATAATTCAGTAACATCTGAAATGTTTCAGATGTTACAGAAAAGATTCAATGTTTAAATGTTGAAAAGAGGCACGTTCGAACGTCAGGTCTTCTAGAAGACTAATTCAAAATTTGAACGAAAACGTGGCCAGCGTTTGTTCAAGCTCGTTTTAAATCATAGATGATTTTCTGCAATTGGATTTTATGTTGATAGATCAAAAGAATTTGTGGAATTAATTTTGTCCAAAATATTAATCTCTTAGAAGCCCAAGCCCAGGCCCACGACCCATGAATTTGGCCCCAGCCCAAGCCCGTGCCCATGTCCAAGTCCGGGTCCACCTAACCCCGTGAGCGAGCAAAGTCCCATGGAACGCCCAATAGCTTACCCTCCCCCATTCACAAAATTTCTTCACCCCAAAGGGGAAATCCCTTATCTGAAGGTAATTGTATATAAACCAATACTATATTAGATCCATTTCCTATGTGGGATAAACCCACTTCAAACATTTAACTTTTGACACTTAATTTCTTATTCGTTTTGAATCCAATTTTTGAAATTCGAAGTGCTAAACTCAACGGCTCATTACGTAGATTAATATTATCTAATGATATTTTGTATCCCGGATACTTGTGGTGTTCGAATTTCTAATGCAAAATTGTTGTTTAACACATTTTTCATATCCACTTTTCCAACAATCCCCCACACGAATGAAATTAATGCAAATGCATTATCTCAAGAGTTCATAGTTGGTAGTATCACATCAGAAGAGGTAGCTTTTGGCTTTGAACCTTTCTTAGTGAAATATTGTCTGATTTGCTAGTCCATCTAATGAACACGATGTCTTGAATTGGTCATTCATTCATGTAAACCAAGACAACGATATTCACATGATAAACTTTCAATTGTGTTAGTTCTCACTATTGGGTCCATTTAGGCCATGGCACCCTCTCTTGAATTACTCAGCCTACACGTCACACTTGTATAGGTGATATCCTATTTAGAGTATCTTACCATACTCCATTTCATTTAGATGATAGTTATAGGAACCATTTAAAGTCCGACTTAGCCTTTGCTATAATTTGTAGGATGCACTTCTTTATCCTAGGCAATGGGTTTGGAGTTATACTCCTAAGTGCCTTACAGAATTTTCACAACTTAGTTGTCCCATTGAACCAAGATCTTGGGATCTCAATGGTTAGGTTACCGCTGTGTCCATTCTTAATTTGTAGTATTTAATCCCATTCCTCTCTATAGGCAGTGTTAGAGTAGATACTCGGCGTGCCAATTTATTTGGGTGCAAATTTTGTAATAGATAGACTCTATAGACAATCTTTTCCTTATAGATAAAGTCGATTTATTATGGCATTCATTATTCTCATTTTATATCTTGCATATGTTAGAATAAAGTCCCTTAGGGTCACACAGGGCTATGGGACGCCATCACGCATCCGGAATGGCGATGATGGAATACGTCTCTAAGGCTGTGATCCTCAAACAATGTTCCAAGTGATGAATAGGTTTGTCGAGATCAAGGATATTAACATGTAACATCCCATCCGGCTCTCAGTTGTATAAAGACTAAGGTAAAAGATATTATTCTCATTATTTAGATTTCATGATTTGTTCGATTCTAACAATTCATGCTCGATCCTAATTATTTTACTACTTTCTTGTATAGCTTATATTATGCTCTAACTACATGTGAAATAGGCTAATAGTATTTATACATCATGGTAAACTAGTTTATGCATCATATGACTTAAGGCATATATATTATATATACATTTATGATTAGATATTGTTGTGCTTAAATATCTACATATTTATATTTATATATCTATATATATATACACCTATATATTCACACACGCATACATAGGAGGAAGAGAGGAGATTACAAACAAAAGTTGGTGGCAAAGTAGAGGTGTAACACCTCCTACTTACTTCAACGTGGCAAGACATGAATCAGTTACATCCTTCATTCTTTTTTTTTTCAGATGAGCTTAGTATGTCGGATACGGAGGGAGAAATGAAGAGCAAAGGAAGCATTGTAATGTTTCTCTTAGAGTGAGTTATGTTTTGTGATGTATCATTTTGTTTAAAGATTGTAGTTGTAGAGACATTTAGTTGATGAAGTTATTGCTTGGACTCGTATATGGCTGATGAGGAATTTATAGTTAGTTAAATTGGAACGTAAAAGTTTCATTTTAGCAGATGAAGTGTTTGTACAGTTCCGATGCTTGGCGCTAGTTCGAGAAGGGACGGTCTACTGGATTGAGCTAGCATCGCAGTGTTTTGGGCCACCCAGGTGGTCGGTGGGCTCCACAGTTGGTGGTATTAGAGCTTGGGTTGGTATTAGACTGGTGAAATAAGGCGGGTATAAGATAAAAGAGTCTCATCAAAGTTATTATTGAGGATGACATTAAGTTACCATTAGTACATAGTGCTTCCTTAGGATTACCGATTGTATGCTCGAAAAATTTCATCTCTTGAATTACGTCTTTTGGCTGTTTACTAGAGGCTACTCCAGTTATCCTAGGCTATACCAAGAGGAATCGACATAACATAAGGGATTTGAGTCTATCAGACATGTTTCAGCATGATCAATAACATTAGTAAGTCTGTATTTAAATTGTGGTAGATCTTTGTTGGGATGGCCAGCCAACATGAGATTCACTACAACTATAGTATTGATTTTAGAATTGAAACTAAGTTGAGAATATGGAATGCTTTTCCTTCCTCGGAGGTGTTAGTATTTCAAAAGGTTCATTAGGTTAGTGGTAGTTACGAGTCAAATCGAGTAAGCTCTTATATTCCTCTAACCAAGTTAAGTTCTTTGTTATCGATACCTTCCTTCTCGAGACTTTTACTCATTTGAATTACCATGAACCATTTCTTGACAATCTTATGGGCTTTGATCCATCGTATCTTTTTAAGTAAATATTTTTTGATGTTCTCAAAAGTTGAAGCACTTTCCTATTCCAGAGTACTCATTATTGAACTGAAAACTTTATCATGTTTAATCTTTGAAATCCTATTAATTTCTCCTATTGTCAAACCTTCTGTTTATTTATTTTCACTTGATCATCCAATTCTCAGTTTTGTATTATCTTTATTCTCATAACTCCTCTTTGTTGATATTTTCTTTTGGCTCATGTTCACCGCTCATGCTACTATACTTTATTATAATCGCTATTCTTGGATACCAAATTCAATTTTCTACATTTGAGAACTCTTCTATTTGAACTTAAACTTTCTCCTTAACCCTTTGTGCATTGATCCCATTGGCATCTAATGATCAATGGTCTTGAGTCAAAAAAATTCTATCTTGTCCATTCTTTGGAATCCTATATTGTCTCTGCAAATTTGCAATGGCTCTTGTTTACCAATCTTTTATTATAACTAAAGTCATTGTTGTGAGATTTTTCATTTATTTTCTTTTCAAACTATATATCTTTTAAGATTGTTCTTATTGATTAACTCCCTCATCATCGATGGCTTATATTCTTGAAACATTTGAAACTTGATTTAATTGTTGTGAAACTTTTATGCATCCAATGACTCTTTCGTCTGGATGAGAAAAAATGATAATTACAACATTGACCTCCTTGAATACCTTATACTTATTCCTCATAAGGATTTAGCTATGCTCGACCATCGCTTCTCTGAACCCACTTTATCGTCTTGTTCGATTATCTTAAGATCCTTGAACTTATACCCTTGACTCAAGCAATTCAACCTGATTTTTATCACGATCTTGATTGCCTTCGTTAGACAGTCGCCAACCATGAAAACTGATATTAAAACCTCTTTCTATTTCCGAGAATCACTTATATTTTTAACTTCAGAATGTTGTGGATTTCTGTTCTAATTACCTCTCTTATTAATCTCTAACATTTCATTGTCTCTCGAACACCAGTCTCGAGCCTGAGAAATATCTGAACCCCTTCTAATTCAAACTCACCTCATTTCATCTATCGATAAAATAAGACTTGATTTAGTTTGACATTCATAATAGTGAAGATCAAGGAACATTGACAAGTCATAGCTCCTGGGGAACGCGGCACAATAGAAGCAACATAGAAACGAGAAATGATATTCTGGGTATATAGTCTCACCATCTGTTTTTTTTTTTTTTTTAATTTGGGGACCAAATTCTCCTAAGGAGGGGGGATTGTATCATCCCATATTTCCATCTCTCAGTTGTATAAAGACTAAGGTAAGAGATATAATTCTCATTATTTCAATTTCGTGATTTGTTCGATTCTAACAATTCATGCTCGATCCTAATTATTTTACTACTTGCTTGTATAGCTAATATTATGCTCAAACTACAAGTGAAATAGGCTAATAGTATTTATACATCATGGTAAACTAGTTTATGCATACACAATCGTTTGATGTGAAGTGCACGAGTTGCTTTCTTCTTTCTTACTTTGTTTCAATACTCGATTGTTCGCCCTTCTGATATCTTGATTGATTCATATACTAGCCGATATATATGTTTTTTTTTCATTATATCTTTCGCTGCAGATCCTGTTTCAAAAATCAAAGGTAAAGCAAACCGTTTATACCTCACTGGGTCATTCGGATTCACCCCTTCTTCTTTCTACTTTTTTCAGATGAGCTTAGTATGTTGGATATGGAGGGAGAAATGAAGAGTAAAGGAAGCATTGTAATGTTTCTCTTGGAGGGAGTTATGTTTTATGATGTATGATTTTGTATAAAGATTGTAGTCTTGGAGACCTTTAGTTGATGAAGTTATTGCCTGGACTCGTATATAGCTGATGAGGAATTTATAGTTGGTTTAATTGGAACGTAAAAGTTTCATTTTAGCAGATGAAGTGCTTGTACAGTTTTGGTGGTCCCAAGTGGCATACGAAAGGGTCTAGAAGGGGGGGGGGGGGTTTGAATAGACCCTGAAATTTTTTTCGACTTCAAAAATTTGTATCACTTTTAAAGATTAGAACGCTTAGGAAGCTGAGCGCTTAGGTCAGGCGCTTGAGTGAAGATAACTTAGACTTAGTGATTATGGCAATTTACCAAAGTAGAATAACGCTTAGATCGCTTAATCAGGGTTAGCACAGCGGAAATGATTTTAAAGCTTAGCGTTCGGTTTTAGTTAAGTAGTCGCTTAGCAGTATAGCTTGTCTTTTTTAGAATAGATAAGAGAATATAAAGCAAGACAGTAATAAAAGTAAATAACACAAGATATATAAGGTTCACTGGGTGATGTAATCTCAGCTACGTCCTTCTTTTCCTTTTCCACTTGGCGGAATTTTACTAAGTTGATTATCAAAGAATCACACAGAATCTTCTACAAGATAGTAAATAAGGTGAGTAATGATCTCGGGCTCCTTGATCACACAAACTTTAGCAGCAATGAAGATCTTCTTCTACAAGCTTCTCTCACTCAGAAATACTGCCTGTAAGGAATTTCAACAACTTTCTCACTCAAATGAAAGGTTGAGGGTTTTGTCACAAGGTTTGTTTGCTTTTAGAAAGATCAAACAACTTGGAATATCTCAGTAAGAGTTTAGGTTTCTTCTTTGGAAGATGTTTGAGATATTTGTGACTATCTAGGAATATATGAAAAGCTTGAAGGATTTTTAGCTATGGAGTTTGTAAGCTTTTCTTTTGAGAATATTTCAGCAGAGTTTCATGTATATTCGCATGTTTTTAGGGTTTGCTGGAATGAGGTATTTATAGGCATTTTCTTAGGATTTGTCCGTTGGACACATGTAGGTGCATGGCTCTCACGCGCGAGTGAGTCATACCTTTTCTCTGACATTCCTGAAATCCTGCTGCACTGATTTGATGTGGCAGGTTTGAACTCTGAAATTCTGACAGTCTAAACCAGTAGGTGGCTTGCTCCGTATACAATCTGTCTTTATCACATTTAATGCTCTTATCAAACATTTAATGCATTTGAATTTATTTTTCGTTTGAAATAAGTGCCCGTTAAATGATTGCATTTAAGTCCTTAGTGACTTTGGAATTTATTTTAGGTGAATCTGATCCTTGATCACTTGAGAGCTTTGAGCGCTTGATTCATTTAGTCCCGAAACAGTCCATAGCGATTGGCAGTCGCTTAAGACAATTTTCTATCTTCTCTTGACTTCAGACGCTGATCTTCAACTTCATCTCCAATAGACTCACCTAGAATTCTATTAGCGATTCTGTATCTAATACTTAGTCTAAAATCTACAAAGATAAAATTACAAGCCTAATCAAACTTACATACTTTTAAACGCTTATATAATTGATATATGAAAATAGAAACTTACATTATATTTGGGATCTAACATAATATCCTATCTTGTTATCATCAAAACATCTAACATGAAATTCCTAACAATTTCCCCCTTTTTGATGATGTCAAGACCTTAACTCTTATAACTCTTTTATAGATTAAGAGTGCAAAGAAAAATCCAAAAATAATTACAAGTTAGCGTTTGGAAAGTTATTAAAGTTAGCTAATGTTAGATTAGCCTCAACAAGTTGTTTCAGCGATAAATCATTGATTCAAATGGAAGAATTAAGCATACATGATTTACAACAGAAAGAAAAATACTTGAAAGCGACAAACAGAAATATATAAAACAACATAATCATTCATCTTTTCTGTCGCTTCCTATTTGCTTCTTCTTCTTTATAGATTTCAGTCGCTAAATCTAGTAGAAGTCTATCAACATCTATCATAGTTGTATGCTGGAGTTCATTGTAGTCATATCTTCTACGTCTAGCGCTTTCTTCCAGCTCCAACAGTCTTTCCACCCAATTCCTCAGAGGGATTCCAAGTTCTCAGATCAAGAATGGTAAATGTCTTGTCTTTGATCATTGGTGGATTTCCAGTTGATAGGTCTTCTAAACGGTCCGGCATATGGGTGAAAACCTATACTCTCTAAGAACTCAACGTCTAAGTCTGGGAGTAAGTGCCTGCCTTGATAATATCTAGGCTTTCGTTTCTTAGTAAGCATTTTCTTTATGCTCACTATCTCCTCGAACATAGATCGCCAGTGCTTGTTGTCTGTCTTAGAGATAGCCTTGGACTGGGACTTTTATTTCATATCTTTCCCCTTCTTGGCATCATCAAGGGAGGTCTTTAAGTCAGCGATGTCCCGACGGAGAAGCTTAACTTCATCTATCAAGAGAGCAATTTGCTCAGTGATACTCTGAGAGATTAAATTGGAAGAATTGTGGCGCTCAGTATCAGCTGAAGCATTCTGGGCAAGCATCCGATTGAATTCTTCGGAAAGAGAAGTGATCAGCGGTGATATGCTATACATAATTGCTATGGTGCTCTTTGTTGCAGAATTTGCAATATCACGACTTCTAGTGTCAGAGACCATCTTGATATTTAGTTCATTATTTTCAAGTATCTTAGAGTAAGAACCTATGATGGTATTGAGCGAGTTCCTAACAGCTCTTCTAAAGTCTCTAGATTCTTGCTCACTTTCCGAATCTGAATCAGAGGAGGAAGAACGCTTGGGAGACAGAATGAGTCCGTATGAGCTGGAAACTGCAGCCTTGCCTTTAGATTTGTCTCTGACAAAAGGCTCTTCAGGCTCATCAAGGTCTTTCTGAACTTCTTTAATAGCTTGATCCATGGATGGATCTGCAAATGCTCAAGTACGCTTGACTACTGGGGCGCTAGAAAGATCTGGCAAAGAAGCCTCGGGTATTTGAGAGAGTTCCACAGTAGGAGAATCTTCTATTTCAACAGTTTGGATTGGAGAAGGGGCTTTCATGGAAAATGACCCAGAGTGGGCCATTCGCTTCCATAACATGACTTGGACTGATCAGGTTGGTCTGCGGGATATAAAATATAGCGTCTTCGCGCTCTTCAGTGCTGAGTGCAAATTGCACATCCTCCGGAAGATCAACTCCTGAACTGTAAGAGTTGTAGAAGTCCAAAATAAATGGCATCAGCTCTCTGGCAGCTTCTTGATCCACTGGCCGAATAAGCGATATCATCTGGGCCACTTGTATGTTCTGTTCACAAAATAGGACGGGAAGCAAGTTGTATCCTTTGAAGTCACTAAGACTAGGACCGAAATGCGGAGTGATTAAAATATCCAACGACTGAGCATTTTCAATTATCGCTCGGCGCTCATGGTGAAATTCAGCAAGGTCGGCATGGTCATTGTCAAGGCTCAAAGGGACTTCACTTTTCCCTAGCATAATTGGTTGCTTACTAGAGGAAGCATCTTCATTGATGCAGGAAGGATGCGTTGAACAAAGTTCTGAGTTAGATGAAAAATGTAGCGTCCTCCTTGAGTGATTAATTTTAGATGTTGGCGAATATAGCGTTCTATCGATTGTCTGTAATAAGGTAAAATGCTAATATTGCCTACCAGATTCTGGCGCTGCTAGAGAAGAAACATGGCAAAACCTCTACGTCTATAATCTACTCCGAATTGAAACAGAAATGGATACTTCACAAGCTCTTCTAGCGTGTAAAAATGCAACACGAACTCTACAGCCCATCTTGCAGTATCCATCATCCATCACTTTCCAAGTTTATCAGCCTTCTTCTGTTCTTTTCTTGCTGCAAGAAACTTTTCAAAGCGTTCAAATTCTTCATCATAATCCTCAGCCCATAATCTTGCAAGGTACTCACGGGCTTCAGCTTCTATCCAAGCGTTAATAGAATTGGGATGCTCAGCAACAACTGGTCCTTTTCTTTTCCACAATCTGAGGTTTTTTGGAGATAGAGCGTTCTGAGGAGAATGAACAACTTTGGGGTTAGCGGAGTATCCAATTCTGTTAAGAATTTCTTCGTCTGGATTCTTTGACCAATCACCCATATGGGGATTCTTGATGACAATCTTATTCTGGCGCAATGGATAAAAGGACTCTTCAGAATGGCCAGTAAAGTTGAAACGCTTCTCGTCAAATTCTGTCATGTTGAACGCGGGTCGCCGAATATACTAAAGGCGAGATTGAAGACGCTCAAGATTGTAGAGACCCAGGTCAGCAAATCGCTCGAAGAATTCGAACTTAGCAGAATTGGAGACATCAGTCCTATGGAGAGTGTTTTGAAAGTTGATCTCCATATCGACTAATTGCCTGCTGTCAAGCTCCCTGGTGGCAAAGTAGAATTAATCATTTGCATTATAGCCATGGGGAAAAAAGTCTATGACACGGGGAGGAGATCCAGTTGGAGTGGGAACGAATGCAATTGACACGGGGATAGGTGCCACTTCTATCGACCGCTCAGCATACACGGTCAATTCACTGACTGGAGACGTTTCAGCATCAGGAAGGACTTGGGCTATTTCCTTAGCGATATCCACAACTACTTCCATGTCTACATCCACTTCAACAAGAATCTCGGAAGGTGGAGATGCATCAGTGTCTGGTGCTTTTTGAGCTAATACAAGTAAGCATTTGAGAAAAGCAAGCAAAATTTCTTCTAAGTAGAAATTACAAAGAAAAGACTACAATGCTTACCCTGAGGACTATCATCGACTGACGCAGTCGCTTGATTTGCTTCAACATTTGGTAAAATTTCCTCAGGCTCCGGGACAACTTCTTCTGGATCTAAATCGAGAAAAGAAGTGATTAGATCAGCACGGATGGGAATAACTCGAATATTGTTTGAAAGAAAGGCTAGAAAGCCAAGTTTAAATCCAATCATGATTCATCTCTGTTTAGATTTTTGGTTTCATCTACTTCTTCGATCTTTTTTCATACCTATTATCATAGATTTGTTTGTTAAGGTCACCACCTACTTCGTTATTGGTGCTAGCCAACGAAATAGATCTAAGTCTAAAACCTAGGCTTGATTATGTGAAGGAATGGAATATGTGAATCGTTAAGTTCAACACATGAACAAAACGATGTCTTGTTCGAACAAGGGAAGGGGGCGATTTTTGGCTTAAGAATGACAAGGAAAAATTCTCTCTCAATTTTTCAATTGGGGTTCGAATTTTCACTACTCAAAGGCCTTTTTTTGGGTTTTAGTCTTGCACTCACATATATATAAAATAGGAACCTTAGAGTCCTTATTCAACTGCAAGACTTGGACAAGAAGAAAACCCTTTCCTTCTTCACTTAGGTTTCGAAATCCAGCTGCCAAGGGCCCAAAAAATCGGCCATCATCCTTATTTGTAGTCCAAGAATTAATTCTTGACTCCATATTTAATTATGGGCTAAAACCATCAATCAAATATTCTCATATAATTAAAACCCGTTTAATTATATTCACTTATTCCGATTGACTTATTTATTTAACTTGGACCAAGCCTAACTAAATAAAATACTTATACTCTACTAGGTCCATTAATTTAATTAATTCTACAAGATTAATTAAAATAGTCGAATTAATTGAATCCCCTCAATTAATTCATATTCCATATTAGGAAAGGACTACACTTTCCTAATTTCCTCAACTTTCTCAAATTGATTAATCACATCATATAAGCAGTTCATGAGTTAAGTGTGTGACCCCATAGGTTCGTCTACTATCTAGTAGTAAGTACACTTTGCCAAAGTGCTAGTGTGCTTTCCTAAAATAGAAGGCACTACATTAAATCACTCCTTTGATTTAATCAAGCCTCGAATTAATCACCATATTAATTCTCGGCACTTACAAATCGTGGTTATTGTCTAGCAACGGGCCACGAAAACCTAGACAAAGACAAAGATAAAGATACGCCTTTCGTGATCTTGATCCTTGTATAAGTAAGATCTGTCCATCTAATCTCCCGATTGAATCTAGAGCAGTGGCTAAGGTCGAAGCTCTATTAATTCAATAACTATGTTTCCCAAATACGGTGAGATCGACTTTCGACTATCTAAACAAGGAAATCCTATGCCTCTTTAGATATCATACTTCGGTCGAAGATTCCTAAAGTCAATTCACTATGTAAACATAGGAGATTCACTAACAAGTCTGATGTCAGAGATAGATCCCATCTTGATTCTTACGTGCCTTCATACACAATTAACCTATGTCTGATTGTGCCCATTTACGATCATCTAGGTAATCATGTAACAAATCAAGACATGTTCAATTGTGTATAAAACATCCAATGGAACCTCAGGTTCTATAGATTACTCTTATACTACAAGACCACTGGAAGTTCCAGATTCGACTGGGATTCCATTTAATGGAACTTCCATGGGGTTGTTCAGTATACCTATTCCCATAATAGGAACCCTCATATATGCATAGGCTTTCACTGTGCCAATATCTATGGAACGAGATACACTCTATCAAGAGTATGCATCATATAAGCAAGTCTTTTGGGTCTCATCGATATTCCTTTATCTCGACGAGCCCATTCACGACTTGGAACATATGTTTAAGGATCACAGCCTTGGAGACATATTCCATCATTGCCATTCCCGATGAGCAATGATGTCCCATAGCTATGCGTGATCCTTCAGGACTTTATTCTAAGTTAAGACCAAGTTATATACACGAATAAAGAATTCCAAAAGATTAACTTTATTTATATAAAAAAGATCGTTTAACTAGAGTTATTATTACATAGAATGGCGCCCAAAATTGGTGCGTCGGGCATAAACTCTAACAATAGTAGCAGCCAGATCCTCTCGATGTTGAAGAGAGTGAGCCTGGTCCTCTTCATATTTCACCTGGAAGGCCTGTAATGACTTGGCCAAGGCAGCCACCTCCTCTTCCAATACCTATTTGGGAGGCATGTCGTTGTACGAGAGCACCAATTGTTAGGAACAACGAGTATGTAAATTTCCTTCACTTGGAGTGGAAGGATAGACTCCAGAAAGCAAGAGAGAGAGAGAGAGAGAGAGAGAGAGAGAGAGAGAGAGAGAGATTTTTAAGACAATTTTCTATATCTTCATTTCCTGTACAACTCAAAATTTAAACAACTGAAATCAACAAATTCTCCTAAAATGATGGAAACACTATCTCTAGTTGCCTCCACAATCCTGTACAACTCAAAGTTTAAACAACTGAAATCAACAAATTCTCCTAAAATGATGGAAACACTATCTCTAGTTGCCTCCACAATCGGTAGTCCACTAAACACATGGTAGAATAATTCAAACTAATCCTGTAGAATTAAAATACTGAATTAAATAATGCAAATGACAATAAGGAAACAACAATTGAAAGCAACACTGAAATCACATCTGATAGTCTTGAGCCCAATTCGGTCTCTGGGCAATGTGCTTGGGCCATCTCGCAATTGGACCCAATCCTACAGCGGGCTGAAGTGTATCAATCTTTCAAGATCGAATCGAGCTTCATGAAATTTTCAAATTTGAACTCGATTAAATGATTAAATTAATATTATTTCAAGCTCAATCTTCAAAAAATTAGGCCTGTCAAAATCGACTCAAGCTAAAAAAAAAATCTACTCTAAGTTAAGCTCAAACTTGAAAATTTCATCAAGCTGGGCTCTAGCTGGACTTGTTAAACATGTATAATATTGTGAATAATCGATCTATAAATAGTGTGCATTAGGATTATAAAGGAATTGAGTAGAATCGAGTTAGTTCTTGTTCAAGCTTGTTTGAAATGTTATCGAGCTTTAAAATTTGTGTTTGAGTTTGGTATGAATATTGATCGATCCGAGCTCAAGAGCTTTAATCGAGCTGAAACTGCATTTAACGATCGATCTCGAGTCGAGTATCGACTAGTTTGGTTAATCTCTCAACCATATGTGTCATCGGCAGAATTAATCTTATTTCATTCTAATTTCTAAGTGTATGGTCACTCAAACTAGGGCAATTCTATGTCACACCCATACAATTGGTCTTGGTACACTTAACACCACACATTGGAACTGGGGTGGGTGGTTTTTACATGGGTGGTGGGTGATAAAAACCACTCACCCAACACAAATGTGTGGTGTTAAGGTAACCGAGACCATTGGTCTAAGACCAACTTAGAATTTACCCTCAAACTAGGTATATGCTATTGTCCAAGTCTATTTTTACTGCATAATTATATTTCTATTGATTAGATAATATGTAATAAAAAAACTCATGAAAATATTTTCAATCCAAAAAATTCATTCCACCATTTCTTCCTAAAACTCCCAACATCTAGGGTTAATAAATTTATGCACTTAATTGTCCTTAGCTTTCTAAATCAAAAATTAATCAATTTTTGGATTAAAAAGATATTCGACTTTTATGCAAAAGTTGAAGAACACAATCTAAAACTAGAGAGAATAACAATTTGAAACTAAACTAAAAATTAATTTAATTATTTAATTGAGCTTGAAATTGAAAATTTCATCAAGCTCAGCTCGAGCTTGAAAAGATATTCATTTTTAATGCAAGAGCTTAAGAATAATATCTAAATCTATAGACAATAACAATTTGGAAATAATATAACTACAAAATATAAATTTCACTTTGATATTTATAAAATAAACAATATATGTAAACAATAAAGAGGCGCCGGTCTCTGTTTATCGATAAAAAACATCTCTATCAAAATTCATTGTAAAAATCGCGAATCCTGAATAATTCAAAAGCTTCTTGACAAACACATAAGAATATATATATAAATATATATATATATATATATATATATGTTATAATATAATGTTTTGATGTGTGAAGATTTCAACAACTTCAAATTCCACAATTATCTTAATCTTATTGAAATAAGAATAATGTTCGTGAATATATCTCTAAATTAATGAAAAATTCAGAATAATTTTGTCAAATAACAATTCATGAAAGATAATATACCAGATTCTGACCTTCTATAAGAACATCGAGTTTATTCCAACTATTTTCAATAATTCAAGAAATTTTATTACAATAATCAAAATTATAGAGCATGTGAATCAAGTCCTTATAGATGAACAATCTCAAATTGATAAAATTCGATGCAATATTGTAGGTAAATTCCAATCTGACAGTCAACTTTTACTTTGTTGACTTTCCATAAGGGCATGCATGTAACTTTGGTCTTATATTAATTCCATTTTAATGAACATGGAACCGGATTATACAAGCACTTAAAATTCAAACTAGTGCACCCAACTATGTATGTTACGGAAAATTCTAGCTTGGACTCGGTTTGGTTGTGCGCCTAAGTGTATTTTCCAAATTGAGTGAATTATACTTGTTATGTGATTGGTTATCCATTTTGTGAAATACACTTAGAAACAATCGAGCTGGGAATGAGCTAGAATTTTTTATAGGTTACTTGTATAATACCTATCCTACAAATAACCACATCAGCCATCAATATTTTAAACCCCATATGAAGAAGTAAACAAGCCCTTAGCAAACCAATTGAAGAGAGACACTACTAAATTTCAACATGGGAAAATAATTGGGAATTTAATATGTATAGTTGAATTTTTCAATTTCTGTAGCTAGGTGAGATTTCCAGGAAAGGTGATAGTTGACTTCATATTGATCAAGTGGTTCATAATATACTTCTTTAAATACTACTACATGTTTAGGAAGAATGGAATATGATCTTTTGCGAGTTGGCTGCCTTCATATCCCTCCAGGTTTGAGAAACTCCATTTTAATTACTTGTGTGTATATATGTATATGTGTGTGTTCTTTCTTTCACTTTGTATTGCATTAATTGTTGATATATACCTCTCTAAGCAATTCAACAGCTGGTATGTTGTTTGCCATTTTGCTGCTAACAATCTCAACTTTATTAGCAATTTCGTTATTATAATAGTACATGGGTTAACATAAATGCGTTAAGAAAATTCTATCGATCGGTTTAATAAGCTTTAAATCAAGTATTTATTGAGCCAATTTCAATAAATATTAATTATATATTACCCCGTGTATGTGTATATATATATATATATATATATATATATATATATATTCATCCATATGTGTCATACTGGAAAGAAAGCCCTTAATCTCAATCTAGATTCTTCATTTCTTGAAAGAAACTCTTTTAATCTCAAAATAATAGTTCATGCAATAGTTTTTATGTTGTTCTTTTTAATTTGTTTATGTTTGCAGGTAGTAGTTATAAGGGCTGCACAAAAGTAATAGCCCTCATATAGCATTTTTGAAGGCTAAGTTGTAAGTGCCCCCGATTGATGGGCCTCTGTAGCCCATGATTTGTTGTAGTGTCAATACAGTAAAAGAATAATAAAGTCAACTGGAAAGGACTTCACGCCACACTATAAATAAATTTAAAGACCACATACCTCTAGTTTGGTGAGAAAATACACAAATTTTTATCTTAGTATCTGATTCATTCTGTCGACATCACAAGCATGCGTCCAAAATGAATCGTGCACACCTGCAACACACCAATAAAACTATGTGATCGTAGAAATTCAATCTCATCAACAAAGAAAGATGAATTTTTTATCTGTGTCAGAGCATATTTTCGCAATTTCAACCCTCTTAATTCTCATATTTAGCTCAGTAGTTTGAGCCCGTTGATTAAAACACAGCCCAGTAGTTAATCAACCGGGCGGGTGGAAATTGGATCAGCACCCTTGAGGCCTGATACATTTTCAAGCCCAATTGATTAGGTGTGAAATGACTATCTTGCCCCTGCTATGTAAAACAAAACCCTACCTTCATTTTTACTCATTATCAGCGCCAACATGGTGGAGAAGTGAGAGCAGCGATTGATAGTTTATTTGCTTATTAACTACTGAAGCCGCCCTTAGTTTATTTGCTTTTGTCTAAATTTTTCATTCCATTCAAAACTGAAGGCGCCTTCACTTTCATTCCCTTTTTTTTTTGTTTTTTTTGTATATTGTTTATTTTTGAGTTTTATTATATAATTGTTAAATTGAAATTTTGTTGGTACATTATCTTTTCAAATTGTTATACTCTTTAGGTTCAGATTTTGTTTTTAAACTTTTGCATAAAAATTAAATATCTTTCAAGCTCGAATCGAGCTTGATGAAATTTTCAAATCCGAACTCGATTAAATGATTAAATTAATATTTATTTCAAGCTCGATCTTCAAAAAATTAGGCCCGTCAAAATAGACTCAAGCTAAAAAAGAATATACTCTAAGTTAAGCTCAAACTTGAAAATTTCATCAAACTCGACTCTAACTGGACTTGTTAAACATGCTTAATATTGTGAATAATTGATCTAATAATAATGTCCATTGGGACTATAAACGAGTTGAGTTGAATCGAGTTAGTAGTTTCTATTGATTAAATAGATAATATGTAATCAAAAACCCATGATAATATTTTCAATCCAAAAAATTTATTTCACCAACTTTTCTTCCAAACCCCCAACATATAGTGTTAATAAATTTATGAACTTAATTGTCCTTAGCTATCTAGATTAAAAATTAATCAATAGTAGTTTTGTAAAAAAAAATTTATTTAGAACTTTATATTAATAATCGATACTAATTATGATTTTTATCTTAAATTTTTAGATTTTTTAATCTTTTTAAAATTATAAAAAGGTACATTTTAGATAATCACCACACTAAAATAAAAATAAATTATATAAAGATATTTAAAATGTTTAACATTGAAATAAAATTTGTATTATATGATTTATCAATTTGAAAATTTTAAAAATAAAATAATTCTGATAAAAATATCAATTGATTAATTCTAAACTTTATAAATGAAGGGTAGTTTAGTCCAAAAGGTTGTTAATCCTAACTTTTGAATTTTTTGGAATAAAAAGTTTGTAGAATGAGTTTTTAGATTGAAAAATACTTTTATCAATTTTTTTGGATATAAAAATTTATTGTAAGGGGTTTTTCGTAATTTTTCTTATTTTTTATTGTAAAACATATTACTCTAAAGATTAAAGATTTACAATAATATTGTTAAATGGACTACAAAGGTAGGATCGTTAAAAAGATATTCGACTTTTATGCAAAAGTTTAAGAACACAATCTAAATCTAAATCTAAATCTAAATCTAAATCTAGAGAGAATAACAATTTGAGGTCATTCTAATAACTTCAACCCACTTTTGGGTTATATTGGTAAAAAACCCCACATTTCTTGTATTGAAGCAGTTGAAAGACAGAGACGGTGCGGACAGTATATAAATTATAATCCGATAATCCTTTGATCATGATGTTTTCACATGGGTTGGTTTAAGATAGGAAAATGATTTTCTAACTGTCAGTAAGGTTAAGAATCCTTACAGACACTTCTCAGCCACAAATTGTGGCTGAGATAAACCTGCAACTTGCTTAGCAAGTTGCCAAGTCTTATTTACAATATTCCATAGATTAGCCCACATATATTTTATAGCTTCATATTTTGCCCCCAACTTTCCTTTCTTAATTAACTCTTTACGGCTACAAACATTTTATTTCATTTGTAGAGCCAATTCTTTAGGTCAATTTCTTCATAAATGTATAATATCAACAAAAACAAATTATATGAGAAATATTTTTTATCAGATACATGTTTTAAAAAGATCATCCAACGACTAGGCTCTAAATAATTACCATAATTACTGAATTAAGTACCGTATAACGTATGATAATTTAATTTTTTCGCACTATGATTTAAATCTATGTAATTAAAATTAAACTTGAGATCATTAAAGGACATTATTTTATTTATTGAATAACTAAGCAAAAAAAAATCTAGACATGTTTCCCTAATCCTCTAGAATAATTATTTTTAAATATTAATAATATTTTTACAATATGAGATAAAATATTAAATATTATTATATGTTTGGTCTATCACAGAATCAACAAAAATAAATAGAGGCTTTTATTTCACAATAAAATTTATAGACGTATCAACACAAATAAAGTAACTCAACATTCTCAATTACATAAGTCCAAGAAGAAGACAAAAAGAAATACGGAAAATTAGTTAATCAAATATATATATATATATATATATATATATATATATATATATCCGCGATGAGACTGCAACATATTCACTTAGTTGTATCCCTTACTTGCAAGCTACCAATATCTTCCTTTATAAGAACTTTTCACTCTAACACCGAACCCTAAATTTTTCGCGTAAAGGTTATAGAAATCATATGCATCATCATAGCACTCAAATTGCATATCTACACAAGGTGGAATTGGTATTGACTTTGTCCGAGTTAATATTTTATCATCATCAATCTCGACAGATTCACCATTAAATGACATGTTTCCATCTAAAAATATATATATACACCCATATGGTTAGCAAGTGTATACATTGGGATTATTAATTCATAATTGAAAAAATTATAAAACAAACAGAAAATTCATATTCACTAAATTTATATAGCTAATATCATAATAGAATATAGGGCTATTCATCGGTTCAGTTCAGTCCCAAACCGGATAGAAAATTCGGTTAACGACATTTCGGTTTTCCGAAAACACAAACCGAAAACCGAACCGAAAAAATTCGGTTCGGTTCGGTTAAAATCGAACTTTTTCGGTTCAGTTCAGTTCAGGCAAACTTGAAATTTTGAAGAAAAAAATAATAAGAAAATAATATATAAACCATCACTGGAAAAATTACAGTTTTCGTCCCTGAAGTTGAAGCCAAAAACACATTTGGTCCCTCATGTTTCGGCCTCAACACATTTGGTCCCTCAACTTACAAATTTTGAACAAATGTGGTCCCTGCCATCAATTTACCGTTAGAACTAACGGAATCTGCACTGTTCATCATCTTCCCCAACTCTATAGGCAATTTCTTGGGATTTGTCTGTTGGACACATGTAGGTGCGTGCCTCTCACGCGCGAGTGAGTCATACCTTTTCTCTGACATTCCTGAAATCCTGCTGCACTGATTTGATGTGGCAGGTTTAAACTCTGAAATTCTGACAATCTTAGCCAATAGGTAGCTTGCTCCGTATACAATATGCCCTTATCACATTTAATGCTCTTATCAAGCATTTAATGCATTTGAATTTATTTCCCATTGGAAATAAATGTCCATTAAATGATTGCATTTTTGTCCTTAGTGACTTCGGGATTTATTTCAGGTGAATCTGATCTATTTGATCGGTTGATTCATAAACCCTGAAACAGTCCATAGCGATTGGCAGTCTCTTAAGATAAAATCTTCATCTTCGCTTGACTTCAGACACTGATCTTCAACTTCATCTCTAATAGACTCACCTCACTACTATAAAAATGACCTATGACAGCGGTTTTTTGGGCCTATGACAGCGGTTTTAACCGCTGTCATAGGTACCGCTGTTATAGGGGTGGACCTATGACAGCGGTTTTCAGGGAACCGCTGTGAAAAAACAAAAAAAAATAAAAAATAAAGGACCTATGGCAGCGGTTCTCCCAGAACCGCTGTCTTTTTTTCTGTTTTTTTTTTAATTATTTATTGCCCTGTCATGATAGTGCCTGTACAGTAATATGCAATGATCCAACCAACAAATTTCAACTAACAACAAAACATATTCAACATAAACAAACATCACCCCAAACTTCAATATTACCATCTTTTTCCTCCAACAATAAAATATTATAATCTCCAACAAAATGTACAATCAACTAATTAAATTACTAATGACCTTACGAAATACAATAAATCAAATCTCAATTTATAACAAGTCACAATGTACAAAAACTACATTACCTAATTTCTAAGGAGCTGCTAAGAAAATGTAACGTGCAACTTTGCAGCGTACTTCATCAATTTGCTCATCAGTATAGAAGGATTGACAATCCTTAAAGTACTGCAAGATATATGTATATATATACAGATTAATTGCAAAGTGAAATAACATTTCAATTACCTACCAAAGGTTTAATAATTTCAAAAGTAATAGAATTAAGTATATATAAGGATTATGTATACCGCAGTTGGGATTATAGATAGTCCGTGGCTAATATTCTCTTTCATGAATCTCATAACGAAATAGCCACAATCCACCTCGTTGGTCTGCCGGGGGCACTACAAAAGCAATCAAAATTACGTTGTATTAGAAGACGAACTTCTATACTAATATATAATCTCATGAAACTAGAAAACGCTAACCTTTATAGTAAACCATTTACAGACCGAGTTTTGGGATTTGTTGGATTGGTTGTTGCAGTTTGCACGAAATATGTGCACAGCTCTATAAAAAAATATAAAAAACAAGAAAATATGTTAAAAACAAGAAATTATGTGAAATAAATACAATTTAAAAAAATATTAAATATAATGGATATATTGATTGAATGAAAAACTTACTGATTGAATTTTAGTATCATATCATCTCGGTATTGCGGCTCACCATGCACAGAATCCAGATAGTAAACAATCTCTTTAAATGGATTAATTGCAAGCAACAACCAATGACCCCTACAAAGCATTCAAAAGATAAGTTGAAAATTTGTTTTGCGTAGCTAGTTTTACAAATTAAAGTCGAGTCTTTAGTAGCTCACCCGGTGTTGTAAGGTGCAAGAAATAACTTATTTTGGTGTGTACTCTGCATCATAGCACGTGCTATGTACTGCACTTGTTGAACTGACGGGTATGTTTGAGCAGCTATGGAATGTGGGCTAAGGAACCCGAAACTTGCTTCTTTCCCTTCGGGGATCACGTAGTTAACCACAAACATCTAAATTGAGCATAAAAAATGAATTTCGAGTAACGAAAATAATCGTAGTTTAGATGTAATAAAATAATTAAAAAACTTAGTTTATGTACGCTGTAATGATAGATGCTCCTATTTATTTTCTACACAGAAGGTGATAGATCTCCTCCTTCCTAATGAACTCTGGGAATGAAAAATTCATAATGGCTTCGTCCATGTATATATTGATCAGGGCACCAATCTTCATCATCTTCGTGTACTTTCCCAGAAATACAAGGTCATTAGGGAGTCCATCTAGTTGAAGATCTGCACATATGTATACTTCACCTGCAGGCTCGGCCACTTGAGATTTTCCTTTGACAGCAGACCGCTTCGACGTCCCTGACTTACGGTTTCCAGATGATTTGGACTGTTTAAGCAAGAAAATAAAATATAAATGTTACACACCAAAGTATATTTAGTAACCTCAAACAAATTGTTATAATTTATTAATGACTAGCTATTAATTACATACCGGTACAGCAGTGACAATGACAAGACTCGCTGGCCAAGCAACAAAGGTACCCAAAGCATGAGAAATGGAGAATATTTCATCATTGAGAGGGACGGGCAGGAGTGCATTAGCCTCAACTGCAGTGTCAATGCGCACTTTCACATTGTTGGTGGCTAATTGACAGTTGTGAAGTGTTCTATCAGTCTCTGATCGATTGTATAGCTGTCCTTTAGCCACCACACGATATGATGGAGATGAAAGTGCTAATTGACATGGAGTGATACCCTAAACACACACACGTATATATATATATATATATATACACAACATTATATTAGAATGTTTTGTATGATTTACAGAAAATAGAGAGTCGCAAGTTGTATGATTAATAAACAAGTTCAAATTTTTACCTCAGGAAGCATCTTATAACCTGGTTCTGGGCTGCTATCTTTCAAAGAAATAACGTCATCTTGATGTGGCTGACGCGAGTTAGGGGCTTCCAAAACATCAATTCGTTGTTGCATGGCAACCATAGTTTCAGAGAGGTTTTTCACTATGTTTCTCAAGTTTTCCATCTCCTTTTCTGAAGCAGGCTTTGGATCCTTAAAATAGTCTCTTTGTGAGACCCCAAAGCCAACACCCCTAATGCGACCCGGATGCTCTTTCCTTTTAATAGCTTTAGCCAATAGGTCATCTCGACTCGTCACATTTCCACTATGGCTAGTGCCCTCTTGTGAAATGCTCTCCTGTAATGATCTATTTTTAAAAATTAAAAAAAATAGTGAACCTTGTGCTTTCAATAGTATTTCAATAAAACAATTAATAGAGCTAAAATTGCCAATAACTCATCATTTCATTCACCACTCTTCTAACATTTTCATTATCAATTTGATTTGTCGGATCGGAACGCGAAACCCTCCACACGAGTGCTCGTGTCACATCTGTACAATCGGATCCCGCATCCCTTCTTTTATTTATCTATATTTTCATTAAAAAAATATATGTATGCATTAACATAGAATTATTATAAAAAAAATTGTAAGGATTCACTGCTAAATGAACTACATACCTCCATTTGCTCCACAACAGCATCTCCAAGACTCCCTTTCCGGTAAGGATATTCAGGGTTCTTTGCTCTTTCCTGATTGTCCATGCTTATTTTCTGTTTATTACATTATCAAATTATTAGCTAAATATAAACGCAATAACCAACAAATGAAACTGTAAATTAAAATGACTAGCTACCTGTCAAGGTTCACCTAAGCGAACCTCTAAAAATGCCGCCCAATCGGCTTAGGATATCTCATATTGTGGAGGTGGGTTGACATTAACGTTTCCATCATCATCTCGCACATAATTTCTGCTTATGTAGCTCCTGAAGTTACGTGCTAGCCTCCCAGCTTCTGCTAGTACGTACTTTTGTCGATTTTCGTCAATATCAAACGCCAACTACAAAAAACAAACAATAAAGTATATATAAAATTATAATTTAGAGAATATGATAATATATTAACACTTACAAATATGATAATATCCAAATTACCTTCATCTCATCCCAAATGTTTTTTTTGTTGCTGACGGGACTTTGCGCCAATTACTCATGGCAATCGACACCTTCTGCCGAACCTGCACGCCTATATACCCAACAAATATTGATTTGTTGGGGTTAACTGGCTGACCTCTGCCATTCCAGCCGACAGGTAGCCTTATGCCTTTACTTCTGGCATTGACAACTTTTTTCATAGCAGAGACACCTCTCCGTATCTCCTTCTCATGACCGCTATCTGATCCATATACATCATCGTCGGGAAAACTACCATCAGGATTTGAAGCCATCGACCTACAAAAGACAAATAATACAGAAGTTAGATTCATATAAATTTGGCTGATTCATTTGGCAATAATAATTTTCAAATAGACGTAATAAATACAGAAGTTATCTTCATATAAATTTGGCAGATTCATTTGGCAATAATAATTTTCAAATAGAAGTAATAAATCACAAAATAAACAAAATTATCCTAAACCACAAAATAAACAAAATTTAATCCTCAATTAAACATAATTAACCCCCAGCTAAACCAAATTAACCTTAAAATCAATCAACCCCCTATTTCCCTTAAATTTTCCACAAAAATTGGCAAATCTCAAGAATATAAATTTTCTAGCAACTAAGTATAAATATTGAAATAAGTCTATCATACAATTATGAAATAAATTCAAATACCTTTTATCGTTTTCTTTTTGTCGTTGGCTTAGCAGTCTTTTGCTTCCTATCGGTACGACCATTTTTTTAAGTACGGCGACGAACTGACGGATTAATCCATATCCCCTCTTGGTGATCTTGACGCATATACAATTCATCATCACTTATATCCAAGTCATCGTCACTATCAATTGATTGTGAATCACCTAATGAGATAAGGTTTTCTCCATCATCTTCACTTTCTTCATAATCACCATCAATACATGTATTTTTGTTTGCCGATAAAACAATGGACCGCCTCTTATCAATAGGATCGGTAACAAAAAATACTTGTTTAGCTTGTGACGCTAAAATGAAAGGTTCATCTTTGTATCCCACCCTTTCAAGGTCTACTCGAGTGAAGCCTATTTCACTATTATCGACACCATGTTTATTGTTAACCCACCTACACCCAAATACAGGCACCCGAAACCAACTATAATCAAGCTCCCATATATGTTCAATCACCCCGTAATATGATAAATCGGCATAGATAGGATTATTATCTTTTGCACTTGAGATATGCATTGCTTGAGCTACAAGACTCACACCACTATTCTGCATTGTACTTCGTTCGTCTTGGTCTTTTGTATAGAATGTGCGACCATTTATACGATAACCTGAATAACAAAATACTAGTCTATCCGGACCCATCGACAGCCGTGTCAATTTATCTGAAACTGAAAGCTGTGGATTCTCTTTCTGTTTTTCTTCAAAATGCTTTCGGAACCAATCGATGAGACTCTTATTATGCTCTCTTGAAATCCAACTCTCATTTTTAATTGGATTGAATCTCCTAAGTTGGTTCTTATGCTCTTCAACATATGGGTCAACCTCATCGGTGTTGTGGAGCACATATAGGTGTGCCTGATCCCTTTGTGTAATATGAACACTAACTAATTGTTTTCCCATTAATCCGACTCCTTCTGTTCCCCCTCCCACAACATGAGACTTTGGGAGCTCTGCAACATTAGAATCTGTCAGATACTCTGTGCAAAATGTAATGGCTTCATCAACTATGTACCGTTCAACAATGCAACCTTCCGGTCGACTACGATTTTTCACGTAGCCTTTCAATACCTTCATATAACGCTCAGCCGGATACATAGATCTCATAAAATCCGGTCCACATAGTTGAGTCTCTCTAACCAAGTGAATGTGTAGATGAGTCATTATATCAAAAAAAGCAGGTGGAAAATACATTTCAAGCTCACACAAAGTGATGACAATTTGTTTTTGAAGTGCAGGAAATTGCTCAGGATCAAACACCTTGTTCCACATTGCTTTGAAGAAGAAACACAATTTAGTTATCGTGTCTCTCACCTTTTTGGGCAAAATGGCCCGTATAGCAATTGGTAGCAAATGATCCATGATTACATGACAATCGTGAGTCTTCAAGTGCTTTAGCTTCAAATCCTTCATTGATACAAGACTGCTAATGTTTGAAGAATACCCTTCTGGAACCTTCACTCCATTAAGAAACTCACATAATGCAATTTTTTCTTTCCTGGCTAGAGTGTGAGCTGCTGGAGGCAAATAAGTACGTTTCCCCTTATTTGTTGGTGTTAATTTTCCTCTTATCTTCATTTCAACCAAGTCTAACCGTGCCTTTACGCCATCTTTTGTCTTTCCGGGCACATTTAGAAGTGTTCCAATGATGCTATCAAATACATTTTTCTCAATATGCATTATATCGAGAAAATGTCTAACATGTAAAGACGTCCAATACGGCAACTCAAAGAAAATTGACTTTTTTTTCCACCCAGTTTTTGTAAGGCCACATGCAAAAGTCTTTCCAAATTTAACCTCCAAGTCTCTTACATTTTCAAACACTTCTTCACCAGTTAAGCACTTAGGAGCTCGACCTTCTTCTATATTCCCATTGAAAGCTTTCTTCCACCGACGATATCGATGGTTCCGATTTAGCCATCTCCGATGCCCTTGGAATGCATATTTCTGGGAGTGTGTCAATCGATATTGATCTGTACTCTTGACACATATGGGGCATCCACATTGGCCATGTACACCATATCCCTCGAGGTTTGCTCTTGCCGGAAAATCATTGATTGTTCCAAATAACATGACTCTGAGATTAAAATTTTCTTCTCTCAACCCGTCATATACTTGAACACCGGTGTCCCACAATACCTTCAAATCCTCAATTAAAGGAGTCAAGTAGACATCTATATCATTTTCAGGTTGTTTCGGCCCAGAAATGAGTATAGGCATCATTATATGCTCTCGCTTCATGCATCGCGATGGGGGAAGGTTGTAGATCATCAAAATCACCGGCCATGTACTATGTGAGCTACTTTGCAAGCCATGAGGATTCATGCCATCTGTAGCCAATACAAGGCGCAGGTTTCTTGATTCTTCACCAAATTCAGGGAAATCATCATCAATCTTTTTCCATTGAGGAGAATCTGAGGGATGTCGAATCTTGTCATCTTCAATCCTTTCTTCAAGCCTTCTATCAGCATGCCATGTCAAGTCCTTGGCTAACTCTTTAATACTGTACATGCGCTTAAATCGTGGTATTATAGGCAAATACCACATGGTTTTGACAGGCGTAGATCCATTCTTTTTGTACCGTGAGGTGCCACATTTTGGACAGGCCTTCAATGATGCATAGTCAATTCTAAATAATACGCAATCATTGAGACAGGCATGTATCCTCTCATATCCCATGCCAATTGAGGTTAACATCCGTTTAGCCTCATAAGTACGATTAGGTAACACATTATCCTCAGGTAGCATGTTTTTTAATAAACCAAGCAAGTCTGTGAAACTCTTATCACTCCACCCATTGTTGGCTTTTAACTTGTATATGTTAAGAACTGTTTTCAATCTCGTGAATTTACTACCACTATACAATGGTGTCTTTGAATCACTTGTCAAATTGTCAAACATTTTAGGACAATTTCGCAAATCCTCCTCAATCACATTTGTCATCTCCTCCAAACGATCAGGCTCATAATCATTCATGTTGAAATCGTGTGATGGATATGATGTACCACCCAAATCATCCAACGGGACACTACTTTCACCGCGTCTTGTCCAACGTTTGTAGCTTTTATCAATTCCATTACACACCAAATGATCTTCCAACTCACGTGGACTGATTCTCTTTCCAAAACAACAACGTAAACACGGGCAAGTGATCCTAGTTCGATCTGGTGCATGGTCAACCGCAAACTTTATGAACTCTTTCACACCTTTCTCATACTGTTCCGACATACGATCTGCTAAAATCCAACTTCGATCCATTTTGATTCTGAATTAATCAAATTAAACAATTTTATCATCAGTTGATAGTTAAATTAATTAAATAATTTTTATTTTTATTTATTTCCCATTATTCTAGAAAAAATTCAGCAGAGTAACAACGCAAAAATTACTACCAAGTTCTCGACTTAATCTTCACCCAGGTAGGTTGAATCCAACAAAATTTGGATCTTACGATCCGCTAAAATCCAATTTCAATCTTAATTAATTATATTTTCAGCAACTACAAATATTGATCACCAGTCTGATCACATTAATCACATAAAACTATAAATAAAACATTATATTTTCAGCAACTAAGTAAAAATATAGATCACCAGTTGGATCAATGTACCCTAAACCACCAAATAACCACAATTTAATCTCAAATCAAACGGAATTAACACCCGACTAACTAAAATTAATACTAAATTCAGTCAAATTCCTAGTTTCCTTAAATTTTTTTAATAAATAGGCAAATTTCAAAAATATATACAAATATATATACATACACCACACATACACAAATATATACATACACCCACATATACACAAGTATATACATACACCCACACATACACAAATATATATACATATACACCGTCATATACACAAATATACGCACACATACACAAATATATATACATACACCCATATATACACAAATACACTCACACATACACAAATATATATACACCCACACATACACAAATATATATACATACAACCATATATACACAAATACACGCACACATACACAAATATATATACATACACTCATATATGCATACACCCACATATACATACATCTATACATACTCTATGTGTGTGTGTGTATATATATATATATATATATATTTATATTTATCTAAAAGAAAATACCAAAACTAAATGGACCACGGCGGCGGAAGCGGAGGTGGGCGGCAGGGGCAGCGGCGGAGGTCGGCACTATCTATATATATATATAGAGAGAGAGTTAATTTTATATATATAGAGAATATATACATATATATGCACATATATATATATATCTAGAAAGAGAAAGAGAGAAAGAGAGAGATACTACCGGAGTGACGGCGGCGGACGGCGGAGGAGCGGCAACCGGCGGCCCGAGAGAGAAGTAGATCGAGAGAAACCGAGAGAGAGAGAGGTAGATCTAGACATAGAGAGAGAAAAAGAGAGGGGGGCGGCGGACGGTGGTGGTGGTGATGGTGAGAGAGTTGAGAGAGAGAGAGAGAGAGAGAGTGAGTGGGTGAGAGTGAGAGTGAGAGTGAGAGAGAGGGGGGCGGGTTGTACAAAACCCGGCCCTTGTGCCAGCGGTTCGGCTGAACCGCTGGCACATGTGCGTAACCGCTGCCACAAAGTGCACTTCTGGCAGCGGTTAACCGCTGCCACAAAGTGCACTTATGGTAGCGGTTCAGCTGAACCGCTACCATAAGTGCACTTTGTGGCAGCGGTTCTGGCCGAACCGCTGTTGCGTTCAAAATATTTTTTTTTTCTGACACCTATGACAGCGTTTCGGCTCGAACCGCTGTCATAGGTCCGAACCGAATACCACCTATTACAGCAGTTTTCAAAACCGCTGTCATAGGTACGCTGTAATAGGACTTTTTTGTGGTAGTACCTAGAATTCTACTAGCGACTTGATATCTAATACTTAGTCTAAAATCTACAAAGATAAAAATTACAAGCTTAATAAAATTACAACCTTTCAAACGCTTATACATTTGTTCTATGAAAACATAAACTTACATTCTTTTTGGGGTCTAACATAAAATTATATCTTGTCATCATCAAAACATCTAACATAAAATTTCCTAACACCATGTCATATCGTGACAATTTGAGTGAAATTGTAATATGCTTTTACTACAAGGGTTGAGGTTAAGTTAATGTTATTACTAACAGTGGAAGTTATCGTAATTCTCAAACTTGGAGTGTTTTCGTAATTAAGATTTCATGCATGGGGTGTTTATGTAATTTTCACTAAGCAAAATGTAAAACAAGAGTTAAGTAATGAGATGGGAGTTGAAAAATTACCAACTCTGATGGCGTAGACATTTTTCAGACCTCCCATCACTATTATCCCATACAATGAAGTGAGGTTGTCTTAAGAACTTTGCAAGAGGTAATCTCCATTTCTCAGAACCACATATACGTGCATTAGCATATTCCTTGTAAATCTCGGAAGCAATATTTGGTCCGCCAAGATATAGAATGTTCTCTATTGGGACTTCGGCTACCAGGAAAATATAGTATGATTAATAGAGAGTAGGGGGTTGGACTGGCAGTGGCCTTATCTTGTAGTAATTTAGGAAGTAAATTAAATAGAATTGAAAACCTTTTCTTTTGAATTCTTAAATTGCACTTGTATATCAGCAAAAATATCTATCACGGTCCTCAAAATTACGAACTCTGGTTTCATCTCTTATGGGAAGGATAAAGCATCTATAATGAGGTGAGGTGACAAATCCCCTTTTATATGGACATGCAGAAGACTGCGATGCAAGTAACGGGGTACATACAGATGTGTGTAAGGACCAGAACTGCAATTTCTCAAAACCTCCATCCCCTTTTATATCAATAGGGAGCTCATCCATCCTTTCTGCCATAAGCTGATGATCTCCTAGCGCGAAAGCCATTGATCGATAGTTATACAAGGCGATCTCCGATCTCTACAGAAGATAACTTTCAGAAGCCCGATGCTTAAACGAAAATTGCGTGATGAACTCATCAGATGAACTACTACAGGAAATAAAACAAATTCGACCGAAGAGCCTAGAGACCGTTACAAGACAGCTCGACCGGGAAGTAGCATATCTTTCAAGAAAAAAATGCGGTTACAATCGCCCTAATTGAATAAAAGCTATCTTGAATAAAAGAAGGGAACCTTATTCATGGACAGATGAGCGTTTGCAACCGTTTACAAGAGTGAATACCGAAACAGACAATTCCAGATGCCCTCAGACAGATGCCACTAAACAAGTAAAGGACAACGGACAGTATTCGTGGATCGGGAAGACCTACTATCATTCAAGGTAACTTTTCGAACCCCATGAACATGAATTCCTAAATTTTCCTCCTATGTCAGCTAAAATATCTATCTCGTCCCACAAGTCTAAGAATTCTCGCTCCATCCGTGTTGGAAGAATGAAACATCGATAACAACATGACATGACAAATCCAACTTTTCGAACCCCTGCCATGACCATGTGACGAAGCCATGGATGTTAGGTCAGAGGAAACGAGGCACTCTTCTTTTCATGTTGTGACCAAGAAATTCATTGAATTGCAGCCATTAGAATATGTGATTGAATGCTAATCAATGATCATATTTGATGCAGTGCACAAGAAAAAGGTTCCTAAGAATGGTGTTGTTGTTATTAAATTCTTGGAGCATGATAAAACAATTGAGGAGTTTCCTATGATCAATTGTGACTATGTGTAGTTAAGCTTGTGTCTTAGAGTGAAGAAGCAACCACCCATACCATTACCACCACCTAAACCACCTCAATGGAAACTAGCACTTAACATTGTCAGCTGCCACTATTACAGGCAGCTTGGGCATTATGAAATGGAAATTGCTTAGATGGAGCAATATCCACCTTATAATCCTTCAGGGCAAGGATTCTTCGATTTTTCAAAGGAGGAAGTATTTGTTACGTGCCAAAATGAAGAAGAAAGAAACGTAATAGCATTTACAAAAGTGTTATACTCTAGATGTGCGATTTTGTTAGTTTTTATATTTTTCTAGTAGGTGGACATGGCATCCAGTTGGTGCCACCTAATCAGATAGCCAAGTGAATAGGATTTAAAAGCATTTTCCCTTTGTACTTGAAATCAATTGATGAAATACAGCTTGTTAGCATCTTCTTTGTTCTCTCTCTTGTATTCCAATCCCATCTTAGGGTTAAAATGATTATTGCTTCAACATTGATTCCCTCATTCAATCTCCTGCGTAATTGTATCGATTAATCAAAGAATATCACGGTATTTCTTCCATTAATCGAAAAAGGTCTTATCAAGAATTGATATGACATTAAGATAACCCAACCTCAAAAGCTAGCTATTGAGGTGGAAGGTAAACCTCACATGGGAATCCCATAATTCTGATGTGGGATCCAAGTCCCATACCTTGCAATTGGAATAGTAACAATCTACCACGTTCCATAGCCCCGGCGCCCACGGGGGCTGGTTGTGTGCTAGTGAATTAGCTTCGAGTGAACACTGCAATTCTGACATCACCATCCACATCATGGACTGGCTTTGCGCTAACTCCTAGCCCGGGGCGAACACTGCTATACTGGCATCACCACCCACGCCGCACGATTGCAACTGGGAGGGACAATGCATGACTCTAATACCAAATGATATGACCTTAGGAAAAACCAACCCAAAAAGCTAGCTATTGAGGTGAAAGAGCCTAAGGACATATAAACCCCACATGAGAATCCCATAATTCCGATGTAGGATCCAAATCCCATACTTTGCAATTGGGATCGTAACAGTTTCTCGTAGATATAGGGTTGTCAAGAGCTCTAATTTTGGAGATATCAGATCTTCGGCGCTTTAGTCAGGAGAGATATAAACTCTAAAGTGTTTAAAAAGGAGAAATATAAAATCGTCAACTCTTACATAGGTTTTGGACTCAAGATATAAAACATATGCAGTTAATTCTCCATGGATGGATGCTTCGATGACTGTGTACGGGAAGTAGGGTGAGGAAGACGAGAGATGTGGATTAAAGTGGACAGAAAAAGCATTGACTGTGAAAGGAAAATTATGTTCGTTGGAGGAAAGACCGAGTATTTAAATAATAGTAGGCTTTTAGGTTTTTGAGGAAATTGAACCTTTATTATTTTATCATGGGCTAAAAAACTTATATGGGTAGTTGGCAATGGCCCAATCTCAATGTTCAATTAAATAACTTCATAAACTTTGCTAATTCATTTTATGGGTGTAAAACAATTATATATATATATATATATATATATTAAAAAGCAGTTTCCCTGTCGTGTCGAGTCCTCATTTTTCAAATTTTATCATGTCCCCCATGTTTGTATCGTGTAGTGTCCGTGTCTCCATGTTCGTGTCCGTGCAACATAGTTACACAGACAAATAAATAGGGGCACATTCAAAATTGCCTCTAATAAGAGGTAAATGTGGACTTGTTACTACCATCTGCCCCTATTGTATGAAATTATATTTTGTAGGCATATCAATGTAAGCCCAAATAGCCCGTGATAATAAATAAAAGTCCAGAGTCTCTCAGACGATGAACCACCACCGCCGCCGCCACCGTCCATACAGCCGTCACACCACCACCATCCATACAGCCATCGCACCACCACAGTCCGCCAGCCTCGCGGCCGAGGAAACTCCTATCGCACGAAAATGATCTGATTACTCATCAAATCTATTTTTTTCCCATTAATCTGACTTTATGCGAATTTTTTGGGGCTTTTTTTTATTCTTGTGGTGGATTGACCACCGCTGGACTATGACATAGGTGTTCATAATTTCAACCCAGCAATTTGATATTTTTCTAAAATTTGAAGATATTGAGGCTATGATTTAATTTTCGAATTTTGTGTTTGTTGATGTCATCTTTTGCTGTGAATCATAACTAATTTTGTTGTAAATTTAAATACATGATTGAAATTTTGTGTTTTGTTGATGTCATTTAGTTACTAATCATCTGTTTACTTCTTTTTTGTTAATTTTGTTAGCAGTGATCATGAGAATTTGTTATATAAGCATCTAATTGAAATGTTTACTTCAGATTCAGAAATAGAGATAAATACATTATAATTCTGTAGGTTTAGATCACAGTGGAAACATGCTTCATTCCGATGCTGCATTCTGGCATTTTGGGCTTAAAAGAAATAATCATAAATGCATTGAATAACCTTCTGATACTGCATTTCGGCATTTTGGGTGAAGATATATCTCAGTATGTTTTTCAAGACGGATGTGCAGGTCTGCATTTGGCTTAGAAATAACAATAATATGATAGTATTAACTTTTATTTATATACATCCACTTCAAATTTAATTAGTCTCATATCATTGTTATGTGCAGCTCTATAAGAGCAATGTTATAACCAGCATGTCTTCAGTGTACATATATGTGGACAGTAATGCTGAGATGACCAATACAAGGTAATCTTGACTTTATTTAGATCATCCTTCCCTTATTCTCTTCATATCTGTGATTCCGTGTCGTTGGATACATTATCAGATAACTGCAGAGAAACTACAGTTATTTCTATATGTGTTAATTTCATAACTGGATTGATTCTTTGTTTTATGAATAATATTTCGGATGAGCTAAGTATTTCATTAAGAAATGATCTGTATTCAGATAAGAAAATCAGAATATATGTGAATTTAAAGCTAGAAGTAGTGTATGTACTGCTATCATAGCAATACAAGTTGAGCGATGCAAATTGATAAAAAAATATCCAGAAAAATATATCATAATGGTTAATGATTGAAATTTTCTTTATGCTTGCCGGGTTAAGCTGCTAGTGAATTGCCAAGCAGGGAGTTGAACCTGGTGAACTAGCTACCATTTCCAGAGAGACGGTATGCACTCAAAGCTATTTCAATATCATACATGATCCGTGGTTATTTTATCGCTACTTTATGTGGACTAGGATAAAATCATAAGCTTCTAAATTGTCTACTTTAAGTTATCTGAAAAGGTAAAGTTTTCTTAGGGATTTATTTATTTTACTACAATTGTTAGGGATTCTTGGGGGTTCCGAGTACGGAACGTGAGTGATTCTTATTTTTTCATTTAACATATTTTTTCCAAATATGGTTCTATATGGTACAGGAGAAAATTAGAAATGATTCCGACATGAGACACCGCTTGGACTCTAGAGGTCAGCGTGAAGAAAAGTTAATATACTACAGGTATAAGTTAATTAATTTTTCATATTATGATTTATGTCCTCCTTGTGTGGTGATTATAACTTCATTTTACTGCATTTTTCTCCAACAAAGTGAGTGAGTTAAGAGTTGTTGAACTCCTGGATTGGATGGACTATGTGAAAGTATGCAAGAATATATCTTGAGATGGTAGTCTGGCTTTCCTTGAGAATATCTCCGTACCTTTTGCTAGTACAATCGAATTGAAACTATTTGATGATAAAACATTGTTGTGAATCAGGTCGTAGGTTTTCCATATTGGATATAACAATAGTTTATTTATTCAAAAATCAAATGCCAAAGGATTCAAAAATTGGCCGACCTGGACTTCAAGAAAACATCACATTTGGTGAAGCGGTTTGAATAAGTAACTGATAAGTAATTTCTATTTTTATATAATAATAGAATAAAATGTGCTTCCCTTCTATAACTATGTGAACATCTAGGTGTGATTTAATGATTCACCATATTTAGCTGTAATATGTGAAATATCAGGATGTTCAGGAGCTGATGAGTCTACCACTAGAGAAGATCTTACGTAGGTGGATGAATTTTCAGTTGAAACAGGAGGATACGTGAAAGCAGACACAATCTTCTCATCCAATGTAAAGGTAAATGACAATGTGCGGACCTTCAGATGCCACTTGTTTCTTCTTACATATATAATGTTCATTTTGATCAACATTTAATTTGATTTGATCTTAGTTGATTCGGATTAATATTTCGTCACTGCTAAATGGTTCAGTAGGTTGGTGAAGGAATTGATGTAATTTATTTAGCTCCATCCCCTGCTTAAGTATTCAAACTAGGATTACAGGAAATAGTAATTAAGGAGATCAAAACATAAAATCTAAACATTTCTTGCATGAAGGATAATAGTTAGCCAAGTTGGTACCAAATGGAAATAGTAATAAAGGAGATCAGAATATAAAAAATCAAAACATTTCTTGCATGAAGGATAATAGTTAGCCATGGATGGTTTCAGTGTCCACCTCTGATGGGTGATAAAATTGATAGAACTAAATACACAAAATTCAATACGCAAATGATAAACAAGAATCAAGAACAAACGTGTTCTTGCCCAAAAGCCTTGGCTTCCCAGATTCAATATCCCTGAATGAATTCCCCAAAAATATTAATACTGCATAAAACAATCCTTACCCTACTAGCACTCTTACCTTAATTATACTACTGACTACTTAATAATTAATAATAACATAATAATAATAAAATCATAATAAAGAATAAGCCGACTCCAATCAAGCTGCTGGTTCCACCCCTTATCCACGCATCTTCTTACGCCTCACCCATCCTTTCTTGCCTGGTTCAGCAACATGCTCTACATCAACCTCTGCATTAGCACAACTTTATATATAAAGCGTGACGAATCATAGTTTTTTTGCATTTCTTTGCCAAGTTTTTAGAAGTTTTCAATAAAACGTTATGCATGATAGATAGAGATGTTGATTTTCTATCTGCTTACTTTGATCTCTTTTCTGTTTTCATCATGAGGTATATTATTGATATATGTTGTATCCAGATTGGAGGACGAATTGATATTGATAGAGAATCTTGGCTCAACTGATTCTAACAATGAGTTCGTCGACAAGTTGAATATTTTAGCGATTTCAGTCAATAGGATGGAGTATTTTTTGATGTGCAAAGATCAATCTTTTATGTTTTTCTTGATCCCTAATTAAATTCTTGTGTCTTCTTGGGATTTAAGCATCTGAATTATTTTATATTCTTTAAGGTATTCTTGTAATTATTAACTTCATGTTCTTATTATAATTTGAAGTTCTGCTCTTGGTAAATTTTATTGTATGAGTGGTTTATATTTCTCTTACTGTTTTGAAAGAGCTTCGCTAAGCAGATAGAATTGTTTGTCCTTTTAATTTGTTTTGGAGCCTCCTATGTGGGAGGGAGCTGGAAGGGGGAGGAAAAATATATGAGTGGCATTTGTTGAGTTAGTGCCTCCTTTAGATTAAGCTGGGCTGAATTTGACTTGCTGCCTTTAAAATTGGCATACGGAGGTACTTAAAACAGCCTCTATAAGCCAAAAATGTCTCTGTAGACTATCTACAGAGGCATTCAATTAAAGTACCTCTAGACTTTTGGAGACTGCAGCTATGGAAGCTATTTTATATAAGTGCCTCCATTGGCTTTAGAGGCACTTTTCAAGACTTTAGAGGCACAAAAAACAACCCCCAAAGCCTTGATTTGTAGTAGTGTTTTAAGGAGCTTAATAATTTCGTATTGCTAAATAATTTCAATGGCTTTATATTCATTATAATAATAAATACTTACAATATGAATGAAAAATGTGTAAAATATTTGTTAGTTATTATGTTGATTGGTCACAACATAAATTTGATTTATGATTTTAGATAAAGAATAAATTAAAAATGTTTAATTGAAAATTATTTAGAGAATGATTGGAGGAAACTTATGAGAAGACTATAAATTCTTTTAACAACCACTCGTTGAAAATATCAGCTTGTACTACAATCATGTTCACTTTTAATGTGTAGTATATTTAACCAAAAACCACTTGCACCCTATATCCTAAAAGCTAAACTCAATCGCATGGAAAATGTAATTTAGTCACTTTGTCAATTATTCTAGAAATCGGCAGAGCCCCATCCAAGCCAGAATCTACCCTTAGGACGTCAAGTCTACAAACCACCCCCACCCCGCAACACACACACATAATAATAAAATGAAATTTTAGATCATGAGACAAAAGTCAAAATTGTCGAAGTAAGAAAAGCTAACAGATCACAGAAATAAACCTCCAAAAATCAAGTTTCTTGCTCGATTCTCTTCAATTCAGGAAAAAGACAAGCCCCGTTGAAATTTACCTATTTGAAGAGGTTCACACCATAAAACGAGTATCCATTAGGACTGAAGACAAACATAAATGAAAACGTCAACAATATGAAACTTTAAACTTTAAGTTGATATCAACACAATTTTAACTTCACTTTAAGTGGTGAAACAACAACTACCTTAGGTGAATTAAAGATTCTTTGGATGCTTGACTTGCAAGAGCTAGTGGCTTCCCCAGGCAAAAGCAATACCCTTCAACCAAAATTAAGGTTCTCTAATCTGTTAAGGGAACAACTTTAAAATAGACAGAAGAACTAAAGCACTTGTATTGAAGTTTTCGTAGGTAAAACATTCATGTCTTGGCCTTCACTTATCAAAGAAAAGTTCCCTAATGGAGTTTCCATTGCGACATAAGCTCAGGTCATTTCAAATCCGTTGTTTTATTTATCAACCAAAGCAACTTAGAAGAATTTCAACATTCACTGTAGCACTAAAGTTAATGGTTGATACTTGGTGGGAACCGAGAGTCCAACTCCCGGTGAATATTCACCACATACAGTGTTAAAACATGTGTAGGATTTACCAATATATATATATATATATATATTATCATGTCTTAACATTTTGTGCAGTGGATAATCACCCGGAGTTAGACTCCGGTACCCACCAAGTATCATTCTAAAGTTAATGAATGCAAAGAGGGCGTAAGCATCATGGCTAAATAACAACTGTATCAATACAGTAAAAGAATAATAAAGTCAACTAGAAAGGACTCCAATACACCTGCAACACACCAATAAAACTATGTGATCGTAAAAATCCAATCTCACCAACAAAGAAAGATGAATTTTCAATCTGTGTCAGAGCATATTTATTTACCCATTTTCAACTCTCTTAATTCTCACGTTTGGCATAATAGTTTGAGCCCGTTGATTAAAACACGACCCGATTGTTAATCAACTGGGCGGGTGGAAATTGGATCAGCACCCTCGAGGCCTGATATATTTTCGAGCCCAATTGATTAGGTATGATATGACCATCTTACCCCTACTATATAAAACAAAACCCTACCATCATTTTTACTCATTATCAGCGATGATATGGGGGAAAAGTGAGAGCAGCGATTGATAGTTTATTTGTTTATTAACTTCTGAAGGCGCCCTTAGTTTATTTGCTTTTTCTAAATTTTTATTCCATGCAAAACTGAAGGCGCCTTCACTTTCATTCTTTGTTTTTTTGTATATTGTTTATTTTTGAGTTTATTAAATAATTGTTAAATTGAAATTTTGTCGGTACATTATTTTTCAAATTGTTATACTCTTTAGGTTTAGATTTTGTTCTTAAACTTTTGCATAAAAATTGAATATCTTTGTTAAGAACGACGAGTATGTAAATTTCCTTCACTTGAAGTGGAGGGCTAGACTGCAGAAAGCAAGAGAGAAAGAGATTTATGAGACAATTTTCCATATCTTCATTTCCCGTGCAACTCAAAGTTTAAACAACTGAAATCAACAAATTCTCCTAAAATGATGGAAACGCTATCTCTAGTTGCCTCCACCATCGGCAGTCCACTAAACACATGGTGGAATAATTCAAACTAATTCTATAGAATTAAAATACTAAATTAAATAATGCAAATAACAATAAGGAAACAACAATTGAAAGCAACACTGAAATCACACCTAATAGTCTTGAGCCCAACTCGGTCTCTTGGTAGTGTGCTTGGGTCATCTCGCAATTGGGCCCAATCCTGCAGAGGGATGAACTTGGGCCTTGTCCTCAAGGCCCTTAGCATTTGAATAAAAAACTGGCCCAATTAACTCAAGGTGCATGCACCGGATCACATCTAAGTCCTCCCAACTAATATCAGCAGAATTTTCAGAATTCCACTTAACCAAAATTTGTTGTCTAATTTTGCCTTTGTCCAGAAGCTCACTTTTTCCCAAAATGGCCGTGGATTTCACACTCAAGAGATTATCATCATCTTCTTCCGGACTACGGTGCTGTCGAAGCAAACTGATGTGGAATACGCACGACGATGGGGGCAGATCCAATTCGTACGCTACTTCTCCCCATTTTATTTTGAATCACTTTCGATCGAGTTGAGTTTCATTAAATCAATTTGTTGGGTTGAGCTACGATGTATTTCTCCAATTGGGGGTAGCATAACCTATTTTTGATAATACTTCTTCTTTGTCATGATAACTAGTAGCTAATCTTTATTCAAAGTCTGCGGATTATATTGTCCTTAGTTTGACTCAAATTATATACTATGTTTTTCTTCTACATATATATATGCACTTTTATCTATTTTGTTGCATTTCTGCCAAGTTGTTCCGTCTCTCTTGAAATTGTCGCGTTTAGTTTTAAATTTTTTTCCATTTTTACTATAATTATTCTAGTTTGAGAAGCTTGTTTAATGTGATGCATGATTTAACTTACAAAGAAGAAAAATGGTACATCTTTCACCAAAATTTGGTTGCACAAAGAAAAATCAAGTTCTTTATTTGCAAAACTAAAATCCATTTGTACTTTCCGAAAGCTATTACAATTCCTATTATTCTTGCTACCAACTAAGATATATTCGCTGGAAAAAAAAATTAAGATAGATTCAATTTGCTAGTTATTTCCTTTGTTATTCAGGCAGTTGTTTGTTAGATATTCATCATTTTAATTATGTTCTAATAAGATTAATGAAATTGTATATGACCTCGGTTGTGCCTATAAAATTCAAATATTGTATCGATCATCCTAGTTAATTCCTTGAGCAAATTTTAGCTTTTGCTTGCAGACTGGTATAGTATTTTACCCAACTTGACATTTGAAATTACAGTTGGATTTTTTCCCCACTTTTGCAGGGATGACATAATTTCAATAGATTTGGTGGCTTGATGGGGGAGAACTGCAGACTTCTGCAGGACCTGCATATTGATCTTCATGCGGACCTATTTTAGGAAGGTACAATTGGTTTGCATTCATGTCCTTATTCTTTCGCTATATCTTTGATCAATATATACATATGAATTGATTTAGGGGATCACTTAACTTTTGTATGTGCTGATAATATGCCCTTTTCGTGATACAGAAACATACTTTCTAAATCCAGTGTGCCCTATGTAAGGTGACTCCATAATTTATCAAAAATTAGTAGCTTCCATTTCTACTTGTCTGCTCTCTCATATTCTTGACATTGGTAGTTAGATATATCTATTGTATATTAAATTTGCTGGCTTGCGGAAATACTATCATATCAAATCGATTACTGTTTTAGTGTCCAAAGATATCTTTTAAAGTCTCGATCTTCTTTTCCATTTCCAAAAGTTCTCCCATCACATAAAAGAACTTTTGAGGAGAGGAGCATGTTATTTACAGTTTAGTATGTGTGAGAATGCTTGAGTTTTAATATCTGTTTGGAACTTTAGAAGATCAAATTTTTCATTAGAATATATTTGCATGCTGCACATGATAAACTTATTGCATTACTGCGGAAAGATATCATATACTTGTTTGTTTTGTTTGAGTCAATATGCCTTTTTCGTGCTGTAGAATTTGATTATTTTTGCCACCAACTATTGATCCCTTCACCTCCTGCTAATGATTGATGATTCACCACATGTTTGTGCTTTGAGGTCTTGTAAAGTTAATAAAGTTTTTTACTTGGAGAGAATAAGGTAGAAAGAGTGAAAATGGTCAAATTAGAGAAGCATATGTTGCTGTAAGGTGTATATGATTCCACTTTTCCTAGATTTTGGTGTATGAGAACATAGAAGGAACTTTAATTTTAAATGCATATACTAATACTGTGAAACCGAGAATAGATTGAGCGGAGATGAGTTGCTGTAAATGAAACAAGACTATTAGATGGTTGGAGCTATTTCTGCATTAAGGACTTTCTTTTATTATATATATATATATGTAGTGTCTATGATATGTAATTGGTAGTTGATATTTAACCTATGAAACAACCATGCAACGACCGAGGCAAAAATCAAGTGAAATAGTAGATTGAAATGAAGGATTCTTATCAGTTTCTAATTCTGACGATTTTATTTTTTCACAGGTTAGTAGAAAATGGATGTCGAGAAACTCCCTGGCCAACACCCTTGAAAAACTCCCTGGCCAACACCCTTGAAGTTTATGGGTTGATTTTTGTGAGTAATGCATCTTCAGTTCTTTCGAATGAAGTATCCAGTTCACCTTTGATTTTATTATTAAATAGTTTTTGTTTTGCTTTTCATATTTAAACAGGAGTATGGATTAATTTGCTTCGGTTCTTAATTTTCTCTACCTATTTAGTGTTTATTCTTTCTTCCTCCCTTATCGTCTTTAGTTCTTTGATGATTTCCCCTAGCTTTATGGTATTGCTGTTCTGTTTGTCGTGAGGAGAATGGGTCTATATATATGATCAAATTATCAATGAGAAGATACACGAAATTATGAAAGAGTATTGGTGAATGGATTGGCTAATGTTATTTCCAATTTCGGATTACTTCATGGATTCTTTTAACAAATGTTTAACACATCAGTTTATTAAAAACCAACTATACTGTTTATTTTTATGAATATTTTTCATTTTTTGTTTTCCTATTTTTTAAAGGACTTCAATTGCATATGACTCATATAAAAAAATGAATCAAACCTTATTATAAGATCACTCATAAAAACCAACTATACTGTTAAATTAGGTTACTTTTCTTATGAGGTTTTGTTAGTGAATTTGAAGTTGGAAGTTGAATTTTTATGATGAGAAAGATGATTGAAATGGGCCACTTAGAAAAGCTTTGGCCCATAATATTACGATCATTTTCTTCTATTATTGTGATGATTTAAATGTGGAAGCATTGTTATGTAGTTTATAGATTTTTTAGGTTTTTTTCTTCTTCTAAAAGTTGTAGTGTTTGGATTTTTTGATTTTGTTTAGTTGGGGTTGACTACGATTGGGATAAAGACTAAGGAGGGAGTTGTCCTTGCTGTTGAGAAGCGCATTACTTCACTGCTTTTGGTATGTAATCATCCATTTTCCACTATTTCATGCTTTTGGTATGTAATCTCATGAATATTTTAGAGCTGCTCCTGTCAAAGGTCTACTATTTCATGCATTTAATCTGCATCTTAGAATGTTTTTTGATATATGGTAACAGCCAAATGATTTTGAACAATTTAGTTTTTCATTCGAATCCTGATTCCTTTTATTTTATGCAATCGAGACCTTTTGGCATGTCTCTTCTCATTGTTGGTCATGATAAAAACGGTCCCAGCTTGTAAGTATTTCTTCATTTTTAATTTGGTGAAAGCAATGTCGAGCTGTTGCTTCATTCATGTTGCCTATGATAAACTCTTCAAAGTTAAGGAAGTCTTGTGATATGTTTTAGCTTTAACTTGCATCATGTGTGTGAGAAAAGACCGATAATAGAGCTTTCTGAATGCTAAAGCAGTCAGTGAAGAAGTTATGGGAGTCCATTTTTGGTAATGCTGGATAAAAAAATTTACTAATTAAAAGGTAACAAGGATGTGTATTTCCCGATGATTGCATAATCTCTGCCTTAGGTTTGATGGTTTGTATTACTATATGATTGCAATTTTGTGGTTTCTTAGTTTCTTGATGGTTTGTATTACTATATGATTACAATTTGAAAATTTGTGATGGCTTCATTTGGATTACTTTGAAACTTGTATTCCGTGCTCATAAGAGTGTTGATTTCTGGATTTTATTAGGTGATTGTTGGCCTTTGGGTTCTCTCACTTATGGGTAACTGCTTCAACTTCCTGACCCTGTTTTACATATGTAAGTTTCATTTTCTACTAAATCTTTTAGTGGTGTTCGGTCAGAAATTTTAAGTTATATTATTTGCGATTCCTGATTTTGTTTTTGTCGGATTCCTCGTTTTACCCTCTGTGAACAGGTTTTGTTTTGTTGCACACGGTGCCTGTGCTCTACGAAAAATATGAGGACCAAGTTGATGCTTTTACTGAGAAAGCCACGGCTGAGCTCAAGAAACAATATGTTGTGTCCAATGTGAAGGTTTTGAGTAAAATTCCCAAAGGTTCACTCAAATATAAGAAGTTTGCTTAGAGCAGCCTCATGAAGTGGTGTGTTACTAGGTTCTTGGTTAGCTCTGTTTCCCTTTTTGTTGTTGTGGCTCAGTTGGCTTGTCAGAACCCATGTTTAGTGGGTTTTTTTTACTACGTTTGGGTTCGTATAAGTTGAAACGAACCTCGTATTTTACTAGGCGGTTTTGATGTACTATTATGATTTACTTAATTTGTAGAATGATATTGTGTTAGGTTAATTGTGTTGAGGATTGTGTACAATATTGTATTGAATGGTGTTTATAATATTGTTTTAGTGAATGTTAAATTGGTTTAAAATTTGATGGTTATTTGATTCTATTAAATTGTTTGGAATCAATGTAATTCGATTTGAATTTTGGAGAAAATTGATTAATTTAGAGATGGAATTCGAGACGAAACTAGATACTGATTTAGAGACGGAAGTATAGATATATATTTAGAGACCTTTAGAGATGGAATAATAGATAAATATTTAGAGACCGATTCATCGATAAATATTTAGAGACCGATTTACAGACGGAATTAAAGATAAATATTTAGAGACCGATTTAGAGTCGGATTAGCGACGGAATTTGGAGACCGATTGTATTTGAAAAAGTTGTGCAAATAGAGACCGATTCAGCGATCGATTTTTTGCCGTCTCTATTTAGCGTCGAGCCGTTTAGTGTCGGATTTTAGCGACCGAAATTTCAGTCGCTAATTACTTTTAGAGACCAAAATTTGGCTTTTAGAGACCGATTTTTCGGTCTCTGATACTCTGTTTTCTTGTAGTGGTCTAAATAATCGGATAAACTTCGTTTGGTACTTGACATCCTTCCCTGGGGAGACGATCTTATTTTATATTATATTATTTATTCGATTCCATGTTGTTATTGACGGTTAACATTTACTAACACAAAATTGATCACATAGTTTTTCAAGTAAAATCGATTTAATTTGTTATTGTTAATGTATCTCGAATTGTCTGGACTTTGAAAATATAAATGGACTTTTCTCCACTAAAATGAAATGAAAATAATTTTTATATAAAAGAGACAAGAAAAAATACACACATATATGTAGATATATAAATATAATTTTATACTTTTTCTTTTATATGATAGTCGTGTATAGTACCGTGTTTATGCTAGTGTATATGTATAAGAATTACATATCATTATTGGCATCAGCTTGTTCCACGTGGTAATTGAATAGAAATTCCTCAAAAATAGGGATTATTCAAATTATGAAGTAACAAACTGAAAACTTATTAAATAGTGGTTCAACTCTAACAAACCAACACTCCTCCTATTATTACACTACTTATTCTTCACGTCTTCTTCGTTGTATACCCCCTACAATTTGTAATTTAAACATATATAAATTACTGTAACAAAAAAAAAAGGTTCAGTAAATTTTAATCAGAAGAATATGGCTAATTATTTGTTATCGGCGTCTTCACGTTCTTCCGGGATTGATGTCCGTGGCGATAACAGCTTTCAAGATGCATGTAGAATTTGTCGTGAGCCCTTCAGTTCTCTTCACCCTCCCCTTGTATATATGATTTTTCTTATACAGTCTCTTCTATATACATAATATATGTGTATTTTCTTGATTATTTGTAAGTTGTTGTATGATCTTTGGGATAAGCATTACCTAATCTTATTTTTTAACCATTGTAAATTGCCACTTGATTTCTAAAGTCCCTTCAACTTAAAGATTTTACAAGATTGGATTATGACATTACGGATTGTTCATATAATGCAGTTTACATTGGCAATCTAATCACATTGTGTCTATGGCGTTGTGATTATACAGTTTACATTGGCAATCCAATCACATTTGTGGATATTGTGGTGTATCATTAGAGCTGATTGATGATCAGCATGGTTGACTAATTGAAAAAAGGGATAATTACACTCACACTCCTCAATGATGGCGTAGTTACACAAACTTCCTTTCACTAATTAATAATTACAAACACACCCTCCTCAGGGGGTCTATCTGTAAGGTTTACAGGGGATGCAATTGTAAGAATTGTTGCACATACAATGGGTGCAATTGTAAGAAATCTTTAACATGAGGGGATGTGTTTGTAATTATCAATTAGTGAGGGGAGGTTTGTGTAATTACCTCATCCTTGAGGGGGTGTGAGTGTAATTATCCCTTAGAAAAAACTTGGTGTTAGTTTCTTAACAACGTGTTTTTGTTTTTCAGATTACCAGTTGTAAGCACGAATATCATTCTCACTGTATTTATAAACGGTAGGTTCTTTTCTTCCCACCAGGTTTCTGTTTAATATACCATTACATAATTTCATCCTCCGATCCACTTTTCAAGTCACAAACAAAAAACCAATGCCCGGTATGTTGGCAGCATCTCGGATCATTCAGGTACCTAATATCTAACTAATTCGTACAACTTAAGCTTGACGTATTGCAAGTAATAACGACTTATTTAATTTACATTATTATCTAGGTCTTAGATTTTGAAAAACAAAAAAAAAAAATTCTTAATGTATTGATTCGATCTTTCAAATCAATCGATATTTAATTTTATTAAATAGTTAAAGTTTATTGAATAATAATATATTCCATTAAATTGTTAATGAAGTTTGAGTATATAACATTTCTAAATTAAACAGTATCTAATATACACGAATTATTGAGTGAATTAAAATATTGGTCCTATATGATATATAGATGATTTCAATTTTCATTGCACGCTTTAGGAGTATGCTAAAAATTGTCGTAGGATTAAAAAATTACAACTTTGATCCCGACGGTTATAATTGTGACGGAAACTCACGTATGCAAACCATGTACTATTATTTCAGGACTTAGGGTTAAGAGTAAATTGGAGAAATTGCACATGAACTCCCTATATATGCAATACGTCCCTTTTCTTAGGAAAAAATGGCCACTTACGAACCCAGTAGTTATATATAGGGATAATCAAACTGGGCACTCCTTAAGTATTGCCTAATTACAAATGATATCCCCTAGTTTAATAAATTACATCTAACAATTCGAAGTTTCATTTATTGATGTAAGGTTGGATGAAAACGTAAATTGACGTAAATTCTCTAATAGAATGATTTTAAAAAAAAGAAAAAAAAGAAAAAAAAATTGTTTTAAAAAAAGCTAAAATTTAAATGACATTTATGCCCCTTTCATCTCTAACCCTTTCACCTCTGACCCTTTCGGCCCAATCCAGATTAGTGTTTTTGCCCAAACTGGTTCGGGCCATGAACTAAGACGAGCCCAAAAGGCCCGATTAAATCGTGCCTGGCCCGTTAGTGGCCCGACCCTGGACCAGCTTGCATTTGGTCCAAAACCTAAATTTTTTATAAATTTTTGGCTCCATTTTTTTTAACAAAAACTAAAGTTGTTCAAGTGGTTCAGGCTCTCATAACAATACTAAGGGTTCAAGCCCCCCTTGGCCTCATATAAAATTTATTTTGTAAATTAGAAAACTTACATATATGCATCTATATATTACAAAACATTACATATAACACTTATACATTTAAAAATAATTACAAATAACACTAAAAGGGTATAAATATCCCAAAAACATTGGGTTTTCAGGTTCAAAAAAAGTCAGGGGTATTTTTGAAAGTTGACCAAAAAAATGTAATGGGGTCATACTGAAACCCTAATAGAAGATGCTGACTGTCAAAAGGAATGAGACGTTTAGATGTTAGATATAATTTATTGAACTATGATATATTTTTTTGCAACTAAGTAATACCCCAAAAGTACCCAGTCTATTTTTCCATATATATATATATTTGAATGTACAATATTTATTAATTCTTTATTATACACTAGAAATTTTTTTCACATCATCTTCCCCAACCCACACAAATAACCATGCAGCACCTTCCCGTCCTCTCCCTAGCACATCTCAGCGTCGCCACCACCTTCCCAAACCAACAATGCCACCCTCTCCTCTTGTAAAAAAGTAAGTCCGTCAATATTTACACGATGCAATGAAAGTGGGACAATTTCTTTAGAATTCTTGGCCTGAAAGCTATTCTAACCATGGTCTTAAATTTCCACCAAAGTGTCAAAACTTTGACCGACATTTTGTGTTTCCTAGAGACCCAAAATGAAATCCCACTTTCAAACCAATTGTGCACAATATCCGCTCTAAATTTTGACCAAAACTCGAAATTTTCAAAATTTTAATTGAACTGCAAAATTTCTCGTAATTACCTATAATATTATTATTATTTTGTAAAATATCCACCGAAATTTCAATTCACACTACAAATATTTTCAAATTTTATCGAAACCCGAAATTTTTCAAAATTTAAATAATATTAAATTATTAATATTTTATTTAGATATTTCCTATTTAACTATATTATGTAAGAAGTTAATTCTAAATATGCTTGTTATGTATTTGGAACCTAACCTATTTGGTCTTCTGAAAAATTGCATATATGGTTTCAAATGATATAGTTTATGGAAATTGTATATCTTTTACTTTAATGGAGTTCTTATGAGATTTAGTCATAATTTAGTTATAAAATCAAGCTTATTTTATGTTTCTGCAACTGATTTTAATTACATTCGTTAACAAAACACATTAAATATATTTCATATATACATTGTTATTAACGTAAAAGATACATAATTGGTTAACTACATATATCCAAAATTTCACTTAAAATTTCCATTTATTTCAACGAATTTTCATGATTTTTCTATAATCAAAACTGAAATTACAGATATAAATATACTCTCCAAAATCTGAATCGATGCTGATTCTTAATACTTTAATTTTAACCGTTTTATTTGAAAAAATAGTTATTTGATTAAAATAAAAAGGCTAGATTAATTTTTATAATAACATTCGAATAAAAATGTTCTACTTTAGTTTCATCGTGTGAATGTCATGCACAATTAAATGTTAAATGTTGATAGTGTTGCTGGTTTTGGAGAGAGGGAGAGGTTGGTGGGTTGGATTCAGAAGATGATTCATACAAAAATAGCGTAAAATAAAAATAAGAACTTAAATCTGGATTATTAATCATTATCAAGTAATATCCTATCATTATTATAAACTAGGATTGAAATATGATATAATAAATAAATAATAAAAATATATTCATATACACAGTAATGGAAAGGAAGTAATTAATTGTATAAAGAACTAGCAAAGGCAAAAGTTTTCTTGTTAATTCTGAAAGATAATGACGGAATAACGACGTCAAACACTAAATATTTAATCTCCACCATAATCCTACTCCAACTCGGAAACTCCAAAGAAAGAACCCTAACAAAAAGGGGCCAAATATCACGGACTCAAAACGATACGAGATTGGGTCCAAAAATACTATATATGCTGCACGAGATGACACATGGTAAAATATGGAACCCATTCTACAACTAGAGAAAAATCAAAAATAAAACAAAAACAAAACGCTGAAAAGTGGGAATAAAAGGACAAAACAATCTGAATGAAGGTCTAATGATGGAATTTGAGGTTGCTAAGTGAGATAAATTCTGACCTAGGCATCAGATAACCTTCGTCTCGAAACGAGATTCGATTTGGCAGGCCGTGGATCAGGTAATTCCAAGTGAATAAATATATATACCCAGATATAGTCACGATACCCAGATATAGTCACGAGATGTAATTTGGCTATAGAATTAACATAGGGGAGTATTTAGCATTTGAGTATGCATACTACGGGGCTCTTGAAATATATTTTCCTTAGTAAAAGGGATTTTTGAAAATTTGGCAAAATACAAGGGGGTTTTATGCAATTTCTCCCATTTAAGTAACAGCATGTGCAAGCAACTTGTGCAACTTTGTCTATTTTGTGGCGGACGGAACTAAAATTGTACATATTTTTTTTCTATGAGACTTGAATTAGTACAATTGTCCTTGAATTATTTTGTTTAGATCATATACATGATTCAGTTATTTCCTAGCGTTACCATTCCATTTCATGTGTATACCATTCTTAAACCCTCTTCTCCATAATCACATTTCACAACCCAAATTCACATTCCCGATTCAAGAGCCCTCTTCTTCTACTATTTTCAGTTTCAAGGACAACAAAGTGGCATCCAAGAACAACAAAGATGAAGGAACTTCCACTGCGACGGAGAAAATGGAAGTGGCAGAAGATCCTTCAAATAAAAAAAACACCAAGCCCACTGTCCTCCTCTTTCAGGGTACAAATAGAAAAGATCAATTTGAGATAACGCACCCCATTGGGAAATCCAACAACGGCTTGGTACAAGTCTATAAAGCAATCTCCAGCTCCAGCTCTATACCTAATGAAGACACTTCCCCCATTGTCTCTTATGTTGCTGTCAAATGCGTCAATAGGGACTATCAACCACAGGCCGTCCGTAATCTGACAACCGATGTTTGCAGAAGTATCTTAATCCCATATCACCGTAATATCATCGGAATCACCAAAAATTTTAATTACAAGACGTATTACTGCGTTGTTTTCCCTCTTATGGGAAACTCTCTGAGATCAATAATGCATACTCGATTCTCTAAGGGGTTTCCCGAAGAATGCATTGTGGTGGCTTTAAAGGAGATTCTCACTGCTATAAGTTTCATCTATAAACATGGCGATGTTGATTTACAAATAAATGCAGGTAATATTTTCTTCACTGGGAAGGAAATTAAACTAGCCTTTTCGGCTTCTACATACGAATGTCAAGATCATAATCAGTCTTCTTCTTCTTCCTCTTCACCTCAATCGTATATGCCTATGAGTTCTATCTGCAAGTGGGCTGTTCCACCGGAGTATCCTAGTGAATTATTTAAACATAAACGTGATATCTGGATGATTGGTATTACCGCGTTAGAATTGGCTTACGGAGGGCTTTGGGTTTCGAGTAAGGCAGACCTACAAAAAAGGCTGTACACGATCGAGATGTGTAAGAAAAGGCTTCCCGATTGTTGGATAAATAAGAAAGAGATTGGAATTAAGATGTTGAGGTCTCTTCTATTCAAAGAGAGAAATTTCTCGAGAGATTTTCAAAAGATGGTAATAAGTTGTCTTTCTAGTCAGGCATATTATAGGCCGACTATTCAAGAGCTTCTTGAATCTGAAGTTTTTGCGAAGTGTAAGAAGGACGTGAACTATTTTTGCCGACTTGTTGGTGAATAACTGAAGGCTACTTTGGTATTATTATTGTGCTGCTTTTCATGCATGAGAATACATGTAATGGTACTTTTCATGCGTAGAAATTCATCAGGATTATTGTTGATTTTTGTTTTCAGCAATATATCTGTGTCTTTCTCTTTGACATTTTGCTATGCGTGATGTACGACCTCTCTTCCCCTCTTTATGGCATATACGAAAGAGCGGCAAAGTAGTATATCCATTTCAATTCTTTTTTAAATTAGTTTTTGTCGGAAATTAATCACGTAATACATACGATTTCAACATATAAAAACTTACAAAATACGGATCTTCACTTGGTTGTTTCACAGCCTCTTTCACACATTTTTGATGCCCCAATTCGTTCACAAACTCAATCAAAATGAGAGAGTTGTTTTCCACAATCCAAGTACTTCAAACCGGTGAATTTCTTTTGTCGAATTACACCAAAATATGACTTTTATGCTTTTGCATTTTACCCCTCATTTTTGCTGCGAAAATATGATGCTTGGATGTATATTTTTTTCATCTCTATTTTCAGATAATAATAGAGATAATAATGGGGAAGTTGGGGTAGTTTTTTTCTACGAAAAATCACTCCCTCCATATTCCGTATTTCAAATGATATGGTAAGGTCAAGCCCTCATGGGCGACCCATGACCCAAATCTTATTTCCAGCATCTCCCACTCGCACATGAGGGCTAGACATACATCTAGTGTAACTATAACAACATATTCACAATTTCATACAAGCAAATGAATCGTGTGACCAGCGAGCATATATGATGAGCTTCGAGCTATACACCGGTTAAGGATATATAGCAACTCAATATCGAATAATATGAGGACAACATCTCGCTAAACCCCAGACATCTTTTTACTACACAAGTCAACGTATCTCTTGTCCCTCAAACAATATTCAAGAGCATACTTGACTTCTAATCAGTTTCATGTATTCACAATTATGTTTAAAACACTAAGTTTGACATAATTGGCCGGCCTGTGAATACAAAATACGTGTCAGACAAAGATAATCTTCCTTTCTCACTAGAATCTCTCAACTATATTATAGCTGCTTTCTTAGACATACACCGCATTGCCAAATCATTCATGGCTATTGGTAATATGCTAAAGTAGCAACACTAAAATAAAGCTTTAAGAAACAGTCGAAAGTCATAAGGGTATAACTTAGGTTACATAAACCTCTGAGTCTCACACAATGAGAAAGCATGGATTTTTCTCATTACTCCAACGGTTATATAAGCACACGTGGTATGAAACACGTGCTACAGTGTTTTTCTTCCTATTTGGAAGCGTATGTCATGATTCAAATCAAATACACTGTACAGATCTTAGTTCAAGTGTATCTCAACACTTAACTTGAGTTTTTTTCTTGCTTGTCCTCTATCAATAACAACCTCAAGAAAACTCACATATGGCTTCTAGATAAGTCAATGGATGGTGGGAATCCATTTTGATTACATAAATTCATAACAGTAATCTCATCTTGATTATCAATCAAGGCGACATCATCTCTACGTATGATTTCGTGTGCCAAAAAATTAAAAATGTCTCATCTCTGCGCATTACTCAATGTCAGAGGCGATTGCTCGTGTGGAGAGCCAATCTCAACTTATCAGATATACCTTTAGACATCGAGTGCGTATCATCACAAACATGCTTAGAAAGCACATCACTCAAATGTCAAACATTTATGGGCATAAATATCTATGAACATCCTTTAGTTCAAAAAAAAAATCACATTCTACGCAATTCTAGAGATCTAACTTGACCAACAAATATATCTCTAGGCTAAGGCCAAGCACTAACTTTAGCCACTTCTAAATGTATATACAATTATTGTAACACCACTCATTGGTTTACAATGATATCTCTCACAAAATTATATTTTGTGTCTATGTTCGATTTTACAACATTCACTACTACAAAAAATACACTATTACAGCGTACCTATGACAGCGGTTTTGCAAAACCGCTGTGATAGGGCTATTCGGTTCGGACCTATGACAGCGGTTCGCCATGAACCGCTGTTATAGTGCCCGGATATGACAGCAGTTCTCCACGAACCGCTGTTAAAAAAAAAAAATTAAAAACCTCCTGTGACAGCGGTTCATACCCGAACCGCTGTCATAGGCGGTCGGGTTTTTTACTAGGTAACCCGGCCGCCCCTCTCTCTTTAATTCTCCCTCTCTCTCTCTCTCTCTCTCTCTCTCTCTCTCTCTCTCTCTCTCTCTCGCGCTCTCTCTCTCACCACCCCACCACCACCCTACCGCCTCCACCGTGCACCACCACCACCACCACCGTGCACCACCACCTCTAGCTCTCTCTCTCGCGCTCTCTCTCTAGCTCCCTCGGTTTTTCTCTTTCTCTCTCGGTTTCTCTCTTTCTCTACTCGATCTCTCTCTCACCGCCGCCGTCCACCGCCCTCTTTCGGTATCTCTCTCTCTCTTTCTCTTTCTCTCTATATATATGTGCATATATATATATATATGTATATATATTCTATATATATATTTAACTCTTTCTATATATATATATATATATATATATATAAAAAAAAAACAGGACCGCCGCCTTTGCTGCCTCCGCCGCCACTGCTTCCGCCACCCCGCCATTACCATTTAGTGGGTAATTAATTTTTTTTAGATAAATATATATACACACACACATAGAGTATAGAGTTTGAGATAGATAAATATTTATATATGTATATTTGTGTATGTGTGGGTGTATGTATATATATTTGTGTATGTGTGGGTGTATGTATATTTGTGTATGTGTGGGTGTATGTATATTTGTGTATATTCTTGAGATTTGCCTATTTATTGGAAAATTTAAGGGAAATAGGGATTTGACTGAATTTAGTATTAATTTGGGTTAGTCGGGTGCTAATTACGTTTGATTTGGGATTAAATTGTGGTTATTTTGTGGTTTAGGGTACATTGATCCAACTGGTGATCTATATTTATACTTAGTTGTTGAAAATATGATATTTTATTTGTAGTTTTATGTGATTTATGTGATCTGACTGGTGATCAATATTTGTAGTTGTTGGAAATATGATGCTTTATGTGATCCAACTGGTGATCAATATATATTTATAAAATGATGCTTTATTTTTAGTTTTATATGATTTATGTGATCCAACTGGTGATCAATATTTGTAGTTGATTGAAATATGATGCTTTATGTGATCCAACTGGTAATCAATATTCTCGTATAGTAAGATCGACATTTTGGGTTTGTTGTGGGTGAAAAATTAGAATATTGGGTTTATTGTGTTTGAAAGATACGAATTTTGTTGGTTGCAAGTTTAGGGGAAGATTAAGTCGAGAACTTGGTAAAAAATTTTGCGTCGGTACTCTGCCGAATTTTTTCTAGGATAACGAAAAATAAATTAAAATTAAAATAATTTAATTAATTCAACTCAACTGAGTTAAAATTATTTAATTTAATTAATTAAGATCACAATTGGATTTTAGCGGAACGTAAGATCCGAATTTTGTTGGTTGCAACCTACTCGGGTGAAGATTAAGTCGAGAACTTGGTAGAAATTTTTGCGTTGTTACTTTGCCGAATTTTTTCTAGAATAATGGGAAATAAATTAAAATAAAAATTATTTAATTAATTCAACTATCAACTGATGATGAAATTGTTCAATTTAATTAATTCAGAATCAAGATGGATCGAAGTTGAATTTTAGCGGATCGTATATCGGAACAGTATGAGAAAAGGGTGAAAGAGTTCATAAAGTTTGCGGTTAAGCATGCACCGGATCGAACTAGGATCACTTGTCCGTGTTTACGTTGTTGTTTTGGAAAGAGAATTAGTCCACGTGAGTTGGAAGATCATTTGGTATGTAATGGAATTGATAAAAGCTACACACGTTGGACAAGACACGGTGAAAGTAGTGTCACGTCAGATGATTGGGTGGTACATCATATCCATCAGAGGATTTCAACATGAATGATTATGAGCTTCATCGTTTGGAGGAGATGACAAATGTGATTGAGGAGGATTTGCGAAATTGTCCTAAAATGTTTGACAATTTGACAAGTGATTCAAAGACACCACTGTATAGTGGTAGTAAATTCATAAGATTGAAAGCAGTTCTAAACCTATACAAGTTAAAAGCCGACAATGGGTGGAGTGATAAGAGTTTCACAGACTTACTTGGTCTATTAAAAAGCATGCTACCTGAGGATAATGTGTTACCTAATCGTACTTATGAGGCTAAACGGATGTTAACCTCAATTGGCATGGGATATGAGAGGATACATGCCTGTCTCAATGATTGCATATTATTTAGAATTGACTATGCATCATTGAAGGTTTGTCCGAAATGTGGCGCCTCACGGTACAAGAAGAATGGATCTGCGCCTGTCAAAACCATGTGGTATTTGCCTATAATACCACGATTTAAGCGCATGTACAGTAGTAAAGAGTTAGCCAAGGACTTGACATGGCATGCTGATAGAAGGCTTGAAGAAAGGATTGAAGATGACAAGATTCGACACCCCTCAGATTCTCCTCAATGGAAAAAGATTGATGATGATTTCCCTAAATTTGGTGAAGAATCAAGAAACCTGTGCCTTGTATTGGCTACACATGGCACGAACCCTCATGGCTTGCAAAGTAGCTCGTGTAGTACATGGTCGGTGATTTTGATGATCTACAACCTTCCCCCATCGCGATGCATGAAGCGAGAGCATATAATGATGCCTATACTCATTTCTGGGCCGAAACAACCTGAAAATGATATAGATGTCTACTTGGCTCCTTTAGTTGAGGATTTGAAGGTGTTGTGGGACACCGGTGTTCAAGTATATGACGGGTTCAGAGAAGAAAATTTTAATCTCAGAGTCATGTTATTTGGAACAATCAATGATTTTTCGGCAAGAGCAAACCTCGAGGGATATGGTGTACATGGCCAATGTGGATGCCCCATATGTGTCAAGAGTACAGATCAATATCGATTGACACACTCTCAGAAATATGCATTCCAAGGTCATCGGAGATGGCTAAATCAGAACCATCGATATCGTCGGTGGAAGAAAGCTTTCAATGGAAATATAGAAGAAGGCCGAGCTCCTAAGTGGTTGACTGGTGAAGAAGTGTTTGAGAATGTAAAAGACTTGGAGGTCAAATTTGGAAAGACGTTTGCAGGTGGCCTTGCAAAAACTGGGTGGAAAAAAAGGTCAATTTTCTTTGAGTTGCCGTATTGGACGTCTTTACATGTTAGACATTTTCTTGATATTATGCATATTGAGAAAAATGTATTTGATAGTGTCATTGGTACACTTCTAAATGTGCCCGGAAAGACAAATGTTGGTGTAAAGGCACGGTTAGACTTGGTTGAAATGAAGATAAGAGGAAAATTGGCACCAACAAATAAGGGGAAATGTACTTATTTGCCTCCAGCAGCTCACACTCTAGCCAGGAAAGAAAAAATTGCATTATGTGAGTTTCTTAATGGAGTGAAAGTTCCAGAAGGGAGCAGTCTTGTATCAATGAAGGACTTGAAGCTAAAGCACATGAAGACTCACAATTGTCATGTAATCATGGATCATTTACTACCAATTGATATACGGGCCATTTGGCCAAAAAAGGTGAGAGACACGATAACTAGATTGTGTTTCTTCTTCAAAGCAATGTGGAGCAAGGTGTTTGATCCTGAGCAATTTCCTGCACTTCAGAAACAAATTGTCATCACTTTGTGTGAGCTTGAGATGTATTTTCCACCTGCTTTTTTTGATATAATGACTCACCTACCTATTCACTCTATGTGGACCAGCTTTTATGAGATCTATGTATCCGGCTGAGCGTTATATGAAGGTATTGAAAGGCTACGTTAAAAATCGTAGTTGACCGGAAGGTTGCATTGTTGAACGGTACATAGTTGATGAAGCCATTACATTTTGCACAGAGTATCTGACAGATTCTAATGTTGCAGAGCTTCCAAAGTCTCATGTTGTAGGAGGAGGAACAGAAGGAAAAAGTGTAATTGGAAAGCAATTACTTAGTGTTCATATTACACAAAGGGAGCAGACACACCTATATGTTCTCCACAACACCGATGAGGTTGACCCATATGTTGAAGTGCATAAGAACCAACTTAGGAGATTCAATCCAATTAAAAATGAGAGCTGGATTTTAAGAGAGCATAATAAGAGTTTCATCGATTGGTTCCGAAAGCATATTGAAGAGAAACAGAAAGAGAATCCACAGCTTTCAGTTTCAGATAAATTGACACGACTGTCGATGGGTCCGGACAGACTAGTATTTTGTTCTTCAGGTTATCGTATAAATGGTTGCACATTCTATACAAAAGACCAAGATGAACGAAGTACAATGCAGAATAGTGGTTTGAGTCTTGTAGCTCAAGCAATGCATATCTCAAGTGCGAAAGATAATAATCCTATCTATGCCGATTTATCATATTATGGGGTGATTGAACATATATGGGAGCTTGATTATAGTTGATTTCGGGTGCCTGTATTTGGGTGTAGGTGGGTTGACAATAAACATGGTGTCGATAATAGTGAAATAGGCTTCACTCTAGTAGATCTTGAAAGGGTGGGATACAAAGATGAACCTTTCATTTTAGCATTACAAGCTAAGCAAGTGTTTTTTATCACCGATCCTATTGATAAGAGGTGGTCCATTCTTTTATCGGCAAACAAAAATACTTGTATTGATGATGATTATGAAGAAAATGAAGATGATGGAGAAAATCCTATCTCATTAGATGATTCACAATCAATTGATAGTGACTATGACTTGGATATAAGTGATGATCAATTGTATATGCGACAAGATCACCAAGAGGGGATATGGATTAATCCATCAGTTCATCGGCGTACTAAAAAATGGTCGTACCGATGGGAAGCAAAAGACTGCTAAGCCAACGACAAAAAGAAAACGATGAAAGGTATTTGAACTTATTTCATAATTGTATGATAGACTTGTTTTTTGATCAATATTTATACTTAGTTGCTAGAAAATTTATATTCTTGAGATTTGCCTGTTTTTGTGGAAAATTTAAGGGAAATAAGGGCTTGACTGAATTTAAGGTTAATTTGGGTTAGCTGGGGGTTAATTACGTTTAATTGGAGATTAAATTTTGTTTATTTTGTGGTTTAGGATAATTACGTTCTAGAATAATGGGAATGAACCTCACTTCAGTATTTATTACTTCAATTTTAAAATTATTATTGCCAAATGAATCCGCCAAATTTATATGAATCTAACTTCTGTATTTTTTGGCTTTTATATGAATCCTACTGGTAGTTTTTCTGAGGATGATGTATATGGATCAGATAGCCCTTATGAAAATGAGATACGGAGAGGTATCACAGCTATGAAAAAAGTTATCAAAACCAGGAGTCAAGGTATAAGGCTACCTGTCGGCTGGAATGACAGAGGCCAGGCAGTTAACCCAAACAAATCAATATTTGTTGGTTATATAGGCGTGCAGGCTCGGCAGAAGGTGTGGATTACCATGAATGATTGGCGAAAAGTTCCGTCAACAATAAAAAAAAATATTTGGGATGAAATAAAGGTAATTCGGATATTATCATATTTGTAAGTGTTAATGTATTATCATATTCTCTAAATTATAATTTTATATATACTTGTTTTTTTTTTTTGTAGTTGGCATTTGATATTGACGAAAGTAAACAAAACTACGTACTAGCAGAAGCTGGGAAGCTAGCACATAACTTCAGGAGCTACTTGAGTAGAAAGTGCGTGCGAGATGATGATGGAAACATTAATGACAACCCACCCCCCACAATATGAGATATCTCAAGACGATTGGACGGCATTTTTGATGATCGCCTAGATGAAGGTTTGCAGGTAGCTAGTCATTGAAGGTTTGCAGGTAGCTAGTCATTTTAATTTACGATTTCATTTGTTGGTTATTGCGTTTATATTTAGCTAATAATTGGATAATGTAATAAACAAAAACTAACACTACTACAAAAAGAGCCTATTACAGCGCCCCAATTACAGCGGTTTTTCGAAAAACCGCTGAACGGAGGGGGCTATTACAGCGGTTCGTGAAAGAACCGTTGTAATAGGTAAAACGCGGCGCCTATTACAGCAGTTCTTTCATGAACCGCTGTAATAGGCGGCACCAAAAAAATAAAAATAAAATGAAAATACCTATTACAGCGGTTCTTATGTGAACCGCTGTAATAGGTGTACTCTATTATAGCGGTTCTTATAAGAACCGCTGTAATAGGCCAAAACGAAAAAAATTTGAAACTCTTTTATCTTCCCGCTTCTCTCTCTCACTCTCAAAATTTAAAACCTATTTTAGCTTCTCTCTCTCTACTCTCAGTCTCTCTCTCTCTTGATCCCCCCTCCCCCAAAAGCTCGGCACCGCCGGTGTTGCCGCCACCACATACCGGCGCCGCCGCCACCACCACCACGATCGTAAGCTTCTTCTCTTTCTTTCTCTTTCCCTCTATATATATATATATGTATATTTGTATATGTGTGGTTGTATGTATATTTGTGTATGTGTGGGTATATTTATTTTGTGTATATGTGGGTGTATATGTATATTTGTGTATGTGTGGGTGTATGTATATTTGTGTATGTGTGGATGGGTGTGTGTATATTTGTGTATATGTTGATGGGTGTGTGTATATTTGTGTATATGTTGATGAGTGTATGTATATTTGTGTATATGTGGTTTTATGTATATTTGTGTATATGTGGATGGGTGTATGTATATTTGTGTATGTGTGGATGGGTGTATGTATATTTGTGTATATGTTGATGGGTGTATGTATATTTGTGTATGTGTGGATGGGTGTATGTATATTTGTGTATATGTTGATGGGTGTATGTATATTTGTGTATTTACGAAAATATTTCTTGGTTGAAATTTTGCGGTGTCGGAATGACACAAAATTCGCACGATCATAGCGAAACGGCATTCTGAACAAATGCATGACTATGTCATGCGATCTCGTGATTTTAGCCATCTGAGATCGTTTAAGGCCTCAAATTTGCGTTTTATTTTCGTAATAAAACGCAAATTTGAGGCCTTAAACGATCTCAGATGGCTAAAATCACGAGATCACAAGCGTTTTGTTTAGAATGCCTTTTCGCTATGACCGTGCGAATTTCGTGTCATTCCGACACGGTAAAATTATAAACGAGAAAATAAAATTAAAAAAAAAACACTACCTATTACAGCGGTTGTGGAAATAACCGCTGTAATAGAATAGCCTATTACAACGGTTATTTCCATAACCGCTGTAATAGGCCCGGGAAAAAAAATTAATTTTTTTATTTTACAGCGGTTATAAAAATAACCGCTGTAATAGGTACCTATTACAGCGGTTAAAACCACTGTAATTGGCCAAAAAAAACCGCTGTAATAGGCCATTTCTGTAGTAGTGTAAGTAGGAAAAATCAGGAAAGAGCAAAGGAACCCTAATATCCTTACCGGAAAGCGAGTCTTGGACATGCTCTTATGGAGCAAATGGAGGTATGTAGTTTATTTAGCAGTGAAGCCTTCTAATTTTTTAAATAAAAATTCTATGTTAATAAATATATATTTTTTAATGAAAATATAGATGAATAGAAGAAGGGATGCAGGATCCGATTGCACAGAGGTGACACGAGCACTCGTGTGGAGGATTGCGCGTTCCGATAAAACAAATCAAATTGATAACAACAATGTTAGAAGAGTAGTGAATGAAATGGTGAGTTATCTGCAATTTTAGCTCTATATGTGTTGTGTGTTTGTTTTGGAATACTATTGAAAGAACAAAGATCACTAATTTTTTTTAAAAAATGTATCATTACAGGAGAGCATTTCACAAGAGAGTACTAGCCATTGTGGAAATGAGAAGAGTCGAGATGACCTATTGGCTAAAGCTCTTAAAAAGAAGGAGCATCAGGGTCGCGTTAGGGGTGTTGGCTTTGGGGTCTCACAAAGAGACTATTTTAAGGATCCAAAGCCTGCTACAGAAATGGAGATGGAAAGCTTGAGAAACATGGTGAAAAACCTCTTCGAAACTATGTTTGCCATGGAATAACGAATTGATGTTTTGGAAGCGCCTAACTCGCGTCAGCCACATGAAGATGATGTGATTTCTTTGAAAGATAGCAGCCCAGAACTAGTTCATAAGATGCTTCCTGAGGTAATGATTTGAACTTGTTTATTGATCATATAACTTGCAACTCTCTATTTCTGTAAATCACACAAAACTTTCTAATATAATGTTGTATATATATATGTGTGTGTGTGTGTGTGTGTGTAGGTTATCGCTCCATGTCAATTAGCACTTTCATCACCATCATATCGTGTGGTGGCTAAAGAACATATGTACAGTCGACCAGTGACTGATAGAATACTTCAAAACTGTCCATTAGCCATCAACCATGTGAAAGTGCGCATTGACACTGCAGTTGAGGCGGATACACCCCTACCCGTCGCTCTCAATGATGAAATGCTCACCATTTCTAGTGTTCTGGGTACATTTGTTGCTTGGCCAGCGAGTCTTATCATTGTCATTGATGCACCGATATGTAATTAATAGCTAGTCATTAATAAATTATAACAATTTGTTTGAGGTTACGAAATATACTTTGGTGTATAACATTCATGTTTTATTTTCTTTGCTTAAACAGTCTCTAGGACCATCCAAATCATCTGGAAACCAGAAATCAGGGACGTCGAAGCAGTCAGCTGTCAAAGGAACATTTCCAGCGGCCAAACCTGCATGTGAAGGTGACAGATGTGCAGACCTTCAACTAGATGGACTCCCTGATGACCTAGTATTTCTGGGAAAGTACACGAAGATGATGTCTATTAGTGCCCAGATCACTATAGACATCGAGGAACCCATTATGAATTTTGCATTCCCAGAGTATATTGGAAAGGAGGAGATCTGTCACCTTCTGTGTCAAAAAGAGATAGGAGCCTCTATCATTACAGCGTACATAAAGTAAGTTTTTTAATTATTTTATTGCATCTGAACTACGATTATTTTTGTTACTCGAAATTCATTTTTTATGCTCAATTTAGATGTTTGTGGTTTAAGTACGTGATCTCCGAAGGGAAAGAAGCAAGTTTCGGGTTCCTTAGCCCACATTTCATATCTGCGGGAACAAGCCCGCAAGTTCAACAAGTGCAGTATATAACAAGTGCTATGATACAGAGTGCATAAACGAATAAGTTATTTCTTGCACCTTACAACACCGGGTGAGCTACTAAAGACTCAACTTTAATTTGTAAAACTAGTTACGCAAAACAAATTTTGAACTTATCTTTTGAATGCTTTGTAGGGGACATTGGTTGTTGCTTGCAATTGATCCATTTCAAGAGGTCGTTTCCTATCTGGATTCTTTGCATGGTGAGCCGGAATACCGAGATGATATGACACAAAAAATCAATCAGTAAGTTTTCATTCAATCAATGTATTCATTATATTTAATATTTTTTAAAGTGTATATTTATTTCACATAATTGCTTGTTTCACTAGTACAGAAGAGGTCTGTTACAGTGGTTTTTTTTCCACTATTAACCGCTGTAATACGTATCGCTGTAATTGGTATGTTTACTATTACAGCGGTTAAAAACCGCTGTAAAATGAGCCCTATTACAGCGGTTCAATAACGAACCGCTGTAATAGGTAAATAAAAAAAAAATTTAAGTGTAAAAGCCGTAGCCTGTTACAGCGGTTCTTTTCTGAACCGCTGTAACAGGATACAGCGGTTCGTTGGTGAACCGCTGTAACAGGTTCACTGTTACAGCGGTTCATCAACGAACCGCTGTAACATGATTTTTTTTTATTTTTTTATTTTTTTCTGTTATAATTTCAGCTAGAGCTATATCCTTCCCACACGCTCAAAATTCAACTCATCAATAACACATAAAACAAACCAATTGCTCAACAGAAACAACAAATTCAAATCCAAAATTAATTTCATTCACCAAATAATAATCTCCAATAATTACAAATAATAACGAGTTTACAATAAACCAATATAAACTAATCACTGCTTTTAAATCAAATAAAAATTTACAATAATTTTCAACTTACACCGCCGGCATATCAAAGCGCATTTAAAAATGTATTGTGCCAATTCAGAACGTGCTTCATCAAGTTGCGCTATAGTGTAAGAGGCGTACTGACAATCAGCAAAGTACTGCAAGACAAATATTAAAATCCAACAAAAATGTTTAATAACTTAAAAGGGACATTAGAATTTGATTAATATTAATTAGAATTATGCATACCGCGGGTGGGATTATAGATTCTCCGTGTCTAATAATATCTTTCATGAATTTCATGACGAAGAACCCACAATCTATGGCATTTATTTGAATGGGCACTACAAATTAAATTCAAATCAAAATTGTATTAGAACAAATAACTTTTATACGAATAATTTCTTGAAACTATAATTAAAATAATATAATTAAACTAACCTGTATACAACTCCATGTACAGGCCTTGTTTTTTGATTTGATCTTTTGGTTGTTTTTATTTGCTCGAAACATCAACACAGCGCTGTTAAAAACATCAAAAATCAAGGAAATATGTCAATATCAAGCAAATATATATATATGAAGTCTAGTTATAATATATATACTTTAAACTTAATATTAAATATAATATAATGGATACATTTAATTGAATGATAAAACTTACTGATTGATCATATCTTTCATATCATGTCGGTTATTTGGATTACCGTGCAAAGAATCCAAATAATAAACGATCTCTTTAATTGGATCAATCACGAGCAACAACCAATGGCCCCTAATCAGCATATTCAAAAGAAAAATTTTAAATTAGTTATGCCTACGTAACAAATTTTACAAAATAACAATGTGTCTTTAGTAGCTCACCCGAGTTGTAAGGTGCAAGAAACAACTTCCCCTCCAGTGCACTAGCTATCATATTATTTGCTATATATTGCGATTTGTCAACAAGCTGCGTGGGAGTAATTCCTGCTCCCGCAGATATAGAATGTGGGCTAAGGAACCCGAATTTATTTTGTTTTTGTTCGGGGACCACGTGATTAACCCACAAACACCTACAATTGAGCATAAAATAAATTTGAGTAACAAAAATAAACATAGTTCAAATTAATGCAGTAAAATAATTTAATTAAAAGCTTACTTTTTATTAATTAATATTTAAAAACTTACTTGATGTAAGCAGTAATGATAGAGGCTCCTATCTGTTCTTTATGCACAAAGTCATCGATCTCCTCGCGCCCAATATATTCTGGAAAGGGGATATTGAAGATTTCCTCGGGTATGTCTATCCGGATAGTGTTATCAGCAGCCATCATCCCAAAGAACCTTTCAAGAATTGCAAGTGAATTTGGGCGTGGAGCAGGAGGGTTGGCCACTAGAGAAGGAGGGTTGGCCACTAGAGAAGGAGGGTTGGCCACTAGAGGTGTATTTTTGACATGTGAGTGCTTCGTCATCTCTGATTTGCTTTTTCCGAGTGATGATTTGGATTTTCCGAGAGACTATAAGCAAAAGAAAACAAACCGTGGGCGTTATCAATGAAAGTATATTTATTAACATTAAACAATTGTTATAATTTAATAATGACTAGCTATTAATAATTACGTACCGATTCATCACCGACAATCACAAGACTCTTAGGCCAAGCAACCATGTATCCCACAGCCTCAGATACTGTGAACACTCCTTCATCATCGAGAGGGACTGGTAAGGGTGCAATATCTTCAATTGCAATGTCAATCGACACTTTCACGAGGTGGGAGGCTAATGGACATGTATGCAATGTTCTATCCTTTGGTTGATTGTACATTGTTCCTCTTGCCACCAAACGATAACACGGTGTAGAAAGTGCTAATTGACACTGCACCACATCCTACATATATATATATATATATACCATTATATTAGAAAATATTGTATATCATACAGAAATATAGGATTGTAAGTTACATTATCACTAAACAATATGCTTTTCATTAATTACCTGAGGAAGGTCTTTCACTTCTGGGCAGCTATCTTTCAAAGAAACTGCCTCTTCTGTATGTGGCTGCTGCGACCCAGACGCCCTATGCTGCTCAAATTTGATTAGAAAATTTGTAATTAAGGAAATTTGATTAGAAAATTTGTAAAGAAATTTGATTAGAATTACAACTTGTAACGAACTACGTACCTCAATATACTCCACTTGAGCATATCCAAGACGTGATGCCCTGTAAGGATATTCAGGTTCCTTTGCTCTTTCCCGATTTTCCTTACGTAGTTGCTGTTCATTATATAATCAAGGCATTAGTCAATGTATATAGTTTCAAATAAATTAAAATGAAACCATAAATTAAAATAATTACCTGAAAAGCTTCACTTTGGCGTATTTCTACAAATTTTGTCCAATCTTCTTGAGATATACGATATTTTCGGGTGGGCTTGAATTAATGTTCCCATCATCATCCTCTACCCAGATTCTGGTCAAGTAGCTCCTGTAGTTTCGAGCTAGCTTCCCAGCCTCGGCTAAGACGAACTTCTGTCTACTTTCGTCAATATCAAAAGCCAACTATAAAAAACAAAGAACAAAGTATATAAAAAATGTTAATTTAGAGAAAAAAAACTACATTTACCAATTAAAAACATAATATATAATAACTAACTTACAGCTATTTCATTCCAAATGGCATATTTTATTGCTGCAGGGACGCTGCGCCAATCACTGATAGTAATAGGGACCTTGTCACGAGCTATCACGCCAATGTAACCAACAAAAGTTGATTTATTTGGGTCAACTGGTTGACCATACTCGTTCCAACCAACTTGTAGCTTTATGCCTTTACTTTTGACCTTTATTACTTTCTTCATTGTTGTAATACCTCTCCGTATCTCACTTTCAACACTTGGGTTTGCAGCACCTCCAGAATCCATCTACAAGATTTCATAAGTGAAAATTCAAATATTTCAACAACAACAAACGAAAATAAATATATATGCATTAATCACATCATTAATCAGTTGGATCATATAAATCACATCAAAAAGTACAAAACCAAATATTGATAAGCTTACATTGGTAGTGGTCGTCGTGGTAGTGGCGGAGGAGAGGGTGACTGTGGTGGTATACGGTATCGACCTACAAAAGCAAAAAAATACAGAAGTTAGTGTAACTCATTCACTAATATAATATTACAAGCTGGTTCAATATAATTTACACTTTAACTGCATACTTAACAAAAGAGTTCAAATAAGTTACTCATATAATTATCAAATAAGTTCAAATACCTTTCATTGTTTTCTTTTGTCGCTGGTTTACTAATCTTTTGTGATCCCTCAGTACGACCATTTTGTTTAGTACGCCGACGAACAGAAGGATTAATCCATATCCCTTCTTGGTGATCTTCTCGCATATACAATTCATCATCACTGATATCCAAGTCACCGTCACTATTTGTGGATTGTGAACCACCTAAGATAGGATTTCCTCCATCATCTTCATTATATAGGCCATCATCCTCAATACAAGTATTTTTGTTTGCCGATAAAACAATGGACCACCTCTTATCGACAGGATCGGTGACAAAAAACACTTGTTTAGCTTGAGATGCCAAAATGAAAGGTTCATCTTTGTATCCCACCTTTTCAAGGTCTACTCGAGTAAAACCTATTTCACTATCATCGACACCATTTTTATGGTCAACCCACCTACACCCAAATACAGGCACCCGAAACCAACTGTAATCCAACTCCCATATACGTTCAATCACCCCATAATATGGTAAAGTGGCATAGATAGGGCTATTATCTTTCGCACTTGAGATATGCATTGCTTCAGCTACAAGACTCACCCCACTATTCTGCATTGTACTCCGTTCATCTTGGTCTTTTGTATAAAATGTGACACCATTTATACGATAACCCGAATGACAAAATACGAATCCGCCCGGGCCAACCGACAACCGTGCCAATTTATCTGAAACTGAAAGTGAATTCTCATTTTGTTTCTCTTAAATACACTTTCGGAACCAATCGATAAAACTCTTGTTATGTTCTCTTGAAATCCAACTTTCATTTTTACTTGAATTTATTCTCCTAAGTTGGTCCTTGCGCTCTTCAACATATGGCTCAACCTCATCGGTGTTGTGGAGCACATATAGGTGTGCCTGATCCTTTTGTGTGCTAGGAACACTCACTAATTGCTTTCCAATTATGCTTTTTCCTTCTGTTCCCCCCCCCCCCCCCCAACAGGAGACTTTTGAAGCTCTGCAACGTTAGAATCATTCAGATATTCTGTGCAAAATGTAATAGCTTCATCAACTATGTACCGCTCAACAATGCAACCTTCCGGCCGGCTACGATTTTTCACATAGCCTTTCAATACCTTCATATAACGCTCAGCCGGATACATAGATCTCATAAAAGCTGGTCCACAAAGTTGTGTCTCTCTAACCAAGTGAATAGGTAGGTGAGTCATTATATCAAAAAACGCGGGTGGGAAATACATCTCAAGCTCACACAAAGTGAGGACAAGTTGTTTCTGAAGTGCAGGCAATTGTTCAGGATCAAACACCTTGCTCCACATTGCTTTGAAGAAGAAACACAATCTAGTTATCGTTTCTCTCACCTTTTTTGGCAGAATGGCCCGTAAAGCAATTGGTAGCAAATGATCCATGATTACATGACAATCATGAGTCTTCATATGCTTTAGCTTGAGGTCCTTCATTGATACAAGACTGCTAATGTTCGAAGAATACCCTTCGGGAACTTTCACTCCACAAAGAAACTCACATAATGCAATTTTTTCTTTTCTAGATAGCGTGTGAGCTGCTGGAGGTAAATAAGTACGTTTTCCCTTCATTGTTGGTGCCAATTTACCTCTTATCTTCATTTCAACTAAGTCCAACCTTGCCTTTACTCCATCTTTTGTCTTGCCGGGCACATTTAGAAGAGTACCAATGACACTATCAAATACATTTTTCTCAATATGCATTATATCAAGAAAATGTCTAACATGTAAAGATTTCCAATGCGGCAAATCAAAAAAAATTGACCTTTTTTTCCACCCAGTTTTTGCAAGGCCGCCTGCAAAAGTCTTTCCGAACTTGATATCCAAGTCTTTTACATTCTCAAACACTTCTTCACCGGTCAAACACTTAGGAGCTCGACATTCTTCTATGCTCCCATTGAAAGCTTTCTTCCACCGACGATATCGATGTTCTCGATTCAACCATCTTCGATGCCCTTGGAATGCATATTTCTGAGAGTGTGGGAGTCTATATTGATCTGTACTCTTGACACATATGGGGCATGCACATTGCCCATGTACACCATATCCCTCGAGATTAGCTCTTGCTGGAAAATCATTGATTGTACCAAACAACATAACTCTGAGATTGAAGCTCTCTTTTCTAAACCCATCATACACTTTAATACCGGTCTCCCACAACTCTTTCAAATCCCCAATTAAAGGGGCCAAGTAGACATCTATATCATTTCCAGGTTGTTTCGGCCCGGAAATTAGTATAGGCATCATAATATGCTCTCGCTTCATGCATCGCGAAGGGGGTAGGTTGTAGATCATCAAAATCACCGGCCATGTACTATGTGAGCTACTTTGCAAGCCATGTGGGTTCATTCCATCTGTAGCCAATACAAGGCGTACATTTCTTGGTTCTTCCCTAAATTCAGGGAAATCATTATCGATCTTTTTCCATTGAGGAGAATCTGAAGGATGTCTAATCTTGTTATCTTCAATCCCTTGTTCAAGCCTTCTATCAGCATACCATGTCAAGTCCTTGGCAAACGCTTCACTACTGTACATACGTCTAAATCTAGGTATTATGGGCAAATACCATGCTGTTTTGACAGGAGCAGATCCATTCTTCTTGTACCGTGAGGTGCCACATTTGGGACACACCGTCAATGATGCATAGTCCTTTCTAAACAAGATGCAATCATTGAAACAAGCATGTATCCTCTCATATCCCATGCCAATTGCAGTTAACATCTTCTTAGCCTCATAAGTACGATTAGGTAACACATTATCATCGGGTAACATACTTTTTAATAGACCAAATAAGTCTGTGAAACTCTTATCACTCCACCCATTGTTAGCTTTTAACTTGTAGAGGTTTAGGACTGCTTTCAATCTTGTGAAATTACTACCACTATACAGGGGTGTCTTTGAATCACTTGTCAAATTGTCGAACATCTTGGGACAATTTCGCAAATCCTCCTCGATCACATTGGTCATCTCCTCCAAACGATCAGGCTCATAATCATCCATGTCAAAATCTACTGATCGATATGATGTATCACCCAAATCAGCTGAGGTGGCACTGCTTTCACCGTGTCTTGTCCATCGTGTGTAGCTTTTATCAATTCCATTACACACCAAATGATCTTCCAAGTCACGTGGACTAATTCTCTTTCCAAAACAACAACGTAAACATGGACAACTAATCCTAGTCGGATCCGATGCATGCTCAACCGCAAAGTCGATGAATTCTTTCACCCATTTCCCATATTGCTCCGACATACGATCCGCTACAATCCAACTTCGATCCATCTAAATTCTCAATTAATTAAATTAAATAATTTTAACATCAGTTGATAGTTAAATTAATTAAATAAATTTATTTTTAATTTATTTCGCATTATTCTATAAAAAATTTGGCAGAGTAACGACGCAAATATTTCTACCAAGTTTTCGACTTAATCTTCTCAGTGGGTTGTAACCAACAGAAGTCGAATCTTACGATCCGCTAAAATCTCAACAGGGAAACGACGCAAAAAATACTACCAATTTCAACCACAACAAACCCAACACTCTAATCTTTCACCCACAACGAACACAAAATGATACAAAAATATTGATCACCAGTTGGATCACATAAAACATTATATTTCCAGGGGAACAACTACAAATATTGATCACCAGTTGGATCACATAGATCACATAAAAAACTACAAATAAAGCATCATATTATAAATATTGATCACCAATTGGATCCAAAAGCACATTAAACTACAAATAAATTAAAGCATCACGATATAAAGTTTTTGGAGCTTCTCGGTTGTGCAGAAAGCTGTGCGCGTCTTCACGAGAAAATTCATAAATAATTGTAGAAAGCTCGGATTCATGAACCGTTTTCTTCCTATGAAACTAGACACATAGGGCTATCCACACATATATCTCACATACTCAGTAGATGTCTAGAAAAAAGCAGATTTGTATTCAAAGTTAGAGAAAAATCTGTCAATTTTCAAAACAGCTGTGCGCGTCTTCACGAGAAAATTCATAACTCATTGTGGAAAGCTCCGATTCATGAACCGTTTTATTCATATGAAACTAGACACATAGGGATATACATACATATATCGAACATACTCATGAGATGCCTAGAACAATCAGATTTGCATTCAAAGTTAGTAAAAAATCAACTACAACATAATAACAAAAATCCACTATATAATTTATAAAACCCCAATTAACATAACATGATATATATAACAATAATTAACAAATTAACATATAACCTACATTATATACATCACAAAATCCGAATTAACATAACATTAATATATAACAAACAAAAAATTAACACATAACCTAAATTTAATATATACATAATATATATATATATAACATAACATATATAAACATATATATATATATATATACCTATAAAGAGAGAGAGGAGGAGAGTGGTGGGTCACGGCGACGGCGGCGGCGGCGGCGGCGGCTGCTGCTTGGGCGGCGGCGGTTTGGGGTGGTGGCGACGGGACGGGGGCGGTTTAGGTTAGCTTGAGAGTGAGAGAGAGAGTATAGAGAGAGAGAGAGTAGAGTATAGGGAGAGAGATCGAGTAGAGAGATAGAGAAAAATCAAATGGGGCGGTGGCGGCGGATTGTGGTGGTGGTGGAGACGATGGCGGGGGCGGTGGTGGAGAGTGAGAGAGATAGTACCAATTATAACTGGGAATCAGTTATAGCGGTTCGGTACTGAACCGCTATAATTGGCATAAATCGGTTATAGCGGTTCATTCCCGAACCGCTATAAATTTTTTTTTTTTTTTTTTTTTTTCTGTTCGCGCTATAATAGCGGTTTTTTATCGAACCGCTATAATAGGTTCGAACTATTACAGCGGTTCGATAAAAAACCGCTGTAATAGGTACCCGGTTAATATCCATTATAACGGTTCACTTATAAACCGCTGTAATAAGTCTCTCCGTTCAGCGGTTTTCCAAAAACCGCTGTAAAATGTGCGCTGTAACAGGTCTTTTCTGTACTAGTGTTTTTGACATATTTCCTTGTTTTTTATATTTTTTATAGGGCTGTGCACATATTTCGTGCAAATTGCAACAACCAATCCAAGAAATCCAAAAAATCCGTCTGTCAATGGTTTAAAATAAAGGTTAGCGTTTTATAGTTTCAAGAGATTATATATTCGTATAGAAGTTAGTATTCTAATACAACGTAACTTTGATTACTTTTGTAGTGCACTCGACAGACAAACGAGGTGGATTGTGGCTACTTCGTTATGAGATTCATGAAAGAGGTTATTAGCCACGGGCAATCTATAATCCCAACAGCGGTATGCATAATCCTAATATATACTTAATTTCTATTCCTTTTGAAGTTATTAATCCTTTGGTAGGTAATTGAAACGTCATTTCAGTTTGCAATTAATCTCTATATATATCTTGCAGTACTTTCATGATTCTCAATCCTTCTATACTCCAGAGCAAATTGATGAAGTACGTTGCGAAGTGGCACGTTACATTTTCTTATCAGCTCCTTAGAAATTAGGTAATGTATTTTTTGTACATTGTGACTTGTTGTAAATTGTGATTTGATTTATTGTATTTAAATTGTCATGAGTAATTTAATTAGTTGATTGTAAATTAACACATGATCATTTGTTGGAGATTATAACATTTTGTTGTTGGAGGAAAGAGATTATATTAATATTGAAGTTTAGGGGGTTTTTGTTGTTTATGTTGAATAGGTTTTACTGTGCAGCTGGAATTTGTTACTTGGTTTATTGAATAGTACTGTACAGGAAGCAAAATATAAAAAAAGAAAAAAAATCAGTTCTATGACAGCGGTTCAGCCGGTTCCGGCTGAACCGCTGTCATAGGATTCAAATTAATTTTTTTTTTTAAAACCTATGATAGCGGTTTCGGCCGGAATCGCTGTCATAGGATTCACCCTATTACAACGGTTTTTATGGAACCGCTGTAATAGGGTGACCTATTACAGCGGTTAAAACCGCTGTAATAGGCCTAAAAAAACCGCGGTAATAGGTCATTTCTGTAGTAGTGATTAGGTCAATAACAAGGCCTTTATGTAAGCATTAGCTTGCTGTTTATCACGATATATATACATATATATAATCACAGCTCCCACATAACTGCTTACAACTCCCATTTTCTATAAAACAAATTCAACCAAACATTATTCCACATTGCAAATATATGTGCCACAAATTATATTTACTTGTGCACAACGTTACACAAATTTGCTTCGTGCTACTTCTCAAGTCAGCATTGTAATAGAAGCAAATTCAGAGGCAGACTCATACTTATCCAAATCCCCTCCTTAGATCCACATATGTGTATTCTTTCGACAACTTTCCTCCATACTAAGGAAATCATCTGCAGTGTTTACCAGCTATTGTCCAATACGTCATACTAGAATTAGACAATACCTTATGATCCATGGCATAACAAGTATTGGAGCGAGTACAAGTCGCATTGTACTTGAAGATCCAAAAAACAAACAACTATTGGAATATGGTGGTCTAGACATTTCTATTTGGACTCTCTGGATACATTTCGAGGCTACAACTCCATACTATAGGAGTATTGATGAGCTTATAAGTATCCATTATGAAATCGTACTATAGCAAACTCTAACATGGATCTCGGCACTAAGCAAGATTCATTTTTAAAGATTTACATAGATTTTAACATAAAATCAAATACTTTACTCATTATGTCCTCTACTTCATAAGTTAAAGGAAAACCATTCTCAATGGCTTAATTTACTCCTTCTCATCTTGGCTAATAAGACATTACCAATGAAGAGATAGAATTTCAAGCATCTCAATGGACTTACGGACAACAAAATAATGGTCTACATCTATGAAGATGAAAACACATATATAAGATCATGTATTCATAAAATCTCATACTCCATTATTTTTTTTAAGACAAATTCTGGCCACCAAGGTTATAAGTTCACAGACTTTATCTGTTGACCTTTGTCTCTGGAATCCTCAAGGAATTCCCATGTATAACTTTTCAATTACATCTCTATCAAGAAATGTAGTCTCATGTCCATTTAGATATAATTCTGAATCTCAATTGTCCATAATAACAAAGAAAATATAATGAACAAGAAAGTATCACCACTAGCAAATAAGTTTGTCTCAAGATATATACACACACGTATATATATACCATTTTCCACTAGGTGAGCTTTGTACCTTGAAATCTAAATATCAACATCTTAGTAGATTTCGAGAACACGTAAAGTTCTCAATATCCTCACGTTTAATGTTGAACCAGAATCCAAACTTGGTTTGATTATATACAATTGGGTGGCTGTAACATACTCATAACACTATAACTAAGAGAAACTATGCAAATCAAATTTTTAAACCATGTGAAAGTCGAAATACCACATTTGGGCTACGACCTTACCTCGAGGGCAATTGCTGCCACACAGATAACTATCCCCTCCTCAGCAATTGTCACGAGTTATTGGTGCCACACATGTTTATAGATTTAGTAATTTCTGTAAATACTCTTTTATTGTATTAATTCAATCTTCTCAGATAATAGAATAAGACGGAGTCTTACTATATTAGACTCTATCTAATCTTCCGGAGAATATTTTGTGTTTGCACAAAATTTGGATTCAACTAACTTGATCAGTACGATAAATTTGCTCCCACTCAAAATCGGGAACACGATTCTCATAAGTGATTTATAAGGCACATAGCCACTATTAGAATCAGTAAATTTAAGCAAATATCACAAAATTATGATTCGAGTTTTACTTAATCACTTTGATAAATATGCTCCCACTCAAATTCGGGAACACAACTCTCTTAAGTGATCTGTAAGGTACAAATCCACTATACAAATCATTAAACCTGACTTGAGGTTTAGCAATTTCAAGATTCTTCATCCAAATAAAAATTCTCCGGACATTCTGTGATTTACTAATTTTCCACCTCATCATGTTCACTTAGAACACGTACACCTTAGATCGTTTGCGTATCTCCGAGATACAGATACATTGTCCCTTTGAATTTAACCTCTCAAAGATAAATTCATCAATTTGATTCTCTCATAATTTTCAAAGAAACATTATAACATTTCATATTATGAGAAATCAAACTAGACAAATGTATGTAAAGGAGTAATGGGATACAAGGTTCATTTTTCCAACCTCCATATTAATTAAATCACAGAAGTCTAACAAAATTAACTGCAATGAAAGATCAACTTATTCATCTCCGAATTGTCACATGTGATTTACCACAGGTTGACAACTAACTACGAAGGTTATTCAGAGAGTTTCTCTTACTAGCTTAGTGTCTTAGTTCACTATGACTTAACCAAGTATGCAAAAAATGCATACATAGTTGTTCACATTATTTGATGAACACTTATTGATTATGATCGAATAATAATATGCCTTGGTCACAATTCACCCTCAAACCATTCAAGAAGAAACAAATCTAGCACCACTTTGTGTATCTATTCTAAAGATACTAATCAAGTCAAAAAACTCAAATCTAAAAGTAATAGACTCTCAGGAGAACAATCCAGAAGATCGGCTTCCGATAATCATTTTCGAATTTCAGACGCTTTTTGATTTCACAAAACCATAAACCTAAATCCACATAGGACAAGATTTAGTATCTTAGTGCTTAATATGTAAGATACACTGTATAAGCGTCTATAAGTGCTATATTTTCAACTTAGTGCATACACGTGTAAAATTGACCAACCGTATGTCAATTGTTTCAACTCATGGTATACACTAGTAAAATGACCAAAAGTATATCAATATAGCACTTTTACCTTTAGTCCACTTCTATTCACATTAGTGGTTAAGTTTGCTCTCCCTAGATTCATCATATGTCTCTTTCATGACTTTTCCTTTGTTCTAATCTCGTTTACTGTAAGAATCTCAAATTCTCTTTAAAACAGATCAGTCACAAAGTCCTAAGTCATTATCATAGAATCAATAAGCCTTTTATGTACAAAACACAAAATGGCTAACGCTGACTATGAAAGTGTTTTCACAAATATAGGACTTGACCTTTAGATGTCTTCACTATTAGAAAGAGACTGTACAAAAACTTGAACTCATCACTTCTCATAAGAGAAGTCATTGTATGTTGACTTTTAATTTCTAATAGTATTCGGCTTTACCCTTAAAAGGAGCGACTCATTGTTCTCTTATTTAGGGTATACTTCTAATCATCAAATACTAAAGTCAACAATTCCAATGCAATTCAATTTTACGGATGTATTACTCATTTGGTCCACTTATAGATCAATAGTATGATATCTCATTCGCATATGAGATCATATATCATACAATCAACAAAGACATCATAAGCAGTGGGGACCTTGTTATCTGCCTATGATAAACTCATTGATCTTTTATATTGAGTAGGAAGACTCACTTTAACTCTTACATGACTTGATTATTGCCCTCTAGAGCATCTAATTCGATTTTACATATTCCAAAATATTATGACACTAGGTGTCACAATTTCTACTAATTATTACTCATCTAGTACTATTCTAAAATCTCAATACTCATATGAGATTTTGGTTCTCATGGTCAGACTAGAGATATCATACATGCCCATCTATACAACACTAATTTCATACTAAGCAAATTAACATTTATGACAATTCACCATAATGTATAGATTCGAAAGGTCACGTAGTGCCCAATCATCATCCATGTCAAAATGTTCATTATCACAAATTTAATTTTCTACTAAAAAATCTCATAAAGTTCTAGGTAAGTATCACTTGAACCAACCTTAGAACTCCCACTTAATTTCATGATCAAAGCATATCATAATATATATAAGAAAACACATCTTATCATACGCATGTAAGTTGTTAAAGCTCAATATCATAAAGAAAACAACATATACGTTCATAAACATATGCATCTGAGCTTCAAGTCAGCAACTTTTCAAAACAAAGAACGTATATACATTTGGTTTACTAACATAACGAGCTCTAAGTATTTCTATACATACGAGAAACCATATTAACCATCCCATTCGAGAGTCTATCTCTAGGAGCGAATTTCAAAAGACATCGAGGACCATTATTCATCCTCAAAGATAATAATTTTCTCATCTTGAATTCCAGCTCTCTCTCTTTCCAAACCAATAAAGACTTCAAGAGACGTAGATCTCTTTCTTTATTTTCAGTGTAAATCCTATCAAATTCACCTCTCCAAAACTTAGTTAGAGAATTTCTCCATAAGTCTGTTTCTCGGTCCAGACCACCAAAATAATGACCCAAATGAAGTAGCTCCTTGTACCTCATTTTCATTTTCTTAAAATGTTCATGCAAAGAATGCTCGGGGCGCATTCTATACCTCCCCAGCAATTCTAACTTTGCCAAACGCACACGAGTTCTTCTCGCTCTAAATGCCCTCCGGAGGATGTTAAAAGTAAATTGGGATCTCGCCATCTATGAAAATAAAAAATTGGTATTAGATTGGGTACAAAGCCAATCATAATACATTACCTTATATGAAGATTTTAACACTTAACAAAAAAAAATTAATAATTATACTCCAACAATTTTAATTTAGGAAAAAACAATTCCAAATGCGTTTAACAAAAAATGAGCATAGTATTGAAAGTGTTCAAAACTCTTCATCTTGGTAGCCAAGACATGAGAAATAATTTCAGAAAATTAATCAAAAAATTTGAGAATTTTTCTTGCCCAAAAAATATTTTTCTATCATTTTTAATTTCGAAAATCAAATAAAAATATTTTTTCTAACCGAAAAAAATATTTTAAATATCCAAAAATTCCCAAAATAGATTTCCGACCATAAGAGAATTTTTTCGGCCAAAAATGGCCCCGGGACGTACACGCACGCGCCCCATAGGCGCATGGGCGCGTGACCTTGTGGTGGTACACGCGCCGCTTCCCGTCGTTTTCCGGCTTAGAAAGTTTGGCTACTCCCCGATTTTTTACTATGGCGAATTCAACGGTCGTCTCCATTTTTTTTCCGAGCAGTCTAAGACAGGAAGTGGATTTCACTCTCCGTACGCGCGAGTGGGAAGGGTAATGGTTACTGTTCACCGTCTTCCTTATTTTTCAAAATTTTTAGATTTTTTCAATTTGGCGACGACAACTTTGAGAGGCTATATATCTCTCATTTCTAATCCGTTGAACATGCGATATATGGCTGGAAATCCGTTGACATAAGGATTCTAACTATATAAAAATTTCATAATTATAACCGCGGAAAAGGGTTCAAAATTGCGTCTAAAAGTACTGAAAAAATCACCATAAAAATTCAATTTCTCATCAAATGTCAAGCATGCTTATATATAACTTCATAAAAGGTTTATACATGGTCTAGGCGTGCTACATTTCGAAAATTGAAGTATAATATGAACATTTGACAAAATCACCATGAATGAACCCATATCTTACGTAAAAACGGGAAACATGGTAAAGCATCATTTCAAGCCATAAATATATCACATTTTCGTGTGAAAGCAAGTCTGGAACACAACCAAACTCGCTCTGATACCAATGTCAGAAATTAATCACGTAATACATACAATTTCAACATATAAAAACTTACAAAATGCGGATCTTCACTTAGTTGTTTCACAGCCTCTTTCACACGTTTTTTATGCTCCAATTCGTTCACAAACTCAATCAAAATGAGAGAGTTGTTTTCCACAATCCAAATACTTCAAACCGGTGACTTTCCTTTGTTGAATTACACCAAAAAATGACTTTTTGCCTTTGCATTTTATCCCTCATTTTTGCTGCGAAAATATGATGCTTGGATGTATATTTTTTTCACTCTATTTTCAGATAATAATAGAGATAATAATGGGGAAGTTGGGGTGGTTTTTTCCTTAAAAAAACCACGGCCTCCGTATCCCATATTTCAAATGATATGGGTAGGGTCAAACCCTAATGGGTAACCACGACCCGAATCTTATTTCCAACAGTTTTGCTAAGGGAAGGATTGACATTTACAATTTTCCAGTAGGGTCTCGTAACTCCCACGTATCTCAAGTAAGCTAGGTGTAATGCTAGCAAGAATGGGTTGTTTTTTGGTATTTTGTGCAATTAACAATATTATAGGTTGTGGTACCAAAGAAAGACTTCAGAACACCCGCAGCTATATAATAACATACCCTGAATACATATTCTCTAAAAATCATTTCAGTTTTTCTAATCTTCTACGGACTAGAAATTTAATTTTCTTCTCTGTTTCCCTGATTACTCCATTGCTCGACCGCCTTTTGGATGTTTAACTTGTTGCTTTTCTTCTGTTAAAAAATCAAGGGAAAATTACACACATACCCCCCTCATTTACTATGTAATTACCAAACTCCCCTCTTTTAATTGAAATTACCAACACACTTCCTCATGTTAAGGATTTCTTACAATTACACTTCCTATATGTCTAAATATTCTTACAATTTTACCCCCTCTAAACCTTACACTTCTTGAGGGGTTGGTAATTTTCAATAAGTGAGGGGAAGTTTTGGCAATTACTCAATATATTAGGGGGTCTGTGTGTAATTTTAAGAAAGACAGAATCAGTGGTGGCACTGTATCCTGGGAAACATGAGAGTTTGCTTCATTAATATAGCCACTCTCCTTTTCCTCCCTGACTTGCGCGACTATCGGTTTGAAACAATATTCAATGTACCGCGTCTCATGGGCTATGAATATGATTCTACGAATCCTACCAATAAAACTACTGGGACATGTCCCACGTCAATTCAAATACTCAATTCTTGTACAAGTTTCTACAGGTAGAGCAATTACTCCTTTTCTTATACAATTTTCTGCAGGCAAGACTCAACAGCAATTCAATGAACACAGATTTAAAGATTCCATCGTTCATGCCATAAATTATAAGATTCCCAACTCAATTTCTATTTCTTAAGTTCCTATTGTCATTCTCATGCTTACAATGTAAACAATTACAGAAAAAGGATAGCTTACCCGAGAGAAAATTGACTTCTTCTTCCTTAGTCGAAATCCTTCTTGTTTTCTCTCTCGTTCTCTCCCTCTACGTCTTTTACTTTTTTTTTCATGGTTTGATTTCTCTCTCTCTTATGAATCCTCTTGTCACACGTACGTTTTCCACCTTCCCTCTTTTTTCTATCAAAATCTTCTTTTCTTATTTGGTAGTTAGCCTAGTCTGCTGGTTCAATTCTCTTTATTAATTTTTTTTTTCTTTCTATTTACACATTATCCATTTACAAGCCCATAATATTGAAAAGAACCTAAATTACCTAAGCCCACTAATTAATTAATAGGTCATGGTAAATATAATAATAGCTCATAATTTTTAATGTCCATTTTAAATAATTTGGTGGTTATCACATTTATGGAAGAAGAAATAACGCCGTATCCGTGTCAGTTAAAGAATCCAGCATAAGAAATATGACTGCTTGATGCATTATTACACTTAAGGCAGTCTGTTATAGCTTCTTGGATCAAAATTTTCATAGTAACTGAGAAATTAAAGTATATTTCTACCTACATTATACTGATACACTAATGTGCTTCTTGTGGAGTATATTGATATATGTATTTCTCAATGACAATGGTATGAACTGAACAGAGAGAGAATTACCTTGTAGATTTGCACTCTGAAAATTGGCCCCAGCTAAGAGAGCTCCAAGAAGATTGGCTCCAGTGAGTTCACATCTTCCATAGACAAAACATATTTATTTGAGATGAAAAAGAAGAAATACATATAGATTTGAACATATGTGCGACAATTTTTGATGTGGAGCGGGCGAGCGAACCAGAGATTGTCAAAGCAATGATGGATGAACCGAGCCAGAGACCGTGGCGAGTTTACGAAAGGCGGAAGAAGAGAAACGAGGAGGAGCCAGCGAATTAATTAATTATTAGTAGTAGTATTATTTATTTCTTTATTTCACTGTGGTTGTTGAGTTAAGTAGAAGTTTTTATTGATTTTTGGCAAGTTATTAATTTGGATTGTATAAATACTTTAAGTAGGGTTTTGTGACTTTTATCGTATGATCATTATTGGATTGGAGTGGGCAAGAATGTGGTGTTCTTGAGTTTATTTCGTATTGTTTGTTTAACTCATTTTATCATTCATCAATTTGGTCCGATCTGCCGGATCATCTTTCGTGCGATCACAATGGTGAAACTAGCACGGGTTCTATTGAAGGGCGACTTTAGACCATGGAAGAGACGATGAGTGTCTTCACGGAGGAGCAGTCGCAAGTCAAAAACAGTATTGTGTTAGGATTATGCCCTCAGATACCATAGAGGATAGAATGATAGGACATCTATCTTGTAATTAACTTATCTTGATATTATTAATAAAAGCATTATTTAGTTTTCACTTAAATCTTATCTGCATCTATAAGTAGTGTAAAACGTTTTTTCTTTGTTTTCAGTGTGATCTCTCTAATTCCTATGGAATAGGAAGATTGGCACTAGAGAGATCGAGATCGATCTTGATTACTAAAAACAAGTTCGCAAGTAAAGTGAAGTCTTTAATAGACAAATAAAGACTTAGAACACTTGTGCAATCTTATCTCTGACATGGGAGTGCCTGTCTAGTATCATGGGATGATAGGAGATTAAGATTGTAGCCACATCAATGGAAATAATATGCTCGAACATGACTCGCATCGGTTCTGTCACATGGGTTTTCACTCTGTGAGAGTCAATGACAGAACTGATTATGCGTAATAGGTGTAAGTGAACCTTTGACCTAAAACATCATGCTGAAGATGCATTTGTGACGTTAAGTATTTCATTAGAGTAATTAGACCCAATTCACCCGTTGGTGGGGTCGACCTCGAAATACGGCTTGATGGGCAAATGGTAGTCTTAGCTGATATCTAAATGCGATTTGTTATCTCATAAGTGAGTGAGAAAGTACCCTATGTGATTATAGATAAATAGAGATCAAAGTCTTTGGTCAAAGCAAAAAGAGACAATTGTGCTAGGCACTAAATCGATCTCAATGATCTTGTATTATTATAATTAATACATATGGTCAAATCCAGTGAGTTTGACATAGCTATGACTCTCACTTGACTGGGGTACACGAACAAAGGGTTTATACTTACACAGCATTTACGATTGGAAGGTTGCGGAATGATCCTATCATTCGTTTTTGTTTGGGCTACGAAGTGGGCCACGTGACTAGCTAGGTGTTACCCACTTCCTTTGGTTTCCTCTCAGTACCAAACGAAACGAACCTAAAGAGTCGCGCTAAAGGATTGATAAAGAAAAATGAAAAAGGAATTTCTATTTTTCTTCTAGGAGTTTTAATTTATTGGATAAATTAAATAATTAATTATTCATTAGATGAAATAATTAATTATATGGATAAAATTATTTACTAATTAATTTTCTATGAAAATATATTATTGAATTAATTTATCTAATTGATTTGGTTATTTAATTAATTAATTTATTGGATATAATAAATTTTTAATTGAAATCAAAAATTAATTAAATAAAACAAATCCCGGGTTTCTAGAAGGCGTCCACTACTTAGCCATGTTGGGCGTCCGAGAGGAGCCTAATTTTAGGGCTTTTTTGTTTTGACTTGTTCAATAAGTCATGAGGTATATAAGAACTCTTTGACTTTGAACAAGTAAGAGAATATAACACAACTCTCCTAGAAAAAAAGGAAGAAATTTTCCTCCCATTCTCTAAACCCTAGCCATCACCCATTAGAGATCCAAGAGGAAATTTTTTGATTGTTGATCCGTGCGTGACAATTTAGAGACGACGTATTTTCATTGTTCGGATCAAGTTCAAGTTTTAAAGATCAAAACAAAGGATTGAAGATTTGGAAGCTTCAAGTTTGCGAATTGGAGGAAGAAGAAAAGATTCTCCAACAACTTTATTTAAACGAGTAAGTTTTATTCGTTAAGTTTATCGTGCAATTTGAATATGCGATCATTGAATTCAACTTTAGGTTTTAAAATAAAAAATTTTGAAATCCTTCCCCTGCGTTTAAGTTATTTTTCATGAAACCCAACATATTGCTGCATTACAGGGACAGATAGCGGAATCATTGTAGGGTGTTGGAGTGCTGATGGCCGCGCAGGGATCGGCCGACGTGGCTACTGCCAGTTCGGCCGCGACAGCGCCGGAGGGGTCAGAAGCCTGACGGATTGGAGTGCAAATGACTCCTGAGAACGTGGAATCGGGCTTATCTCTGCCTTTTCCTACGCTGCCCATGTTCGACGGGACTGGCCCGATGAGTTGGATTACACGAGTAGATCAACACTTTGACATCTACCCGTGTGGTGAGAATCAGAAAATTCAGTTGGTGATGGTGGCTATGGAGGGCGCCGCGTTGCACTGGTTCCATTGGTTGAAGTGGCGCCGAGCAAATTTTTCGTGGCAAGAATTTTCTCATGCGCTGATTACGCGATTTGATGAGAGTCGTGATAGTAATTCGTATGAGAGATTGGCAGTGGTTAGGCAGACGGGTAATGTGGATTTATATTAATCATTTTACGCAGTTGGTGAATCAGATTCCTGGGCTAACTGACGATCATTATCTGAGGTACTTTATGAATGGCTTGGAGGAAAATATACGTTGTCAGGTGCATGTGTTGGACCCGGGAAATTTGGATTCTGCCACGAAGATAGCTAGGAACGTCGAGACGGCACTTCGGGGGGGGGGGGGTTCGGAGGTGTTTGGTTCTAGTGCCCCGCCATTCAGGAACTCGAGATTGGGCAATCAGATTGCTGTGCCACCACAGCGGCTTGCCTTGTCTGCCTCGCCGAGTGGTGCTGGCTCGAGGCCACCAGTGCAAAATCGTATGGGAGGAGGAGGACAAGGGCCGGTCAAGGCCCCATTTCGGAGATTGAATGACTTGGAGAGAAAGGAGCTACGAAATGAGGGATTGTGTTTCAGGTGCAAGGCTCTGTTTCAACCGACATAAGACTGCCCCATGAAATACTTGAGGGTTTTATTTGTTGAGGACAATGAGGCACCACTTCTGGAGCTGGACAAAATTGAGGTATTACCTGAGGGTGAGGAGCAGGCAGGACCCACTGAGGAGGAACAAAGGGAGATGGTTGTCTTATCATTATTTTTAGCAGCAGGGATCTTGGGTCCACAAACGACAAGGATTAAGGGGCGTGTGAAACGGCAAGAGGTCACGATTTTGATAGACACGGGGGTTAGCCACAATTTTGTCTCATTGAATCTAGTGAAGAAAATGGAGCTCAAGGTTGACGCCATTAGGTGGTTTGGTGTCCGATTGAGTGATGGGAGTTGAATTAACTCGTTGGGCATCTGTCCGGAATTGGCCGTGCATCTGGTCTCTTTTAAGACTCACGCTGATTTTCACGTTATTCCTTTAGACGGGGTCGACATGATTTTCGGGATAACTTGGTTGGCCACATTGGGAGATATTCATGTCAATTGCCAGAAGCAAACAATGGCCTCCGAGTTTGGGGGAGAGATCATCAAGTTAATCGGTGATAACTCGTCGGGGCAGACCGAAGTCTCCCTGAAAACTTTGTTGCATACGACTGAGGCGGAGATGTTCGCGGTGGTGGTAGAAACGGGCTGTTCTTGGGCGGTGTCGGGGAGTGTTGAGGAAGAGGCGTCGGTGGAGGCAACTTTAGACAAATTCGCGGACATTTTTGGGGAGCCTGAGGGATTACCGCCTAGTCGGAATACGGATCATCGAATAGAGCTAGTGAATGGAGCACGACCAGTTTCCATTCGGCCTTACCGGTATGGTCATGTGCAGAAGGACGAAATTGAGAAGCTCGTGGAAGATATGTTACGGGTAGGTATGATCCAATCAAGTTCGAGCCCGTTTTAGAGTCTGGTGTTGCTGGTAAAGAAGAAGGATGGGAGTTGGAGGTTCTGTGTGAACACGCAGGTTATAGAACTGCCATCGTCAGAAATGGTGGCATTTTGAAAGAAGAACAGAGTTTTTTCTGCATGAATCAAGGAGTGAGATTAAGTCCTGAATCTTCAATGAGAGAAAGAATTTCTCTCATCGGAAAATGTTGGTTTTCAAAGAGGTATTCCCAGTTGGCTTGGAACCCTGCATTCATTGTGACTCGTTTGTCTGTTTTAGACATGGAAGATTATTCGGCATCAGTTTTTGAGGATTTTGAAGATTTTCGTGGCGCCATTGATGAACAGGGTTGAGATTTTTGAGAGAGAAAGAAGACGTACTTTTTGCCTTAGAATATTTTTACAGCAGAAAATTTGAGAGTGATAAAGTTTTTCTGTAAAAATTAGAAGGGTTTAAATAGAGATGGCAAAAAATAACCTCTCATATGCTGGATAATGGCCACGTGAACATGCAATTAATCAAAAATGAGAAACGTTTAATCTAAGCCATTTAATCATAAAGACGGATGTGAAAGGAAGCGATATTTTGGGTAACTGCTGTGTATAATAAGGTTGGAAGTCCTTAATTATTTTTTCAAAAATGTTTGAAAATTTTCAGCGTGAGTTGCACGCGCCTGTTGGTACACTGACATGTACCCAGGCATGCACAGACACTAAACCACCTATTTTAGATAGGTATTATTAACCGTCCATTTGATTTGATCAGAGCGCGTGGGAAGTGATCAAAATGGAATCTTTTGCACTTATCTACATGTTATCTTTTAGCGATGAAAACAATGCACGACTTTTAGAAAAAGTTACTTAGCGTCAAATGGGAATAATTTTAACCTTGAAGTTTTCTTTTAGGTTAAAGACAATTGAATCGCTTCTCGAGAAATAATATTTTATTTTATTAGCGATCATTCTTTCATGCATAAAGATAAACACTAAATATTGAAAATCAATTCTGATCATTGTCGCTTACTAACTGAAATAAGTACAATTTTAAATAAGTGAGTCCATACCAACATTTAATGTCATGGGCTGAATACTGTCAACATTTAACTAATAATTTGTACATGCAGTATGAAAGTGGAGAAAGGGAGAGCCCAATGATAGCGATTTTGATCCTCCGATAAACTCAATGTGGTTTTAAAATGATGATTTCTATTAAAATTGTGGTACTTTGTTTTAATGAAGTTCCTAGGCGCTGTTTGGATGTATTTTCATTTCATTTTCAATCGTCATTTTTTAGAAAGTATGGAAAAATGAGTTTTTTTATTTTTGGGTGAAAATATCGGCATGTTTGGTTGTGTTTTTGAATTTGGTTGGAATTGGTGATTTGATGATATGTGAAGTGATTGAGTCAGTTAAAAGCAATGATTATGTATATTGTATAAATATATTAATAGATGATATTATTAGGATTATGCCCTCAGATGCCATAGAGGATAGAATGATAAGACATCTCACTTGTAATAAACTTATTATCTTATATTAATAAAAGGCAATGTTTTGTTTTCACTTAAATCTTATTTGTATCTATAAGTAGTGTAAAACGTTTCGTCCATATTTTCAGTGCAATCTCTCTACTTCCTATGGGATAAGAAGATAGGCACTAGTGAGATTGATCTTGATTACTTAAACAAGTTCACAAGTGATATGAAGTCTTTAATAGACAAATAAAGACTAGAAATACTTGTTCAATCGATGCTTTGACATGGGAGTGCCAGTCGAACACCATGTGATGGTGGGAGCTCAAGGTTGTAGGAACATCAGTGGAATTGATATGCTCGAACACGACTCGCATCGGTTCTGTCACATGGGTATTCACTCTATGGCTGCCAATGATAGATCTGATTATTCGTAATAGGTATAGGTGAACCTTTGACCTAAAGTATCAGGCTGAAGTTACACTTGTGACGTCAAGTCTGTCACTGTAGTAGTTAAATCCAATTCACTCGTTGGTGGAGTCGAGCTCAAAATGCGGCTTGATGGGCAAGTGGTGGTCTTAGCTGATAACTAATATGGAATTTGTTCTCTCATAAGTGAATGAGAAAGTGTCTTGTGTGACTATAGATATGGAGATCAAAGTCTTTGGCCAAAGCAATAGAGACGATTGTGCAAAAAACTAAATCGAGCTCAATGAACTTGTATTATTATAATTAATACATATGGTCAAGTTCAGTAAGTTTGACATCACCATGACTCTCACTTGACTAGGACACGTGAACAAAAGGTTGATATGTATACGGAATTTACAATTGGAAGATTGTGGAATGATCCATTCATTCGATTTCGTTTGGGCTACGAAGTAGGCCACGTGACTGGATAGGTGTTACCCACTTCCTTTGGATTTCTCTCATTGCCAAATGAAACGAACCTAAAGAGTCACATTAAAGGATTGATAAAGAAAAATAAAAGGATTTTTCTATTTTATTTTAGGAGATTTGATTTATGGGATAAATTAAATATGATTAATTAATTGCTGATTAGATGAGATAATTAATTATAAATATGAGATTAATTATTAATTAAGTTCTTAAAAAAATAAATTAATGAATTAATTTATCTAATTAATTTGGTTATTTAATTAATTTATTTATTTATTGGATATAATAAATAATTAATTAAATAATAGAGAATTAATTAAAACAAGAGATGAGCCGGGCCAAATAAAGAGGGTCCATTAGGATGCCTCCTAAGGCCGAATTGGGCATCCATTAGGATGTCCAACATGGGCTCTTGCCTCTTGTCTTGGTCAACAAGTCAAGTATTATTAAATAGAACACTTAAAAGACTTTTGACCTAGATGAATTTGACAATTCACATAACTCTCCTAGAAAAGTAAAAGAAAACCATCCTCCCTCTCTCCTCAAGCTAGCTGTCGGTCAAGGAGTAAGAAAGAAGGAATTTTTCTGTCAATCAATCCGCGTGATTATTTAAAGACAACGTGCTTTCGTTGTTCGGATCAAAAATTCAAGAAAGCTTCAATAATTTCGTGAAGAGTGGATAGCACAAGGAATGAAGACTTGGAGGCTTCAACAATTTGAATTTTTGAAGGAGGATCGAGTTCTCCAACCACTTCGCTTCAATGGGTATGTTTTTATTCGTTTCAGCGAGTTTATGATTCAATATTCAAATCAAGAAATCACTGTAGGATTTATTAAACCTTCCGCTGGCTATTTTTCACGAAACCAAATAGATATTATATCAATTAAATAAATTTAAAGAAAAAATGATAAAAAATTACCTAAAAGAAGCACTAAAAATACACAAAATGGATCTTAAAATGTACACAAACCTATGAATATTAGTACTATGTATTTTATACCACTATAGCACCACAATTGTTGGCGAAAATATGAATTTTTAGAAGAAGATGCGAGAAAAAGAAAAAGTTGAGAGTGAATTGATAAAGTAAAAAATAGTTATTGGAGAATGTGAATGTGAAAATGAAAATAAGTGTATTTTCAGTTGAGAATGGTGTAAACTGTGCATTTTCTTTTTAGAGCAAACTTGTCCATACGCAATAGCCCGCAAACCACGTATTGGGGTTAACCGCCCTAGGTTACCCATAAGCGACAGGCTCAATAAGCGCAGGGCCCCCCAGGGGAGGATGTAGGAGAAAACCCCCCCATCCCCTTCTCCTGGGTTTCGATCGGCGAAATGCCTTGTGATCCACTAAACCACACCCATTTGCTTTGCATTTTCATTTTCAAATAGAACGAAAATGAAAATATGGCCTGAAAAACACAAGCAAACATAGCCTAAGAGATTTGGTTATTACTTTACTCTCAAATCATATTTATTTTATTTTTCGCCACAGATTTTAGTCATACTACTTAACAAAATTCACTATACATATATATTATATATACAATATCATTTATGTAAAAGATACATAATCATAATAATTAAAATTATCTACCTTTTTATTGAAAATTTTAAAGTATTTTTATAAATTTTCATGATTTCTCTAACATCAAAATCAAAATTTTGAATACTCCGAAATTTTCATCGAAATTTTTCTAAATTTACTACTCCGAAATCTTCACCGAAACTGAAATTTAATACCATGGTTGGAATTTTATTCTTTTAGAACATTTTAAGGATACAGATTTTTCGTCCCGAGCAAGTGTCAAAGGAGTATCGTCTCAGAGATACTACTTATAGTCTAACCAAACATAAAGAGGGACTTAATGATGTTGGAATGTGATTCCCCTTGTGTATTATTTCATAAAAGGCAAATATATATAATGTATTACAAAGATTAATAAAGGAAATAAGAGACTTATCTAAATAAACAAGTAATAAACCTATCTAGATGAATAAACATAAAAGAATGAATATATAGTTTAACACGCCCCCGCAGTCGAAATGGGAGGTGGCTGAACTGTGAGACTGAACTTGAACTCCAAGAATAAAGCCGAAGGGAGACCTTTGCTAAACACATCCGCAAACTGACGAGATGATGGCACATGAAGAACTCGAACATGACCCATAGTAACCTTTTCACGTACAAAGTGCAAATCTAATTCAATATGTTTAGTACGATGATGCTGTACCAGATTAGTGGAAAGATAAACTAAGCTTATATTATCACAAAAAACAAGAGTGGCTGACAAAAGAGGACATCGGAGTTCAACAAGTAAGTTTCGAAGCCAACAAGCTTCAGCAACTGCATTTGCAACCCTACGATATTCAGCTTCAGCACTGGATCGAGAAACAACGAGTTGACATTTAGAAGACCAAGAAAGAAGATTGTCACCTAAATAGACACAGAAACCAGAGGTTGAGCGACGAGTATCAGGACAACCTGCCCAATCAACATTCGAGTAGGCGACAAGTTGATCAAGAGAAGATGGACGAATGACTAAACCCTCAGATAAAGTACCCTTAAGATAGCGAAGAATACGTTTTAAGGCATTGGAGTGAGATTCACGGGGATCATGCATAAAGAGACATATTTGTTGAACCGCATAGGCAATGTCTGGACGAGTAAAGGTGAGATATTGAAGGGCCCCAGCAAGACTACGATACAAAGAGGGATCAGAAATGGGGGAGTCAGAGAACGAGGAGAGTTTGGAGGTAGTGTCAACCGGTGTAGAAACCGAATTGCAGAAAGACATGCCGGCACAGTCAAGAATCTCATTTACAAATGTGGCTTGAGAGAGGAAAAGACCAAAAGAAGATCGAGAGACGGAAATACCCAAGAAGTAGTGGAGGGGGCCAAGGTCAGTCATAGAAAACTCAGCAGACAGACTAGCCGTAACAGAAGATAGAAGAGAGGGAGAGAAGACCGTAAGAACAATGTCATCGACATAGAGAAGAAGATAGGCAGTATGAGAGGGCGTATGGAGAATTAATAGAGATGCATCAGCTCGACTATGAACAAAACCAAGAGTAGAAAGAAAAGAAGCGAAGCGATTATGCCAAGCACGAGGAGCCTGTTTGAGACCATAGAGTGCTTTCTTGAGACGACAGACATGAGTAGGATGCGTAGAGTTGAGAAACCCAGGGGGTTGTTTCATGTAAACCATTTCAGTGAGATGACCATGAAGAAAAGCATTTTTAACATCAAATTGATGAATGGGCCAAGAACGAGAAGTGGCAAGGGCGAGGACAATGCGTATAGTAGCAGGCTTGACAACAGGGCTAAATGTATCAGTATAGTCGAGACCAGGGCATTGAGTAAATCCCTGGGCGACAAGACGGGCTTTGTAACGTTCGAGAGAACCGTCAGAGCGAAGCTTGTGACGAAATATCCATTTTGAGCCAACGAGATTGACATTGGAGGGACAAGGAACGAGCTCCCAAGTGCCATTGGAGTGGAGAACAGAAAGCTCAACAAGCATGGCATCTTTCCAATGTAGATCACGAAGAGCTTGAACATGAGAGCGAGGGAGAGGAGAGATATTGGAAGAAGAGGAGGCGGATAAATTTAAAAGTGTACGAGGTTTGGATATACCAGATTTGGAGCAAGTGGTCATCGGATGAGATGGGGGAGGGGGAGGAGGCGAAGCTAAAGTATTCATGGGGGTGGGAAGTGATAAGAGGTGTTTTTACGTGTTTTTAAGACCGTAATTCTTATGATTTGGATTCACTTATTGCTTAAATCATGTCACATTTGCATTCAATAGGTGTGTTAAGTGAATACAGGTAATAAGTGAGAATACATGAAGAAAAGGGAAGAAAAACGATGTACAAAACAAGTTCAAGCATGTTTTTCAACACTTAGGCGGTTTATGCATCTCCTACCACATTCGAGCGATAATTCCGTACATTTCGAGACCGACTTAGACAAAGTTTCCTTCTACAAAGTTTTAGATGTATGTCTTAGCTTCAAATGGGAACTTGAAACATCCAAATCTGAGGTCTATAGAGATAATTGTGAAGGAAATACGATTGCTGCGCCGAACAGAAAAGTACATGTGTCAGGATACGCCCCAACGCCTTCCTAGTCAAGCCTAGGCATGGAAAGTCCGAATGTTACTCCTTTTTCAGCCTAAATTCCAGCCTTATATGATGGGTAAGAATCACTTTTGGCCATAATTCAGCACATGTGTTGAGGGGTTGTCATAAGTGTGTTTCTTGGTAGATTTTACTTTATGGGCGCCAAATCAGAAACAACCTCCATGTTGAAACGTAATTTAGGTATACTTAGAGACCGAATTGGACAAATTGTCCTTCTGCAAAGTTGTCTATCTATGTGTTAGCGTCACATGGGGACTTGAATCATCCAATTTGGAGATCTGTGGAGAAGTTTATGAGTAAAATACTAAGACTGCGCTGGAAAGCAAGAAAATGGCAGCATGCATGTGTTTTGTTGAAGTTTTCACATGGTTATGCTTGGTGGAATTCTTAATGGCCGAAATTTCAGCATTTTTTAGCTGGTTGGAATCTTAAAAGCCAAACTTTAAGCATCACCTTAGGTGGAATTCTCATTGGGGAACTTTAATGGGAATTCTTAATGCATACTTTAGTGGAATTTTGGCTATAAAAGGAGGGGGAACCCATACTCTTCATCATTCACTATCAATTTCAGATTCTTAGAGGAGAGGAGGAGAAGGAACAGGTCCTCAAGCTTCATTCATCACCATTCTTCATCATTCTAAGAGGAGAAAGCTAGGAATTGAAGTTCCAATCAAGGGGCCATCATCTATCACATTAGAGGGAGTTTTTATAGCTTTTTTTATTTCATTCATGTCTATGAACATGTGTATTTATTCATTATTGTTTTTCATAATATCTATCATGAACTAAATTCATAAGACTAAGGCCATGTAAGGTCAAATTGTGATATATGCTTATAATAGATGATTGTTGAGGTTATACTTATATTTTATGTGATGTGAATTTGTGTTTTTACCTATCTTGCATATACTTGATCACTATATGTTAGAATCTTATGCCTAGGTTGATATTTCGGAGAGAAAATTAACTTAGGGTGCAAGAATTCACATCATGACCCGCAACTAATGAGGAATTGCCCTAGACATAGGTAAAGATTCCCGGGTAAAGTTGTTCGATTCTAATCGAGTGAACTCTAGTACGTTAATGCATGTTTAGTGGTTAGATTTCCGGATAGGAATATTTGGGAAATCACGATCTAAGCATAGGAGTTTATACGCGAGACATCGGTTATTCTCTACCCTCGGAGCTCTCACCATAACAATATAAGTGTAATCATTCAACAAGAATCTTTATAAGTATAATTGATCAATTTGAACCTAGCATGTGCCTTAGTCTCCCTTTCTATTTTGTTTTAAATCATTTGTTCAACCTTGTTCTTATCTTACGCATTTCACACTCATTTTACCTTTATTGTTTTGATCTTGTTGTTATAAATCTTAAACTAGAATTCAAGTCCTTGTGGTTTCAACAATCCGGACTTCTCGTCCACTTTATTACTACACAGACTAGTGCACTTGCTATTATAGCACTTTAGCTTTTAGCGTGTCAAGTTTTTGGCGCCGTTTGCCGGGGACTTGTTCATTTTAGTTTTTGATTTTTCGTTTAAATTTTCATAATTCTTAGTTCTTGTTTATTTCTAACCTTTCTTTTATTTTATTATTCTAATTTGTTTTTGTGTTTAATTGTTAGGTGTAATTTGTGGTGCATGACCCGCTCTTCTAACGAGCCTCTATACAATTTTGAGTCGGAGATAGAGCGTGTTCTTCGATCTAGTAGACGCGCTCGAGAAATGGCCGACAATCTAAATCCAAATGGGAATTTTCCCGACATAAATCTCCCGAAACAGGGAATGGTTGCAAAATCTATTCCAAGCTATGCAACCGGCACTCTCAAAGACTTCCATCGGTCCGAGAAAGTCTACCTCAAGGGTCCACACTATACCGGGGGCCGTAGTTTTTCCAAATTTCTTTGCACCAATTATCACATTCCGTCACACATCTTTAGCATGGTGCAAAGCGAACCCTTCTATGGAGAGCCCCATGAATCACCTCATGAGCATTTGGAGACTTTAGACGATACTCTCATGACTACCCAATTTCATCCACGGGATCTCGATGCAATTCGTCTAAGAGTCTTCCACTTCTCATTAAAGGAAAGGGCGACCATGTGGTACAAATCTCTACCACCCCAATCCATCACAACATGGGGACAATTGGTCGATGCCTTTTTGAGCAAATTCTTTCCACCCTCCAAAATCAATGAGCTAAGGAGCAACATTAAGGAGTTTAAGCAGGGAATCATGAGTCCTTAGCCGAGGCATGGGCTAGATATAAAAACATGCTCCGAAAATGTCCGATCACAACCTAAGATTGAGCGAGCAGTATTACGATTCCATGATGGAGTCCGTTCGCGCATCCGAAATAGGCTCAATGCCGGCGCCGGTGGTGATCTCCTTGGGCTCGATTGCCAAAGTGTGTGGGACAAGATTGAGCAATTAGCCCGGAAGATGAACTCTATCCCGATGATGAAGAAGTCACACCCACCAAAAAATTGCTTTTGTTCAAGAAAAGCTTTGGAAACAATGGTTGGCAATGTTAACTATGTTGGAATGCCAATCGACCTCATTGAACTTCCATGTGCCCGAAATTTTTCCAAGGAGGCCCAATCCGGCACAAAATGCCCATCCCGGCGTCTATCAAGCACCAAGGCCCCCATTCAACAATACCAAGCTCAAGGCAAGGTAATCCTCATGTACAAAGGCAAGTTAGGCCTCCTACAACCGATGAACGTCTTGATGAGGAAATAAGAAATCGGATTCTATAATCAACGAACTCCGTACTATGATGAAGGATTTATGATGGATATGAAGGATTTGAAGACACAAATGGGTCAAATGGCAAAGACAATCAGCGAGAGAGCCCCGGAACTTTACCAAGTGACACGGAAAGAACCCGAAAGAGCAATGCTATGCAATTACCTTGAGAGTGGCGAACAGGTAAAAGGTGATAATGTTCGCACTGATGCGCCCGAGCGCCCATCCATCCATGCCCAGGCGCCCTTGTCGCTGCGCCAAGGTGCCGATTGTCACGCCCAAGCGCCACATTCTGTATCCTCCACAGCTGCCCCTTCAACTCCAACGCATCATCCCTCGAGGTTCGTCTTCCATTTCCAAATGCACAAAAAACGAAAAAGAAGGATATGGATCGATTTTCCCGTAGGATTGTGGCGACTCTTTGTGAGGACCCGGGGAGGCTCACCATTCCGTGCACCATTGGCCCTCTTACTTTTGAAAGGTTATTTGCGATACGGGAGCAAGTATCAATCTCCTCCCGTATTCTCTCTTCAAGAAGTTGGGCCTTGGAAATCCCAAACCGACATCAATGAGCCTCCACTCGCCGATGGATCAATTAAGAGACCAAGGGGATAATAGAAGATGTTTTGTACAAGTTGACAAATTCTTTTTCCGGGTGACTTTGTGGTCCTTGATATGGAGGAAGATGTTGAGATGCCCTTGATTCTAGGAAGACCTTTCCTAGTCACTAGCAATGCCAAGATCGACATGGGAAAGGTAAGTTATCATTGAGGGTAGGAGATGTAAAAGTGATATTTGATGCTTCAAATAACAGGAACCACTATGGATGATCTTACTTGTTCCAATATCGATGTTATTAACCCTTCTCTTGATGAGAAATGTGCAAATGGCAAGGCTAAGGGCACACTCGAGTTTGCAGGATGAGATTCCCTATGATAAACACAACAAAGAGGGAAAAGAAGATTTATGCATGAAATACATTCCACCCCATCGCCGTGCTCGTAAGATTGAAAAGACTCATCCAACACAAGGGCTTATTGCAAAATCCCGCAATATGAGTGGAAGCAAGTAGACCATGGAGCTAAAAGGAGCATGACAAGGATTTGGTCGTGTTAAATGGACCACCTATTTGAACCTCAAAGAGCACAAAGTCGAGCTACCGACTCTAACTAGCGCTTCTTGGGAGGCAACCCAAGTTTTTAAGTGTTGTTTTTCTTTTGATTTTGTTTTGTTTTTGTTTAGTTTGTTTCTTTATGTTGTGTTCAAACATGCACTTTTGGCATGTATGTTTTTCTTATGCTTGATGGTTTGAAAAGTTGAAGTGTTAGATATGATGCAAATTTGGACCATGCTCTTTTACTCGAGAGGAGGAGAAGCTATAGGATTATGTATTGGAAGTTTAGGAAAGTTTTTTCAACTCCTTGGTTTAAGTGTTCTTTTACCTTTGTGTTGCATGTTGTAACAACATTGGGGACAATGTTGGATTTAAGTTTGGGGGTAGAAGAGTATCGTTTTGAATATTGAAAATGCAATCCTAATTTTTAACTTGAATTTGGGGAAAGTTTGTTTGATATCATGTTATATGCTTCTTTGTTGAGAAATCAAGCATGAAAATTTTTTAGTCCTTCCAATTGATGCATTGAAATTGATTGACTTGGAAAAATGGCATGAATTCTTGAAATAATCTGAATTTAATGGAATATATATATCTTTGAATTGCTCGTGGAGACCTTAGACTAGAATTGATTCTTTAGATGATTCACAATGCACTTAAATCGAAGGTAGAGGAGTTGAGAGATAACCATCTTGAGACACTTAAGGAATTATTCCCAGAAATATTAACTTAGATTTCTCATAAGTTTAAAGTTGAGTAGTAATTTTATATGCTAACAATGAATTGAAAAGATTGAATTTTGGTATGACCAAAAGTGGTCAGGCTAATACGTACCGGAGTGAAAGTTCCATGCTATATACTGTACTATTATGCTAATTTGAGCTATGCTCAAGCCAAAAGAAGTGAATTGTTTAAAAATCTAGTTTTATTTCGTGCCTTTGATACTCAAGTGATTAAATCCTTAGAAGTGTCTCTACACTTAATGCCCTAAAACTATCTAGTTTGGGAGTCATTGTCTAAAACTTGTTACATGGGTGTCATAGAAAGCCTAATGGAATAAAACATTGCACTGATCTAGCCTTAATGAAGTTTAATGGAAATTCCATATGAATTGAATGTTGAATATTTGAGAAATGAAATTTAAATGCTATGAGATTTTCTATAATTCTTGTGCCTTGTGTTTGATCAAAGTTGATAGATATGGGATTAATGTCCAAAATTGGTAAGGATGCCTCTCGACTATAATACCTAGATTATTTTTCACTATACCCTAGGGAGTCATTCAAGTATTGTGTCACATGAGCAAAGTATTGATATGTATATATATATTTGTAAACTTTAAAAGGTGATTTATGCCATTCATTCTTGTTGATCATATTAAGATGTGTTGATCGGTTGGGATTGAAAATTTGCTAGATTTTGTGGGTATATCTATGCAAACCTCACGAACTATAACTCGTCCGTTGAGGTAACTCAAAGGTTTAAAGGCTTGTTGCACCCGCTAAGTGCATCGTTTACTCCACGAAAGTGAGTTAAGTTAGTTGTTTGTTTCCTCCCATTGAATTATGTTGGTCCTTGGGGCCTATGCTCTTATGGCTCGAGGTCTAGCA